>OY796665.1:24256170-24986170 GCA_963680705.1 Rhagium mordax
CAATTTACACGCCATTTAACTTACTAGGAGCCAAGTTTAAATATTCATTTAATTATAAAAATAAATTGTAGGTACATAAAATATATCTATCTCACATAAACAAGAATAATCTGTTGGTTTCCAATAATTTCTTCTCATTTTGATAAACCATTCTTTTCTCCTTGCTGGGTCTCTGGGGAAACGTTTCATTAAAAAGCCCTTTTTACTGCAATTTACTGCTGCACAACCAGGCATTTCGCCCCTAACTCTAAAAATCAATAAAATTCGTTTGCATGGTGTTTCTCACAAATGCATTAGGTACGAAAAGTAACAAAACCGACTAGTTTTCCATTTCCCGCGCGCCTACCGAAATTTTTTGTCAGCCAGCGTAATTGTGGTATGTGTACTATTGCGAGCAATAAATTTTCAACGGTTCATTTTAGCTTTGTAAATAGGAGAAAACGCAATGGCGACGGATGTCACTCTATTTTGTTAGTGACTGTCAGTGTCACTTTATATTGATTGTCTCATTAAGTATTTTTAAAATTTTAAAACATTTCGAACCACAAGCTTACAGACGTGGAATTTAGGGATTGTAATGGCTAAATTAAAAGCTGAATAGTCCTTACAACGTATGTCACAAAACAACAATATTTTACCTAAAGCGCAAGTGGACACAAAATGGAAATCTAGCTCGTATGCCGGGGGTCTGGTCGTCCGCGTCTTATAATGTGGAAGATGCTGCTTTGGTGGAATATAACGCAAATTATCTCTTTTCGACAGCATTAAAGCTAAGGAAGAAACACATTTTCCAGCATCTAATTCAACTGCCCCATAGAAGCCGTAGAAGAATTCAGCAACATTGGTTTTTAAGTTTTACATATTGCTAATTTTATGTTAGATTAGTGTTGTATTTTTTCGCTTCAGCTTCACGATTGTCATGTATGTTTAGTGTTACTGGAAGGTATTCGTAATTCGGCTGCATAGCCCTAAATATTGTAGATAATACTGTAGTTATTGGCAAAAAGATACAACACTAAAATCTCGAAACCTTGACAGTTGCGCCTCTTTATTATTATTTACTTAATGGTTATATAAAGATTTAATAAATAAATTTAATGTTTCCTTTATTGATTTCTCTTTTGACACGTCAATGTATTCTGTCAAAGATTTTATAAAATGTCAAATATGACTTTAAAACCATTTTTACAAAGACTAATTTTACAAAAACCAATATCACTTGATTAAATATCGTTGAAAATTTATTGCTCGCAATAGTACATATACTAACTACCTATGCGGAAATATATCGGTAATAATTCGAAAAATATGCCACCATACCAAAAATTTCCAGAGAGAAAAACATTCACCGAAAAGCACAAAATAAATAATATTAAATAGTAAAGATATTGCTCAAAATATCCACCATTATATTCAATTCACTTATGAACTCTTGACATAATATTCTGCATTATTCGTAAATTTTTATTGTTTTCTTTGACTACAAATTCTCTGATACGCATTTTTAAAACTTCAATATTCAAAGGATTTTACGAAGGCGTATAGGGGCCAACAACTTTATTTTTTTACAAACATATGGAATTGCCAATTCAACGCCCAGCACGGTGAGATGCGAATTTCATCGTTTGTTCTCGGTCAGCGGTCGTAAACTTAAAAATAATATAAATTTTAATTAACAAATACATAAATTTAGGGTATATTATTGATCAAATTTTATTGTTATTCATTTTTTTACAGCATTAACTATCTTTTATAACCAATGTTGCTTAAAAATCTAGCATATTATGCGCATACCCTATGGTGACAATTGTCACTTCAAAGTGACAATTCAAACTGACCATAGGGTATGCGCATAATATGCTAGATTTTTAAGCAACATTGGTTATAAAAGACAGTTAATGCTGTAAAAAAATGAATAACAATAAAATTTGATCAATAATATACCCTAAATTTATGTATTTGTTAATTAAAATTTATATTATTTTTAAGTTTACGACCACTGACCGAGAACAAACGATGAAATTCGCATCTTACCGTGCTGAGCGTGACGTCAATCACTGTTTGTTTTTTTTTGACAGAACTTTAGAATCTTTTATGTTCGCCGTTGTGCATATATCATACTATTTAGGTGTAGATTCAATGTGCGATTTCGGTGTTAAATATTAACATTTTTCACGGAAAAGTGAGTGGAACAGATTTTGTAAAGGCCCAGATAGTTAATTTGGCCAATGTTGCTCTCCTTGTTGCTGTACTACGTTTAGGTGGAAGGCGCCTTTTTCTACCAGCTTGACAATCAAAATACATGAACTTTTAAATGTATGTAACTACCGATTAATTTAAACATCATATAGTTTTCTAAATCTTCCTCGAATTGAAAAAAAAGTAAAATACATAACCTAAAATTTTATGATTTTAAAAAGATAAATAATCGCACTTACGTTGAAATGATCCCCACGTACAACCCCTTTAGTGTTTTCTGATATATCAATTTCACTTCTTCTCATGGTACGTAACCATAATTTTCTTTTTTTCTTTAAGCGCTTGATCGTACTTATATTGGTAATGAGACAAATCTTTTTTCTGGTGTTTTTCTTCTGGACGACTGGCACTGAGGTATTAACATTTTTCACGGAAAAGTGAGTGGAACAGATTTTGTAAAGGCCCAGATAGTTAATTTGGCCAATGTTGCTCTCCTTGTTGCTGTACTACGTTTAGGTGGAAGGCGCCTTTTTCTACCAGCTTGACAATCAAAATACATGAACTTTTAAATTTTGTACCTTTTTAAAATCGTACAATTTTAGGCTATGTATTTTACTTTTTTTTCAATTAGAAGAAGATTTAGAAAACTATATGATGTTTAAATGAATGGGTAGTTACATACACTACCCATTCATTTAAACATCATATAGTTTTCTAAATCTTCTTCTAATTGAAAAAAAAAGTAAAATACATAACCTAAAATTGTACGATTTTAAAAAGGTACAAAATCGCACTTACGTTGAAATGATCCCCACGTGCAACCCCTTTAGTGTTTTCTGATATATCAACTTCACTCCTTCTCATGGTACGTAACCATAATTTTCGTTTTTAGCGCTTGATCGTATATTGGTAATGAGACAAATCATTTTTCTGGTGTTTTTCTTGTGGACGACTGGCGTTGATTTATTTAACAGTACCTTGGATGCTTAATATCAATAATATCCTTCTTTTCCACTGCAAAATACTGCATTAAATGCTATTTTAACGAGTTTTACACGACATCAAACATGAAATGAAAATGCCAGTGTCTGACGTCACACCACGACAGCAACCATTTGCATAACGTCACCGTCATTTTTGCGACTCTTTAAAATAATAATTTTTTGTTAATTTTTTTGGATAATGGGTTACATTTTAGCCGTTTTTTATTATTGCGATAGCCATTTATAATCTGTCTCACCAACAGATGCAAATAGACTCCTCCCCAAAAATGCCCGCTAAATTTGAATGGAATTTCTCTATTAGCCGTATTTATAGAACACGAATTACAAAGCAATCGCTAGATTTGACCGACTAAGACCGACTCTACAAGTACTCGCGCAAAGCATTAAACTTTTATACATTTTGCAACAGACCAATCAGAACGCATAAAGGCGAAACGTATGAAAAACGCGAATAAATGGGAAGCCGGCGTCAGACGGCGTGACTCTCAACTGTGTTATTAGTTTTTGTGACATTTCATCTGGGAGTTAAATAAGGTACGTAAATGCAAACGATTAATATGGATTAAATGTTAAAACGATTTTTCTTAAGGTTTATGATGGCTGAAGAAGGTATAATTTCTTCACCCACAAAACGATTATCCAGACATTTTTCGGTGGAAGACAAGGAAAAGGTGCTGAACATTTATGTGACTGATGGTCGAGATGGTAGAGTACCTGCCTCTCACCCAAAAGTCCCGGGTTCGAATCCCGGCCGTGGCAATGGAAAATACTGTGAGAGGGATTTTTCCATTATACACGGATATTGGATGTGTGTCCCTTGTCTTTAAATGTGTAGCCCCCTCCCGCACAAGGCTCAGCCTTCTGGGATAAAGGGGGTCGTAATTACATGTGGTGTATTTATTATTATTATTATTATTATTATTTGTAAGGCCTACGATAGGGAGAATCCGGAGAAATCAAAGATGGAATGCATGGAGTTCACTGCAAAGACAGCAGGTGTGAGTGTTCGAAGCCAGCTGTAAACAAAATTTTAGCAGCGGTGCATGAAGGTGATTATTTACCTCATCTTAAACGGAGTACTTTGTGGAGATTAATAAGAAAAATTGGCTTTCGGTGAGTGAACGGACTCTTTATTTCTTCGTGTTGTAATGTAATTATTGTATTTGGCATTATAGATTCTCAAAAAGGACACGTAATAGAGCCCTAAGGGAAAAAAATGAGATTAACGTTTGGAGGCAAAGATTCCTGCAAGACATCAGGAAATGCCGGGAAGAACATAAGAAATTGCACTTTTTAGATGAGACTTGTGTGAACGCTGGCCATGCTGTAAGTCAATAGAAAAAAATAGACTTTAAAAGCCCTACATATATGAAAATTTGTAAATAAATTAAAACAACGATAACTAATAAGATAAACGTATATAATATAATTAAACGATTAAACGAACTTACCTTAGTGAATAGAGCTTCTATTTCCGACTCTGAACTAGATGAGGAACTAATAATTCGTTTATGATTTTTAATATTTTTCCTCTTCTTGATTTGGTGTTCAAGCTTCCTCATTTTCTTCAATAACACATCCTCATCATTGTGGTGTGATCGCTTCGATTTTCCCATATTTAATTTTAAATGAAACACTTATAAATGATCACAATTTATAAATGTGTGATGAACGTCGCGCACAAAGACGTGTAATGAAAAAACAAATACATATACATAGATACGGTAGCTACGGTGGCATTATTTCTCGATAGCTTAAAATAATGTGATGACGTCTAGCAGAAAGTAGTGGTACTACAATGTAAAAACTGTAATTACTTCGAACAAGGCCTGAAATATAATTGGAAAAATAATATCACTTTTATTTTTTACACTGAACACTACTGAGCTGTCAGAACCGGCGAGCAGTTCCTATTTCTCCATTGAAAAACACGACTGGCCAGACATTCTTCGGTGATGGGTAAGGAAAAGGCGCTGAACATCTTCCTACGATGGGGAGCATCCGTAGAATCCAAAGATGGAATGCATGGAGTTCACTGCAAAGGCAGCAGGTGTGAGTGTTCCAAGTGCTTGTAATATTCTTCGTGAATACAAACAAGCACACCAACTTCAGTCACCAAAAGTGTACCATCGACAAAGGGTAGTTTTCTTTGATTCGAAGCATAACAAACCATTCTCAACGAAACCGTCCTCGGATCCTATGTGGAGGACTACAAGATGACTTCCCTTGCTCGATGGATCTTTTAAACGTCCCTCCATACTTTACTTACAGCATGGCCAGCGTTCACACAAATCTCATCTAAAAAGTGCAACTTCTTATGTTCTTCCCGGCATTTCCTGATGTCTCGCAGGAATCTTCGCCTCCAAACAATAAACTCATTTTTTTCCCTTAGGGCACTATTACGTGACCTTTTTGAGAACCTATAAAGCCAAATACAATAATTACATTACAACACGAAGAAATAGAGTCCGTTCACTCACCGAAAGCCAATTTTTCTTATTAATCGCCACAAAGTACTCCGTTTAAGATGATGTAAATAATCACCCTCATGCACCGCTGCTAAAATTTTGTTTACAGTTGGTGGTTCATTTCTTTCAAAAAAGGAATGGATTATACGCTTGAGAGAACATTTAGTTCCTTCATCGATATTGTCCAAAACTGCCCTTTGTCGGTGACACACTGTTGGTGGCTGAAGTTGGTGTGCTTGTTTGTATTCATGAAGAATATTAGAAACACTTCGAACACTCACACCTGCTGCCTTTGCAGTAAACTCCATGCATTCCATCTTTGGTTTCTCCGGATTCTTCCTATCGTAGGCCTTAAAAATGTTCAGCACCTTTTCCTTATCTTCCACCGAAAAATGTCTGGATTATCGTTTGCCTTTACGTAAGTACCAATGACAAATGTAAACTATAAAGACATGGAACGACATTGTTGTAATTGAAGCAAGAAAATGTATAAAATGCGGTTGGACACTGCCAGAGGGCGACATTAAATTTTTCTTCTTACTCTGTTAATAGTATCCATAAAACATATATTACAAATATTACAATATTGCTTTAAAGTTTCAAAAAAACGTATTAAATATTTTTATCGGTTTCAGGATATTAATCCTTTGTTTACATATGCAAAAGTAGGCTGGTAAACAAGTCATAACTAAAGTTGTACAGTTATATTTAAAACTTGTACGGTAATAATATTACAAATACAGATCTGTCAACAACCGTCAACAGATGAAATAATAAATAATGAAACTATAATATAGGGCTATTTATTAATACAAACAGACAGAAAACTCCAAACAATAATAATTAAGTACTGAAATCCAACTGAAATGTATTTTCAGGCAATCCAAGGTCCATTTTCATGTAGCCGTTGTGACACTAAAAATGTAAACATTTATGTAATATGAAAAAAGATAACAAATAAAAACAAACAAAATATAACTGTAACCATGGCGACAAATCAACCCATACCGACTTGACCAACTAATGAAATGAAAACGTTATTAATAAGAGAATATCAAAAGGTAATATCTATTAATAATGTCTTTATTTTCTGAAACCGATAAACTATTGAACAAATCACGGATGTTATGAATCATAACAGCCTTAGATGTCTTAAAATCCTCGCTCTACGAGCTCGGATTTCAAACCGACATCTGCGGCAGTTATGATAGTCATAACATTCCTACATATGTTAATAGCTAAAAACCAGTAGTATCAGTAAAGAAACAGAGAAAGAACAGTATCGCCCTCTGGCAGTGTCCAACCACATTTTGTACATTTTCTTGCTTCAATTACAACAATGTCGTCCCATGTCTTTATAGTTTACATCTGTCATTGATAGTACCTTATTTAACTCCCAGATGAAATGTCACAAAAACTAATAACACAGTTGACAGTCACGCCGTCTGACACCGGCTCCCCATTTATTCGCGTTTTTCATACGTTTCGCCTTTATGCATTCTGATTGGTCTGTTGCAAAAATGCAAAATGTGTCAAAGTTTAATGCGCACGCGAGTACTCGGTCAAATCTAGCAGTTGCTTTGTAATTCGGGTTCTATAAATACGACCAATAGAGAAATTCCATTCAAATTTAGCGGGCATTTTTGGGGAGGAGTCTATTTGCATCTGTTGGTGAGAGAGATTATAAATGGCTATCGCAATAATAAAAAACGGCTAAAATGTAACCCATTATCCAAAAAAAATTAACAAAAAATGATTATTTTAATGAGTCGCAAAAATGACGGTGACGTTATGCAAATGGCTGCTGTCGTGTTGTGACGTCAGACACTGGCATTTTCATTTAATGTCTGATGTTCGATTTTGTGTAAATACCTCAGTGCCAGTCGTCCACAAGAAAAACACCAGAAAAAAGATTTGTCTCATTACCAATATAAGTACTATCAAGCGCTTAAAGAAAAAAAGAAAATTATGGTTACGTACCATGAGAAGAAGTGAAATTGATATATCAGAAAACACTAAAGGGGTTGTACGTGGGGATCATTTCAACGTAAGTGCGATTATTTATCTTTTTAAAATCATAAAATTTTAGGTTATGTATTTTTTTCAATTCGAGGAAGATTTAGAAAACTATATGATGTTTAAATTAATCGGTAGTTACATACATTTAAAAGTTCATGTATTTTGATTGTCAAGCTGGTAGAAAAAGGCGCCTTCCACCTAAACGTAGTACAGCAACAAGGAGAGCAACATTGGCCAAATTTTCTATCTGGGCCTTTACAAAATCTGTTCCACTCACTTTTCCGTGAAAAATGTTAATATTTAACACCGAAATCGCACATTGAATCTACACCTAAATAGTATGATATATGCACAACGGCGAACATAAAAGATTCTAAAGTTCTGTCAAAAAAAAAACAGTGATTGACGTCACGCCCAGCACGGTGAGATGCGAATTTCATCGTTTGTTCTCGGTCAGTGGTCGTAAACTTAAAAATAATATAAATTTTAATTAACAAATACATAAATTTAGGGTATATTATTGATAAAATTTTATTGTTATTCATTTTTTACAGCATTAACTATCTTTTATAACCAATGTTGCTTAAAAATCTAGCATATTATGCGCATAACCTATAGTCAGTTTGAATTGTCACTTTGAAGTGACAATTGTCACTTGGATGTAGCAATTGTCACTTTGATGTGACAATTGTCACTTTGAAGTGACAATTGTCACTTCGATGTGACAATTGTCACTTTGAAGTGACAATTGTCACTTTGAATTGGCAATTCCATATGTTTGTAAAAAAATAAAGTTGTTGGCCCCTATACGCCTTCGTAGGATTTTCCCTGCAAACAAAATCTTTCATTGCACCCGAAAGATAAAAATATAATTTCAAAATAAATTTTTTCTTCGATTTATTTTTTTAGCTCGGTTTCCTATTTTTCTAAAATTGTTAGACGTTCATCTATTTTCTCGAATATACAAAAATATAGCTCACATAATATAGAAATTGTTTTCCCTTTAGACTTTTTTTCTAAAACAATTCGTTTAAAAGTTACAGTCGGTAGAACGATAAATTAAACACCCTGTATTCATTACACGCTTTATTTACGCTTAAATCGATACTTAAACTGGCTGTGTGGTTAATGACCTGATGCCAAAAAAAAAAAAAGTAGGGTACCTAAAATAATAAATCCTAAATTTGAGTTTCTGATTTAAAATACCTATGTCTGTACTTTTTTCCAGTTGTTTATTAGCAAGACGTGGTGATGACTGACCTAGTTTTGTTAAACTTGAATGTAAATAGCCATTAAAAAAACTCCTAAGATATCTGTTATGCAATAGAACCGTTTTAAAAAATTACTTCTAGTTTAGTCCATATCCGTTATACTTTATGCACCAATAAAATATACCTAGCTATGATTGATACAATATATTTGTTACATTTGAACATAAGCTGTCTATTAACAAAACTTCTGCAGATATTTAAATCGATATCGATATTTAAAATTTAAATACTTACTAAATTGTGGTCTTCCTGGCGACTCCGGCAGAATATGGAATATTTTATTGATTTTACATTTATTATTTTTACGAGAGAATATTTAATTTTGGGGTATAATTTCAGTCACAATGTCATAATTTGCTTTTTATGTAAAAAATTTATTCGCACTTAAACCGGTACTTTATCCTATTCATAAAACTAAAAATGCTTGTAAAGGTGTGACGCTCTTTTTTGCCTAGTAGTCCTGTTTGCAACTCACTATTTACAAACAGGACTTTACAACTTTGTAATACTTTTTAAACGGAATCTCGGGCGCCATTTCCTTAGCTTAAAGTGCAAGTAACAGCACTCTTGGTAGCTAAACAGTGGAAAAGACGGTTCCTTCTGTTCAGGGGTCATAGGTTACTGTCTCGTCAATCGTACTGGACAATTTCTAAAACAGGTTTAATTACTGATAAACAAAGTAAATGACAACTCATGAATTTTTATATGACATAAAATAATCGACAGTTACAAATTAATTAATAAATGGCCAATAACAATTGACGATTTAATTTTCGATTGAAATATAGCGAGCGCTAGGCAAATAAGGGTAGGAGCAACGTACGGCGCGGCGCGGCGGTTTGAATCGAAGTGTGAACGGAGCGATAGCAGTTATTGCGGAAAAAAGCAATTCGGTTCAGGAGAGTAGGCGAGACTCTCCAAGAGGACACCAAAATATCAGAGCGCATTCAATAAGCCACAGATATCTCCTTTTTATTTCATTTACTGATTATTAAACGCGGGTAACCACTGCCTCAAACTCAGAGCTAAGCTAACAGGGAAGTTTTCTCCTTCCTTACCGGAAAACAACGATTTAAATCATACGCTGGGGCCACATAACCACCATGAACAGGACATTGAAATGTTTTGCCAGCGCATGATAAATCTACGTTTTGAAATACACTCACTGGGATTGGGTTTTACCACCACGAACAGGATATTGTAAGACCCAGCCGGTGAATGTTTTATCTATCATGTAATGCAGACCAACGGAAAGATATTTCGAGCTCTGTTACAGCTAAATGGAACCGAACCCACGTTTTCATTTGGAATGGTACTGACAACTTGACATTTTTTTATGCTCGTTATTTCGTTGTACCAGACTATTACTGCTTTAATATTACTTATACTAATTCTTTATTGTTGTTTGTATTTTTGACTTGTGTAAATACTTTTTTGTATATATCACCAAATTATTATTTATAAAGCATTTCTAGGCAAACCATAAAATATCATTTTGTCCTGTCAAACAATGCTAACATTCAAATTGAGTAGTATTCTTCATTACAATATTGTGTGTAAGTAAATTATTTGTCATTAGTGCTAATATATACTATTATATACCTATCGTACTGACGATTAAATCATATATTTTTATGTCCAACATGCAAATAAGCTCTAAAAAGATATTTAACATTATTATTGCTCCATACTAAACCCTGCGAGGCCACCACAATATTTTGCATACGGTCATAATTGGGATAAATGGACGCTTAAATGGGGAACATGGTAGCACTTTTACTGTTCATAATTCGATAAAACGAGGTGTCGGGTAGGAAACAAAAACATCAGGTAAACAAAGGGTAATACAAAACTGCACCCTTTTTATTATTTACACTTTGTATGCTCCCTTTTCTGCTGTGCTTGATATGTCCTGAGGAATTTACACGAATCAGTTGATTTATCGTTAAAAAATAATTCTTTTTGCATTAATAGAGATACGTTCTTTGAGAACAGGGCCTTGCAGCCAGATAATAAATTTAATATCATAAATATGCCAAATTGGATAAAGTTAAAAAATAATTAACAATTTTAAATATATCTACCATAGGCATAGGCGAAGTTGTAGTAATTGCGTTCCTTCATTTAGAAAGAGCATTTGAAGTTGTTTTTATTGAAAGAGCTGTGTTATTATTTTGGAATTGTTGACTCTTTGCAGACGACACTACCTATATAATATATTTATCTGCAGTTGGTCTTAAAACAAGTTGTTCAAAAAATTAACAAGATGCTGGAAATATATGATGAATATATCATTGATTGACAACGAATGGATTAATTGTAAATACACAAAAGTCCAAATACATGATAATAGGTCCAATATACAGTAAGGACGTAAAGTCAGTTCCCCCCCCCTGCTAACTTTTTAAGGAAATTTAATACATTGAAATAAATTTAAGGTCATTTTCCCAGATGGTAAAGCAACTTTTTGAACGAAAAACAATTGATCTTTTTTCCAAAATGGCGACCGGCCGCCATATTGCTTTTTTCAAGAACGTCCTAGAAGGCCGAGTCCTCCGTCAAATTAAAGGTATTTGCATGCTTAGTACTTGTCTAGAATTTGGTTACATTTTATTGACGAATAACAGAATGGCAATCATTTAAATATGTGGATACATTTAAAAACGATGGAAAATATTAGGTACATTTTAATAACTAATAATTAAACAAAACAGTTTGCAACTTATTGCTAACGTCATTACATCACTATTTTAAAAACTGTTCGAAGTGACCTCCATTTTGATCAAAACACATTCGATTTCTTCTTTCAAATTCCTCACGAACTTTTAGTAAAATTCGCCCATTTATGTGAGATATGACCTCTGTAATATTTTGTTCCAACTCCTCGATATTTTGGGGCTGATTGTGGTATACTTTTGACTTCACGTACCCCCATAAAAAATAATCTAAGGGGTTCAGATCCGGTGATCGGGCCGGCCACGCTATAGGCCCCCCTCGACCAATCCAATGTCCGGGAAAAGTGGCATCTAGTTAGTCCCTTACAGGTCTATAAAAATGAGGCGCGGCACCATCCTGCTGAAACATGATGTTCCCTTGAAATTCGTCAGGATGGCCTTCAATAATTTCATTTATAAGTGGGACTATTTCTGTACGCAGAATATTTAAATATAATGGTCCCGATAAGTGACCCTGAATAATTATGGGTCCCACGATATAATTTCCCAAAATACCGGTCCACACATTCGCACTTCTCGAAAAACATGGGGGTTCACGTCGCTCCAGTACCTAGTTTGTTGCGTGTTCATCTTTCCATTGAGAAAAAATGTAGCTTCGTCGGTAAAACAGATATTCTTAATAAAATTAGGCATTCTCTCAATATTTTCTAGAATTCTCATGGAAAATAATCGTCTATGATTTGGGTCTCCCTCTCGTAATTCATGTAACAGTTTGTATTTGTAAGGGGTAAAATGGTTTTTTTTTTTTTATAAATTTGTATAAATTGTTCAAAATAGTATAAATGTATGCAAAATGTGATCTTTACTTCAAAAATGTAAAAACATACAGGGTGGTCCATTTAAAAAAATGCTAATGAGGCCATTTCCGGTGAAACTGGAAGTGACAAATATGGCGTATAGGTCTCAAAAAGTTGGAAATCTTACCTAATTTCGTTATGCAAAATTTTATCCCGATATCTTTAAAAACGAGGAAGTTACAGGGGTGGCCCACTATTCGTTTACACCCGGTATATGTGTAATTACACCATATTTAAATTGCAGTTACTTCAACATAGAATATGCGATTTATTGTAAAATGTAATATGTATATGAATATAAATACAATGCAAGGTAGATTAAGCTGGTTTTCGATAAAATATAACAAAATACAGGACAATGATATTTTTATACAACCTCCGCAATAATGTACTACCAACCTACATATTTGTTAGCAAATATAAATATTAAATCCTCAAATTTAATGAAAGCAAAATCCTCCACATACGGCAAGGGAATGGGTGAATTTAATAAACTAACAGAGTTTATAAGCAAACAAAAAATTTCTTTCTATTTAAGAAACATTTGTATAAATTCATGAATAACTAATATAAAATGTAATATAACTATTTTACAAAGGATGTCCACGTAGTGTGTATTTCTTCCATAATTCCTTAGCTATTGTAGATAGACAAACATCTTTAAAACAAAAGTTGCACAACAATCAATAGTGCATAATATTCCAAGAATATCTCTAGTTGTATAGGGAGAATGAAATGAGCTTTCCTTCTTTTGAGCGGTTTTGAAACTTTCTAAATTTTGTCGAAATTTTGACAGATGTGGAACTTAAAGAGAAATGCCATATTTTTCAAATTAAAAATAATTTTAAACTTTTTATTGTGGCAACTGATTAGATGTATTAGAATTTAAACTTTCGTCTACAGGGTGTTCATACTTTGATTTCAAATATGTAAATTTAAAAACATCAATCGGAGCTAACGGGCTACGTACCCAAAGCCAATAATTTAAAAAAGAAAAAAAAAAAAAATCAATAACTTTCTGGAACATCTTGTATATTATTTCATAATCAAATAGAGAATATTGCAAGTGCTTTCTGACGATCCCCCACACATGACATTTATTTTGAGTACCTTTGAAGATATTAGTAATTTAAGGTACCTAATATTTTGTTAAATAAGAAACAAATGAAAGGGTTTTATCAAATATTGGTTAATTTTTTATACGTTTTTGCAATATTTTAAGTGGCTGATCAAATTATTTGCAACAGAAAATTATTTCAAAGTATTTGCCAGTTCATTGGTTTCAAGTTTAAAAATTTTAAGTTAAATTTGGGGTAGGCTTTGGAGCCAAATTATCATAAATCTTATTACACTAAACATATTTTGACAGTTGCAACAATTAGGTTTCACTCTACTTTACCTTTATTGTTACCTATTTATTTATTAAACAGTTTGCCTTTCTATTTATTTTCAAATATTACCTGTCCCACCAAGGGAAAAATGTTAGTTTATTGTTTTTTATTATTATTTGTTACCGAATAAGAGAAAAAGTATTAACAAATAGGTAAACAATATTTAATAAAACGCTTTCATTTGTTTCTATTTTAACAAAATATATTACTTTGCATTGCTAATATCTTCAAAAGTAAGTACTCAACAAATAGCATGTGTGGGGGATTGTCAGAAAGCATTTGTAAGTCTCTATTTGATTATTAAATAATATACAGGGTGTTACATTTAAAATAAAAAAGTTATTGATATTCTCAAATCTATACAGAGTGAGTCAGGCTATATGGTAGAAAATTAATATGTGAATAGAGCATGAGAAAATAGTATTGGCGTGTCTCAGAATTTTCCTATATAACCCTTAATTTGTTTTATACAAGGTGTTAAAGTTGAAAATTTTTCGTTGAATTTTTCAGTATATTTTGATTAAAAACAGTCCCATCAATGAAATTTGGTTGGTTTATATTTTTCATTCAACTGGCGATATTAGTTTTTCAAAACTAATCCAGTGGCGTGCGTTTACACATTTCATTCTGATAAGAATGCCGACAACTTTGCGCCACTGAATTTTTTCATACAATTCCGGAGTTGAAAACGTAATGTAATAATAATAAAATACTCCAAGGAAGCAGAATCTTTAATAACAAAAATTTAAAAACAACAGCGACTTGATTACTATTTTTTACAATAAATTTTCAAAATGAAATTAATCAATTAATAACGAACAAGTACTAGTTGACCGAATAGTACATTTTTCACGTTAACTAAAGGTAGATGTGCATAAACTTTCTTTGCGGGCCCGAAAGTGCATTGAGGTTAATGGACTTCATTTTGAAAATTTATTGTAAAAATTAGTAATTAAGTCGCTGTTGTTTTTAAATTTTTGTTTCCTTAGAGTATTTCATTATTATTAGATTTTGTTTCATATTTTATTATTATTGCATTAGATTTTCAACTTCGAAATTATATGAAAAAATCCAGTGGCGCACAGTTATCGGCATTCTTATAGGAAAGAAATGTGAAAACGTACGCCGTTGAATTTGTTTTGAAAAATTAATATCACCAGTTGATATATAGCGCCCTATGAAAAATATAACCCAACGGAATTTCACTGATACCACTGTTTTTAACCAAAAGATGTTTAAAAACTTCAACGAAAAATTTTCAACTTTAACATTATGTATAAAAAAAATTAAGAGTTATAAAATAGAATACACGTCAATACTGTTTTTTCATGCTCTATTCACATATTAATTTTTTACCATGCAACTTGACTCACCCTGTATATTTGAAATCAAATTAAGAACACACTGTAGATGACAGTTTAAATTCTAATACATCATTAGAAAGTTCGTATCTAGCTGCCATAATAAAAAGATAAAAATTATTATCTATTTTAAAAATATGACATTTCTCTTTAGTATTGTCTAAAAGTTATTAAGTTTCTACATATGTCATAATTTCAAAAAAATTTGGAATACATCAAAGACCGCGCAAAAGAAGTCCATGTCATGATAGTTCATTGGAAAGCTCTTCATATTGTCTAGTCAAATTTGGAATAGGAATAGGGTGTTCTATTTAACTTAACAAAGTTGGGTACTGCCCAGCCTAAATGGAACATCCTATACAACTAGTAATATTTTTGGAACATGCAGTGTTGATTGCTGAACAACTCTGTTTTTAAAGATTTTTGACTATCTACAATAGCTAAGGAATTATGGAAGGAATACCCTGTATATTATTTTTAGCGGTAGTAATGGATAATTATATACAGTGTTATCATTTTGTTTGGTACACATTTTAATCAGGATTAGTGAGTTTATTGTAGAAATTAGAAAGAAATGTTTTATACAAAAGGTATTTACAACAATTTTTAATTACCATTAATAAAAAACAAATGAATGTCGATTTTTTTCATATATGGACATAACCTATGTTTTTTTAAATGGAACAAAGGGTGTTCCATGTTTTTATCCAGTTAGATTTGATTTTTTTTTCTGATTACACTGATATAACATACTTAATAGTTTTACTCGGGGTGTTTTGAATTATTAATCAAAAATAAAGATATTGTAGGTAAGTATTCCTACTAGAGTTTAAACTTATTACGTTAGTAAAAAGAGCCGTGGATGAAAACAATAGAAACTGTTCTATTATTCACATTTTAATGTGAGTTTATTTTAGGAAATCCAAAAAAATGTTTTATGTAAAAGTTGTAGAATATAATAAACTTGTGGTACTAATATAAAAACAACTGGATAACAATTATTGTATACAATTTAATAAATTAACATAATTTAACTAAAAGGCGTCTAAAGAAATTGTTGCGTAAGTTTTGACATTAGCCAAAACAATAATAGTTTCTATTGTTTTCATCCACAGCCCTCTTTGCTAGCGCAAAGCAAAATGTTTAAACTCTAGTATTTAGTAGGAATTTTTACCTTCAATCTTTTTGTTTTATATTAATAAATCAGAATCCTGAATAAAACTCTCAAGTATGCTAATCAGTGTAATCAGAAAAAAAACGAATCTAACTAGATAAAAACATATAGGGTATTCCAGTAAAAAAATAAACATACTTTATGTGCATATCTGAAAAAATCGACATTCAATTGTTTTTTTATTACTGCCAAATGAAAAGTTAGTAAATACCCTGCAACTTTTGCATAAACGTTTTTTTCTAATTTTTACAATAAACTCACAAATTCTGATTTAAATGTGTACCAAACAAAATGATAACACTGTATATTACTTTGTAATATTTTGTGTAACAGCTGTTTGTGCTAAATAAAGAGATATTATTATTATTATGCATATTAACGTCCAGTTATCATTAGTATAGTATTAATAAACAACATAAAATGTAATAACTATTAAGGACCTAAACTGTTATAAGTTATTAACCAGAATGCTATTTTGTTAATTTAGTTAAAACAAAAAACATTCTGAAGCCTCAGCGCGGTTATCTTAAAACTAAAAAATAAATATAATTTTATTGTGGCTCAATAATTCAGTATTGACTAAAATTGTGCATCACCATATTTTGTACGTTTTCCATCCAGTTTTTATTTGCAAAGGTGTATTGAATCGACTTTAACAATAGTAATATATTTTTTCTTCCTAGGTCTAGCTGAACCGGCGAGGGGCCACCGTTCCAGGGCAAACTCCGCATACTCTTCAGCCGTATTCGTCACTCCTTTACTCTTTGCTTTGGCATCTGCTCTCGCCAGCTCCTTACTTCTCCGGTGATGATATTGAAATTAACTTCCTCCAAGATTGATGGAAAACTGAAGAATTTGACTTTCAAGTGATCTTAAAAACGACGAGCCGTGTCCTAAGGAGTGCTAAAGTGTTTTCGTGATAAAAAAGAACATAGGAACGTGCGTAAGGACGTCAATCCATCACTTTGAGAAAAAAATTATCGAAATTTAATAGGGCTTCTTAAAGTCACCCCGACTCTTTCACAACGGTTCTAATGTTATTCAATAAATAAGTGAATTAAAAAGTGTGTTTTACGTGAGGTTTGTGTTAATTAAAATGTTCACGCTGCTCAATACATCAATTGAATCACTGGGCTTCTTAATTTATGTTTTTAAATTTAGGTGATTCAAATATATCAGTATTTGATTTACTAGATCATATCCAATAGTAGAAATAGAACAGACCAGAATTCCTAAAAAATCAGTGTCATATCCATTATTATTGTATAAGATAGTGACCAGCTCTTTAAAGCTAATACCTGGTTGCCTAAATAAATTAATTTGTATTAGAGATTTCTTATTGCTTAAATCAGAATAGCGATTATTTAATTAGTTAAATCAATATGAAACAGCCCGTCCTGCTATAAGTATTCCAATGGCGTCACAAGAAGGAAAAATCATGCGAGTTAGAACGAAACAAAATTGAATTCCCACTTGTGAGGCCACTTGGACTTTTCAGTTGTAGATGACAATTAACTTTTTATAGTATATTACTTTAATTTTCTTTTTGAACTAATGTATCATTTATCTCCAACTGTTTTCGGAAACATAAAAATCGCCAGTATTGCGTTTACATATTCAGAGGTGATTATTTGTGTATAATTTACTTTGTTGTAATTTTGTAGAAAGAAAATATATAAGCCCCAAATACAGTATATTTTTTAAATAATTTTACCAGAGTTTTTAAGTGATAAGATGTTTTGTGTGCTATGTATGTATATCAAATTGTAAATGCATAATCTTTTTTGTAAAAAATGTATAAAGTCAAAAAATATATAGTGTCAAGCTGTGAGAATGTAAGAAATGCTTAAAGGTGATAGAGGTTGTTCTCTTTTGAAAAGTCTACCATGATCAAATATGTATACCAATACACTTTATACTTTATCAAGTTTATTATGTTTTCTATTTCGATCTTGTGAATGGTGACTCAATCAAAACAGGTGCAATTATGTATTGTTTAAATGTTATTTGTGGCATTTCATAAATTATTTCTTTCCTTTTCTTTTTTGGGATTTATTACCACATTCCTCGAGATTCCTATCCAAAAAATTCGATTTATCTAAAAAATATTCAAATTAACCAGTTTAAAAGCAAAAATGAATTTAATGACTTTGAACGCAGAAAGCTTACACCACATCATAATAAACCTTCTCATTTTTATGGTTTACCAAAAATACATAAGGCAAACATTCCTTTGAGACCAATTGTTAGTTCTATTAATTCTCCGTGTCATAACTTGGCAAAATTCTTACTAAAAATTATTAATCCGCTTTCTGGAAATACCAATTCATATATAAAAAATAGTAAGCATTTTCTAGAAAAACTTTATGAAAATAATATTCATGATACACATCTGATGGTTAGTTTTGACGTAGTTAGCCTTTTTACAAATGTCCCTGTGGACAAAACTTTGAAAATAATTAGAGACAAATTAATAAACGACAATAATTTGGCAAACAGGACTAAACTTAGCGTAAATAGTATAATGGAACTGTTAACGGTATCAATAAAAACAACCTATTTCCAATTAAAAAATTATTTTTATCAACAAGATTTCGGGATGGCAATGGGTTCACCTTTGTCACCAAGTAATATATTTATGGAGGATTTTGAAAACAGATATGTTGAAAACAATATTCATAAACCGGTAACTTGGTGGAGATATGTTGACGATATTTTTGCAATTTGGCCTCATGGAATAGATTTATTAAACAATTTTTTGGAAAATATTAATAATAAAGAACCATCTATCAAATTCTCTCTAGAAATAGAAAATAATAATGAATTACCATTTTTAGATGTTTTAATTAAAAAAGTCAATAATAATAATTTTCAAACTAGCGTTTACCGAAAAAAGACTCACACTAACAGATATTTAAATTTTAACTCAAACCAGTCTTTGGACGTTAAAAGAGGTGTTATAAAATGTTTGTATGATAGGGCAAAAATAATTTCTTCTAATGATGAAATATTCAAACATGAAAGGCAATTTGTCAGGGAAATTTTAATTAATAATGAATATCCGAAAGAATTTGTTGATAAGACTTTCATGAACATTGAAAATAGAGTTAACAATTCGGTGCAACCAAAACCAGAATATCATTATTCGACATTAATTCCATATATAAAAGGTTTATCTGAGAAATTACGTCGTGTCGGTAAAAAATTTTGCGTTAGAACAATTTTTCAAACAAATAATACTTTAATATCCATATTGACAAAAACGAAACCATTAAATCCTGAACAAAATTCAAAAAATTGTGTATACACTCCCGTGCGAGTGTAATAAACATTATGTGGGTGAATCATCTAGACCACTTAATGTACGATTAGGCGAGCACAAAAGTTATATTAGAAAAGGTGATTTTGAAAAATCTAAAATTTGTGAACATGCTTGGCAAAACAATCACAGGATAAAATGGGATTCAGCAAAAATTTTGACCAAAGAAGCAGACAACAAAAAAGAAAAATCAAAGAATCTGCAATAATTTTACTTAATGAAGATAAATGCGTATCAAATTGTTCGGTAGAATTTTGTTCAACTTGGTTACCAATGTTGAGAGAAGAACTCAATAAAATTAATATTAATAGAATAAAATAGCAAAATAAATTTTACTATTCAGCCTAAATCCTCTAATGTCTTAAAAAGACATAAATACTCTTTTCAGAGCTTATTTGCAAACTATCTACATTTAACTGATAAAAATTTGGTCAGTACTACGAATGTAGAAAGCAAATAATTTAATAATTGCAATAAGCCCCACCAGACGGATTAATCCAAATAAGGACTCCCTCTGTTACCAGGCAGTGCAAGTCACCAACCCATGGACCGGTTTCTGGCTTATTAGCCTTCATCAGCATGGTATAGGCAACTCACACTGCACGATAACAAAGGGACTCCAGATCTTGTCAACATCGATCGACATGAAGTCGGTAAGATGCGAATGTGGACCGTGGGGACTTCTTTGGATTTCATTTCTTTCAAAATTAATATTATTTAGTATATTTTTTAACATTTCTATGGTAAGTATCTATGGAAATGATATAAACAATTTTTATTTTATGCCGTGTTATTCTACACGTTACATAAAAATCTAAAGCGTAAACTTTGAAAAAGGAAACGGATATAGTTTCCGAAACGTCAGCGCAGTATTTTTGTATTCATTTAATTCCTATTAGTTGTCAAAAAACACCCTCTAACTGATCCTCTGACATTACGTCAAAGGCGTAGAGGTTATTTCCCAGTTTTAAACTGGTTAATTTGAATATTTTTTAGATAAATCGAATTTTTTGGATAGGAATCTCGAGGAATGTGGTAATAAATCCCAAAAAAGAAAAGGAAATAAACAATTATGTATATCATACGGCTTAAAGAGTTACTTTTGTTGATACGTAGTAATAGTTATTCATTGATAATTATATAGCAGTTATGTTATTTTAAATGTATGATTTTTTTAATAGAAAATCATTTACCATACTTCATTTAACATTTGGATTATTTAAATACTCAGCATATTTATTTTTTAACGATTTTACTAAAACTTGTATCGAAAACTCATTGTAAAGCTTTGAGTTGGCAACCCTTCATATCTCATACATATCTTATGGAATCTAAATCTAGACCATAAACCAATCGCCACAAGAGCACTATGAGAAACTCTCCACTACTGAAACTGTGTGCTTTTACATTATCCTGCATTAGTAATGATCATTATCTATATCTTCGACAAAAGACCCCATGGCTGTAACGATTTAATTGCTTTCATCACAATTTTCCAACTAAATGTATATTTACCTGTGTTCCTGATCAGTGCTAATGAGCAAACTCTTATCTAGGCTGCCTTTTCGGTTTACTTAAATTAATTAGCAAAGGATTTGTTTCAAATTGTCAATTTATGTGCAGTGTATGTTCTTGTCTTCCTACGTTCCTGATATTCACTGGAAACTAAATCATGGTGGTGTATAAATTCGTTGGAGGAGTGTACCATCATTAGTTTTTTCTTTATATTAGGCATGATCCCAGACATTTTCTATTCCAATCTGAAACAAGTATAATAGGTAAGATAGCGGCATATGAGTCATTCAGGACTATTTAAGAGCATTTCTGATCAAATCGTTTATAATCTATGATAATAGAGTTCCCACCGGCTCAAAAGTTCTCTAGAAATGAGTTTCGATTTCACTAAATCATCAAAATTATAAATCATTGATTTGACATTTTTTTAAGGACAACTCTTATATCCAACCCCGTCCCAGGACGATTTTTGGACGACAGGTGGATTTTGAAACCCAAAGGGGTAAGTAACAATAGGAGACAGGTCGTAGCTTTTTACCCCGAAATGAAGTCGAACTGCACGATAGCCGTCGGAATGCACTATACTATGATGAATAGAGCTTTACAAGAACAACAACGCACGTGCAAAACATATCAAGCCATCATACAATTACTTTCATAATAACTATATTGGTTATAATCCATACTATGTTACAAAAATATCATGCAGTCATAAACAGTCGCAAACAGAGGCGGTGAAGTCATAGAGATGAAAAATATAACGCCCTTAAGGAGGCATTACGCAAGAAAACCTGGCCCACAAGAGAGTCATTCGATACTCAATGATATCAGTTCATGCAATTTACTTTGATATTGAGATTTGTAATAAGATTTATATTCTTTTCAGTACGGTATCCGCAAGACATAATAAATGGGAAACTAAATGTGTCTATTAATAAGAAATCATAAAAATCAAGAGGTTATTTATTCTTAATCTTCCTCTTATTTTTACCTCTACTTGCAACATAAAGACAACATACTTTTCACCCAGAGTTTATGTGGGAGGTTAATCGGTCCCTGGGCATTCCTAAAAAGCTGACTTAGTATTAAGCGACAACGAAAATAAAAGAAATATATTATCATGTATTTTAACCCTAGACCAAAATAAAACTTATCGTAACGATATAAAAGTTCCCTCGAAAACCAAAGACCAGAATAGAATACTCACTAATGACCTAAAAGCTTGTTTTTGAAGAATCAATGTTTAAATCTAGTTAAATAAGTTGCGAAATCTAAAATCGAAGTAGCAAAAAATATCTTCGGGAAATGTAAAGTTTTCGTGACATGACCCAATAAAGTGAACATGCAGGGAAGGGGAATTGAATCAAGAATCCAAAAATAATAATGGATTTACTAGAAATTATAAGATAATCAAGATATAGTTAAAATACCAAAAAACAGCGAAAATATCATCCAGATAGCCATGAAGTACAGAAAATGAACTTAGGTTAGGTTTTTTAAATGGAATACTAGGTTTATGACATTCTTAAATTCTCCATTTAAAGACGATTCAAACGATATGCCACTTGATGGGTCTGCGATAATAATAATAATAATAATAATAATTTTTATTTACATATACAAATAATATAGTACAGTTACATTTACATGCTTTACATGATTAAAAAATAAATATGTAAATAATGGGGGGGGGGGGGGAGGTCAGCTCATTTAGGTCTGTCTATGAGCAATTTGATCGCGACATTGTGATGCCAAACGCATCACTGTAGCGGGTGAAAGTGATAAAGGATTCTTAATAACAATAACTATCGAAACAGGATTTTGGGAATCATACAAGCATAAATCTATATAAAATAATGGGTTGGTACTGGTACCCTGATGTGGCTGGGATTAGACCAAGAACATGTCAACTATGTGAGCTCACTGTGACATAACGAACGAGCATTTTGAGATTTCATTTGAGATAAAAATTGACAAAGAACCTGTAGTCTATAAGATCTAACGAAATCGGCCATTTCATACAGGGTGGGTCAGGAAACGACAAATCTACTTTTTCGCATTTTTCCCAAATAGAACACCCTGCATATTATAGTACTAAAAGAAAGTTCTTTGCATGGGCTTTCTACTGATTAAAGTTTCGGGGGTCCATCTATCATTGGTGTCAAGATATTTGATGACAAAGTGGCCCAATTGAAAATATACTCAAAAAATACGCTCAACCATCAGTTGTTTTATGTATTTTTCCTGAAATCGGCTCTATTTAGTGAGAAAATTTCGATAACAATGAAATCATCCTTATCTGCGCCATGATAGTTCTTCCAGGCAGACAAAAATATTAATAAAATGAGGAAACGAAAGTTTTATTTCGGAAAAAACTTGAACTATTTTATGCTTAAGTAGGTACCTACTCCGAAAAACGAGCCCTTGATCCCAACTCATTCAAAAACCTCAAAAATAGATTTGAGGAATGGTAATGTGTGTTATACCAAAAAAAACTTGAGGAACAAGGTGGTAAATAATAGTGAAGAACACGAATTGGCTGTTTCGCTTCATGCACAAGATTCCCCGGATAAGTTTCCGTTGAACAACAAATAACAAAGCTTCAGTAAATCGTATGATTAAGAAATATAAATATCATCCCTATCACCATCAAGATATTTATGGGGAAGATTTTCAATAACGTATGGATTTCTGCAATATCATGCTAAACAAAATAAATCTTGATTAATTTTGATTTTTTTCTCTGCACAGTAGAACTATGTTACGACCTCAAATCGTAGTAATGAGTTCCAGGGTATTACAAATCCTTTTTGAGAACAATAAAAGTCTGATTTAAAAAAAATAAATTATAAAATTTATTTACGGACCATAGTAATTACACAAAGTGATCATAAAACCTTGAAATCCAACAATTATTTAGAACATAAATTAGTTTGTCCAGGGTAGATTTTGAATACAATGTCTGGTAAAAATATATATAACAAAAATAGATCAAGACAAATATCTTAGCTGTTAGCTGTAAGGAAGAAATTATTAGTAAATTTACAGGCAATAATTACAATGAAAAGCTGAAATATAAATAAATGTACAAAAACTAAAACTTAACTTAATGATGAGTTTCAAACAGTTCCAGAAACAAGATTCCTTCGTTCCGCTTAGGGAGTCTTTAGGAAAAAAAGTTCTCGTTGAATATAGTCTTCGTCACAGGTTTTATGTTACTGCATATGATGTTCACAATGAAATATAGATAGATGGTAAATGTGCTAGGCTTATCTTCTGTGTTATTCAATATACCAATATCAAGTACCAAAAAAAACGCCAAAAATATTCAATGTCCAGAAATCCAAATATATTCCAACAAATACTCAAAAATTCAATAAAAACTGACGGTATTGCTCAGTTTTTCACCGTACCAAAATCGTCTAAAATGCATTACATGAAAAGTTACTTTTACGTTACCTATAAAACGCGTGGTCTTTTAAAGACAAAAAAAACTGTAAAACTTACCCAGTATAGTCTGGACGATTAGTTTGCTATTAAATCCGATTAAATCGACAATAAGTTTAATACCCAACGTAGTAAACTAAACCAAAATGTAAAATTGTGTTTTATTCCGGAAACTAGCCGAAAGCAAGCCAAGAGTGCCTTTATCATAAATTTCACACAGCAAAACTAACGGTTCATCAGTTGATGGATAAAAGAGGAATCTTCCCATTTACAATGCGTTTTATAACATTTTCTTAACCAAAAAATTCATAAAACTGAGTTCTGATTCGTCAGTGTTACCAACTCACTATTTTACTCTAAAAATTCGTTGCGATGGACTATTTATAAATAACTATGAACTATGAACCCTTGAACCTTTATATCAGTAGAAAGCTCTTGCAAAGGGCAATCCTTTAGTACTATAATATACAGGGTGTTCTATTTGAAAAAAATCAGATAAATTTTTAAAATAGCGAAGGTGCAGTTGCTCTGTTGCAACTTTTTATTAACAATAATTTGTTGTATACTAAAGATTCAAAATCGTTTTTTATTGATCCCTTGAATCTTTATTTATTATAATCTACATACTTACTAACAATTATTTGTATTTTTACTTTGTTTTATAATTGTTGTAGATTAAATGAATTAATACATTTTTATTATTATTATATCTAACATGTATAGTAAATACGGAAATTCTCGTGCAGAGAAATTTTACATCGTAATGTGTGTACTTTTTTGATAAATTTAACCCAAAGAGAAGACCAAAGTTCGCCGCCCTTGATCATAAATAAAGCATCCAATCGGTTTTAAATTTTTAGAGAGTTAACATATTTTAGTCCTCGGTTGGTTATAGGATTATAAGAACAAACAATTTATAAAGATTCTCTTAAAATATGGCAAATACCCTACATAACGATGTAACTTCATTTCAGTAGATATCCATAATGGAGAGGTATAAGACGCTACAGCGAGCGAGTCGAAGACGCATAAGTTATCTGAAAAGAATCCATCCGAAACGCAGAACGTAAAAAATTACCTCATCTAAATTGTATAATATCATAATCGATGAATCTCGCAGCATATTTTATCACGAAATACGCGAGCATTATGATGGGATATTCTTATAAAATGTTTACCAAAATATATGTTAGCAGAACGCTGGAAATAATAAGACTCACGGAAAAATTTGCAATTAAAAATAGAGGGAGACCGTCGACCTGAATTGGAAGTTATTTCCATCAAAACAATATTTTTTGGAAGTGTACTGGTTTATTACACAAAGTTTAATTGTATTTTGCATCACTTGGAATGAAACCAACAAGAAAAGTATTCTTTTGCAGTTAAATTTTTATTAAAATTTTAACTAAATCCTACAAGAATGGTCAATAATCAGCATCATTATTTCTTTAATACTAGTAATATTGATTGGAGTATTTCTACTTGTTTTGGAACAGTTAATGTTTTATTTGCTCACATTTGATTAATCCCAATAGATGTTAGTCGCCTATACACTGAAAATCAAGAATTTTCCTTTTATGCAAGTAACGAGGACGATAACTCAAAACTTTAGCGAATCTAGTTTGCGACTGAGCATGGCTTCGGTAATTTGGAAGGTGGTAAAAAGACACTTGTAAATAAACAAACATTAGGTGCAAACTGCGAATTGATTTATCCAAATTCGGCGCAACATCCTGTGGTATAGTTTCGCTGTATAAAATCACTGTGAAGTAACCGCGAAGTACAAATATGGGAATAGCAGAAATAGCATTGCGGTAATAACTACCTAAGCCAACCGCACCGTCAGCACATCAGGATGTCTGCAAAGAATAGAACCACTTGCGAGGTTTACTTCATGTCTGTATAATGTGATAGGAGCGGTAGTTCTGTATTTTTCTTTACATCTGTCGTGTTATTTAGACGCATCTTCGACTCATACAACATCAATTTCCAAAATAAGATTTTTCTACTACCGATCATAAAGTACTAACTTTCCGTACGCTGTAGAGTGCGTAAAGTTAAATTTTACGCACTAGTGCGTAACGTGTTTTTACTTTATGCACTAGTGCGTAAAAAGTAACATACTAAACAATTGCATATCTATTAGAGCATCCATAATAATCATATCTTATTTTAAAAACGTTAAATGTGGTTATTTAATTTTATGTAGTCCATTTATTTAATATCACGGTATTGTTATAAAATATACCACCTAATTTTCAGTATTCTTTAACAATAATGATGAATTTTGAAGTTTCATTTATATTCTTGACATTGACATTAGACAAAGAAATAATAGACATTGATTAATTTCACTCATTTAAAATTAAGTGGGCTATAACAGTATTGTGATTTTTAAATGACATGAAGTTTTGACGTAATAGGTAAGTTTGACGTTTCACATTATTATTAGAGAACTTAGATGCATTTCGGCAGTAGAAAAAATATTGTATGCAATTCGTGCGAAAAGTGAGCTTTTTTCACTCATGGGATTGTCGCATTCGCCTACGGCTCATGCGACAAAATTCCCATTCGTGAAAAAATCTCACCTTACGCACTTGTTGCATAAATAACTATTTGTTCAGATTCACAGCGTTGAACTATATTCGATACCTTCGCTTTAAAAGGAGATCAAATTCAGGCTTAAAAGGAGCGAAAGTTGATAATAAAGGATGTTTCTTAGTGGCTAACTGTTTTCATTACCACCTCCCGAATACGTAATATAAAATATTTTTTCATATTCTACACATTATTGTTAGCATTTCTTTGTGGCAGTATTTCTTGGTTCTATTTTGGGGTTCATTATCTTCAAACCTTTTAAAGCGAAGTGAGCTCCATTGGCCCGAGCTCCTCTATTTAAGCGTACTAGGCATTGGTATTCGTGGTTAAACTTCACGTCTTTGGGAGGAGCGACTTCGCTCTGCTGACGTCATTTGGTGAGGTGAGACATGTTGAAGAACATTGATTTTCATACCATAGGTAGTTGTAATCCCGCATCACAGTTGATATCATTTGTATTTTTGTGACTTCTCTTAATATTATTAACTTCATATTATTATAAGCACTAATCTTTCAGTGTCGTTAAATATTATGCAGTGGTTTCCATTGACCGTTCAACAACTGCAGCAAAATATATAATTCAAATATGGAACAGAAATGATTATATTTATTTTAATTTAAGGCTATAATCTGGTTTTATTATTATGTAATTTATTTGACTGACCCAATAATCGGTACTAAGGAAAAGTCGATATTTAAGAATATACGTATCATTGTTTGTATCATAAATACTTTCTAAATGTAAATTGTAGAACCAACTGTAAAAATGTACATATCTACTAGTTATATCAATTAATAAGATGATAATTACTAGATACCTAAGTAAATTCTAACTGTAATTTTACATTTTATTTTGTACCTAATTCTATTGTAAGTCAATTGTTAAAATATGCATTATGAATTATACAAGAAAAGTTGTACATACTCGATGTAGTTCTTTGATGATAAATATGAGGGTGGTGAGGATTAAGTAGGTACCTAAGTATAACGATAAAAATAATCTATTAATTTATTTGAAATGGTGCCAAAATCAAATTTATTTATAGGAATATGTATATGACATCAATAAATGTGAAAAACTGCTCCCGTGTTTTATTGACCTGCTAGGGAAGGACTGGAGACAACACTTTTTTGTAGTGGCAGCACGAAAATAACTAATCTTGCTACTAAACTAATTAATCAGAAAATGATGTTATTTCCCGAAAACATAAAAGCAGGAAATTATGGTATTATGGCTTTAATAGCACGTTTTAACAGAACAGAAGTTTTCGAGTTTCAATTAGGTACCTCAGAAAATGCAGTGAAAGAAGTATCGAATAATCATAAACTGCTAAGTAGACTTTCGTCGAAAAAAGTTGTGGACAACGGATTTAATTCCTAAGGAAAAGGGAAATTTCTGTTGTATATCATGTCTCATATTAATATTCTTCCAAATATTTATAAAGTGTAACCAACCTATTAAATTCGTTGTTCTCAGACTGATACACACAAGCTTTTTCATTGTACACAAACTCTGCAAATTATGGTTATTTTCACACACATACTGGGCATAAATTACCATTCCAGTCCATTTAACAAAAGGAGGGCATAAAATTGTGGTGGGTATTTTGTGGTTAAACTTAGTTGTCCTCGACGATATGCGCTGCACCAGTGGCTTGCAAACAGTTAGTTGAATGACCTTTACTAATTTTTCGGCCATTTTGGTCATTAAAACTTAAGAGCGTTGTTTCCGGAGAGACAGCATTCAAATTTGTTTTTAAGATTAATGAAATCGAATTCTGCGACAGACGTGAAAGATTAAATCAAATCAGGACTTTATTTAGGTAATACGTATAAAGGAAAGACTATGAGAGTGCGAACTTAGGTATCAAGACGATTTACATATAACCATTACAGCTAACTTTGCTTCATGGCTCACGAAGTATAATGATCTTGCAAGTAAACAGCTCCCAAATGGCAAACTTAAATGCTTAAGCTAATTCCAAAATTCACACCTCAATACTCTTTACAAAATTTGATTGCGATTTTCTCGAGGAGATTCCTCTTTTCAAAATTAGACGTAACGTTGAAATTTTCAGTTACGGAATGGTTATAGTAGGAGAGCCCTCGATCAGGATTTTCGACCTCATCGCGATAACTCGAAATTTTGGTCGAGGGCTCTCCTACTATTATTCTAATCGTAACCTCCGGGAATATAGAGGCCTCGACTAAGAAATAGTGACGTCACGATACTGGTCCGAGCGATAGAACAGTGTATATGGACATTTTCATGTATGTATAAGTAAAAATGAATAAATTCCAGTGTTTTTAAATAGAAACACTTACTTACTATAAACTAAATGGAACGACGTTCCCACATCACCCATGGAGGTATTCTAATCGATGCGACTTCAATAAATGCACAGTATCGAAAAGTAAATAGGTACATTCTCTGTTGAGTGTCAGAGGGATTATGAATAAAGCAAGGTAAATCATCTTTGTTAGTTTATATATTACTTAAAAGTCGATAACAAGTTCGGTTCATTCTGTGATTGTCACAAATTAAAGAAATTACTCGAAAACCGATTTTCGTTAGAGTTTTGATTGCTCGATTACATGTAAAATCAATTCTTTTAAATCAACTGCTGAAGACCGTTTTACAGGGTAGAGAGCAACAAAACTAGTTTATTTTGATTTATTTTTGACATCAATGTCAATTAATGTTAGACTGACATTGGATTTAGGTTATATCAATTTGTTTCGTTAATGTCAATTTGACATTAGAATGAGGTTATATTATTTTTTGAATGTCAATGTCAGAATTAAATTAAAAATAGGGAATTTTTAACGTCATAATGTCACAATTAAACTAAAACTAGATTATATTAATTTTTTATGAAGATTAATAATTTTTATTTAAATGTTTTACGTTTTGCTTTGAATGTTGTTATGGATTCTGCAATTTAATTCAATGCTGTATGACATATAGTACTGCAGAGTATTTTGTTTTTGCATTATTCGACAGTAATAACGTTCTAAAGTGTTTTCAACGATTTTTTTTGGATTCAGCATACTTTATATTTGCATGTTCAGAAATGGAACATCAATAAATATATTAGATAATTTTGTTATTATTGGGCCAATATAAGGCTCGAATAAGGTTGTTTATAGACAACAAGTCTCGAATAAAAAGAGGTAGAGTATTTTATAAGAAAGCATGAAAATGTAGGCGGCATTAATTATAGAAATTTGTTTCTTATGGTTACATGACAGTTTATTAATTGTAAAATGTAAATTCAAGTAAGTAACTTTGTTTTGTGAGATTAATCGTCCACCTGATGAGCTACTAATAGCGAAAGAATATGTACATCTTCTTGTGGACGTTTTTAAATTGGTGACCATAACGAATGAATTTTGTGGTGAGTTAAAAAAAAAAATTTAATAATTTGTTTTTAGACGTTTTGAATTTTATAATTTTTAATCCAATATTCATAATGTATTAAAGAAAGTCCAATGAATTTAATAATAGCATGCTTAGAGATGAAACATAAATATAAGTATATCAATTTGGATATGTTTGTTATTATTATGCTTGTATAAAGCCATAAAGCCTAAACAAGGTCATTTATAAATAAATAATCCTTCTAACATATTACCTTATTGGACACCTATACAAAGTTTTTAGCAACACCTATTTTTACAAAACAAGGAAACGCATAAATATAGGCACTGTCGCATCAAACTAAATCACTTGCCCGAAGACGCTAAGCTAAAACAATGGCTGCACACTTACAAATTTAATTCTGTTTTGACTAATTTTATGTACTGATATGAAATTCGAAATACACAGAAGAATTCTTCACATAAAGGAATGATATTAACTACTTAAACAAATAAATTAAACACTTTTCTTAAAATATTTGGTGTAAATACGGCACAAATATACGTAGAAAAACACAGGTACGCTATACGCTATACTGTTTGCAGTCTAGTAGACGGTCTGCCCGGCCGCCTGCTAAAGTTACGTCACATCACGTGACATCTGCGATAGTCGTGGCCTCTAATTGCCGGGGGCTACGCTCTAATCAGGGCCTGAAATAGTACCAAACGTTCGAAATGTTTAGTAGTAAGTTTCAAAGATCACCAGGTATATAAAAAATTCGTAAGTTGCAGCTCTTTTTTTTTTCTTTTCTTTCAATGAAACTTATACATAATATGTGATGTATACGAGACATTTATCTATACCCTATGTACACAATTGCATATAAATTAGTAATATTGTATTATGCCATTTATACAGTATACTATAGCTACTAGGACAACCTCATGCATTGTAAAATGTAACCGAGTAATAGAGATAAATAAATAAATAAATAAATAACGAATCCACTTTGTACTCCGACATGAAAGGATTAGTCCAGAGTGGTTTAAATAAAAGAAGGGAAAAATTTTGATGTCCGTGGGAAAGTGTTAAATTACAAAAAAATTTAACTTTACAAGAGCTACATGAATTTGATCACTTAAGTAGAAATTAAATGAAAAAATAAAAGGAAGACAAAAATTTATAAAAAATAATAAATTTCAATAAGGGAAGTTGTTTAGAATTAAAATTTAGGTCAGGATCAAGTGCCCTTTTTTGAATGCTATATCAGTACATTTATTTGAAGTCTCTTTGTAGACTCCTTTTACTCCTATATTATTATTGACTCTGGATGTGATGAATTTTTTTGGTGAAATAATGGGATCTGCAGATGCATATTGAAAAATTACTACAGTCACAATAAAATTATTCTTATGAAATTATAAAAATAAAATATGTGAGTACTAATCGACATATCTAATTGATGTTTTTAAATCATTTTCTTTTCCTAAAAATATACAGGGCGGCCTAAAATAATTTTTTTAATTTATAACTATTTGAATTAAATTTTCTCGATTTTTTCAAATGGAACACCTTATTTATTTTTCGACGCGCATAGAGATGTATATCAATCAAAATGCTCAACATGTGGAGCACTTATTATAATTTTTTCTGTTGAATTACATTAATTAGATGTCTCGTAACTAATATTCACATATTTTTTTCTCATAAACATATTGTGACTGTAGTGAATTCTTCAATATCTGCAGATGGTATTATTTCAACAAAAAAATTCATTACATCCAAGTGGTTGGGAGAGTCAATAATAAATTGGAGTGAAAGAAACCTAAAAAGAGGCTTCCAAAAATGTATTTTTATACATAGCATTCCATTAAAAAAAGGCAGTTAATCCTGTAATATTGTCTTGGCTCGCCCTGTACAATCGAAAATAATTTCCAGTTATAGACTTTTTTATCTACTTCACTTGTATTTTTTATTTAAATTTCTAGCTATCATAGAACTCGAGCTACCTCCGGCGAAGTGATGCCGCGCCCTGTAAATGCTTTAAATCGTTGGTGGAACAACAAAAAATGTAAATAGTTTTTTGTGCAAATAGGAGAAAATTTGTATATGTTAGTATGTGGAGAGTAGGTAAAGAATGACAGTTTTGCGACACCCCCCACCACTTTTTGCACCCCCCACTCCTCCCCCCCACTTTAGCCCCGCCCCCTCCCCCACTCCAGACACGCCCCTGCCCCCCCCCACTACTTTGGCACCCCCCACTCCAGACACGCCCCCTCCCCCCACCACTTTGACACCCCCCACCACTTTAGCACCCCCCACCATTTTTGCACCCCCCACTCCAGCACCCCCACTCCAGCACCCCCCACCACTTTTGATCCATTAACCTTGACCTCTCATGACCTTTGGCACCCCCCACCACTTTTGATCCATTAACCTTGACCTCTCATGACCTTTGCACCCCCCACCACTTTTGATCCATTAACCTTGACCTCTCATGACCTTTGCACCCCCCACCATTTTTGATCCATTGACCTCTCATGACCGTTGCACCCCCCACCACTTTTGATCTATTAACCTTGACCTCTCATGACCTTTGAGCACCCCCCACCACTTTTGATCCATTAACCTTGACCTCTCATGACCTTTGCACCCCCCCCCCACCGTTTTTGATTCATTGACCTCTCATGACCTTTGCACCCCCACCATTTTTGGTCCCTTAACCTTGACCTCTCATGACCTTTGCACCCCCCCACCATTTTTAATCCATTAACCTTGACCTCTCATGACCTTTGCGCACCCCCCCCCACCATTTTTGATCTATTAACCTTAACCGTTGCACCCCCCACCACTTTTAATCCATTAACCTTAACCTCACGTGAGCACCCCCCCCCCCCCCACCACTTTGACACCCCCCTCCACTTTTTCGCCATAAATGGGTGGGGGCATACAGTAAATTCTATAAATTGGTGGCACAGTCCAAGAAAGTTTTGAACTAATCCTTTAAATTGAATAAAGCAGTGTTATTCACACTATGCCCATATGCACCTGGCTTATGTAGAAGCATATTAGAAGAATACCACTCAGATAAAAATATCAAAGTGTATACCTGCTGTGATAATTGTGAGCCACCCGGTAGGAAAGCGCCGGCTGCATAATAATATCATGGTGGAATGTCCGAAGTGCCTAATAATGGAATTGAAAAACAAGCATATAAATGGAAAACAATTGTGTGATTTTACGGACGAAGAAATAAAGAAGTTTCCACTGCAATATTTGACTGAAGCAGTTTCTCCAGCTGAACTCCTCTTTGCATGGCCCAAATTACCGAGGGAGTACAGAGACAAGTTTGAATTACAAGTACAATTGCCCTGCTTTGTGCATTTCAATCGTCCAGAATGGCGAACACATGTCGAAGGTTCACCACCCAGTCAATCCAAATGCCACGTCTGTAAATGGGGGCTACAAAAATGTTTAATTTTAAGTTAAGAATATAATAATTTTTAATAAAAAACAATAACAAATGAATATGTCTTTCTTTTAAATACGAGTATCAAATCAACACTGTAATACGAAAGAAGTAAGGTTGACAATGCAGATATCTTTATCTCTACTTGAGGCCATATGTTGACAATGCAATTATTCTTATCACAAAGCAGTGAACTTGAACTGATTATTTCAAAACACATTTTGCTTATTTATTTTAAATAGGCAAACATCATTCCTGATTCAGCTATTATTTTAAAAAAACCTTACCTTACGTAATACCGTAATACGGTTAATTATATTTGTTAAGTTGAAAAACGCACACATTTTATATAAGGCATTTATTTTTTAAATTGACAATAGTAATATTAAAACTATATACTAATACACATATACAGAGGTAAGAATTTAAAAAGCACAAAACCACTCATTTTTGCGATGGAAAGAGTGCTTTATCTAACTCTGCAATCATTGCGGCGGTTTTTTCTTGTTGCTTTTGTAGGCGCCGTTTTTCCTTAGAGATGAAGGATTTTCGGCGTAACAGTCTTGCAGTACACCTCCCTGATTCAATGAGTACAGAGCGCCTCACAGCAAGAACAAAAGAGTTTTTTCGCCTGTTCCGTTTCCATGTCATCAACGGCACACTTGCTCTTAATTCTGGCAATAATACTGCCGAATAAATAGTCTTCCTCCGTAGTCGCGTCAGGTTCTCGTTGTGTTTCGAGGGTTGGAACAGCATTCAAAGTGGGTGTTGGAACAGCGTTCAAAGGGCGGAGCTCCGAAAAGCTACCCTTTGTCACCAAAATATCGGAATCTACGGATTCAGTAGCGATCATCGCATTCATCCTCTCGAACGAGAGACTGTGATTTAACTCTTCAGGAGTCAAGCTCCAAAGGCATTTTTGTGGAGATTGTTCACACATTGCACCACTGACTTGACTAACGAATGCAGCGAAATAAAGACGAGAACTGGTTTATTTTACGACAAGACAATACATATTCAAATTGCTGAAATTGCAAGGGACAGTAAAGGCATTGATTCCTTAGTGAATTAGAAAAAACTTTGTTGACTGATAAATTTCTTATCGGTCGCTGTATACATTTGAAATAAACTGCAAGTCAGCAAGTGGAATACCCTCTGCCTGGTGTAATATGGTGTGTGCGTTTAAGCTTATCTTAGGCGAAATAGCGCTTATAATAAAGTACCCATTGTTAATAGGTGGATAGGAAATTTTATGCTGAATAAAGATGACACAAATTTCTTGTAGTACAAACAGAACGATTTATTATGTCTTGATAAAAAAACATTAATTACCGAGATTAAAATTGCAACCGAAATGAACTACACAAGTCCTTGCATTGCAAGCATTATTATTAAGTCTTGATAAAAAAAACATTAATTACCGAGATTAAAAGTGCAACCAAAATGAACTGAATAATAATAATAGTCATTTATTAGTCAAATTAATTTAATTAAAAAACCCAATCTCATTTGAGTGTATAAAAAGGAAAGTGTTTAGGATTAGACTCCGTGTCGAACACGGTTTTCTGCAAAAAAAAAAAGGAGTTTAACACGTCATCTTTGTGAAAGTTGCGTTAGTAACGTAATCCACCAAAAAAATTAAACTAAACAATTCACAAAACCATGAATTAAATCAGCCTGGTACGTCTTCGAGCACAAATGAGGTTATTTGCCCAGTGTGTAATGAAAAAATACCGAAATCTAAATTAGCGGGTCATATGAGAAGTTTTACCCATAAAAAAGTGATTGATAAGGGTGAAGGGGTCAAAAAATTGCAAAGTGCATTTAAGAATCGAATTGCGAGTTACCGATTTTCTTCAAAGAAACATTATACCGATATTCCTCAGTTTTTCGAAGACATAAGAAGAAAAGTTTTCTCAGTGATTGAGGAATATGTTCAAAAATTCTTCAGCTTAAAAATTAATGTGGAATTATTTGGTCTATATGTCATAGAGGAAAAGGGGGCATGAAACAATAAAAAAAACTAGGTGAAATTATCATGAAGCTCATTATCAAAAATTTTTTTGTTTTTGGGGTTGTTTTCATGTATTAAATTTAATTGAAAACAACTTTTTTCTCGCTGTATAACAATTTTTACTTTACTTAATTTTTTCATAACATTACGCCATTGTATTCCACAAACACGTACGCGTGTTCTAGGAACAAAAAAAAAAACAAGGAAAAAAAAGGTTCTTTAAACTTGTCAAGCTTGTTTCGTTTTCAAGTTACATGGAGTATGTCTGCGGTCTTACGCAAGAGAAAAAAATATGACGCCAAAAATAATGAAGCCTAGATACCTGAAAAGTAATGAAGCTAGACTTTTCATAGAGTTTTCAAAGAATATATATTAATGGGGATAAACACTAATCAAGTCATTAGATAATTTCAAAATATCTATTTCACAAAAGATATATCAAAAAATGTAAACTACATAATTATTACTTATCATATATTTGGATTATTAAATTCATAGCGATGTCTGTATAGGACGCTTTCCATATAATACGACAAAAAATACAAATACCCATGGTCAACTACATTTCCAAAAAAAAATTTGAAAGTTTTAGACAATTGTAGCAAATATGATCAAACGTGTAAGTATATTCAGAAAGTAGTATATACTCTATTCGAGCTTTCGTGTATCATGGACCAACTTTGTGGCCTCAGACAGCAGTCAGCACAGAGGCCTATGCGTACTGCTCTATTTCAACCTCGGCAAAAGTGAATACAAGATAGATAGGAATTTTATTATCACAACAACGTTTAACGTTTGTAGGTGAAAATATAGGTATAAGTCATAAAAAATGCCTAATGGTACATACTGTATCTCAGAAATATATATATTTAAAAAAGATTACTGAATGAAAATATTTAGATAGGCTTAATAGCTCAATTTAATACCTGTCATTTTTAATGTCTACATATTTTTAGGCAATTTTTAAAAAAAGTTAAAACTGATTTATTCTGTTTATATATTTAAAAATTTACTACTTACCTCATAATATTTTTTATACAGTAAACATCTAGACAAGAATTTATTTCTAAATATGTACTCCATAGACAACACACCACAAAAAAAATCCCAGCTAATCTATATCTATTCCACTCACATATTGAAATAAAAACACAACGAACCTTTAGGCATCTTTTTTATTACAAAGCAAAGAACACAAGGTAACGTATAGGTATAATATTCCATTTGAATGTTCAGGTAAGCAGACAGGTAGGTGGTACCAAGATGTACGGACAGGTAGGCGAAAGATGTCCAGGCAGGTGGGCAGGAGTCACAAAGACAATCAACCAACGACAAAAAAAGGAACATGGAAAGATGACCATCCGAAAAGGAACATGAAAAGAAAAAATATATTAGTTATGGTATATAAAAATCATGCATTATTTACCTCTAACCCACAGGGTTATCCAAGGAGTTACCCCAGGAGTCTCAATCGTGTACCACACCCGCCAAGCTCGGGGAGGTGTGGTCACCACACCAAGAGGGGTAGCCCCCCTCTGGTGGCTCACACCACAGGATAACTATGTGGTTCTAAAAAATTACAAAACTTAATATTTAAAAAAATAGAATTTTGTTTTAACTTACAAAATTATCAAGGAGAGAGGCATATGCCTCGCATATGATAGTAGCTTGTTCTAAAAAAATAAAATCGTTATTTAAGTATATGGTTTCAATTAAAAATTTAAATTTACTATTGTCAATAAATATTTACTAGAAAACATATTTTAATATTTTATCTGAATATAAATGATAATAGATTTGTCTATAACATTAATTAAATATTAGTAAAAATAAAGTAACGACTTACCACGTCTGCTCATGGTTTAATAATAAGAAATGGCAATCGAAATGAGAAGAGTCCAGAGAATTTTTACGCTTAATAGGTGGTTTCTTTCAGACCATTATCTCAGCTAATCAGTTTCACACGTAAACAGTATCATACAAATATTTCATAAATAAAGAACGCATTGATTTATTTTTTATCCCAGTAACAAACGGCCGAGGCAAAATGCTGAAAGTATACATTCTACAAGAACAAAAGAGATCTAAAATTGCTGCCGATGAAATTTGATCAGACAAAAAAATCATAATTTACTATTTTTTACATGGGCTGAAACTAGAAAATGTCAAAATCTAGTTAGATTTTAATAAATACAGGTAAAAGATCTTATAACGTCACACGTTTTCCATATATACTTGAGGTATATTGGTTTCTTTTTTAGTACTTTACATAGATGAGGAGTATGAGGACGTCAAGGATGCTTGATAATCATTCCAACATTGATACAGTAGTTTTTCAATCTGCTATCTATTAAGGATTTAAATATGCAGAGTGTCCCTTTATTATACTGTACGCAATAGAGTGAAATTGAACTGGTGTAAAAATCAAGTATTTACAGGTTTTTTTTTTCAATCAGCTATTGGAAGCTGTATTAAATATTAGGGTGATGTAATGCGGAAACCCTTTTATAAATTCTGCAGATAAAGGCTATGAAAAACACTCTTCCACAATTTTATTTAATCAAAAATTTTACACCTTAGCTGTACAAACTTTTTTTATATAAATTCTACAGAGTCTATGAAAAACACTGTTTCGTTATTTATTTAATTAGATGTTTTCTATTTAGAAGGAGCTTTATCTGTACGGTGTATTTTCTGGAAAAAGAATACCTCTGCTCTTGTATTATAATACTTCTTATAGGAAAAAATAATATACAGGGTCTTTATTATGAAACTAAAATTATCAGAACTTATTAATTTAAAAAACTCAATGTGCTCTGTTTTTTTAGTGAAAGACAACCTCATGTCTTTTTTCTCATAAATACCAAAATGTGATGATAGGATTGACAAAAAATATTCGGTTTATTGTTTTTAGTGTTTTTTAAACAGAATATTCTATTTTTTAATATATTTATATACAGGAGCTCCTCTGTAAGCAATTCTAGTACCCTATTTTTAAGAATATCCCAGAGCAGTAAGAGGTGGTAAACAAACTTTTAATATGTTTTACAACCTTAACTTGGGTTAACAATTTGATTTACTTCATAATGTATGTTCGTCCCAATACCTACTTAAAAGCACCTGAGGAAAATAATGTGTTGTAGATTTTACATCGTCCGTTTTCGTAAAACACTACATCATACTCAAATTCCTCAGATTTTTCAATTTTGACTCGACCCTTCATTGTGATGCTTTCACCAGACTTACAAAAAACAAACTTACTGGTTAACAAGAAATCATCATTGCATTAAATGGAGTGATGGGTTTACACCACTACATATGTTCGGGCAAATTATTAAGAACTTGACTACATCTGCTGAGTGTGTTTACGTGAAAGGAGGAGAAAAGGCAAAATACATCAGACAATTTATTACACAACCTGTTTTGGAATTAGAAGAGCAACCACCTTTATTGAAATCCAGCGCAAAATGTTTTTTTCATTCAAATGATCAGTGTATGTGTGCACTTTCTAATGTATATTACCTGTATGAAAATTTTATGATGTCATGAGTTTAGAAATCAAACAATAAATATTAATTATGTTTTTATTTTATCACCAAAAAGTAACAAATAAAATTTCAATTTAGGGAAATCCCCTCGTCACTATCGTCTTCACTCCTTAATCTGGTGGCAAGGTCTGGTCTTAAAAACCGTTTTAGCTGATGGACTTCATTTTCAAAACCTAATTCGATCAGATCGTCTACAAGGCATTCCTCACATGTAACATCGGTCAAAAACATTTCACATACTTCACGTGCTTGTTTGTACTTTTTGGCTAGATCAGTACAAAAGTCTTCTGCGAAAAATGCACCAACTCCATAGATCGCTTCGTGTTCAGCATCGAACTGTCTATTTGAAAATTGTTGACTTAAATGTTTCACACCACTTTCTAAATCGACAACTTTGATTTCTTCTACGTACGCCATCCACATTTTGAGATTTAAACAAAATTAATATTCTAATGATAACTGACTGTAGTGTTCAATTAACGTTCGCTTTTATAAATAAATTCCCAACTATCCACCCCCCACTCCGGACACACCTCCTGCCCCGACTACTTTGGCACCCCCCCACCCCAGACACGTCTCTTCACCTTTACCTTTCATAACCTTTACCTTTCATAACCTTGACCTCTCATAACCTTGACCTCTCATAACCTTGACCTCTCATAACCTTGACCTCTCATAACCTTGACCTATCATAACCTTGACCTCTCATAACCTTGACCTATCATAACCTTGACCTCTCATAACCTTGACCTTGGATGACCTTGACCTCTCATAACCTTGACCTTGGATGACCTTGACCTCTTGTGAGCATCCCCACTCCAACCCTTCCCCCATCCCTCACTTTTCGAACGTTAATTGAACACTACAGTCAGTTATCATTAGAATATTAATTTTGTTTAAATCTCAAAATGTGGATGGCGTACGTAGAAGAAATCAAAGTTGTCGATTTAGAAAGTGGTGTGAAACATTTAAGTCAACAATTTTCAAATAGACAGTTCGATGCTGAACACGAAGCGATCTATGGAGTTGGTGCATTTTTCGCAGAAGACTTTTGTACTGATCTAGCCAAAAAGTACAAACAAGCACGTGAAGTATGTGAAATGTTTTTGACCGATGTTACATGTGAGGAATGCCTTGTAGACGATCTGATCGAATTAGGTTTTGAAAATGAAGTCCATCAGCTAAAACGGTTTTTAAGACCAGACCTTGCCACCAGATTAAGGAGTGAAGACGATAGTGACGAGGGGATTTCCCTAAATTGAAATTTTATTTGTTACTTTTTGGTGATAAAATAAAAACATAATTAATATTTATTGTTTGATTTCTAAACTCATGACATCATAAAATTTTCATACAGGTAATATACATTAGAAAGTGCACACATACACTGATCATTTGAATGAAAAAAACATTTTGCGCTGGATTTCAATAAAGGTGGTTGCTCTTCTAATTCCAAAACAGGTTGTGTAATAAATTGTCTGATGTATTTTGCCTTTTCTCCTCCTTTCACGTAAACACACTCAGCAGATGTAGTCAAGTTCTTAATAATTTGCCCGAACATATGTAGTGGTGTAAACCCATCACTCCATTTAATGCAATGATGATTTCTTGTTAACCAGTAAGTTTGTTTTTTGTAAGTCTGGTGAAAGCATCACAATGAAGGGTCGAGTCAAAATTGAAAAATCTGAGGAATTTGAGTATGATGTAGTGTTTTACGAAAACGGACGATGTAAAATCTACAACACATTATTTTCCTCAGGTGCTTTTAAGTAGGTATTGGGACGAACATACATTATGAAGTAAATCAAATTGTTAACCCAAGTTAAGGTTGTAAAACATATTAAAAGTTTGTTTACCACCTCTTACTGCTCTGGGATATTCTTAAAAATAGGGTACTAGAATTGCTTACAGAGGAGCTCCTGTATATAAATATATTAAAAAATAGAATATTCTGTTTAAAAACACTAAAAACAATAAACCGAATATTTTTTGTCAATCCTATCATCACATTTTGGTATTTATGAGAAAAAAGACATGAGGTTGTCTTTCACTAAAAAAACAGAGCACATTGAGTTTTTTAAATTAATAAGTTCTGATAATTTTAGTTTCATAATAAAGACCCTGTATATTATTTTTTCCTATAAGAAGTATTATAATACAAGAGCAGAGGTATTCTTTTTCCAGAAAATACACCGTACAGATAAAGCTCCTTCTAAATAGAAAACATCTAATCGAATTAAATAAATAACGAAACAGTGTTTTTCATAGACTCTGTAGAATTTATATAAAAAAAGTTTGTACAGCTAAGGTGTAAAATTTTTGATTAAATAAAATTGTGGAAGAGTGTTTTTCATAGCCTTTATCTGCAGAATTTATAAAAGGGTTTCCGCATTACATCACCCTAATATTTAATACAGCTTCCAATAGCTGATTGAAAAAAAAAACCTGTAAATACTTGATTTTTACACCAGTTCAATTTCACTCTATTGCGTACAGTATAATAAAGGGACACTCTGCATATTTAAATCCTTAATAGATAGCAGATTGAAAAACTACTGTATCAATGTTGGAATGATTATCAAGCATCCTTGACGTCCTCATACTCCTCATCTATGTAAAGTACTAAAAAAGAAACCAATATACCTCAAGTATATATGGAAAACGCGTGACGTTATAAGATCTTTTACCTGTATTTATTAAAATCTAACTAGATTTTGACATTTTCTAGTTTCAGCCCATGTAAAAAATAGTAAATTATGATTTTTTTGTCTGATCAAATTTCATCGGCAGCAATTTTAGATCTCTTTTGTTCTTGTAGAATGTATACTTTCAGCATTTTGCCTCGGCCGTTTGTTACTGGGATAAAAAATAAATCAATGCGTTCTTTATTTATGAAATATTTGTATGATACTGTTTACGTGTGAAACTGATTAGCTGAGATAATGGTCTGAAAGAAACCACCTATTAAGCGTAAAAATTCTCTGGACTCTTCTCATTTCGATTGCCATTTCTTATTATTAAACCATGAGCAGACGTGGTAAGTCGTTACTTTATTTTTACTAATATTTAATTAATGTTATAGACAAATCTATTATCATTTATATTCAGATAAAATATTAAAATATGTTTTCTAGTAAATATTTATTGACAATAGTAAATTTAAATTTTTAATTGAAACCATATACTTAAATAACGATTTTATTTTTTTAGAACAAGCTACTATCATATGCGAGGCATATGCCTCTCTCCTTGATAATTTTGTAAGTTAAAACAAAATTCTATTTTTTTAAATATTAAGTTTTGTAATTTTTTAGAACCACATAGTTATCCTGTGGTGTGAGCCACCAGAGGGGGGCTACCCCTCTTGGTGTGGTGACCACACCTCCCCGAGCTTGGCGGGTGTGGTACACGATTGAGACTCCTGGGGTAACTCCTTGGATAACCCTGTGGGTTAGAGGTAAATAATGCATGATTTTTATATACCATAACTAATATATTTTTTCTTTTCATGTTCCTTTTCGTCACCGGATGGTCATCTTTCCATGTTCCTTTTTTTGTCGTTGGTTGATTGTCTTTGTGACTCCTGCCCACCTGCCTGGACATCTTTCGCCTACCTGTCCGTACATCTTGGTACCACCTACCTGTCTGCTTACCTGAACATTCAAATGGAATATTATACCTATACGTTACCTTGTGTTCTTTGCTTTGTAATAAAAAAGATGCCTAAAGGTTCGTTGTGTTTTTATTTCAATATGTGAGTGGAATAGATATAGATTAGCTGGGATTTTTTTTGTGGTGTGTTGTCTATGGAGTACATATTTAGAAATAAATTCTTGTCTAGATGTTTACTGTATAAAAAATATTATGAGGTAAGTAGTAAATTTTTAAATATATAAACAGAATAAATCAGTTTTAACTTTTTTTAAAAATTGCCTAAAAATATGTAGACATTAAAAATGACAGGTATTAAATTGAGCTATTAAGCCTATCTAAATATTTTCATTCAGTAATCTTTTTTAAATATATATATTTCTGAGATACAGTATGTACCATTAGGCATTTTTTATGACTTATACCTATATTTTCACCTACAAACGTTAAACGTTGTTGTGATAATAAAATTCCTATCTATCTTGTATTCACTTTTGCCGAGGTTGAAATAGAGCAGTACGCATAGGCCTCTGTGCTGACTGCTGTCTGAGGCCACAAAGTTGGTCCATGATACACGAAAGCTCGAATAGAGTATATACTACTTTCTGAATATACTTACACGTTTGATCATATTTGCTACAATTGTCTAAAACTTTCAAATTTTTTTTTGGAAATGTAGTTGACCATGGGTATTTGTATTTTTTGTCGTATTATATGGAAAGCGTCCTATACAGACATCGCTATGAATTTAATAATCCAAATATATGATAAGTAATAATTATGTAGTTTACATTTTTTGATATATCTTTTGTGAAATAGATATTTTGAAATTATCTAATGACTTGATTAGTGTTTATCCCCATTAATATATATTCTTTGAAAACTCTATGAAAAGTCTAGCTTCATTACTTTTCAGGTATCTAGGCTTCATTATTTTTGGCGTCATATTTTTTTCTCTTGCGTAAGACCGCAGACATACTCCATGTAACTTGAAAACGAAACAAGCTTGACAAGTTTAAAGAACCTTTTTTTTCCTTGTTTTTTTTTTTGTTTCTAGAACACGCGTACGTGTTTGTGGAATACAATGGCGTAATGTTATGAAAAAATTAAGTAAAGTAAAAATTGTTATACAGCGAGAAAAAAGTTGTTTTCAATTAAATTTAATACATGAAAACAACCCCAAAAACAAAAAAATTTTTGATAATGAGCTTCATGATAATTTCACCTAGTTTTTTTTATTGTTTCATGCCCCCTTTTCCTCTATGACATATAGACCAAATAATTCCACATTAATTTTTAAGCTGAAGAATTTTTGAACATATTCCTCAATCACTGAGAAAACTTTTCTTCTTATGTCTTCGAAAAACTGAGGAATATCGGTATAATGTTTCTTTGAAGAAAATCGGTAACTCGCAATTCGATTCTTAAATGCACTTTGCAATTTTTTGACCCCTTCACCCTTATCAATCACTTTTTTATGGGTAAAACTTCTCATATGACCCGCTAATTTAGATTTCGGTATTTTTTCATAACACACTGGGCAAATAACCTCATTTGTGCTCGAAGACGTACCAGGCTGATTTAATTCATGGTTTTGTGAATTATTTAGTTTAATTTTTTTGGTGGATTACGTTACTAACGCAACTTTCACAAAGATGACGTGTTAAACTCCTTTTTTTTTTTTGCAGAAAACCGTGTTCGACACGGAGTCTAATCCTAAACACTTTCCTTTTTATACACTCAAATGAGATTGGGTTTTTTAATTAAATTAATTTGACTAATAAATGACTATTATTATTATTCAGTTCATTTTGGTTGCACTTTTAATCTCGGTAATTAATGTTTTTTTTATCAAGACTTAATAATAATGCTTGCAATGCAAGGACTTGTGTAGTTCATTTCGGTTGCAATTTTAATCTCGGTAATTAATGTTTTTTTATCAAGACATAATAAATCGTTCTGTTTGTACTACAAGAAATTTGTGTCATCTTTATTCAGCATAAAATTTCCTATCCACCTATTAACAATGGGTACTTTATTATAAGCGCTATTTCGCCTAAGATAAGCTTAAACGCACACACCATATTACACCAGGCAGAGGGTATTCCACTTGCTGACTTGCAGTTTATTTCAAATGTATACAGCGACCGATAAGAAATTTATCAGTCAACAAAGTTTTTTCTAATTCACTAAGGAATCAATGCCTTTACTGTCCCTTGCAATTTCAGCAATTTGAATATGTATTGTCTTGTCGTAAAATAAACCAGTTCTCGTCTTTATTTCGCTGCATTCGTTAGTCAAGTCAGTGGTGCAATGTGTGAACAATCTCCACAAAAATGCCTTTGGAGCTTGACTCCTGAAGAGTTAAATCACAGTCTCTCGTTCGAGAGGATGAATGCGATGATCGCTACTGAATCCGTAGATTCCGATATTTTGGTGACAAAGGGTAGCTTTTCGGAGCTCCGCCCTTTGAACGCTGTTCCAACACCCACTTTGAATGCTGTTCCAACCCTCGAAACACAACGAGAACCTGACGCGACTACGGAGGAAGACTATTTATTCGGCAGTATTATTGCCAGAATTAAGAGCAAGTGTGCCGTTGATGACATGGAAACGGAACAGGCGAAAAAACTCTTTTGTTCTTGCTGTGAGGCGCTCTGTACTCATTGAATCAGGGAGGTGTACTGCAAGACTGTTACGCCGAAAATCCTTCATCTCTAAGGAAAAACGGCGCCTACAAAAGCAACAAGAAAAAACCGCCGCAATGATTGCAGAGTTAGATAAAGCACTCTTTCCATCGCAAAAATGAGTGGTTTTGTGCTTTTTAAATTCTTACCTCTGTATATGTGTATTAGTATATAGTTTTAATATTACTATTGTCAATTTAAAAAATAAATGCCTTATATAAAATGTGTGCGTTTTTCAACTTAACAAATATAATTAACCGTATTACGGTATTACGTAAGGTAAGGTTTTTTTAAAATAATAGCTGAATCAGGAATGATGTTTGCCTATTTAAAATAAATAAGCAAAATGTGTTTTGAAATAATCAGTTCAAGTTCACTGCTTTGTGATAAGAATAATTGCATTGTCAACATATGGCCTCAAGTAGAGATAAAGATATCTGCATTGTCAACCTTACTTCTTTCGTATTACAGTGTTGATTTGATACTCGTATTTAAAAGAAAGACATATTCATTTGTTATTGTTTTTTATTAAAAATTATTATATTCTTAACTTAAAATTAAACATTTTTGTAGCCCCCATTTACAGACGTGGCATTTGGATTGACTGGGTGGTGAACCTTCGACATGTGTTCGCCATTCTGGACGATTGAAATGCACAAAGCAGGGCAATTGTACTTGTAATTCAAACTTGTCTCTGTACTCCCTCGGTAATTTGGGCCATGCAAAGAGGAGTTCAGCTGGAGAAACTGCTTCAGTCAAATATTGCAGTGGAAACTTCTTTATTTCTTCGTCCGTAAAATCACACAATTGTTTTCCATTTATATGCTTGTTTTTCAATTCCATTATTAGGCACTTCGGACATTCCACCATGATATTATTATGCAGCCGGCGCTTTCCTACCGGGTGGCTCACAATTATCACAGCAGGTATACACTTTGATATTTTTATCTGAGTGGTATTCTTCTAATATGCTTCTACATAAGCCAGGTGCAAATGGGCATAGTGTGAATAACACTGCTTTATTCAATTTAAAGGATTAGTTCAAAACTTTCTTGGACTGTGCCACCAATTTATAGAATTTACTGTATGCCCCCACCCATTTATGGCGAAAAAGTGGAGGGGGGTGTCAAAGTGGTGGGGGGGGGGGTGCTCACGTGAGGTTAAGGTTAATGGATTAAAAGTGGTGGGGGGTGCAACGGTTAAGGTTAATAGATCAAAAATGGTGGGGGGGGGTGCGCAAAGGTCATGAGAGGTCAAGGTTAATGGATTAAAAATGGTGGGGGGGTGCAAAGGTCATGAGAGGTCAAGGTTAAGGGACCAAAAATGGTGGGGGTGCAAAGGTCATGAGAGGTCAATGAATCAAAAACGGTGGGGGGGGGGGGGTGCAAAGGTCATGAGAGGTCAAGGTTAATGGATCAAAAGTGGTGGGGGGTGCTCAAAGGTCATGAGAGGTCAAGGTTAATAGATCAAAAGTGGTGGGGGGTGCAACGGTCATGAGAGGTCAATGGATCAAAAATGGTGGGGGGTGCAAAGGTCATGAGAGGTCAAGGTTAATGGATCAAAAGTGGTGGGGGGTGCCAAAGGTCATGAGAGGTCAAGGTTAATGGATCAAAAGTGGTGGGGGGTGCTGGAGTGGGCGTGCTGGAGTGGGGGGTGCAAAAATGGTGGGGGGTGCCAAAGTGGTGGGGGGTGTCAAAGTGGTGGGGGGAGGGGGCGTGTCTGGAGTGGGGGGTGCCAAAGTAGTGGGGGGGCAGGGGCGTGTCTGGAGTGGGGGAGGGGGCGGGGCTAAAGGGGGCGGGGCTAAAGTGGGGGGGAGGAGTGGGGGGTGCAAAAAGTGGTGGGGGGTGTCGCAAAACTGTCATTCTTTACCTACTGTGGAGTAGTCAAATAAAATGTCGAGTTTGAATCGTAGGAACATTAAATGAGATTGCAGGTAGCCCAGGGTCGATCTGAAGCTTTATATAGGAAACCATGAACAAATTTAAGACAAGCTGAAATTTGGTTATATAAGTTTCTATTGGGGTCCTTAAAATACCACCAAACCCCACCGGTAATCTGCCGTGCCTGTCACCCCTTAACAACCCCCGAAAGAGGTGAAAATCGGACTTTTTTTAGTTTTTTGGCAATATCTTAAAAACAAAGCTATATACGAAAAAATATGAAGACAGAAAAATTAAAGAGCATACAATTTCCTATAAAGTTACGTTTAGCAAATATATTTTGCTTTACCAGTGGTGGAGTTATCGTGTTGTAAATTCCAGTATATTTTAACAAAATACACATTTCCCACAAAATAATTACGTTACATTAATATATTTTACATCTTTTACACCAAAACAGATTAAAACTATAATAATACATAAAATATGAGTTTTTTATGTAGTAAGTAGCACAGTTGCTTTTTCTTAAATAAACTAAAATACTTACAGGTTATGTTTAAGTACATCCACCTGTAAATTCTCAACTGCCCTATTAAAACAGGTTACGACATGAGCATGCACTTTTGCAACCACCTGATGAACAGTTACAAAAAATTTGTTTAAGGAACCCTTTGGGGTCTATATCTTGATCCATCTGGACTGGAGAGATTCCGGAATCACTAGAAATCCATCCCCAATCCTGGAGTGGCAAGCTATTATTCAACCATGCTTGAACCTAAAAGTTAATCATACAGTAAATAAAATATGTATGTAGAGTTGCTGGATGAAATGTCCTATATGCATGGTACTGAGCTGCATTTATGATCGGTGGAAGTGAAGCCAGATTAAAATCTTTATTTAAACTTTGCTTTGCTACATATTGCTGGTAGAGAATGTATCTGACGTTATTCAAATCGGTACTTGTTCTATTTTTGACGTATACGGAAATAAAAATGTCGAAATAAAGGTCCCCAATCTGTCTTTGGATATATTTGGATTGTAAAATTCTTCAAGAAGGTCAACCAACTTCTTCTTTTTCACAGTATTGACCAAATTAATTTTTTCCCCCAGATGTAGTATCACATCCGGAAATGGCGTGCATGGCAATAATAATAATATTAATAAACGTCTTTATTGATGGGCGAAGTTTAATACAAAATACTATTCTTACACTTTATTTATTTATTTATTTAACATTTATTAAAGGTCCCAACTTATGCTGCAACTTTGAAGTATTAGTAATTTTATTTGGTTTCGAACTTCCTCCTGGGCGTAGCATATACAAATTTTGTTTAGCGTAATGGAGTCGTATCGAGAATATACGAAGAGAGCATACATACAGGGGCGAATGGCGACGCGGAAAACTACTCAGTTGCCTTGACATGCGGTATATGTCCTTAATATTATTAATGTAAAAATAATTCCTCTCAATTCGTAACAGAAATTCACGGATATTTAAATTAATTATTTTGTTACATTTAATACGCCCGTAAAATGTTAAAGTTCTATTAGCTAATACAAAATAATGTATGAAATTAAAATATAGTACTCCACTGGTATGTTTTTTATTTCTAATTTATTGATGTAAGAATGTATTAAATGTATTTACCAAAATATCCAAATACATTGTTGTATATTTAATGTCAAAATCCAATAAGTAAAGGCTAGAGAATATTTTAACAAAATACCCTTTTATTAAAACTCCGCCACTGATAAAGCAAAATATATCTGCTAAAAGCTATTTTATAGGAAATTTTATGCCCTTTAATTTTTCTATCTTTATATTTTTTCGTATATAGCTTTGTTTTTAAGATATTGCCAAATAACTAGAAAAAGTCCGATTTTTACCCCTTTCGGGGGTTGTTTAGGGGTGACAGGCACGGCGGATTACCGGTGGGGTTTGGTGGTATTTTAAGGACCCCAATACAAACTTATATACCAAATTTCAGCTTGTCTCTAATTTGTTCATGGTTTGACTGGATCGACCCTGGGCTAAGGTGACAATGTCAGGACAGTCCAATACATGCGTAAATAGCTTATTTTATATAATGGAAAAAATTATCTAGGAATGACACTTCCGGATCGAGTCTCTTCTCTAATTGTTACATTAGCTTTATATTAAATGGTTTAGTTTTCAAATATTTTTTTTTCCGAAAATAAACAGAGTAAATTGGTAAATGCATATAATATATTACTCTAAATGATATATGGGTTTATCAGGCCGCCGCAATTGCCTGGGCCCTTGTAAATCATAGCACTGAAAGGTTAAATTACTGTTTTATGAGGTTGGTCGTTTTATCAATTTAGTGGATTAAATAAGAGTTCTGTAATGCAATTTAACAAAACTTAGTAAGTTGCTTGACTTTCCAGTTTTTGAAAAGGTTAGTTATTACCTTTTACCTACCAAAAATTCACGATGGACATTCATGGCCTCGGTTTAGGAAATAGGACTATTACGACAGATAACCAATGATTCAATATCAAATTTTCAGTAAAACAAAAAAACATTTAGATGTCAAATTTAAATTATTAATATACATATATTACCTATTACCAATTATTAGGATAACACCTGACCGTATACCTTCATTTGTTTGATGAGTAATAAATAATATTTCTGCGATTTTACACCTTCTTAATTATTATTGTATAAATTAAATGAAAAAATATATTTCATATTTTGTACGATACCGTCATTTTTTTTATTAGATTTATGGCCTAAAACAGCAATGAACCATCCAAAGCCGAAATACCTTTCAAAACTGAATTTTATTTACAGAGGTAACGTAACGTGAACTCACAAGGCATATTTGCTGTAAATGCATCCTCTTAGCTTTATACCAATCTAAAAAATTCGTTAATCGTAAATATTATGTTAATAGGCATCTATTTGCTATAATTTTGACAACGTGACCCTCCCAATAAAACGACGCCTTCCCGTCACTGAACAAACAGCCATTGTCCTGTTGTGGAGGTGTATTTCGTATAAATCAACCGCTGAAAGTTCTAAATCACCCTTTTGAGTTGTAGTTGCGGCATATATGTTCAAAACAATACCTGTTAACATGCCAAAATTGTATGTGAATGTTTTAAGTGCACAAAGGACTTGACTACATTCACGGATACAGTCCCAGATCCTATTTAATTAGTTTAACTATGCGTAATCCGTGATAAATTATGGTTTGTGTAATACAGCAGTCACCATCAAAATCGATCTGATACAGGTATGAAATAGACAGTAGCCATCAAATGACAAAATCAAAAATTTGATTATCTTATTTAATGCAACCCATAAAAAATATAAAATTACAAAGCAGAATAAGCATTATAATTTATAACTATAACTAAAACATTGTTGTAAATATACAGGGTGACCAGTTGAAAACGAAACAGATTTTTTGGAACATTTCATTTTTCATCTTTTGCAGTAAAACTCGCCCGTTTGTTCCAAATAATACATTATTTTAAAGGTACTTCTCCCCTGCATAGGTACCGCACAATAAAAAATTTCAAATTCTATCTTTTCGTTTTCAAGATACTTAAAAATCAATTTGCAAAAGCGACAAAATAGTGAGTGAGGCAACCATACATCAAATTTACAACATTGGGAAAAACATATGAATAGAAAATTGGTTTTGGAGTTAGTGAAAAAGAAAAACTCTAAACAAAAAAAAAGAACCCTAAATGTGAACTAATGAAACTGTTGAGGTTACAGTTTTAGGACAAGCTGCTAAAGATCTAACTTTAAGCATGAACAAGTTGGCTAGTGTTACTAATATCGATAGGAACAACTATTCATCGAATCCTGAAACATTATAATTTTTTTTTTTTTAATTTCGTCTTGGCCTTGGACAAAAACCATCAGCCAGCGGCACAAACATTATAAATTCCATCCTTACTAAACTCATTTAGTGCACCAATTGAATGACAATGATTTTGATCTACTAATAAAGAGTTTTGCGAAGTTACGACTGGACGAATAGGAATTTTTTGCTTCTCTGACGAGTGTAGATCATTTTTCTTAAAGTCAACTGTAAATCGTCATAAATGTCGCTCTTGGGAAGATGCGAATCCAAGAGTCTTCCATGAAGGCCACACTCAAAGTCCCTAAAAATTAAATGTCACCGGTATTTTTGGTGACATTTATTTTTGGTGATTTTATGTAATTTATAATCTAGTGGTAATAAAAATTGAATGTTCAGATTGATTTTAGTTTAAAATTATGTGACGGTTGAAAGTCAAACAAACGTTGAGAAATAGCTGGCAGAGAGAACATACTACGTTAATAATTTAAACTGTAATTAATCTGGACATTAAATTTTTATTACCACTAGATTATTAATGATATAAAACCAGACACGACACAGGTTTATCAAAAGCATACTACGTGAATCACAGGAATGCCTACAACTTACCAAAAATCTCACCCCCAAAATAACGCTCGCACTTTACCATTGGAGTCGCGTATCTTATTCATTCCTTAATCAATGGTACCGTCTAGTTGAACCTATTTTCTTAATAGTAAGCTGTAATTATTGAAAATGGGGATCGTTACCAGAGAGACCATTTTTGTTGTTCCAATAAATCTTAGCCCCTCCATATTATGCACGGAGACAGAATGTTTCCAGGAAAATGTGTTGGAATGGCCGAGCAGATCCCCAGATGTTTTTCCTGTAAAGAATGCCATTATATAATTTCAAAAAATGCTTCAAAATGCAACGACTCGTTTCAAACAAAACTTAAGTACACGTTGGTACATCCAGTGGATGTACACGAATATTCATGGACATCTTATGGACGTGAAATTATGTTACAGATGTCACAACTTGGGATATATTTATAAATGACTTTGTTTAGGATTTATACAAGCATAATAATAACAAACATATCCAAATTGATATACTCATATTTATGTTTCATCTCTAAACATGCTATTATTAAATTCATTGGACTTTCTTTAAAACATTAGGAATATTGGATTAAAATTATAAAATTCAAAACGTCTAAAAACAAATTATTAAAAAAATTTTTTATAACTTACCACAAAAATTCATTCGTTATGATCACCAATTAAAAAACGAAGTCCACAAGATTTTTTAGTGTTAAGTGTTACTGAGCAGTCGATGACGACGATGAGGACGACTGGACTTTGATGTTGAGCCGATATAGTTCTGAATTCGGAATAATTACGGCCGCCGCGCCGCGCCGCGCCGGTGCAACTATCATAATTCTTATTTTATATAAGCCCTCGTGCCTCGTATATCCAACCTACAGCCTTATTGTGTTGTGGGAACTACGTTTGTGAGCTATAACTACATCAAAGATTCCAACCCCCCAGTATTTATACATATATTAGAAAAAGTTCTTATTTCATAAACAAATTATGTGTTAAGAATATACTAAAAATAGTCCGAATACGTTAATATGTAGATTCTGAAAACGTTTAAAACACTCCATTCTTAATGTCCATAGAATGTACTTATGACATAGCAGCAGTTTGTGAGAATATTGCTAGAATATTTAAATGTTCACTGCATATATTTTTCTGCATATTTATAGAACATACTTGTGCTTTCTGGGAATACATTTTGTGCCGCTTTATTAGGATATCCTTAGGACATCCATAGTGAACGTAAAAAATGTATGACCCATTAGCATATCCATATGACATCCACAATGTACGTAATAAAATTTTCGTACATTTCAGATGTCCGTATATGATGTCAATTGGATATACTGAACGTCTCTGGATGACTCGGACCTTGTCTGGACGTCTATTGGACATTAAATGCTACCATGGGCGTCGCCAAGGGGGGCGGGGGGGGGGGGGTTGATCGTAGACAAAAACTCATAATAATAATATAATAATATATGTTTATTAAAAAATAGTAAGGTAATGGCCGTCGTCATGTTTATTCGAATTCTGAAATAGTCGACATGGTATCAATTTATGACGAAGTTAGACAATAGTAAAGTTATTTTCCTAACAAGTGCGGAAAGTGGTACTTTTCCGCACGCGACTGCAGTCGAGTGCGGAAAAGACAGTTTCCGCATGTGTTAGGAACAATATTTTTCCTAGGAGCGTGATGAATACATTTTTTACTTAATTAAGAAACTAGACTCTACTTTAAAAAGATGCTACTGTTTGACTTGACGTTTATTAATTGTTATGTGACTGAGAAACGGCAAAATGAGACAGTCATGACTATATGCTACGTGATTTTTTGATATTTAAAGTTATAGGAGCTACTTCAAAAGAGTTAGTATAAATAGAAATGATTTAATTTCATTAAATTTGTATAAAATAAGAAAAGATAAAAGGAAAACATTGGCATATTATTATTTACTAACACATTTTCAATATGTAATTATAACTTACCCAAAAGTGCAAATAAAAATATAATTACTTCTCCGCACTAGTGCAGAAAAACGTATTTTTCCGCACTAGTGCGGTGAAGTGCAACTTTCGAAACTAACATGCGTGCGGAAAAGTGATACTTTCCACACGCTCGTAGGAAAAATTTGTTGGCAGCTATAATAGAAATCTTTTATAAGTGGTTCTCAAACAAATACCCAAAAATTATTCGGATTTTTAACTAGCTTTTTTTTCTTTAGATATTCAATTAATTCATGCTGTACAGTCGGCGCCACCCAAATGTGAATGGCAAAATTGTATAGTGTAATTTACACTTTAAATCATAGTCGCCGTAAAATTTGAAAATAGTTGTCAAATATATTTGTCATAATTTGTCAAAAGTAAAAGCAAAGATAACTTATGCCAAGGCATTTAACTGAAGCGCAAAAAGCGAGGGCTATAGCTAAATTGGAAGAAAATCAGTCTTTGAGTGAAGTGGCTGCTGATTTAAATGTTAGTAAAAGTTGTATATTTTATATAAAAAACGCACTGGCAAGAAGTATAATGACTGCAAAGACCTATAAGGCAAGCTGTAGGGAAGGTCTCCAATGAGAATGAAGACAATACTCTGGTCAAATTTTACCATCAGAATCCTTTCGAAACCGCTGTCAAAATGCGAGAAAAAACATTATTCCCAGGGTCTTTCAGAATAGCACAAAGACGTCTTAAGCTATCTGGCCAGAAGAACTATGCTGATCTTTAAATACACAGGGTGGTCCAGATTTTTGTACATTAATTTTGAGAGGTAATAGAAAATCGCAAAATAAGGGGACTTTTCTTAATAAACATACCTCGAAAAATGCACCATAACTTAGATACAGGGTGTTGAAGTTTCATTAAAAAAAGCTTTATAATTTAATATCTAAGGAGAGACAAAAGTCATCCTTTTCAAATTTTGCACACTGCCTTTCTACGTAAATCTGCATCTACGCTTCAAGTAAAAAATAGTAACAGAAAGCCATTGGCGCAGATACGGGGGTTACATATTCCCTTTCTAGAAATATGTAGTACGCCACTGGATATTTTTGAAAAAATTATTAAACTGCTTAATTGCCTATGGCATTCTGAAGAAAAATGTGTTCTTGTAAAATTTTGATAGAACAAACCGTTTCCGATTTATTTACGGTTAAACACTTTTGTGCAGGCATAATAAAGGATATAATAGCCCTCCAAACATGAATCAAAAATATGTTTTATTGATATTTAATAAAAAATTGACAAAAAATAGAACGAAGGCAATTCACATATGTATTTACAAACAGTTTTCAAAGTGCCATCCTTCGGCTTCAATACACTTTTGACATCTTCTGGAAATGGAGTTGATTGCCGCCACTATTTGATGTCGATTTTCGCGTAATTGATGGCAAACTTGACGAATAAATCGGAAACGGCTTGTTCTATCAAAATTTTACAATAACACATTTTTCTTCAGAATTCCATAGGCAATTAAGCAGTTTAATAATTTTTCAAAAATATCCAGTGGCGTACTACATATTTCTAGAAAGGGGATGTGTAACCCCCGTATCTACGCCAATGGCTTTCTGTTACTATTTTTTACTTGAAGCGTAGATGCAGATTTACGTAGAAAGGCAGTGTGCAAAATTTGAAAAGGATGACTTTTGTCTCTCCTTAGATATAAAATTATAAAGCTTTTTTTAATGAAAGTTCAACACCCTGTATCTATGTTATGGTGCATTTTTCGAGGTATGTTTATTAAGAAAAGTCCCCTTAATTTGCGATTTTCTATCACCTCTCAAAATTAATGTACAAAAATCTGGACCACCCTGTATAGATTTTACCACTTTTATTTTATAAATGTTTTTCTTATTAAATATAAATTATTATATGTTGAAATATATTAATTATTGCTAATATACTTAGTTTGTATCATTTTATTTTACAATCGTTAAACATGAATGAATTAAAGGAATAATTAATATTAACCTTCTTCGACTGACATAGGTAGGTAATATTAGTTAATTATTTTGCTAACTTCTTTTATATTATTAACTATTATTATATGGTAACAGAAAATAATAAAAGTAATTTTATTTTCTGGCAATATACCCTCTCTGTGTTACGCCACTAAACAAAGTCTGACTTACTACAATGAAATTCGGAAAAAATTTCCATGGAAATTTCCATGACAACCAAAATGCGTTCACATTTGGGTGGCGCCGACTGTGTACTACTTGTTTTTAAAACATTAAAAATAACTTGCAGTTAATTTTATTCCTTAAGTTCAATAACACCCTGTAGATAGATGCCCCCTTGAAAATGAAGTTTAGTCGTGTTTGAGTATTTAATAAAATGCATTTTGAACTGCCCGAAAACCCATCTGTTTGTTTTTCTCACCTTGTATAGATAGGTAAGTAGGTATTAAAAAAATTATTCCATAAATTATATGCTTCACTAATCGCACTAGCTGCACAAGCCTATTTAGGTATTAATAAATATCTTACAAAGAGTATCGGTTATAAAAATTGATATTAAACATTTAATTCAATCGCCACTTAAGTTAAAATGAATTTAACACAGTTATAAAGTATAAAGTATTTCTTCACTTTCAAGTCGTTTTCCAAAATTACCTTTTCACGTTGAGTGAAAATTCCTCACCAATATTTTTCAGCAGAAATGTTGCCATCTTGTTAAAAATAATAAGACTAATAAATTTCAACTAAACTAATACAGTTTTCTTTATTAAGATTTCCGTCAATATTGTTTCTAGTTAGCGGCTGCCATCTAATGAAGGGTAGTAGAACTAATTGAATTGTGTTTTAAAAAAAGAACTGTAGAACACAGTTTACTGTAACGTGATATTCTTCAGTTGTTTTAATCAACGCTGTGTCGTCAACGCCATCACCTGTCAAAATTATTGTAATGTCTGTTGTACGGAACACACAACACAACACGTCATTTCAAAAACGTGAAGAACCAAAACAGTACAAAGTAGAAGTGAACATTTAACAATTAAGCGAAATGGGGGATTATATTAATGCAAATCAATCCGAAATCTACTGGCACCAAATGAATCAAACGCCTGGTGTAAGTCAAAGCTACTATGAGCAAGATTACTCCCAGTTTACAAATCAGCAGCTAGGTAAGAAAAATTGGGTTAAGAAAGTAACATTTTAACAAACTGTTCTGATTTTAGAGTTCAACACAGGGGACGATTATGCTGATCAAAATTTTGCAAATTATCCTACTCAAATGTTAATACCCGATCAATATGAAAATCCACCTAAAGGAACCGATGAATTCGATGAACCTCCTTTACTGGAAGAACTAGAGATCTATCCTGATCGTATTCTTGAGAAGGTTTTGGCAGTACTAAACCCTTTAAGGGGGCACAGTCTAGCAGACGATGCGGAATATCTAACGAAAGAATCAGATTTAGCTGGACCTATATCTTTCTGTTTATTATTAGCCATAGGATTGTTCTTAGCGGGCAAGAATGCACACTTTGGATATATCTATGGCGTTTCTATGATCTCCAGTATTTTAATGTATTTTCTACTGTCGTTAATGGCCTCTACTAATGACACATTCACATTAAGTACAGTTGGAAGTATTTTAGGGTATTGTCTGATACCTATCGTTGGACTGTCTTTATTAGGAGTGTTTTATACCCTTAGTGGCCCAGTGGGACTGATTTTAGCCATATTAAGTGTAATTTGGTCTAGCGTGTCAGCTTCTAGATTATTTATAGCAGTATCAGGGGATAAGCAGCAACAGCCATTGATAGCGTATCCTTGCATGCTAGTTTATGGGGTGTTTATTTTACTAGTGGTGTTTTAAATATATAGAAAAATGTTTTGTAACCAGTATGAATATGTGTACACTTTGTACCTATAATATTTATTAATAAAATATGTACATATATATATTATTATGTTTGAGTGAAACCAGTTTAATTTTCATAAAGTAGTGTACAAATAAAGACAACTTTTGGGTTAGTTTAATTTATATAGAAAGAAATTTCATGATGGACGGCTGGTGAAATTTAGATTAACCGTATCTTAATAGTGTTTTCGTTAAGACTACGACTAGTCTTATCTTGAGACAAGACTTTCCCTTGGTCTCGTCCAGGTCCAGCTCTAGTGTGAATCGCATGACCTTGTAAAACGTTACGAGTTATTAGATAATTGTCAATCCCCTACATAGTAAATAGCTTGTAGTACAATATACAAATTTTACTGATAAATAAACATAACATATATCGATATTTATTCGTATACCTATGTATTTTAAATAAACATTTCTAAAAAAAATGTTCTTCGGCATAATATAACTCAAAATTTATTAGAATTAGTTATATTGTGTACACCTAATCTTCCACAGAAAAGTGACGTAATATTTTTAACTGTACCTACGCTTTATATATGAATTTTATAGATTTTAATCTATATTATTATATGGTATTATATAATAATAATTTATATTTTATTTATTATTTATACTATAAACTATACATATAAATATAAATGTAACATAAAAAGGTCGCTTTCTTTGTGAATCAAGGGCTGGCTTTTTGTTTTGAAAGAAAGCCGTCTTTTTTATGTTACATTTATCGTTAAAATAAACTGTAACAAAGGATTTAACAGACTGTTAAGCCTAGGGCCGTTCCTAGTTGCTTGGTCGCCTGAGTGTGGGATAAAAACTATCGCCCAGTAAAAAAATTGCTTATCATGTGTTTCAAATAATTATTATATACATACAGTGACCCATTTTAAATGGAAACACTCCTGTAAAAAATGTGTCTATTATCAGATTTTAACGGGACTTTTTTAAAAGATAGACCATCGAAAATTACTTTATGACAAGAATTAATTCAATTTTCAAGACCTAACTATAATTTTTTTTTCCAATGTTAAAAATGAACAAATTTGACTAGCCAGCAACCGCAGGCAAAAGTTGGTAGGTAAATAGATACACTTTCTGTTTTAGCTGCATAAAATGGCATAAATGCATATTACCACAAAAATAGGTATTTTAAAATTTAAATTTATCGTTTAGGTATTATATGTACAGGGTGATTGGTTATAAATGCCACCCCCCTTAACTCCCTTATTTTTGAATTTAGAAAAAAAGTTTCATACAAAAGTTGTACAAGCTAATCTGAAGTTTTTAAAGGTGCTACACAAATTTATACAGGGTGTTCGAAGAAAGCGTGACCGACCAATGTTATGTTTTTTTATCGGAACACCCTGTATATTATTGGATTTTCGAAATCTACAACTGATTGCGCTTCCGGTGATATAATAATGTTGTATACTGAATCCAATCCTTTCCAAGATATATTTCTATAAATGAGTCATAAGTAAAATTAAGTTAGCCATGAAAAAATAACAACGATTGTGCATCATTTGTTTTCAGTGCAATGTGTGCCATAGTAAGTTGAAACTGAGCTTGCCTGACGAAAAGGAACGAAAAATTTATGAAATTCATGTAAAGAGCAGATACAATGCACGAAGCTCAGCGTGAATATGCCAACTTATGGCTCATTTATAGCAATATATCTTGGAAAGGGTTGGATTCAGTATACAACATATTTATATCGTCGGAATCGCAATAAGGCGTAGATTTCGAAAATCCAATAATATACAGAGTGTTCCAATAAAAAAACATAACATTGGTCGGTCACGCTTTCTTCGAACACCCTGTTTAAATTTGTGTACCACCCTTAAAAACTTCAGATTAGCTTGTACAACTTTTATTTGAAACTTTTTTTCTAAATTCAAAAATAAGGGAGTTAATGGGGGGTGGCATTTTCAATTATTCAAATGTTTGTAGAGCCGAATTTTATAATGTTAAGAATTCTGAAGGTTCGGGTCAAAGGATCTAGTGGACTATTAGGTGATAGTTGTAACAAGAACTATGTTAATATTTATTAGAATAATTGCTCTCGCAATGACGTCACTGCGCGTGGTAGACGATTTTGAGACTCGTACTTTTCGTTGTTTGTATCTGTTATCAGATTAAATAAGTATAAGATAATCCATTCTATTAGAATGTAAATGGATATTATGCTGAACTTGTGCATTCAAATAATAGATGGCGCATCTGAAAATGTATTTTTCTATGTACATTTATAGCTAAAGATTTATTGTTAGAGCTTTGGGCGTTTTTGCCATTATGTTTTAAATATGATTTTTCAACAAATGGTATCGATAGTTAGAAAAGATTACATTTTTTGAGAGTATCGGGTGCGCCATCTATTATTCGAATGCACAAGTTCCACATAATGTCCACTTACATTCTAACAATAGGATGGTGTATCTTATATTTATTTTATCTATGATATCATGGACTAAAATAAATGCAGATAATTAATTTATTGAAAATAGTTATGACAGTCGACGGTAGATGGCACTAATTAAAGTTATTAAAGTTACTAACGTTAAAAGTTTTCTAAATGAAATTTCAAGCGATTTAACGTTTTAACAGAATTTCAATTAAATTATAAGTATACCGTTCAAGCGCGATATTCAAAGAATATTTTGGATATTTTCAATCCGAGCTACCTCTGCCATCTATTGGGTAATGCTTTTATTAATTGTCAATATTCCGTAAATGGTAAATGACCCGTGATAAGAACCTTCATCATAGGAACTATAATTTAATTTCTAACCTCAATTAGAAAAAGAAAATCTATCTAAATCCTGAAAATTTCAAATTAAATTAAACTTGTACACGCGAACAGAAGCAATAAATATAGCAAAATAAGTAAGGGAAAAAAAGTTCTCAGCTTTATCAGAAAAATAACTATTCCATTTTCAGGTTATACGTATTTAAATTATCTAGGAAAATAGCATTATGAAAAGACCCAGATAACATTGATAAGATCTAAAATAAAATTGAATTAAATACAACAATGATTGACGAAAGAGCGGTTCTAGCTGATTTAGCTTCAATACCAGCCGATCCTCCTATTATGCGTGACATTTGTCCTCAATGTAGGTAGGTAGTAATAATTCATTAAGAACCCCAACTTTCATTAAAAGAATATTTTTAGTCGACCCTCAACGGTGTGCTACTGCGACTCTATTCCAAACCCGCCATTGTGCCCAAGAAGTAGGATTATTCTCTTACAGCATCCTGCTGAAGAAAAACGGTGCCTTAGAACTGCCCCAATGTTACAACTAGGCCTGGAAAATGGGAAGTGTTTAGTCTTCAAAGGAAAGCGTTTTCCAGGACGATACGAACAACTAAACGATATTTTAAGTGCCCCTAACACTTTGTTGTTGTATCCAAGTTCATCTGCCATAAATATTGACGAAGTAGCTAAGGAAAATGGTAATAGTTCTTATAACATTGTTATTATTGATGGCACCTGGCCTCAAGCAAAAGCAATTTATACTGGAAGCCCTATTTTACACAACATAAAACAAATTAAGTTGCTAATAAGCGTTACTAGTAGTTATATTATAAGAACCCAGCCTGCTGATGGTTGTCTAAGTACTTTAGAAACAGCTGCTCAAACGTTGTCAATATTGGAGAGGAATGAAATATATAAGGAAAAGTTGTTAGAACCCCTAAAGATGATGTGCGAGTTTCAATTGCAGAATGGAGCTGTGTCACATCAGAGTAAAGAGTTTAGGATAAAGAATAATTCATATCCTAAATTGATAGGGAAACGGTTGAATAAGGTACTAAGAGACGCTGAAAATATGAAGAATTCGTAACATCCTGTGTACTAGATTTTTTCGTTAGAAACAAAGTATATTTAGTATATCTCGTGATTAATGAAGCGCCTTATCTGCCAGACTTGCTTGTCGAGTGAAAATATAAAAAATAAAGATGTAGATACTTCACGTATTTTTGATTTATTATTATATACCTTTCCAAGCAGCACAGATACATAGATAAGTAAGTAACTCTTGCCACTACTCATGGTAAAAGTGTATCCTGACATTTCGAAATTCACATTCATCAATATTCATGGAATTGTGGGCAAATTTTTCATGAAGGATCGAATTTATGGTTTACCAATACTAATTTGTTTCCTTGTTGATTCCTTTACATACAATCCTATAGATATATGATCTGCTCGCTTTGTACATGAGCTGATTTATGAACAAAACACATAATTTGCAGTCATTAAAATACAAAAAATAAAAAAATGCTCATATCATTTTCTTTATAACAAATGATATCTCTGAAAATAAAGCTATCAAAGAAATCTCAAAATTGATTTTTAAAAGTTACTTATTAATCATAATTAATAAGTTAAATTATTCCAATACTTAGAAGTTTGAAATTTAACAAAAAATAATAAAGTTTAGTTGCTCGTTATAGGTACCTAATTCAATAACCTAATTTAAAAATCTATTAATGAAGGATGAAGGTTACTGAATTTTAATAATGTTCAAGAAAAACTGTATCAAGATTAATTACATCATCTATTCAATGTCAAAGCCACGAATGTGCGAATTTGCAGTTTTGAGAAGAGCATTTTAAATTTTCGAATATTTAAAAAATTGAAACCCTATATTTTATGAAAGTGACTACTATAATATATGATGGTGGTTTTGGCATTGGACCAAAGATATTTTGTTAAAAATATAAGACAAAATATATGGTCCATATTTTTCAACATCCCCTAGCCCAGATTTTAAAATACAAATCAAATTTGATCTTCATCCACCTTGCTCTAGAAATTAACAATTAAAAACCAATAAGTATTTAATATAACGTTATTATTTATGTTAAAAACAGTAAAAATAACACAAAAATGTATACATAGTAAAAAAAATTTAATTTGTCCGCATTCACATGATTTTCTTTACATCACATTACTTCCATTTTTCTTGAATACCCTTCAAGTGCTCGTGTGCTCTTCTTGTAACGTTCAGTTCACAAAACATCTTGCTCAAACCCTCAAAGTTCATTAAGCTTAAACCAGCCAATCCAAAATAAGTGTGCATAGGATCAGGAATCGTATTGATCCATTTAGAGAAACCTCCGTATTTATCCTGAGTCATTAGCACAAACTGGTTGTTTTTATCATCCTCTATAAACTGATATGCTCCAAGTATCTTTAGTGCTCCTCCTGTCCAGAAGGAATAACACGTATCAATAGGTTTATTTGGTCTTCCATTGAAGCCTGCATCGAAACGAGATAACAGCCAGCGGCGTAGGGCATTAAATTGTGCTTTGGATAGTCTGTCTAAATTTTTACTTAAAGCTAATGAGGCTACAGCACAGAAGGTGGAGCCGCAATGTGATTCAAGATCAGGACCTTGACCTATCCCACCATCATATGACTGAAAAAAGAAGTACATTAATATTTCTATAGCAAAAACCTTGAAAAACTTTCCATAAAAACAGAATTTCCTACTTAAAAAGTACAGTTTTCGACAAAGTACAAAAATTAAAAGTTACTTACTATGCTTTTTAGAATAAAATTCACCATTAGGTCGACATCCATACCGCTCCAGTCATCCAATATATAACAAATACATGCTGCACAGAACACAAATCGCATATCATCCTCCACTCCATCTTTGGCCCCTTTAAATGATCCATTAGGTAGTTGAAGGGTTTTCATACCTTTGAAAATTTAAAATTAGTGTTGATCATTTTTTAAAAATGTTAACCTACTGTGCTAAACGAAGCACAACGAAATAAAACGTTTTAATTATTTATAAATAACATTTGGTGAACTGTAACGATTCACATTTATCCCCTCCGAGTGCTGTGGGTTTGTAACAACAAAAGTACGTCAGACTCGTTCAAAAAGTCGCAAATGATTCGTATTAACAATTTCATTATTACCGTTACTTACTATTAAGTATTGCTTGTCGATTGACCCTACTTAGGTCATCACCTAATATTATCAAAGATGCTAAACATGAATAGGTGTTTGCAATATGTGCCCATTTATATGGACTGTTCTCACCCTTATTTTCTTTGGTATTTAACGCTGTTGATCCCTGAAAACCACTTACTAGTTCTAGAAAATAAAGGAATAATTATAATTAACTTCAGGGAAGCAAAACCTGCTATACAACCTTTCTCGTTTTCTACTTGCAAAGAATAAATCCATTCGATAATGGATTTCTTTCTTTCACTAGATATTTTATCTAATTCGTTTAATACATCAAGGCCAGCCAAAGCAAAGTACATTAAAACAGACCTATAAAGTTAAATTGGTGAATTCTAGGTACCTACATTTACATACAATCATTGAGTAATAATATCCTAGATACCTGTTTGTTTCCATAGAACTTAAATGTGGTAATTTGCCATTTAAGATAAACAATAAATAATTTTTGTGCAGCTCAGGAGTGAATTTTAGCATTAATTTATTATCCATAATTCTTGATTCACTGAAAATAGATAATGTTGATGTATGATAAATAAAACAAACATTTTTTGCGACCACACCTCCTTTTTGATATCACAAATTTGAGGTTATGGTGTAGATGAGATGTTTAGAGAAATCTGCAGCGGTAAAAATAATTAAAACCTGATTTTTTTTGTTGATTTGCAAACATAATTTTTGCAACTGTAGGAAGCGACAAATTTAAAATATAACTGTTTTCGTGGGGTCAAATACAAAACAAGTCATAAACAAAAATAAAAAAAAAAAACTTTAAATTGACAGTGACACGTGACACTAGTGACTAGTGATGTGACAGTCACAAAATAGATAAAGATAAAAATAAAGACTAAAGGCGCGTTTAGACCCTCACGCAATTTGCGCCAATTGCAAGCCACTAGCCACTTTTGCACAAGTAAATCGTTGCATTGCATGTAAACGGAAACATGAAGCTCATTTGCGCAAGTCAAAAAGTTTGACTTGAGCAAATTTAGTTTGTCAGACAATTTGCATGAGGTTGGCGTACTTGCATGAGCATATAAACGATGTTTGCGCATTGGTGTGTCAAGTTGACGTACGGACGCACGTGCTTTCAAGAGAAGTTAATTGGACAGCGTAATTTATTGTTATTGCCGATTGCCTAATTGCGTAATTCTGCTATTAAATTATGATGTGAGAAAACAAATCCCTTTTTACAATGTTTAGCCCATTTTCTTCTTCCACTTCATTTTAATTTTTTTTTTATAACACAAACCACAGCTGTAGCAAAAAGTAATTCCTCAACAATATACCTATATTTCCCAGTCAAAAATCAACACTCTTGATATAGGTAACTATGTAAGGTAGACTGAACGTTAATGGACCACCCCAGACAGCACCGGATATCCAAAATATGTACTTTTTAGGTCCATATTTATTGTCCCGGATATCCATGTGTATGTAATGGATATCCACTGGACATTTTTTAATGGATATCCACTGGAGGTCCTACTGGGACCTCCCTTACTTTAGTTTATTTAGCTCTAAATGAAATCTTTTAATGCGTCTTCCCAGTAAACACGGCGAGGTAATATATATATATAAAATACATAACTGCTGTTCCTTTGAATATATCAGCTATGTAGCAGGTAATATACATTCTCATAAGATATTACGGCTCTATGTCAGCAACATCAACATGTATCATTTATGTATATAATACGTATGGTCGTAACTTGTCTGATATGTTATGACTATGTAGTTCATACATCTCATGTAATGTATCAGATACATTTAACATGTAACATGCTACATATATAATACATAACATATACATATTTTAATATGATATATTATGTAATATGTATGTATTATTCTCCTGGATTTCTTTGGGTATTTTAAGCCACTATTTTTATAAAATATTAAAATAATTAATAAATAAACTTCTGCGCCAAAGAGACACAGTCGGAAATTGTTATTGAGTAAAATCAATTTTTTTGCCTATCAGGAAAAAATAGATTTTAATCAAGAACAACTTCTGACTGTGTCCCTTTGGCGTAAAAGTTTATTTATTAATAATTTTAATATTTTATAGAAACAGTGGCTAATATCCAAAAGAAGTCAAGTCAAGAGAATAACGGCCACAAATAAATAATTATAGACAATATGATATATTATAAATACATACCTACTGCATGCAGGATGAGGATGACTTATAACTCTTGTTTTTTATCAGCTTTTATTTATTTACATTTAAATTATGATTATGAAAATGCAATTGAGCCAAAGAACGTATTGAACGAAAATAGATTTTTCTGAAAAAAATGAAGGCTTTAAAATTACATAAGAAATTGTTGAATTAATCAGTTTTTCTGTCAGTTATTTTATTTATTTATTTACAATTTGTTCTGAAAATATGTAGATTCATTAATTATACTTTCTTTTTCGATTTTATATGTCTGCAAATAAACAAAAACCAATTAAAGTGTTATCGTCACTCACCTCATGCATATATATGTACTATACCTATAATGCCCTGCAGTTTTTGTGTATAGTATGTAAGTGGAAAAAGCCTCATATATAAGTATAATACTTATAAGATATACTCAGAAAGATCAGGATCAAGTCAAGTATTCTATTTTCTCTACTTTCATAGGACCACTTCCTTCATTTTAATTTTTTATGCTAAGAGTGCAAAAGAAGAGTGCAAGAATAAAATCAACAGCATATTATTTAGAAATGTTTCTATATATATATATTTACAAAGACGCATAAATAGAGAACAAAAAAATAAATATATTTATATAGGATATAATATAGATATAATAATTACAAAAGATATACTTTATTCATTTCACTTCACTTTTCTGTCTAGTCGAAGTTTAGCTAAATGGAACCATTCACTAGCGGTTGTTTCAAATGTATTTTCTTTTATATCTGGGTAGAAGATATAATAACATCTGAAAAGAATAAGACCAAAAATCAGTCTTATACAATTTTATATAAACTTATTTATTATACTAGAAATTATTTAAATCGAGTTGAAAATATTTTACTTGAAATATCACTAACTTAAGCGAAATGTTTTGTAGTAATTAAAAGGTCTATTTTAAAAAGAAGAACTTTGATAAAACGTAATAAGGGTTAAGATTTTACTACGAAAATTTCTTTGGAAAATTGGAATTACGGTGGTATTATACTTACATGTTGAACAGACGGTTTCCCTGATTGTTTGTTAATTTCAAACATCCAATCGTCTCTGTCACATTTGGAAAAACTTGCTTGTCAAAACGTAGCTACATAGGAGGTTATGTCAATTTTATGCTGTTTTTTTCATTTTTCATCAAAACGGACGCAGCACACCAAAAATCGCGCACTGCATACTGAACACTTAAAATTGCGCCAACAATTTGTATTGAATATTTTAAGATTTAGAGATTAAATCAATGCAAAATAGCAGCACGATTCGCGTACCTTCGCCATTTTAGTTTGAACTAATATTTATCTGCGGTTAGTGCGGTTTACATAAAATATATGTCTATTAGTGGGCATGAACATGTATTTATAATATATCATATCTATCTGTGGCAAGTATATAATACATTCTATATATATATCAGAGACATGGAGTATGTCTCTGATACATATCCACGATACATAAATGTTATATTTGAAATAAACGGGTATGTTATGGATCAATTACATAAAATGGTTACATAACGAACAAAATATCGTTGAGCTTCCTATGCTACATATCATATATATGTGTGTTTACTGGGAGGTACCTATATAAAGTTCCGGTGGAATTTAATTTTTCTTTATACGGGCTTCAATTAGTTTAATTTTAAGGAACCTCGGACCAGATTTGAATATCCATAGGATATAGGTATGTCAAAGTAAAACCAGTGGATATCCATATCTTTTAACTGTTTATATATCCATTTCTGGAAAGTCTTGGGATATCCGATATTGTAAAATATGGATATAGGTACCTAATTATGCATTTTTTATCCGCTCTGGTCGTCCTTGGATATTTTCTAAATATTTGTAAAAGAGGGATATTTAATGACAACAAATTAAATGGTCAGTATTTTCATTTTACGGATATTTAATTGACAATTAATAACACCTTCAAATATCATCATATCCCAGACAGCACATGACATCCTGGGATATCCTGTTATGGTCCCCGTGATCCCAATTTGGGATTATCCCACAGATATATCCATGGGCCATCCTAAGATCAATCTGACTAGATATTAATATCCAAATTATGAAAATCCTATAGTTATCCGCAATTGATTGACCAAGGATATCCTGACAGGATATTAATATCCTATACATGTCCAAAATAGTCAAATCCTAAGGATGTACATAATGGTTAAACTATGAACCTCCCAACGGGATATTAATATCCAAATTATGGAAATCCTATAGTTATCCATAATTAATCGACCGTGGATATCCTGACAGGATTTCGATTTTTTTTAGTACTGTACGCGGATATCCTACCTATAGGACATTTTATTCCGTTGGTTCCTGTTATTATTAATTATTATAGCATAATATTTAATTTTTTATGGAGGCCGATTCCGTTTATTATTACAAATAACGAAAATGTAAAATGAATATATTTATGTTGCATTCCCTCTCGTATTTTCTATAAATACCTAATAATTTTAATAAATTAAAATTTAACGAAATGACACGAGACGACACGATTGACACGACCGTGTTAGAGCTCAAGGTTATGTTATAACCATCATAGTAAAAAATAATAAAGAGTTGCAACTGTCAAGGTTTCGAGATTTTACTATTGTATTTCTTTGCCAACAACTTCATGATTGTCATAAATTTTTAGTGCTACGGGAAGGTATTTGTAATGTGGCTGTATAGCCGTTAAAATTCAAGACAATCATGAAGCTATTGGTGAAAAAATACAACACTAAAATCTCGAAACCTTGACAGTTGCGCCTCTTTATTATTTTTACTCAATGGTTATAACCGAAAGGTATGCCAACGAGGTCGTTCTTCTACGTGACGTGACGTCATCAGCAATTTTAAAATATGGCATTTTAATAATTTCTGTAACTATTCTTTTATCCATCCTTAGTATTTAGTATTGAGTCTACATATAAAAGTTGGATAAATATTAAATAGGTATGTGTAGTATTGTATTTTTGTTTTGCAAATATAAACCGCCGTACCTTTAACATTAGTTTATTGGAATATTATGTTTGTTTAACGCATGCGCGGGGCTGTGGCACGACTTTCCGCTTCCATGTTCATGTTCCCTCCTTCTATCGTTGACGCTGACGTTTGGACCATCATGGCGTTCTTCAATCTACGTTATTTTGTTTTTTATGTGAATTTGTGGTTTGTGAAGGGTAAATAGGTATTAAGTATAAGTAAGGTAGGTATGTAATAAATTATTTACTTTAATTTTATGAGTTGTCGAAATTGGCTTTTAAATAACGCTTATTTAGAATCATTTTTATTTAACCTAAAATATAAATAGTCTTTAAAAGTAAATAGCAACTTTTTGCATGATCGCAGAAAATAGTATATTGTTTTATTAGGAGTAAAGTGATACTTTTGTGTAGTAGAGTATGTACATTTGCCGGACGAACAGACGAGTCACAACAAGTGGCTTTTACTTCCAATAAACCATACTTTCTTCAAACGTCTATTAATTATAAAAAAATAAAGATAATAAGAAATCTCGAATTTCACCCACAAAAACGCATTGTGTTAAATCGCATGGCATGTGCTTTAAACAAAATATAAATTGCTATGGATATATTGTACGCGTTGCTCATAGATAAAACCCTCGCGTTGTTCTATTTGAAGTGTCAGTTTAAATTATACTGCGAGAGTCCTCACGATTTGGAAGTATTTTAATAAATATTCTGCAGTAAGTACAAGCAAAATATAGATCGATGATACAATTTCAGGTGGCATCAATTGTTCGTTCAATATTATGTTTAAATAGTTAAATTATGGTGTATTGTTATTTAATAATTAAACCATATAAGTTTTGCATTACATATTTAATATATCGTTATTTATAAGCAATCAGTCGTACTTTTACCTCTGTGGCTATTGGCAACACATAGCCATCTAAAATATCATGAAATGAGTTAAGAATAGTCATGTTTTTCTGACGCTTGAAGAGAAAAAATTTTATTGCACAGTTTCCTATAAAAGATCACTTTTTAGTTTTTACACTGAAAATTATGTAAAAAACAGTACTTTTCACACGATCGTAGGTAAAATATGTTTAAAAGAATTAGTGATTTTAATTCCATGTTATTTATATTTCTTTCAGAAGCTGTCTTGGGAAAACAAAGTCTGGCTTCAGAACAAACCGTAGAAGCGGCCATTAAAATGTGGTTAAGGCATGTGAAGGAGCGTATGACAAGACAAATAAAATAAATGAATAAATTAATAATAAATAATAATACACAACCCACAAAAATTATCGCATTACTAGAAATTGATCATAAGTTTGATGTTAATTTGTCGTTGAAGTATGAAGTAAGTCAAAAAAGAGAATGGTAACAAAAGATAAGGCTAGAGTTAGCACTGAATTGTAATGTGCTGTTGCTGCTGGTACACTCCACAGGGTGTTACGAATTTTCGGGTCAAGTACATCATAGTTACATCCGGTATTCAAGCAAAAGTGAATTTTTACAAAAAATTCAGTAGCACAGTAACATTCCTGAAGACTCAACCTACAACGCAAAAAAAAGATCACCCAAATCGGACAAACGGTTCAGAAGAAAATTAACATCAAACTTATGGTCAATTTCTAGTGATGCGATAATTTTTGTGGGGTGTGTATATATATAAATAAAGATAATGAAAAACTTTTATTCATAAAGTAAATATCACAATATCCTTTGAAAATTCAATCCAGGATGATTCTCCTCAAATATACAAAACAGGAATCTGAATATACAGGCCGTTTAAGTTTTTAATCCCAGAACGTTAAATTATTTATATTTTTTCAGGAAACTTATATACTCTGGAAATGTTCCCAATAAACAATGTGGGAGTGAATCAATTTTTTAGTCGCCGTGAGCCATATGACCCATGAAAAATACACCTTCAAGATTTTGAGAGATTTAAAAAAATCCACATAATTTATTGGGGTGTAGTTCCACTAAAGAAGCGTTTCAAAGTATAGGTTTACTAGAAAATATTCTACTTTAAATAACTGCTTTTTCTTCAATATTGTAAAGTTTCAGCGGTGTTATTACACTAATTTTTAAGACAGGTGGAAGTCCTCCTTTTCTAATAACTGAAGTAGGCAAGGATGCAATGACAATCTTTAAAGTTCTAGCCGTCTTAAAAGTTATAGTGTAATACCACTTCAGGTATGAAAACAAAAATCCTGTAGAGCAACATAAGGATATCCTGAGGAAATTGTAAGTTATCCCGAGGATATATAAAACTACTTTGTGGGGTTATCCTTAGGAGATCTGCAGCAGTGCCCCCTGCACATACCAGAATCGTCATCTCTGGAACGCCTTTAAGTAATGCCTAGGCATTGCCTAGATATATCCCATGGATAAACACAATGTTTCCTGAGGTTGTCTGTGGGAGATCGGCACCCATGTCATATTCATATCCCACAGCTATCCTGATAATGTCGCAAGTTATTCTAAGGATATTCTTATAAAACCAGCCTTATATCCTTAGGATGTCCATGTGATAACTTCGTGCTGTCTGGGATGCGGTTAAACTATTGTAGAAAAAAATGATTGTGTCGTTAAAACTACCGAAGTGCATTTTTATAGAATGAAGAATTCAATACAGTATAGCGAGGCAGTAATAAATAATTATCCATATTTGCGTGGAAGGCCGGATTGTAAAGTTTAAGTTAGTTGTCAATGAACTTATTCTTGCTTTACTCGCAACTTGTCAGTGGTGTGATGGCCTAGCGCAAACGAGCTCGGCTGGCAAGCAGAAGGTTCCGGGTTCAAATCCCCCCACATGCTCTTGTTTTTTTTTTATCAAATGTATCAGGCATGACATGAGGTCTATTAATTGCGAGTTAGAAGCCGGAGGCAGGTTAGATATGTGTGTTATTCCCCTGATAAAGGAATTTATGTGCAGTGGATATCTGTAAGGCTTTAGAATGGACAATGTATGGACATCTAAAGTTGTGACAAAAGGATATCCATAATCCCATGTGGTCCATATGTTGTTCATAAGGATATTCTCTCTATGTCCTTCATGTCCAATATGGATATCCACCAAACGTACAGAGGATGTACCTGTGCTGTCTGGGACATTAGTGTGACGTCAAATAATTATGCAACCGTACGTACTACTATCATGACAGACGAATATTAAAATAAAGTTTACACTGCTGCTAATTTCATTATACTTCTGATCTGAGTTGTTACAGCTGTTGTTAATGTCAGTGTCGCTGACGCAAATTTTATAACCTCTTGGTGTCAATAATATAATAAAAATCAATTAATCCTATTTAAAAAAATATAGAATATTAAAGAAAGTACAGGTTAGGTATTTAAGCATATTATTTTGCCTTTACAATTTACATATACCCATATTTAAGAAACGATAATCAAACTAACATACACATTATTGCTTTACCTCTTTTATTTTAATTTGGAATCCTTTGGGAAACCAAACATTTTACATCCAGTTTTATTTCGATCACACTCAGGTGCAAAGCACAAACCCACATTTGAAATTAAGCACAAAAACGAGTTTATTAGAAAAAATAGTAGAATAGATTTGAAACTGAGAGAAAACTTTAAGTTAAACGTCAAAAGTTCATTGTCAAAATCATAGTATAAGGATAATGGTATGTCAGGTTGCCGTCCATAATTTGTGTATCTACTGCGCATTACGTCACTCAGTTTAAAAAACGCCGAAAGACAGTTGTGATTCCGCACATTTAATCTTTATTTTAATATTTTTAATAGTGTTAACGAATAGCACCATGCTGGCTTGTGCTGTGGCTGGGTGTAACAATTATTACACGAAGACAAAAAGGTACTGACATCAAGTATTTTACATTTCTCCCCGTTGAAAAGCTCGCGAAAGTATATGGATCAGCGATAAAATTAATATGAAAAATAGCAGGTTAATTTTTTATTTCGCCGGTTTATCCTTTTTATTACCTATTGTCTGTTTATAGCACATATTTCTTATGTACATTTCCACCCAACAGAATCAACAGATTTTGAAATTTCTTTAATACAGCAGATGTTGTTATATTTCCCCCAGAAACAGTAGAAATTGAAGATCTGATGCAATACCAACTGATAATATGCCTGGTGTTGTTTCTTGACTGTCGTAAAAGGAAAATAAATTGTGATAGATTGCTTAGGATGGAAAAAATATTAAAAATAGACTACTAATTTTAGGTTAGAATTCCAACTAACAAAAAGCATCTTATTTTATTAGATTAAGCCAATTAAAACTTTATTAATAATGCACTGAACAAGATTTTAGTTGATAGTACAGAAATTAAGTAGAAATTTTAATAAAATTGACATAATATTCGATAATTTTAGAAAATACATATTTTTGAGGTTAATTGTGATGTCACCCCTGCTACTTTTTAAACTGAGTGACGTCACCGTGCCTGAGCGCGGGCATACCATTCTCCTTATACCATGGTCAAAATGAACGAACATGAATTAAGTGTTTGAAGTAGGCTGCAAACCCATAATTTGAATTTTTACATTCTTTATTTACATACCTATTCAATAATAATTTATAAAACTAAAATGAAGTTTTTATAACTCATACGTGGATACATATATTTTAACATATTTCTTAAATGTGAAACAGGTATGGAAGTCCTTAGATAAATAGTCTTTCAACATACAGAAATACTATAAAATTCCCGACAATGTTTTAGTACTATATATTATAGTCCTTATGGACAACGCAATACGGGTCAAATTCAAATATCACAATTTCGGCCGTAAACTTGTATGCCACTAGAATTGGGGGTCGTGACGTCACAACTAATGTAGTCCACTCCACAACAAATGTTCATTTGCGCAAATTTGCATGCACAAATCAGTTTTACTAATTAAATGAGCGTCTAATAATTCTCCATATACAAAAGTCCTCTGAAGTTAAATAAAACATTTAAAAAATAAAATACAAATAAAAATTCGCATTTGTAGGAATTTATACAAATGTGCGGCCACCCTTCGTGTATATCTGGTTGCCTACTGTTGACCAGCGATTTATTTTCTGTCGCATTCCTGCCTGTCTGGTTTTGCATACCCTTCCCTAAGAGCTATGTACACCTATGAGCTTTCGTCATTAGTCTCCTCTTTGTCTAGAGCTTTAAGAAACACGGGTAGCTTTATCCCCACCCTGTCAGACAACACCAATAGTTTTTTGTCTTGTTTATACTGACAGTCAACAGGACGTTGGATTGGATAGGATACTCCAGTACTTCACTCTTCACTAAAAATTCTTCAGTTTGTTTCCAGCAGGAGAAGAGAGAGGTTCTCAGTTCAAGTATAAATCTAGCTGGCAACTGTCACTTATGTGTGTTTTGTTTTAGTCTTTTGATAGAAGATTGTGGAGTGTGCATGTGTATGAGCAATAAAGCGAAAGAAAAACAGGGTTAAGTGTTTGTGAGTTGCTGTGACAACCCGAATTAGTAATCAATTTTTACCTACCTACCTATTTGGTGAGTTAAAACTATCCTTTGATATGTTTAATTTGCAAGATTGGGAATTACTAAAAACTATAAATATATTTGAATTACTAACACAAAAAATGATTCATAATATTTAGTAATCTAGTAGTAAGTATTTACTGATGTGTGTTCTTTTATAAATTCAGTTGTAATTATAAATAATGAATTTACGGATTTGCTCACGTAAGTACCTACTTATGAACCAAAACATTTTTGTAATTAGTAATTAAGTGTAAGGTAAGAGTAATTAATTAACAAGAGTGTCCTTATTTATATTTAGCGATGAATAATCAGCTAAAATTATAATTTTCCCACAAAATAATTCAGTTTTGTTTGTAAACCAACTAGGTACTTCCGGTTATTCATGTATGTTTATTTAAAATGTGTAATACCTAAGTATACGATAGGTAATAAATAGGGGCTACAGAAATTATAAAGAGTCGTTAGGTATGTAAAAATCGAGGTAAAAATATTTAATATTGTACTTGTATACAGGGTGTTAAAACAAATTGAATAATAAGTATAATATTAGAGTAGGTAGGTACGTACCGAGGTACGTACCCACTTTTGGGAATTTTTTTTTGAATGTGTCGTTTATAGGAGAAATACTTATAAATATTCATGTTAGTCCCTATATGGCCTTAGGGATGAACTTAGTATTTTGTAGGTATACCTAAACCTATAATAATAATATAGACTGTCTAATTCTGCATATTTATTCATTCACTCATTCATAATTATAATTCGAGTTATAATTTATAGGTAATATATATATACATATAAATAAAAGTTAGACTTGAGAAAAAATACAAAAATGATACCTAGTTTTATTCAAAATTAGTCTTCTAATAATGATCATGGATCAATAATCATCATGATTGTTCCTTAAGAGATAGTAATTATCTCGGTAAGGTTTTTCCGAGGGTTTTTCTGTCATAAGTATCAGCAGAACTTATATATGTTTCCTAAGTAATGGTGATTATGAATAAATTGATTTTGAAATCTACCAACTCCGTAACCATCAGCCTGATAACTTCAACTGATCATCAATATATATAGTCAACACTGTGGAATGTTTGCCTGGACGATTATTCTTTGTCGGAAATACAAAAGTCTCTGGTTGAGTTTGGATTTAAAGTAATTTTGGAGGTTATTTAATTAAAAAAAATGTCAGTGTGTCAAATCTGGCGAAGGAGCAGGTTGTTAAATCGTGCTACGTCGCTCAATAATTCATCTGCAAATGTCTAGGTTGTCAAGGTGATTCCTGTCTTATCTTAGATGGGCATTATATTGTATATTTTGCATTATTTCAGATTGAATGACTCCAATCTCCAATACGTTAAGGTCGGGGTTAAGATATGAGACCAGCTCGGCGACCAGACCAGTTCTGCCCAATGAAAAATGGGCAGCACCTTTTGAAAACATTACATTTTTTTAAAAATCATCGTGTGAATGCTAAGCATTTCATTTTCTTATTGCATGGTGTAATAAAGACAACCTGAGATTGTAACGGACATAGCCTGCTACAATATCATTTTTCTTCTCCATAGATGATCTGCTCATCCCTGTTCAATGTGGATAGAACCAATTTTCAAGAATTTCTAAATGAGCTCTCAACTATATTCTACTAACTGGACGTTCAAGATATCTCTCATTTAAGATCCGTTCTACTTCTGACTTTTAAAGAAGATGGCAACTGCGACAATTTAATCCACAATGCTTGCTAGGAACCATTTGGTAGCAACTACTAAATTCTGGAAAGGGTCAAAAACCATCAAAAACGTAAATTAAACTAGCTGAGAAAATTCTGACAACATACAGTCGAGCACACAGAGTACTACTGCACACTGTATACCTAACCTTGTTGGTAGATCAGATATTTGACACATTAACAAATTCGTTCGCCTCTCACCCAAAAGTTCCGGGTTCGATTCCCGATCGTGGCAATGGAAAATCCTGTGAAAGGAATTTTTCCATTATACACGGATATTGGATGTGTGTCCCTTGTCTTTAAATGTGTAGGCCCCTCCCGCACAAGGCCCTTCTAGAGCCTTTTGGGATAAAAGGGGTTGTAATTACATGTGGTGTTATTATATTATACACGAGATTATAATAATAGGTATATTATTATTATACCTTGGTTTTTGTTGAGATTGAGAAAATATAAGCATAACAGAAATAAAACTTGATTCATATTTCTTGTTATTTATCCGTTTCGAATAAAGTTAACTACGCCTTAACGTACCCCGATCTATTTCTGAACCTATAATCTGAAAAGTGTGTTAATGCATTAATAAAATATACATTTAAGCACACTCTTGTTGTGTTCATTGCCGTCCTGTATACTGTCGACAGTAAAAGGCATCTTAAAGCTTAAAGACGACATAAAGACATGCAGTGTATACGGAGACAAGAATTTTTTCTGTCTGAAGAGAGTAATGACCGAAATGATTACGTTAAATGGTTTGAACGACTGCATGCTTGAAGGATTCATGCGGGGGCATATGTCATTTGTGACAATGGTATCCGAGTCCGAGGATAAATCAATCTAATTTCTTATAATACACGTAATGAGAAACTTTAAGAGTATGTACTTAAAATTAAAAAAAAAATCTGTCGTACTGTTTTATATTCCGCTTAAATGTGTTGCCCATCATTGGTATAATGATGAGGTGATTTAAAAATAAACCACCTCCTTTCAAGTGGAGTTCCTCATTATTCTCGCCAAAATAAGAAGAAAAGTTCGTATCAACAAGTGACTAAAAATTATTCTTTGTGGGCCTTGAAAATGGACAAATTTATAGGATTCTAAGAATAGTTGGGGTATCGCGCGGGTTCTGAAAATGTTTAATTTACACCGGTGTGAAAACAGCAGCTCAAGATAGCAGCTCAAGTTTACGGAAACGCCCGAATGTTCATAGACGTTCGTGAATTAAGGAGTAAAAAATAACAAATCAAAATATTCATTAAATCTACTCAGAATATAAACCAAAATAATTATAATTATGTGGAGTGGGGTGAGAGAGGCCGATAGGGTAGAGCTGAGTAGTTAACAAAAAAATGACCATAATAAAGCTATTTAAACGCTTATTATTTAAATAATTAGCTTCAAAGGCATTAACAACGTCAATAAAAAATAGAGGTAGCAGTCGTCATCCGGAATTTCATTGACTTCCGGGGGGATCCAGGGGTTAAACCTCCCCCGAAAAGTCAAAAAAATTCATATCTCCGAAACTAAAACCATGCGCACTTTTTAACTTCCAAGGGAAATTGAAAATAACGTAAAGGGTCTTATTCTAGAATTTCATTGACTTCCAAAGGGATCCAGGGGGTTAAACATCCCCCGAAATGTTCAAAAAATTCATATCTCCGGAATTAAAACTGCGCGCACTTTTTAACTTCCAGGGGAGATTGAAAATAACGTAATGAGTCTTATTCTAGAATTGCATTGACTTCCAAAGGGATCCAGGGGGTTAAACATCCCCCGAAATGTTAAAAAAATTCATATCTCCGAAACTAAAACTGCGCGCACTTTTTAACTTCCAGGGGAGATTGAAAATAACGTAAAGAGTCTTATTCTAGAATTGCATTGACTTCCAAAGGGATCCAGGGGTTAAACATCTCCCGAAATGTTCAAAAAATTCATATCTCCGGAACTAAAACTGCGCGCACTTTTTAACTTCCAGGGGAGATTCAAAATAACGTAAAGAGTCTTATTCTAGAATTGCATTGACTTCCAAAGGGATCCAGGGGGTTAAACATCCCCCGAAATGTTCAAAAAATTCATATCTCCGGAACTAAAACTGCGCGCACTTATTAACTTCCAGGGGAGATTGAAAATAACGTAAAGAGTCTTATTCTAGAATTGCATTGACTTCCAAAGGGATCCAGGGGGTTAAACATCCCCCGAAATGTTAAAAAAATTCATATCTCCGGAACTAAAACTGCGCGCACTTTTTAACTTCCAGGGGAGATTGAAAATAACGTAAAGAGTCTTATTCTAGAATTACATTGACTTCCAAAGGGATCCAGGGGGTTAAACATCCCCCGAAATGTTAAAAAAATTCATATCTCCGGAACTAAAACTGCGCGCACTTTTTAACTTCCAGGGGAGATTGAAAATAACGTAAAGAGTCTTATTCTAGAATTGCATTGACTTCCAAAGGGATCCAGGGGGTTAAACATCCCCCGAAATGTTCAAAAAATTCATATCTCCGGAACTAAAACTGCGCGCACTTTTTAACTTCCAGGGGAGATTCAAAATAACGTAAAGAGTCTTATTCTAGAATTGCATTGACTTCCAAAGGGATCCAGGGGGTTAAACAATTAAACATCCCCCGAAATGCTTTTTAACTTCCAGGGGAGATTGAAAATATCGTAAAGAGTCTTATTCTGGAATTACATGGACTTCCAATGGGATCCAGGGGGTTAAACATCCCCCGAAATATTAAAAAAATTCATATCTCCGGAACTAAAACTGCGCGCACTTTTTAACTCCCAGGGGAGATTGAAAATAACGTAAAGAGTCTTATTCTAGAATTGCATCGACTTCCAAAGGGATCCAGGGGGTTATACAATTAAACATCCCCCGAAATGCTAAAAAAATTCATATATCCGGAACTAAAACTGCGCGCACTTTTTAACTTCCAGGGGAGATTGAAAATATCGTAAAGAGTCTTATTCTGGAATTACATGGACTTCCAATGGGATCCAGGGGGTTAAACATCCCCCGAAATATTAAAAAAATTCATATCTCCGGAACTAAAACTGCGCGCACTTTTTAACTTCCAGGGGAGATTGAAAATATCGTAAAGAGTCTTATTCTAGCATTGCATCGACTTCCAAAGGGATCCAGGGGGTTAAACATCCCCCGAAATATTAAAAAAATTCATATCTCCGGAACTAAAACTGCGCGCACTTTTTAACTTCCAGGGGAGATTGAAAATATCGTAAAGAGTCTTATTCTAGCATTGCATCGACTTCCAAAGGGATCCAGGGGGTTAAACATCCCCCGAAATATTAAAAAAATTCATATCTCCGGAACTAAAACTGCGCGCACTTTTTAACTTCCAGGGGAGATTGAAAATATCGTAAAGAGTCTTATTCTAGAATTACATCGACTTCCAATGGGATCCAGGGGGTTAAACATCCCCCGAAATATTAAAAAAATTCATATCTCCGGAACTAAAACAGCGCGCACTTTTTAACTTCCAGGGGAGATTGAAAATAGTGTTAGTTTAGAATTGCGTTGACTTCCAATGGGATCCATGAGGTAAAGCAGCCCCCGAAAAGATGAACAATTCATCGAAACTATAATTCGTCTCATTTTACATGTCTATAACACGGTGAGGGGGCTGAAAAAAAGAAAGTCTAATATTTGTTCTCATCTCTCGAGAGCACGGTAGGATTTATGGATATTATTATTGAAACACTTTTCGGCAGAATTTAGATATTATTTAATTTTTTTTTAATGGTAATGACATAATTCGCATAAGTTGTTTTTGAATTTTGAAGCGGGTTGAATATTATTCGATATTTCTTCGGCAGAAAGGATACATTTAGTGTGACTGAAACGGAGACACATGTTGCATTGAAAATAATCATTGTCCTCTGCGTCTTGATTGCTTAAATGCATTTATCTTTTATATCAGATGATTCTTTTAACAATGTATTTTTTATTTCATTTCTAAATATATCCATGTTTTTATAGATTTTTAAACCGTTGTTTTGACAAATATTCTGAAAAAAATATATGATATACATACCACAATTATACGTGTCTCTTTGTATCAAATGATCTATATTAACAGTAGTCCAATTATCTAAATCAAAATACTGTTTATTTCGTTGGTTTATTAAATTTAAAAAAGATAAAAACTTTTTGAGGTATTTCTGAGTTTTAAATGCAGAACTTCCCAAGGGATCAATTAAGTTAAAATATTTATCCCTTACATTTATTACTGCCAATACGTAGTGTTCATTGTTACCTATAGGCATTACTATATTGTTTTTTTCTATTTTCGTTTGTTCTATTAAAGTTTTAGTTCCGGAGATATGAATTTTTTTAATATTTCGGGGGATGTTTAACCCCCTGGATCCCATTGGAAGTCCATGTAATTCTAGAATAAGACTCTTTACGATATTTTCAATCTCCCCTGGAAGTTAAAAAGTGCGCGCAGTTTTAGTTCCGGAGATATGAATTTTTTTAATATTTCGGGGGATGTTTAACCCCCTGGATCCCATTGGAAGTCCATGTAATTCTAGAATAAGACTCTTTACGATATTTTCAATCTCCCCTGGAAGTTAAAAAGTGCGCGCAGTTTTAGTTCCGGAGATATGAATTTTTTTAATATTTCGGGGGATGTTTAACCCCCTGGATCCCTTTGGAAGTCAATGCAATTCTAGAATAAGACTCTGAACGTTATTTTCAATCTCCCCTATAAGTTAAAAAGTGAGCGCAGTTTTAGTTCCGGAGATATGAATTTTTTTAGCATTTCGGGGGATGTTTAATTGTTTAACCCCCTGGATCCCTTTGGAAGTCCATGTAATTCTAGAATAAGACTCTTTACGATATTTTCAATCTCCCCTGGAAGTTAAAAAGTGCGCGCAGTTTTAGTTCCGGAGATATGAATTTTTTTAATATTTCGGGGGATGTTTAACCCCCTGGATCCCATTGGAAGTCCATGTGATTCTAGAATAAGACTCTTTACGATATTTCCAATCTCCCCTGGAAGTTAAAAAGTGCGCGCAGTTTTAGTTCCGGAGATATGAATTTTTTTAATATTTCGGGGGATGTTTAACCCCCTGGATCCCATTGGAAGTCCATGTAATTCTAAAATAAGACTCTTTACGATATTTCCAATCTCCCCAGGAAGTTAAAAAGTGCGCGCAGTTTTAGTTCCGGGGATATGAATTTTTTTAATATTTCGGGGGATGTTTAACCCCCTGGATCCCATTGGAAGTCCATGTAATTCTAGAATAAGACTCTTTACGATATTTTCAATCTCCCCTGGAAGTTAAAAAGTGCGCGCAGTTTTAGTTCCGGAGATATGAATTTTTTTAATATTTCGGGGGATGTTTAACCCCCTGAATCCCATTGGAAGTCCATGTAATTCTAGAATAAGACTCTTTACGATATTTTCAATCTCCCCAGGAAGTTAAAAAGTGCGCGCAGTTTTAGTTCCGGAGATATGAATTTTTTTAGCATTTCGGGGGATGTTTAATTGTTTAACCCCCTGGATCCCTTTGGAAGTCAATGCAATTCTAGAATAAGACTCTTTACGATATTTTCAATCTCCCCTGGAAGTTAAAAAGTGCGCGCAGTTTTAGTTCCGGAGATATGAATTTTTTTAACATTTCGGGGGATGTTTAACCCCCTGGATCCCTTTGGAAGTCAATGCAATTCTAGAATAGGACTCTTTACGTTATTTTTAATTTCCCTTGGAAGTTAAAAAGTGCGCATGGTTTTAGTTTCGGAGATATGAATTTTTTTGACTTTTCGGGGGAGGTTTAACCCCTGGATCCTCCCGGAAGTCAATGAAATTCCGGATGACGACTGCTACCTCTATTTTTTATTGACGTTGTTAATGCCTTTGAAGCTAATTATTTAAATAATAAGCGTTTAAATAGCTTTATTATGGTCATTTTTTTGTTAACTACTCAGCTCTACCCTATCGGCCTCTCTCACCCCACTCCACATAATTATAATTATTTTGGTTTATATTCTGAGTAGATTTAATGAATATTTTGATTTGTTATTTTTTACTCCTTAATTCACGAACGTTTATGAACATTCGGGCGTTTCCGTAAACTTGAGCTGCTATCTTGAGCTGCTGTTTTCACACCGGTTTAGTTTACGGTGTTACATTGACTACTGACTTGTTCAAACTACGCCTTCTGGATGCTGTATCACCTAAAATGCATTTGGCCATGACACTATTACTAGCATCATGACATTGAAGCAACACTTTTCGATTCCACACATTTAATGTTTTGTGCGAGATTTTATGGTATCGTCGAAGGCGGCATGGGAAGAATGAAGCCTAAGAAGACCCCCGAAGGACGTCCGAAGAGACAGTGGGTGCCTAAATGAAAACTACCAATTCGAGTGAAAACATTTATTATATAAGAAATCCGCTATTCAGTTTAGAGCGATATACGTCTTGAACATCAAAACGTTTTAGTTTATGGAGAAGTCGTCATCTTGAAGGATGGCGAACGACTTTTGGAGAATCTAGATACAAGATATCTATTGGTTTGCCTTTGTCCATCAGAGATCTCCAAGGCTCAAGATTTGTTACTAAACTTACCGTGGATCTTTTGGGTAAAAACCCATGCTTTCACTAAACTAAAAGGAATTTAAATAGTATGTGGAAGTCCATTAAAATGATAATTTCGTATAGCAAGCACATTTACAATAATATACCATTTTTATCAAGTTCTATGCCAATTTTTTCTTGAAAACAATTAACTTTTTACCACAAAATGCGGTATAGAAAAACGAAGAACCGAGCGAAGCACTGATAAACTTGTCTTAAACGGTTGAAGTGATTTATCAATAAATATATTTATTACGTATACAGGGTTGGGCAAAAATATGGAATATCGCAATAATTTTGTCCGTAGAAGTTTCCCGAAAAAATCTTCAAGAAGTAGTAATTTTTTTGTTGCTCACATTTGGGTGCCCTCCAATTTAGTTTTGCGTCAGCGGTTTTTATTTTTTTTCTCATTTTAAATTTTTTTCTCAAAATTATCCTTATGTCACCTATACAAAATTGTATACGACTGGCAAGAGAATAAAATACCTACTGTATCAGAAAGTGGGGGAAAAAATAGAGGTTGCCGGTTCAAAAAAATTTCGGTGACGTCAAAAGTGCCCAACAATAAAAATCGCTATACCCCTTGAAGCATTTTTTCGGGAAACTACTACGGACAAAATTATCGCGATTATTCCAAACTTTTGCCCGAGCTTTTGCCCAACCCGGTATACGTGTATAGTTCGTCTTCAGAGCAAAAATCATTTATTAAATGTAGGTACTAATATAACAATTTACACAAGCCAAAATTCTGTGTGACCTGTTCGTACTACAAGTGTGTGTATTTAAACTAAAATATTACGTGAATTACCAATATTTAATGATTTTTCCTTTAATATTCTGATTTGGTCTGGCCCCAGACATAATACCTAGTTAAAAATCCTTTTAATATACAAATAGATACTGTACCTTACTTTCTACAATTGTATGTTTTTTTAAGATTCACATTTATATTCAGCAGAGTTTCCAACGAATCGAATAACGACGCGCAAGATTAGTCTCATTAGAAAGTTTTTCCCTTCCAAATCGTTAGAAAAAATGATAGGTAGGTACTTTACGCTTGTTATAATACATAAACGGATTACGATTGAAATTTCATCGAAAATCGATAGCGTTATTAAAAATAATTGGTAGTGATTCAAGACAAGTCTTACCGTAGATAAAAATACGACGCATAAGAATTAAATTATTCCAACCGCATATTACCGCCAGACTTTTCGACATATTCTCGTTGTTATACATGGTTATTTTTAGATGTAATTCCGCTTTGTTTATTTTTCATTGGTTTGATGATGGAGTTGTTCATAGATTTTTGCTTCTTGAAGTAATACTTTTAAGAAAATATTGTAAAGCGATTTTTCTTAACAGAATAAAACATCGCTGAAACAGATCAATATGTGTTTTTAATTTTATATATCTACACTTTACAATGTAAATTATTCTGCTCACCGTTGCCTCTTTTTAAAATATCATCTTCAACACATTTCTTTAAATATAAGTGGGTCTAGTAGCACCTCGTTTTAAAGACAATTTTATTCTCTCTTTTTTAATAAAGTCAGACGTTGGGGAACTTCGATATTAAGTAGGTAATATTTTCAAAAACAACTTACGTTAAAAGAATAACTACTCGTATAGTAATGAAGTAGCAATAACGCATAGGTAATTTGAAACCTAGAAAGTGTACCTTAATTTCGCTGGGAAGCCAATTTATTGTTTAAAAAATTATAATTACATTCAGAGCGAAATACACGACGAATTTTGTATTATATTTCTACGGCAAAACTTGCTAAATAATAATGCACAGGTCGCACTTATTACTGCGGTCACCAGTTGCTGGAGATTAGATATCGCATGTTATTGGAGTACAGAGTTAGCTTCCGTCCCGTTTGCGCGTGCAGCTATTTTCGTATTAATTATTATTATTTAGTGTAGTGCTCGGTGTAGTGGTTCATACTTGTAATTTGTTTAGTGTTATTTATAATATAATTTGCGATTTGTTGTTTTTTATATACCTAATGAATTATTGAACTTTGTCCAAAATTAATCGTCAATATTTAGCCATGAAGCCAGCCCTGCCCGATTTTCAATATCTCTCGAAATCTGGGCGGAGCGCGTATCGTGAAAGTACCGACGTCTTGTATAACTACTTAATTAAATCAGAGTTTATTTGTATTTAATGTTACATTCACCGGTTGAGCTCTTCGGTGTTCTACTAAGATAGTTGGGCGTAGCCATCAGTGGATGTATTTCAAAACGTGGATTTATCATACACAGGCAAAGCAAGTCGGTAACCTGCTCTGGTAGTTTGTGGCACCAGTGTATGATTTAAATCTTTATTTTCCGGTAAGGAAGGAAATAACTTTCTTGTTAGCTTAGCTCTGTATTTGAGGCAGTAGAAATCCGCGTTTGTTAAGAAGTGTCCGAAACCGAAATAAAAAGAATCTCTGTGACTTATTCATAGCGCTCCAATATTTTGGTGTCATACTTGCTAGCCCCAGCTCCGGTAGTTTGATTTCTTCGCGTTGATATATCTCGATCCGTTCGCACTTCGAGTCCGCCGCCGTCCGCAATTAAATTATTACAACGCTTAGGTACGCCGGTTTTACCAGCTGATATAATATCGATATCAAATTTGTACATAACCGATTGTAAAGTAAATCGATGCATTATCCTGTTTAGTTTTAATTTGTTTATTTATCATTACTGTTTATTAAATAAATACGTTGGTATACATACATAGATAAAATTTACGAGTTTTAATTTCCGTCGTTAATTTCTGATTAACCCGTTTGAGAAGTCCAACTGACAAGACAATCATCTTAAGACCCCTGGAAATCACCGTATCTCCATCTGTTCAGTTCTGTTTCTAAATAGCCAGTTACAAACATGAAAGGTTGCGCAATTAAAACGCCTTTACCTAGGATCACTAACGTAAATAGCTGAAAACGCACTCTCCGCCGCCTATGTAAATTGAACCTTACACACCGTAAACAAATCGCACGCTCAGCAGCTGAGGTGTGTTGCAATGTGACCACGTGACCAACTTTACACATCACTTGTAGTTCATATTTTTGACACCAGGCTAAAATTATTAAAAATGGCAGGTGCAAAACTTAATTTTCTAACGCTGTCAAAACTGACATAAGCAACAAATAATACAAAATTGTATTTTAATTTCAATAAATACGATCGTAGGTAATAGTACAATTACATACTGAGCTGGGAGGTGCTTCATTACAGCCGAGGGTTGACATCTGACAGAGTCGCGTAGCGCCGAGGTCAGATGTAAACGCGAGGCTGTAATGAAAACGACCAGCGAGGTATGTATACTATTTTATTCACAATCATTGTATAATAACATAATATCAGCATACAATTTTTTTATTTAATTGAATAGATAGTGAATGAGAATTAGGAAAGTATGCAAAATAAGTAGGTAGGCTGCAGTGATAAAAGTTGAGCGTTGCTAAGTAACGAGCATTTAGGTTCTTCTGTCAAATAAATTAGGTTATTTCCACAAGTATTTATTATCAATAATTTCTGTTAAATTCGCTCAAAATTCTACAACAAAATGTTTGATTCTGATCATTTGTGACTTAGATAGTGTACTTCACCAAATTTTAAAGCTGCTGCACAAAAGACAACCAGAAGATTTGCTGCCGCAAAGTGTGACGTTTAACTTGCCGGAAAGGTGACGTTTCTAGCCGGTAAAGCTACTTTACCGGCTAGCTGGCTAGCTGGAAAAGAAGAGTGAACAAATGCCTGCCTCCCAACTTTTTATAAGCTGGCAATTGAAGCATTACATATATGATTGTGAATAAAGTATAGTACATAATTCGAGTTGTAAAGCAATTACGCATTCATGGAATTGCCACACTCGCCGCTACGCGCCGTCGTGCGCAATTTTTCCATTCGTACGTAATATGCTATTTACAACTCTCATTACGTAATATACCTACTATTACAAGTTCTATAATTGTTGTCATTAATTAATAACATTTCTTACTTAATTTAGATCTTTGATCAACGTAAGAAATAATCGACTGGTGTTAATCAGGCAATCATGCAGGCCGTTGTATAGTGCGTCTTTCTTTGTAATGAAACATTTTGATTTAAGATTCTTACATAGCGTACTTTAATGGGTCTTATTGGAATGAATAGAGAATAGAGGATAATTACCTTTAAAATCAGGGATCACTATTTTTATAATTAAAAGCGAATATATGTTTAGGCATTTTATTTTTGTTACAATTCTCTTAGATTGCAAAGGGACGTGAAGATAGTACAGGCTGATTCAGAATTATGGTGCAAAAAAGTAATCACAGATAGAGGTCTTAAAATAAATAGACACGTGTATTTTCGTTTTGGTCAATTTCGATTTTTAAGGACCGTACGGGCCCATAAATGGGACGTTGGGAAAACAGTTTTTTTGAGATATCTCGATAAGTACTTGATCGATTTCAATGAAATTTGGAGGGTAGCCTCAAAATAACCTTTCCAATAGAACCCTTAAAATGTTTTTAGACCTGCCGCAAGGGGGCACTACATGGAGTCACTACATCGCAGTTTTTCGCTTCTATTTTTTTTATACAAATATCTTTTATGTTTTTCTTTTTTTATTCTCATGCAGAATTCATTTTTAGACAAAAAATGTCCTCTTGTCTATTTTTCATATCATGCACCCATTTCGAGAAAAATGCGAAAAACTGTTTCAATGATCTGACTTACAATACTGCGAAACTACAAATTATCACAATTGCCATGGAAATAATCTAACAAATTAGAACATCAACAATGACATTTTGACGTTTACTATTTTTATTTGCCAGTTAGATTGTTGTGCTGTGAGTTATTTAATTAAAAATTTTCCTACCCTTATTTGCCATTATAATGGCTGAGCGTTTTACGTTTCCTGAAACATTGAAACAGTTTTTCGCATTTTTCTCGAAATGGGTGCATGATATGAAAAATAGACAAGAGGACATTTTTTGTGTAAAAATGAATTCTGCATCAGAATTAAAAAAAGGAAAAACATAAAAGATAATTATTGTATAAAAAAAATAGAAGCGAAAAACTGCGATGTAGTGACTCTATGTAGCGCCCCCTTGCGGCAGGTCTAAAAATATTTTAAGGGTTCTATTGGAAAGGTTATTTTGAGACGAGTTTTGAGACTACCCTCCAAATTTCATTGAAATCGATCAAGTACTTATCGAGATATCTCAAAAAAACTGTTTTCCCAACGTCCCATTTATGGGCCTTAAAAATCGAAATTGACCAAAACGAAAATACACGTGTCTCTTTATTTTAAGACCTCTATCTGTGATTACTTCTTTGCACCATAATTCTGAATCACCCTGTATAGGAGGCATATTAATTATAGAAATGAAAGAATTTGTTTATTAATATCAATAAATACAATTTTAAGTATAAGAGCTAAATAAAGGCGAAATAACAGGTACATCTTCTTGGGGACATCGTTTTTTTAATTGGTGGCCATAATGAATGAATTTTGTGGTGAGTTAAAAAAAAAATTTTTCATTAATTTATTTATAGACGTTTTGAATTTTGTAATTGTAATCCAATTTTTATCATGTATTAAAGAAAGCCCAATAAATTTAATAATTGTATGTTTAGAGATGAAACATCAATATAAGTATATCAAATTGGATATTTTTGTATACCGCTTAAATAAAGTCATTTATAAACAAGGTCATATTTTAAGAGGGGGATAGAGAGCAAATTGGAAACAAATATTGGCCTGTTTGAGTGTTTTTCATAAAAAGTATGCATATTAACATCAAAAGTAAATTTGTTCGTTACGTTTTCCTCGTACTATATAAATCAAGTTGAAAATTAATTGCCTCCTAAAAATATAAAGAAATATCTAAAAAATATGAAATATAGTTTAATTCAGTTTTACATATTTATTAGTGGAAACCAACAAGAAATTGGACCTTAGTAATATCAATTTGAAACGGTATAAGAAGGAATAAATGTCGCAACCAAACGCATTTTTGAAATTACACATTTTTGCTTTACTTCAAATTGATATTAGGTAATAAGGCGAGTAATAAGGTCCATAATTACGTGTTAAAATAATAACTGAGTAAAATTGTATTTCATATTTTTTTATATAAATTTTTTCAATTAATAAAAATATTTCCTAGTTTTAGATACATCTTACCAAGTGAATCAAAATATTATAACATCTGTACGCTCGTCTTCCTACGAAATGGAAATAGCAAACCGTTCCATCAATGAATATAAATTACAAAATTATATTTACATCTATGATTGTACCGAATGATTAACTATTGGAAGATGATACGATTCTTATGCCACTTATATACAGATAAGTCCAGGATGCTTCGAATACGACAGGGATTGGGACGAATATACGAGCGGCCGACAACTCGCCTCAGTTCGAAATTATTTGTACATTAGGAGAAGGGCAGTGCGCTGTGGCCGTGGCCACTCACTGCTCGCTCAGCAGTCAGCACTGTTGTTAGTATCTCATTATACAATGAAAAAATAAGTGATAAGAAAATGGAATAAGAAATAAGATAAATAATTATTCCAAGTTTTAAATACACAATACTCTGGGCGATAATATTAGTTCTTATTCGATTTAAAATTCAACTGTTCAAATTGTTAATTGCTTTTCGGATATCATTATTTGTTAATTCTTTTCCATATTTTTAATTTCTTATTTCTTATCTCTTATTTTTTTCATTGTGTTTAAGCCTTTGTTGGGATGTAGAACTCATGTCTGAAAGAAATTTGATTTACGTTTCGAAATTTTTCTAACTTCAATAATTCATCCTAGATAGGATTAATTATTGTAATTTTAAAAAAATCTCAAAACACATTTAAATATTTCCATTGTTTGTTTTTTCGCAACAAAAATGTGATTCTACAACATAAAATTAAAATTAATTATTAATTTTAATTAATTGTCGCTGCACCTCGACTGTTTCAGGTTTAATAAAAATTATTATAAAAGAATTCAAACAAGGAATAGTAGACGTGATGAGAGCCATCGGCTACAGCGCAGAGATCCACGATTCCCACCACTTTGTCCGCTTGCCTACAACGGGCACAAGTAAATCGCGCAACCTAATACCCATGTTCGAACCTCCTCGGTCTTTACTGTATAAATCCTCTTAATACTAAGAGTTATACAAATTAAGTACTTAGACTTAGTTATTATACATACTAGTAGGTATAATTTATTTATCGAAAATATGGCGGATGCGCGGGTGAGATCTTTTTGAAGTCGATTAATAAACATAAATACTTATTGGAATAATACAGGGTGCGGCAGTGAAACTTTTCGTTTTCGAAGGTAAGTTGAAGAATAAAAAACATTAAGCAAAAAAAAATGTTTTTGCTAGTAATATAACGTGGGAACTTTGAAATTGAGTGGTTTAAAAAAAAAAATCTGGCAAGTGACGACCGTTGCTGTCGATGTACTGTTGTAATCAATTTCTGAAGAAAACGAAAGTTGCACTGCCGCACAGTACTTTTTTGCCTAAGTCGGTGACCGCCCCTCTATCACGCCACCTAGATACGTCATAAAGGTTACAAAAGGGCGAGGAGCGCTCACTTCGTGGTCATTCCGAGAAAGTCGGCAGCAGTTCAGGTTCATTACGAGATATTCCGCCGGATCAGATCCGATCTACCGCCAGCAGTTGCAGATCAATCCGAAGCCGTCAACATTTCCGTACCGCCGCTCCGAGGTTTAATAGTAAATTTATTTGAATATAATAGTGGTAAGAATACACCGTGACCTGCTACATTCTGTAGGTACTGCCTTCAGTTAAGTATAGATATTGAGAGATCTTATTTTCCGTGAGTATCGCCGTATTTTGCTACCCAAGTAAACTAGAGCTAATTAATAATACCTCCGTTGGTTTATTCTTTTTATTATTTCATAAATTATGCATCAACTGATCAGATTTTCTCGTTCGGGTAATCGAGATGTTTCCATGTACAAGGGTTGCCGGAAAACCCACTGTAATTAGAAAAGTCATTCCTAAATGTGCATCCACTGATTAGATTTTCTCGCTTGGGTAATCTGTGATGTGTCAATGTACAAGGGTGACCAGAAAACCTGCTGTAAATAAAATAGCCAGTCAAAAATAGCTCTACGTTTGTGGCAGTAGTTCGCCGCATTTTCAAATATCCAGTAAAAGACTTAAATATCTATAACTAACCGATTGCCCGCCGTTTATAATACATCCTGTTGGAACGTTCCGTTTGCTTGCCGTACGCAACCATTTCAAGCCGCGAAGGTAAATTTTTATTACTCGCAATCCCGTAATAACACGGTATACACGCAAAGATTCTTGATTGCCAGCTTGCTTGATTTTTTTAATCATTTTAAAATAGTTTTATACATACTCGACTATACAGTCGTGGAGGTTTTAGAGTAAATTAATTTGTTCATTATTATTGCTGAATAAATACGTTGATTTAAACAGGTAAAATTCACGAGTTATTATTTCTGTCAAGTATTTCTGATTAACCCGTTTGAGCAGTATGGTCGAAGTCCATTAGATAGACCTCCAGCTCCCGACCTCTGGCTATTCCGTATCTCCGCTGTTTCGCTATTCAGGGTTGTTCTCCCAATAGGAGAGCCAAAAAGTGTAGTCCTTTGCACTTAAAAATTAAAGGACTGGCGCCCGAGATTTCCGTATAAAACGATTACGTAAGTATATTGACAGAAAGCACCGTTATAAGTAGTCATTACAGTAATAAAATATACCGAACCACCAAGTAAATGAAGCGAATCTACTTTTCGGCAACCCATTTAGGCCAATCTCACGTCAACTTTTCAAAATGATTTATAGTCAACTTTTTGTTTTATCCAGTTAAAAGTCCTGTCGAACATTACGTAAAAAAATCTAACCAAGAACATAGCAGTTAATATTTAAAATTACAAATTAAGTGACTTAGCATCAAGTATTTTTCGTACGTTATTATTATTAAATTATTTTGATACTGTCCTGTCGTCCTAGTTACCAAATATAAATTAGGAAACAACAAAGTGAGGAGCTGTAGCTCAAAAATTTGTTCCTACCAGACTGATCTCGCTCTCTTCAATTATGCCAAGGCGCATCAATAAACCAAATAATGCAAACTTAAAATCAACAAAACAAAAACATAGATAAAGAACTAGGTATATCGGTATAAAAATAAATAATTTTGAATTGGCACAAAAGAGTGGATTTATGGCTCCAAGACAGATCATCACGTATTTTGATGATCAATTAAAATATCCGTTAAATGGGCAGAGGTGAGCTATAATTGGCCTCCATGATCACATAATCTTAATTCTATGGGTTTTTCTGGAAACAATACTTATTTAAAAACAGGTTTATATCAATCGACGATCACGATAAAATTAGTTCCTCGAATATTTGATAGTACTGAAACTGGTTCGATTTGCTTAAAACCTAAAAATATGCAATTAATGCAAAAAAAAATTAGACATAAAAGAAGTGTGACACAAAGAAGTGAATACAAATAAGAATGATGAATAATTTAGCACAATTTATAGCAAATTTATGTATAGGCCCGAAAACAATACTAGTCGAAAAAAGTACCCCATATTTGGCAACTTAACCCTTTTAACTCATTTCACGCTACACTCTACGTGCAGTGACAGAGATTAGTCTGCAGGAAACATACAACATACAGCAGGAATACAACGGCAACGGGGTATATTATTATCTTGGACATGGCCTGAAATATCTGTATTTCGAATAGCCAGAAGCAAGCCGTGCGCATTCCAGGCGGGTCAGATTCCGGTCTTATCCTATCTCGTCTTTTATAGCCACATTCATGTGTGTAGGTACTCTCGTGAGTACATGCCACTCACTTCGGAGACTTCATATCGTTAATTTTCATATATTTGCAATTTTTTGCATAGGTACCAAGTTTTACCTCGTGATTCGATGAGGGATGTTTTCCTTGTGTAGAATGCTCGTCTTCTTTTTTTTGCATATAAGTACTTAAGATCCTCACATCAAGAGTGCCAAGAATAATCAGAAAGTCAGAGAATAAGTGCAACCATTAATAAAATGATAAAACCTGTTAATTTAAAACATAAATAAAATAGTTAAATCGAAACATATTTGGTATGTTTAAGCTTAAATCAAACAATATACCAGAAGTTAACTGTTTAACATAATTTTGGTTTAAAAATAGGTTTTTTCAAAATTATTAAATTAATTATCTTACGTCCTGGCATTAAGATTTATGAATCGTATTATACAGTGTGTCGCACTTAAGAGTGAAACACCCTTATAACTTTTTTCATTTTTATCTGATTTAAACCAAATTTCACTCAAAGATAGAGTACATTAGGATTAACTTATGGCCCAAAAGCCATTTGCCTCTTACTAATGCAAAGCCACCTACGATATCAAAATAAAAGTGGAAAATCAAAAAAACATATTAGCCATTTTTTTTATCAAAAATTTTATTGATGAAAGTTGTTCAGAATTGTTCAAAAACCTTAAGTCCAAAATTTAATCAAAATCAAAAAATATTAATATTTTGTTTGACAAAATTTTGAAGTCTGAAAATATAATTTTAATGGGTTATTGTATTGTAATATTTTATTTTTTATAAAAAAAGCTAAAGAAATACTCTGCAACTAAATACGAATGATAATGATATTGTAAAATTATATTTTCGGACTTAAAATTTTTTAAATCAAAATATCAATATTTTTTAATTTTGATGAGATTTTGGAGTTTAAGTTTTTAGACAATTTTGAACAACTTTCATATGTAATTAAAATTCCCGAAAAAAAAATGCCTAATTTTTTTTTTTTATTTTTTGCGTTTATTTTGGTATCGCAGGTGGCTTTGCTTTAGTAGAGGGCGAATGGTTTTTTGGCCATGAGCTCGGCCATGAGTTAATCCTAATGGTATCTATCATTGAGTAAAATTTGGTTCAAATCGGATAAAAATGAAAAAAGTTATAGGGGTGTTTCACTCTCAAGTGCGACACACTGTATAAATCCGATGACTAGTGTTAGGCTCCGATATAGCAAAAGTTGTATTCGATTGATTTTTCAAAAAATATTTTAGAGAGTCTATCTTTTCTTATGTGATTGGTAAATAGATTTGAATCAATATAATAAATTATTTTTCAAAAAAATTTAACCGCCTTCAGAAATCTGAAAATTTATCCCCAAGAAATTTTACAAATTTTTAATAATAGCATTGCTGATAAATCTTAAGCGTTATCAAATTAAATCAACTATAAAAGCAAATGAAGAATTCACAATCTGTATGTTATTGAATTTCGAGCAAAAATTATAAAAGATACCTTGGGAGATACACTTGTTATACCTGTTAAGAAATAATTAATAATGATAAATAACTCTGATAATGACATTCAGAACATGAATACTAATTATGAATTTATAGCGTCTAGTCAAGCAACTTTTTATTAAAACCTGTAAGTAATCTTATTTTAGTATCCATATTTTTTTATTGGCCTACCGTTATTTAAATTGTTCATGAATGTGTTATTATTTAAGGCAGATCAAGATATTTTCTAAAATATGACAATTTGTAAATAAATTTCAACAATTAAATTTACAATCGACAATGAAGTAAAATATTCATAAGTTGGCAATGCTTCTATTCTATATTTTTGTCTAACTTTTTGTAGAAATATTTTCTTGCACTCCATCATGTACTCGCACGCAGAATTGATCAAAATTACGATTTAAAAAAAAAATAAAAAAATCACAATATTTTTATTTACATAATTTTTTTTTTTCAAAGTCACAATATCTGATATTTATAACTGATATAATTATTTTTTAAATATTTTTTACTTATTTTATCAAAGATACTTCTCGACGTGCAATTAACTAATTTCCACATAACGATATTATGATTCATGAAGACATTCTAAAAGCGTAAAACTTTTAGATGGTGGAATTCCCAAAAAAGTGTTCCCATTATTGGCAAAGAATTCTCCATAACAGAGTCCATAACCAATCAACAGATATGTGCAACAACTTCTTCAGCTTCAGTCGAGTGTTTTTAAAGTTTGTTTTGGTTGCTTTTAAGCTCTGAAATAGTTTAGGAACCGAAAAAACTGCTAAATTAGTTCCTATTTATTATAAATATTATAATTATCTTTTTTAATATTATTTATACGTTTATAGTTTCGCTATGTTTTACAATTTGTTTTTATTTATGATTGAAATAAATTGTTCTTTTTTATTTTTATTCTATGAAGTTTAATTTGCTTAAATTATCTGTTTTTACAGTAATTCGCAACCCTGGTTGTGGCTCTGGTGTGAAACTACTTCGTGTTTCGATACTGTAATATTAAACGTATTCCTAAAAATTTGAATACTAATAAATCAGCAGAGGTCTTCGTGGCATCTTAGCTCTTGTAGGTAGTAAATACTGTACCAGGATTGGGCTGATTTAAATCAATTGATTTAAATCAAGATAAAAATCATTATAATTTTAGACTCAATTTTTTCTTCAATACTTTTTCTCATACCCGCCATATTTGCAGCGTTAAAGACTTCACATTGCACCCATATTGTTATTCACATGACAAAATCAGATCACAACAAATCTCTGTCAAATATTCTGAGGTATGAGGTTGAGATCTATAGTTTCATCCACTAGAAAGGCTCGTCCTTCTTCAGTTGTAATTATTGTAGCACACACAACTGGCTCGTTGTGGACGTTTGACTATCCGTCAATCGACATATTTACAGTACGTCCTAAGAGGAAAGAAAAACAATTTACTTTTTCTTCAGCGTATATCTCATCTAGAAGTGTTGTCGCTATGGTTGTGCGGCATGGCCAAGACCAATAATTTATAGCTTTTCTGACTTGCACATTTTCTATGCATCGGAAGCTAAAGTTCGTAGCAAAAATTGCTTTCGCAATCTGTTTATCAATATTTTGTTTCTTGGCTGACGATGTTCTAACTAAAAAAACTAGTCACGGTAGGATTCTCGGCTTTAATTTTCTTTCCAACTGATCCGAACTCTGAGTCTGTTGATACTCCCGGTTGAGATTTTGCACAGGTCGATGTGGAAACGAGCGTAGAAGTCGACGCAGATGACGTACTGATAAAACTTATCAGGGTAGGTTGTCTATCTGATTCTGAAGAAAAGTTATTGATTTAAGAAAAAAATTAAACTGGATGATAAATATATTAAGACTTTAGATTCAGATTTCAAAAATACCTGAAAAATAAAATATCTCGAATTTTTTTATTTGACCCCTTTCCTTTTTTCCCTTCAACCTACCCCAAGCGATGTAAAAAGGATTTTTTTCAAACAATAAAAACCCAGAAATATAGAAAATATGCCCCATAATTACTTTCACTTTCACTACTTCTCAACACTTGTTCTTCACAAATTTGATGGTCTGTTTTCATCCTTTGAACAATCCCTTGTATTTCTTTCTTAAATTTTATCCAAGCTGTTCTACGTCCAAATTTTTTGGATTCAGTTTTTTTTTATGTAAAACTGCCAGATCTGATCTTTTCTTCCAGGCATATTAACACAATTCAAAAAACACTTCGGACGACAGTGTCGACATGCAATGTCCTGCTGAGAATGGCTTTTTTGTGAATTCTATTTTATTTTAATTTTATAATACTCAAATTCGTGAAATATGTAAAATTAAAAAATACACATGAATGTTGCCATTAAAAATTTATACCTACTGTGATCTAAGAAAAAAATCGGAAATAAAAAAAAAACAGGTTTTTTTTTATTGAAATCAATAAGAAGTAATCTATAAGTATTGCCCAACCCTGATGGTGTCATAGTGCGTTATCGACTATTTGATCTTCTTCTCCTTTCCAGACGAGGTAATTTTCAGTCCAACTGCGGTAGGTAGATATCTTAAATGAACACCAACGTTGCTTCCACCTAAAACATTCACCAGTAGATCTTTGCATACCCAATACCCATACAGAATAACACATCGAGGATTTGGATAAGCTCTAGATATATTCAAGGACTTTGATTGGTATCAATGTTTCTTAACCGATTTATCGAATCAAATAATCTTCAAAATTTCTCTCTACCTTTATATCGTGATCAGAAATGTACTCTACCAATTTTGATCATCCACAAGAATCGTTGTATATGATGTATATCCTTACTGCTTCTCCGTATCAACGAGTGAATTTCTGCAGCACTTAATGTTTTGCTGATGCTGATGACTGCTCTTGAAGCCCATTTGGAGATCAAGCAGCTGAACAGCTGAATTTTCCACTTCAAACCATATAAACTTATGTTACTAGACCAAGCGTAGCAGCTCATCCCTTCGCCCTGAAAACTCCGAACTGTCAATATTTTATTTGTTTTTTTTTCCTTAAGGTTTTCAATTTATTAGTTAATTAAATGATTCGACAATAATTACGTTCTAAAGTAGTTGCAAAAATTTTTACGTCCAATAGATTTTATATTTTGTGACGCTCTTTACTTACGTAACCTGTACTGATTGTAACTGGCTGCTTACAAACAGGATTCTGGCTTTGTAATGGAAACTCGGGCGCCAGTTCCTTATTTTTAAGTGCAAGGAACAGCACTTGTTTGGCTCTCCCCCGGGGGGAGAACGTTTAGGGGTAGCTAAACAGATGGAGATACGGTGATTTCCAGGGATCTTAAGATGATTGTCTTGTCAACTGGACTTTGCAGTCGAGTATGTACAAATTTGATAACGACAATAAATAGGCGGGCTGGCAATCAAGAGTATATACGCGTGAATACGATTTTATTTCGGAAGACGGTGAGTTTGGATAACCGGTGTCTGTCTTCGTGGTTTGAAATTATTTCGGACGGCAAGCAAACGGAATTTCCCAACAGGATATAATATGAACGGCGGGCAGTCGGTTAGCTATAGATATTCTTGTCTATACAGAGGGTTTTACAATACGGCGCACTACTGCCACAAACGTAGAGCTATTTACCAATGACTATTTTTCGTAAGTTAAGTTTTTCGGTAAAACTGTATGCATTGGAGCTTTATAGATGGCCCGATCGAGCAAATCTAACCAGCCGATGCATATTTTATGAATCAAAAGACCAACGGAGGTTTTACTAATTAGCTCTAGTTAGATTTAGTAGTATAATACAGCGGTACTCACGAACAATAAGATATCTGAATATTTATACTTAACTGAAGGCGGTACGGACGGATAGTAGCGGACCACGGTGTATTCTTACCAATATTATTTTCAAGAAAATTTACTAATATAATTCGGAGCGGCGGTTACGGACGGATAGTGAAAACGGTGACAGTTTCGGATTGATCTGGAACTGATGCGGACTGTCTCGGACTGAACGCTCCTCCGGCGTTTTATTACGTTTATGACTTATCCAGATGGCGCGTTAAAGGGGCACACTGACTTGACATGAAGGACTCGTACTCACAACGTTATTTACTGAAGTCGAGCGTATTATGTAATTAGCAACATTGACTCGTAGCATCAGGAACCGGAAATGAGTTACTTGCAATTTCTAGACTATATTGCAAAAACAAACGGATTAAAACGGACACGGATTAATATCTTAACCGGTTTTAGTAACTAATGATTTGTGTTTCCGACTCGGTCATTATTTATAATAAATCACGGTTTTTAATTATACGGGGGATTATCGAAAATTAATCAATTAATTACTTGACTGCTTGTTTACCAGCGGGCTTTTTTTACAACTCAATACTAAGACAGGACTTACTTGTGACGATAATATTTAAAGCAAAAACGGACATTCCTTGACTGAAAAAATCACTTCGTTACAATTTGTATATTCAGAAATAGACCATCAATATAAGTATATCAAATTGGATATTTTTGTTATTATTATGCTTGTATAAAACCCAAATAAGTTATATTTATAAATTTATATTGATGCTCCACTTCTGAACACACACATATAAAATCTGTTGCAACTAAAAATCATTGAAACCGTTTTAGAATGCAATTATTGCTGAATAAAACAATTATTTTTCACTCGATTTTTCATAACTACATGTTATAAAACATTGAATTAACCAACAATTCATAGCATCCAAAGCAAAAAAAATACTAAAACCACGTTAGAACACAGTTATTGTCTGATCCGTTAAAACAACTACTTTTCATAACTAGGTATATGTTACTAAACATTGAATAAAATAACAGAATTCATAGCGTCCAAAGAGAAAATATTAAAATCAAAAATATTTAATTTGCTCTTTAATTCTTATTAGAAATCATCAGGAGGATAGTACGAGTTAACGATTCATTTTGTAAAGGCAGGGACGGATGGGGTAAGGAATACCGGCCCGGGAAATTATGTGCAAGCGGCCCCACTTCAAAAGACACAATTAAAAATTATAAAATATGCATGATAATATATTATTATTGAAACGAATAGAGAGCAAAAATAACTAAAAAATAAAAGGTACATATTAAAACATTAACAAAATTAAAAATGTATCGCAAATAATTTACTTATTTATATTTTTGAAATCAGGAGATTGGCTACTTTTCAATTATTTCATAATATACAGGTTGTCGTCAAAACTTTGTCGGATGCTAGCTATTTCCAGGTAAACCGAAAGTTAGATGTATGAATGGTATATGCCTTTATAACCACAATAATATACCATATCGATTTCCGTAATAGTATATACCTAGAATGAAGAAAATTTGGAAAATTAGTTTTTGACAATACCTCGTATATTAGGGGTTCTATCGCTTATTCGACCTTATAATGGGATTCCTCATAAAAAAATACATGAGAATAGATTTTAGTTTTTTATTTTAGCCTAATAATAAAGCCAGGAAATCGAGTAAACCTTTTATGAGGGACACTCTGTACAGGGTAATTCCTATAACTTTCTGACGCCAATTTTTTTGTTTGTCTTTGCAAAGAAAATAAAAATATTTAACTTAACACATAGTATTTTTTTCAAGGATTTCGAAAATTTCAACAAAAAACAATTGAAAGTCAAATAAAAGTGGGAAAAAACAAAGCGATTTTTTTAAATGGAACAGGGCCCTGTATATCTTTACAATTTTGAAAAAAAGTTTATATTCTCATTCCAAAAATATAACATATAACAACATATTATTTACATTCATATTTAGTAAAATACTGATAATAATTAAAATAATAATAATAATAATAATAATCAGTATTTTACTAAATATGAAGGTAAATACCGAGGTAAATACATATATTTTATGTTAAATTTTTGGAAAGAGAATTTAAACCTTTTTTCAAAATTGTAAAAATATACAGGGAATTCAATTAAAAAAAACATTGCTATATTTTTTCTCACTTTTATTTGATTTTCAATTGTTTTTGTTGAAATTTTCGAAATCCTTGAAAAAATACTATAAGTTACGTTAAATATTTTTATTTTATTTCCAAAAACAATCCAAAAAATTGGGGTGAGAATGTTATAGGAATCACCCTGTACGTAAAATGATCACGTGAAAATTTATGAACTGCGCACGCTCGATTGCCAAAACGTACGTTTACGTTTTTTGACACGACTTAAAGTGCCTATTATAATAGTGGAGTTCTGTGGAGTGCTAGATAGACCGGCCGGTCCGGCCCCAAAGGTAGCGGCCCTTCGGGCATTTGCCCGAATGCCCGGCCTTCCCATCCGTCCCTGTGTAAAGGTATAAATTGCATTAACGGAGAAATTATTTAATTGAAGTTGACTTTGACATCGACGTTCAAAAAAAAATTATCCCAATGTCTGCTGTTATTAACGAATCCCGAATCCCGCTTAGCAACAAATGACATAATATAATTTAAAATATAACCATTAGGATTGTTTTTGCGCAATTACATAAAAAAAAGTCGGTGAATTATTGTAGGACGCTTAATCCGTGACAGGTAACTTTTAAATACCGGTCGGGTCAACTTTGGCAAAGAAGTGAAATACTTTTAACCGAATTTGGCTATTCCAACGTCCTTGAATTGTTTATTGTTAACCTACACATTCAGTGACGTACCGTGACCGAATAACATAATACACAAACCCATTGTGCTTTAATGATCATTAACATACGACAAAAGATGGTACGTCAAATATAAACAAATTAAATTTGAAATCCAGTTTTACAATTGTCGTTTGAATAATTTAGTTCTAGATTGATATATGAATGGCATATATATAATATGTGTTGACTTTCATCAACCAACGCTTCAACGATAATGATTGAGGTCATCCATTTTCTGCTTTTCGCCTGCAAATTCCATATATATTTATTTATTAGCATTAAATTTGAAATTAGTTAATTCCAAATTCCTAATTCACATTATGGTTGACATGAATTGTTTATTTTGAGTTGTGTCGCGAAGATACCTTGTGAGAGAAAGTGTGTATCGATAAAAAGGTGCTCCAGGGATCGGTTTTGAGGCCTCTGTCTTAAAATCCGTGTCCAGCCCAAATTATTTCAGCCGCTTTGCAATGTATTATTATGGTTGACTTGAATCGACGGATGGGCAAAATAGTCTATTTTTAGAACTCTATGAATAATCAACGTACTCGTTTATTCGATCAAATTGACATGAAGAAGGTTTAATCAAAGTAACGTATAGTAGCCAGTGTTTTGGTGTTGTGCTTCATACATGTTATATAAGAACTAAAATTTCAGTAGCAATAATAACTAACATTTTTACAAAATTTACCACATTTCTACCATTAGGGAATGCAACGAAGCTTCTCCGCCATACTGGTGTGCCACCACTGTCGTTTAAAACAAATTCACAACGATCCAACCAAAGTAAACGCCAAACAGGCTTTCACGGATCATGTCTGCACATCGACATTCAAGAAATAGTTGTGATTCCGCTTAGATATAGGATTTTTTTACAGTTCTTGGTATCATGCTATGGCAATGATGTATTGTTTTTATGACATCAGTGTTTAACTATCTTTGAATCCGTTTCATGTTGCAAATATGTGTACACAAATAATCGACATATTCCACATGAGCAAAGTGTCTATCATGTTGGTTTATTAGGCATGTAAATTATTTCAGTTACAATGATAATGATAGTCAATTTTTGATGTGATATCTTTCGATTTGCTATCCGGCGTCTTTGTCTCCCTGTCCCTTTGAAATTACATATATTACATATACATATTACATATATTACATATTACATATAAATATTACATTTAAATATCTTTAAAATTTACAAAAAAATCCAAAGGAATCGATGCCTTGTACCCAAAATGTAAGAAACGTTTGAAATGGAATACACCAGGGAAAAAATCGGAGACTAGTGAGAAGTATGGTCACATCCTTGTGTCTTACTTTAATTGATGGCTTGTGAGAAAAGAGGTGGGAAATAAATCAAACCGAAAATTGGTGTCAAATGCCGCAGAAAATGAAACGAATATAGACACCAATAAGTTTTCCTCTTCAACAAAATATCACTCTCTCATTATTCAGAATTAAGTCTGCCTCTTTAGTGTACCTAGTCTATATTCAGTAGACAGTAGAAATCGTAGATTCAGCACAGTTGCTTATGAATGGGAAAATTATGACAATAACGTCGAGAAAATAGCATAAAGTTCCTTATTCCAATAAGGTAGATGAGGCACATAATTAGATCCCTTCAGAAAAGTGGTAATTTCATCAGTCTTCTAATAAACGAGAATGTCCTTATGAATTGATCAACGTTTTTCTCTCGACTAAAACTGAATGAACGTAGCACATAACAGTTAATCAAGCAGTTAATTGATTATGTATATGGGGATTTTTTTGGTCAATTATGGCATTTCTTTGAGATTTTTAGGGGTTCTACTCCTTTCGGAATATATCCGTGAAACATAATATCGCTAAAAGGTTTAGATGTTGCTAGCAATTTAATTTTTACTGGTAATAAACCACTATCAGGATATAATTCTTTAGCTGTTTTTATTGCGCAATTTTTTTTACTGTGCTGAAATTTGTGCTGTGTTTTGGTGGGGTTTAAAAGAAATTCTAAATGATACGGTGTTAAATATTGATCGTATGCATTTAATTTAAAGTAATTTCAATTTTGTCAAAATGTGACTGAAACATTTTCAATTGGTCTACGACGTGAAATAATTACATTTCTTTGCAGCCTATCAGTTGCAAAAAAATAGGTTTAAGAATTTTTAAGCAATCTTCACAGTTTTTTTTAAATGAATATTTTAAACTTTTTGTCTTATTTTACTGACGATTTAATTTTTACTGTGCCTGGCAAATTTTAAAAAGTTTCGACCCTGATAAATATCTCTGTAAGCAGTTGCAAATGAATTCCATCTTGCATCATTAGTTAAAAATGATATTTTACTTTTACGTACTTTTCCAGATTATAAAAATACAAAGTCCAAACTTTGACCATAAATGAATGTCAGCTGATATCTGATAATGACGAAACTAAGACAGGTAGGTGCAAATAGACAATAAAATAAAAAATATTACGTTTGGAACTGATCCTGAGGTAGAGGCACTTTCAATCGTCTCACAAGCTCTTACATTTCTGTATTATATTTTCCTCGATATTTTCTGCAGGTAACTCCTGCTTCCAATTTGTTCGATAAAGAACTGGTACTGGTACTGACCTTTCAGTAAAATGTTGCCAAATTGGATTCTTTTACCACTTTCATGAGAAGACATATTGTGACACCCCATACCTCCCTCGTATGTGTATTAATCTTGTTCCAGAGAAAAAGAAACATACACCTTTGGCCTTTTTATGTGATCGTCTACTTTTAAAGTGGTAGGACCCAAAATACGTTGTGTTTGCAGCTTTTACTTCTTTTTATAAAGTTTGATATTATTTAACTACTGTGAACTATTTTAATTTACTAGATATATGCTCTGGTCAACATAAATCTGATATTTAAGTTTACGTTACTTGACCTTCCGAAAGAAAACGATTACTGAAAAAATACTCTCGAACTGGTTAAACTTGTTTATTTTATGTTAAGACAACTGTCACAATTAATGAATGTAATGGCCTGGGCAGACGTGCAAGGGCAAAACTTTGCTACCTGCAAGGAGAAACTTCCCCTGGTATTCCGCTGTGTGCCCAGTGTCCACCAAACGATTGATAGGTAATACAAGTCTCGCTTTATAATTACCGAGCCGTTGTCGCCGACAGTCTCAATATGAAATCGCTATAAGTTACATAAAATACGTTGAACAATGTGCTTACGACAAAACCTTGCCGTAGCGAGGCAACTGTCCCTCTATTTGTTTCTTTTATAAGTTTCTTTTTGTTCGATGTGTGCGTAAACAGAACCCTGAAATACGCTGAGACAACTGTCCCATAATCGTAGATTGAGATATTTGTATGTAAAACACAGCGATACATAATGAAAATGTACAGTTACTGTGGCCATAAATACATTACGGTATGCCACCGAATTAGCACCAAAGGACGCTCGTAGTTACCTCAAAGGGTCGGTCGGTGACAATCCAGATGGCATATTTCAAAAGCGTGCTTGAAGATTGTAAACCTATCCTTCCGCTCAGCGGTACCGAGCAAACAAAGGAATATCCAAGGGATAAATATACTATTCTAAATGACGTTAATAATCGTTGCCATCGGCCCAGGTAGTTATAAAATTCCTTAAAACTGGGTTACTCGGTTATAGTCTGAATACAAAAGATATTTACAATTTGTTATGCAAAGCAATTAATAAAATATAGTACCACAGGGACGCGCGTTCTGCCTCGATTTATAAAGTCGTAATTTGTTATTTCTAGTTCGGAAAGTTAAATATTTGGTAACGGCTCGTCGTCAAGACCCATGTAGCTGGACGCGAAGACGTCCACCTCTCCGCCACTTCGTAGTAACATACAATAAGCGTGTATCTGTGTCGGAGAAATGTATTTTCCGCGGTTACGTAGACTTTGGACCTTATCGAGGGGAGTGTGACAGGCGTCGATTAACGACAGCAGCTCGCCACACTGGAGTTTTAATTCCGTCTCCTCGATAGATTTACGAAGGGTTATGACAGGCGTCGGTTCACGACAGCAGCTCGCCACGATGAAGTCTGAGGACAGTCTCCACGATTGGGGTTTTGGGTCCGGTATTTATACGAGTTTGTCCTGTGACGTATTACATATCCTACATGCAAATACAAAGATGCTAGGCGAACACTCCGAGCGCGTCCCGGTTCCAGATGTCGTATCCGGTACTGAATTATGAACCTTCGTCTAAGCGTTACGTAGTGACTATTTTCCTGTGACGACCGATCATAATCTTACTTGAGCCCGGTATTCCTGAACTATGCAAGACTCAACTATGGTCAACTTTTAACCTATTTCGAATCGACTTACTTAAAATATAACGTATTTAGAATTTACCGAAATTTCATAACTTGTACTGACAATGCAATAAAATAGGATAAATTTAGGAAAAATGCGCGTAATGAGGCAGCCCAGGACTGGGGTGTCTCAATATTAAAAAATAATCCACTACAAACACTAGGTACAATCACGTCTTCTTGCGTTATTAGACTAAAATAACGTCGGATCAGTCATTAATTTTTTTGTGACAGGAATATTCATGGAATGTTTATTTCACATTTCTGATGTGTCTAATTTCTGTGGTGTGTTTTTGCGGAAATCAGTCAATCCAAGTCTGGACAAGAAGTATCTTTGATAAAATAAGTAAAAATATTTAAATAATAAATAAATCAGCTGTAAATGGCAGATATTGCTTTTTCCAACAAAATCAATATAAATTTAATAAATCATGATTTTTATTAATTCTGTCGTATAAGTATTCTTGTGGAGATAAAACATCGAGCAAATTTTCACGAAATACCCCTTCTCTTCCAATAGAGTAAAAGTGGGATTGTTCAACCTGTTCGAAGAATAAATATTTTCACTAGTTTCCTATGTTTGTGTAAATCTGAAAGCTCTCACTTACTTATCAGTCTCCCATTTCCAATAAAGTTAGAAAGCCAAGCTTTGGCACGTTTGTCGTTTATAGGACACACAAAATGACGAAAATAACGTCGAGAAAACTTGCATAAAGCCAAAGTCCAATAGGATAAAAGAGGGATGCTTGAATCCGTTTAAAAAAGGGTATTTTCCTGAGTTTGCTATATATATACATATACCTACAGTGTGTTCCGCTTTTCACGGAGCCACCACCCTCATGGGCCTCATGTCTCGCTTATACACGTCTGGCCACAAATTTCTGATAGGATTCTATAAATTTCACAAATATTGCACCAATCTCCCTTAACAATTTGCAAAGCGCTTTATTAGGTAGACAAAAAAACCGTCGCGGTACATAAAAACGGAACAAGAACGTGTGCCTAGTGGCAGGTGTGCCCCAAATCAACCAATCACGGCAGTCCTAGGCGAAATTGATAGGGGAGACGTGTGCAACTTACTGAACTATATCCGAAATATTTAAGTGGCCACACGTGTATATATGATATCCCAATATGTATTTTGAAATTTTGGTGGTGAATACCCATTTGTTTGCGGGTCACTCTATAAAATCTTTATTTATTGTGCGATTTTAACCGGATTTTTTTTTTAAATACTAGAGCTTAACGAGCTGTATTCTTGGAGCAAAAGCGCCACATTCCTACAAAATCCAAGGTTAGTTCTTAGAAGTAAAATTTTGAGAATTCATATTTGCGATTGCCATTGGATTCACCATCCGTCAAAATGACCCTGTACCAAATTTTATCAAAATTGTGGATTAGTAGAAGTGGCAAGAATTTAGTAGTTTTTTAACGTAGGTACTCTTTATTTTTTATTCAGTTTCGATACTATTTCTTTTTTGATTTGTTAAAACTAGACATAAGAATAACACATCAACATCTTACTATAGTTTAATTTTATGTCAATGTTTTTTCATGGATAACTTGACATAAATTCATGGAAATGGTAAATATTGTGGATTTTTAATTTGGCTACATAATCGTTGTTACTTAAAAAATTTCGATAACCCAATGACACGCACAGATTTTTTTCTAAAAGAATCGCTAATATGTATTTTAAAAATTTCACTTCTAAAAACTGACGTAGTAAGCCTTGAATTTTGTAGGAATGTGGCGCTTTTTACTCCAGAAATACAGTTTATCGAGTTCTACTATTTAAAAAAATCCTATTAAAATCGCCCAATAAATAAAGATTTTACAGAGTGACCCGCAAACAAATGGGTCTCTCTGTACAAATATATACATATACAGGGTGTCTTCTAAAAAACGGCCAAGGCCATGACTCAGTGAAAATTTAATTATTTTATTTTTTAATTGGGGAATATATATTGGATAATATTGGCCCACGAAACGCTCATTTCAGCATATAAAATATGGAGGTACTACTTCCGGTTTTACCGGAAGTGACTTCATTGTCATTTTTTTAAATAGCACCCCATACATTTTTTTCGAAATCTCTACTAAGCGTAAAATTTCCTTTCCGATGATGTGTCACAAGTCAATATTTTCCCACCAATAACCTCCTACCAACTTAATTCTTCCCGAGGTAAGGCAAGTTGCTATTAAATTATCAGTTGTGCCTTGGAAAGAGATTTTATTGTTATAACATCATAAAACAAAACAAAGTGCAAAAAAACTGTGAAACTAATGTTAAATGTCGATTTGTTGACATTTGTGTTTGTTTTTGTTCTTCACGGCACAATTGATAATTTAATAGCAATTTGTCTTACCTCGAGAAGAATTAAGTTGTTAGGGGGTTATTGGTGGGAAAATATTGACTTGTGACACATCATCGGAAAGGAAATTTTACGCTTAGTAGAGATTTCGAAAAAAATGTATAGGGTGATATTTAAAAAAATGACAATGAAGTCACTTCCGGTAAAACCGGAAGTAGTACCTCCATATTTTATATGCTGAAAAGAGCGTTTCGTGGGCCAATATATATTCCTCAATTAAAAAAAATAATAATTAAATTTTCACTGAGTTATGGCTTTGGCCGTTTTTTAGAAGACAACCTGTATACATTATTTGAAAATTCAACACCAAAAAGTAAGTTCTCAAGGCATAAAAAATATCCGGTTTGGTTTAACACTGAAATTATTGAAACTTTAAAGCTGAAAAATACCACACAAAAACAAAAAGAGGACAATAAATACATTATGCACAGAAGTCGCTCACTAGACAAGCATATGCACAATATATAAATAATATCGAGGCAAATATGAAACAGGACGTTAATCAGTTTTGGTCCTACGTAAAATGGAAAAAAGGATCTGCTTCTCAATTCGAAACCCTTACATTTAACGGGACTAAAATTGAAAAAGATATACGTGAGGCATTTGCAAATTATTTTTTATCAACTTATTCTGACACTAAACCCATTTATACTATTAACAGAAACGTAGTTTATACACCCTGTCAAGTTTTTCAACTCTCAGAGTTGGTTTTAGAAGACATTGAACTTGCTGCAATAAAACTTAAGCCTAAGCGCTCGGTTGGGCCCAATAAAATACCACCATATATTCTTAAAAGTTGTTTGTATTGATTGGTTAAAAGACCCTCTACTGTACATTTATAATAATAATAATAATAATAATTAATGCTTTTATTGACCTCACAAAAATGTTAATAAATACATAGTAGTGAAATAATAACATTTGTTAGTCAAGGGCAGAGTTCAAACAATCTGTCGCGATGACAAAGGTTTGCTCTTCCACTCAACCCGAAAGGCACCCAATTAAGGTTATACAAAAAATAATAGATAAACTATATTGTACTTAACATTAAATGAGTGCAAAAAAGTAAAATAAAATAAATACCATCTACTTGCTAATATTACTTAAATTAATATATGTATATGGTACCAAATAATAATATTAACACTAGAAAAACAGGCAAAATTTAGAGAGTGGGAAAATATATAAAAAAAATTAAATTAAAAAGAGGAGAAGAAGGAATGGGTATATTTTACATATATATTGGGGAGTGACTTAACTGTAATTGGATATGAATTCACATGATACTTATGAATTATATACATACATAATATATGCACTATTAAACGTGGTGAGAACTAGTGTAATTAAAAATTAAATGAAAGAATGCCCTGTAGTAATTCCTTTTTCAGCTTAATCTTGAATAAAGGTATTGGTAAATTTTTGTACCTATCTGGTAGCCAATTATATAGCCTGGTTATGTTATACGAAAAAGAGCCTTCGAAGAAAGAAGTTTTGTGCTGGGGTGGTGTTAACCGCGATCTATGACGTATGTTTATATTGTGCACGTCAGTTCGAAATCGAATCTTATTATAGAGATATGAGGGTTTTTGAGATATAACTATTTTATGAAACAGAGTGCAAGCATGAACCAACTGTCTTTGTTGTATATTTAACCAACCTATTTGTTGTAAAGGTTGAGAAGTTCTATCTCTTCTGTTAAGACCACACACTAGACGAACACAAGAATTTTGCATTCGTTGAAGTCGGGTGGAATCAGAATTTAACAAGTTAGGCCCGAATATTACATCTGCATAATTTAAATGAGAGAGTACCAAGGCATTACATAAATGTATTTTTAGTCTTCGATTTAGTAAGGCCCTGTTGGAGTATATTAATTTTAAATTGCTGAAAGCTCTGCGCAGAATCATAGTAACGTGTGTAGAGTATCTCAGAGAATTATCTAGAAACAAGCCAAGATTTTTGGAGCAGTTTGTTATGGGTATAAGTTCATTGTTTATAGTTATCTTGACATTGTCGGAGCATCTATTACGTGCTGAAGGTCTACCAAACAATATTACATTCGACTTAGATGCGTTGATGGTTAAGCAAAATTTCCTAGACATAGACAATAAGGAATTTAAATCATTACTAATATCCACACAAGATTGAACAATGGTATTTTCATGGAATGAGTGGTATAGCTGTGTGTCATCAGCGTAAAAATGTGACATGCAGAACCGTAAACAAGTATTGAGCTCATGTGTGTACAATATGAACAGTAGTGGTCCAAGAATAGACCCTTGAGGTACTCCACTTTCCATTTGCAAATAGTTAGATAAGCTGTCATTATACATAACAGCCTGAAACCGATTCAAAAGGTAGCTCTTCATTAGATTTAAAGAGTCATCCTCAAACCCAATATATTGTAAAATTGAAAGCAGGAGCGCATGATTTATTCTATCAAATGCTTTGGAGTAATCGATTAACACGAGAATACATAATTTGTTATCATCTAGAGCGGCATGTATGTCATCGGTGACCTTGAGGAGAGCTGTGATGCAACTATGAGCTGAGCGAAACCCTGACTGGTTTTCAGGCAAAATATTATAAATTTCTAAATATGCTTTCATCTGAAGGTTAAGTATTTTTTCAAAAGCTTTTGAGATAGCACATAAAATGCTTATTGGCCTTAGATCTTTGTATTCTTCAGGTAAGCTAATTTTAGGAAAGGGAATAACTTTTGTGTATTTCCAAAGTGATGGATAAACGTTATTAGCTATACAGAAATTAAAAATATGAGTTATATAAGAAAGTATATAAGGACAACTGTAGAGCAAAAGGTTAATTCCGATGTTGTCAGTTCCAACAGCTTTGGACTTTATTGACAGTAGAATACTATATACCTCAGTATCATTGGTTAAACTAAATTTGAAAGTTCCTATACCAGGTCGGGAATTTAGTGAATAATGATTAATAGTTGTATTGTCTACGTCAATGTCACCTTTAGAAGATCTAATAAAATAATCATTTAAATTATTCGCGTTATTTAAATGTTCTGGTATAACTGTGTTTCTTTGTGTGTTATAAACGTCTAAATCTCTTAGGTCTCTCCAAACATTCCTACCATTGCTGCGCAGTTTAAATTCCAAGTAAGCTCTTTTTTCATGTTTGATGGTGCTGTTTGTTAAATTACGTAAATCTTTATAGTACATGAAATGATGAGGTAGCCTTGTTTTTTTAAATTTAGCTAGTGCTTTGTCACGCAGTGACATCAGAAGCCTAAGGTTGTCAGTAAGCCATGGGGCCTTTTTTTTTCGTATTACAACAGTTCTAATAGGGGCATGAGTATTAAAGGTTTCTAACAGAAGTCTGTTAAATGTATTAACCTTGTCATCAACATTATTGTTATGGAATATTTGTTGAAAATTTTGACCAATAAGAGCATTAACGAAATCAGTTTGGTTGAAGTTTTTAAAATCCCGGTACGTATACGTGAAAGGTTTAGGTTTCTGTGTAACAGCACCAAAAGTACAATAAACTAAACAATGATCAGAAAAAGGCTGCAGGACAGCAGATTGTCTAATATCTAAGTTTTCAGAGCAGATAATCACATCAAGTAATTTCATTGTGGTAGAGCTAATACGTGTAGGCTGATCAATTACTTGTTTTAGACCAAGTGAACTTAAAAGGTGGGTAAACATTACACATTCTTTACCAAGAGAGTCTAATACATCTATATTTAGGTCTCCTGCACATATAATATAATCAAATCTGGGCACAGCCAAGGTTAATAAATCCTCAAACTCCTTTAAGAACGCCTCATAGAGAGATGCATGCGGTGAATAAAGTGTGCCTAATGCGTATTTTTTGTTGTTAAATTCGATTGATAACCACAATTGCTCAGTTACGGCTCCCGTCATATAACGAATTGACTTAGCTTTCAAAGAGTGCTTAATGTATGCGGCAACACCACCCCCGCGATTGATTCTGTCTTTTCTAAACAGTTTATAACCTGTAAGAGCGACCGTTTCATCTAATATATTTACATTTAACCAAGATTCAGAAATAGTAATTACATCGTACTTGTTGTAAGCCACTTGTTTAAATTTTGAAAAATTTTTAACTAATGATCTCGTGTTAATATGACATAATTTTAGAGATTCGGTCATACTAAAATTTATAACAGTAAAAACGAATTATTATAGCGCCTTAAGTATATAAATTGGTATGTGTAAAGGTATATGTACATTTATTACAGAGAAAATACAATAATGCGTATTATATGCCGCTTTATAAATTTTGACTTCTGATACGAGTTCTTGTTTTTATGCCTTGATTCTCTTTGCTACTTATTGATTTAGGAATGGTACCTGTACTTATTTTTGGAGTTTCTTGATTTTTCAGCTTGGCTACCTGTACATTTTTATGTTCAGTTTGAGGAATTGTTTGTATAAGATCGACTGCTCCATCTACATCCTCACTTACATTATTAAAATTAATTGTAGGACTTGCTGGGGCACTATTATTTCGTCGGACATCTGTAGTAAAATATTCTCGACCTTCTTCTGGTTCTCCTATTTCTTTTAGTGCATTGTATGTAAATTCCTCTCCATTAATAATCAATTTGTTTTTTATTAGCTTAGCTTGGTAATTTTTATCCTTTGCTGACTTATAGTGCTTATACAGTAGCTTCTGTTGCTGTCTTTCCTCTTCAATTAAATCGTTGGAGATACTGATCCCTGTACCCTTAAATTTTGTGACATTCTGGAATATTTCTTGTTTCTTTATGTTTCTCACAAGCTCCAAATTTACTGCTCTAGGTTTAATTCCTTTTACGGCTCCGATTCTATATATGTTATTTATATCATTTTCTGCCAGATCTACGTTTAATTTTACTTTTAAAATATCAATGAAAAATAGTTTTGCTTCTTCGTTTTCAGGAATACCAAATATTATAATATTATTTTTAATAATTTTCTTATGAGTTTGTACTAATTTCTCTTTTAATTTTGTGTTCTCTGCCTCCAGAATATCTACTTTATTGGTTAATTTATTTATTTGAATGAATTGATTGCTTATATCGTCTTTAATTTGTTTGATGTCTGTTTTTATTTCTTTATTATCCCGCTGTATTTCATTCAGTATCCGCAGTATATCATTGGTGACACCATCCATATTCATGAAAGATGGAATAATAAAATCGACGACAGAAACTGCAGTTCATGGACAATTGAAGTCCAATATACAGATGTACAATATTATTAAACCTGATCAAAACTGTTCTTGTGGGTCGGTATTTCCCTTGGAAGTGACAAGCATAAAAATAAACAGATACAAATTCCCAAATACTTAATGATGTAGGTATATTATTATATTTCTTGAAATTTGAAGTGTATGGATACCTTTATTTCATAAAAGAATTGTATGTTTTGTTTTGGAAATAGATAACTGATAAGATAATGACGAGGTATCCTTACTTTTAATTTTATCACTATTACTGCTTATTTTTTTCTATTTCAAACTGTTTTATATGTTTACAATGTTGTACTCACAGTTATATATTTGCATTGCAAAAATAAGCATTTAAAACAACTTTTTAATATGGAAAATTTCGATTTAATTGCACAGATCACATGAAATTCAACATACTCTTAAGCGTACCACACACGTATCCTATATATGTTTGAAAATGACTTTATTTAGGCTTTACACAAGCATAATAATAAAAACCTATCCAATTTAATATACTCACATTGCTGTTTCATCTCTAAACATACAATTATTAAGTTTATTGAATCTTCTTTAATGCATGATAAAAATTGGATTAAAAATTACAAAATTCAAAACGTCTAAAAATAAATTATTGAAAAAATTTTTTTAACTCACCACAAAATTCATTCATTATGGTCACCAACCAAAAATGATGTCCCCAAGAAGATGTACATGTTCTTTCGCCATTATCTGGCTCTTCAGGGAGATAATGGCGAAAGCTTTTATTCATTGCTTTTATTCACAGCTAGTTACTGTCCTCACGACTCGACATTAATTATTGCTTAAATTTGTTTTGAAGAAAATGATTTGGTTTAGTGTATTATGTCACAGATTTTTCTTTTTCTTTTATAACCATTGAATTGCTCTTACATTTTTTATTTTGTATTGCAGTTATTTATTTAGATTGTAAAGGAAGATAATAAGTTTTTATTTTTATTATAATTTTTTTTATATACATATTATATGACTGATGTCCGAGATGGTAGCGTGCCTGCCTCTCACCCAAAAGTCCCGGGTTCGATTCCCGGTCGTGGCAATGGAAAATACTGTGAGAGGGATGTTTTCATTATACACGGATATTGGATGTGTGTCCCTTGTCTTTAAATGTGTAGCCCCCTCCCGCACAAGGCTCTTCTGGAGAGCCCTCTGGGATAAAGGGGGGTCGTAATTACATGTGGTGTATCTATCTATATGGTATAAGCAGAGACAATCTCTGTTGTCTCAGACGTAAGTTATATAAACACAAAATAGGTGTAGGATATTTAGGAATATTTAGTTTAAGTTTAAATACGAGTTGATAAGTTGAATTATATAGATTCTCATGTAACTAGGCTTATCAGTCTGTTTGAGAAATAAATAAATAAATAAATAAATGAGTCTTTAGACGTAACTAAACTGATACACATTTGAAGTGGATATTGGGAAAATATGGGCAATATTGGAACCTCAATATTTTTGGAATTAGATAATCTTGATGGGTTTTTTTGTAAAACCGAGAATATCTCGAAAACGAACGCCTCTGGAGATATTTAATAAGAGCATCTTTATTATAGCATTTTGATTGGGAATTTGAAAATGATATGGTATTTTTAAAACATCTGGCAGCAAATTTTTTTTAACAAAAAAGTGTTAGGCTACCCCTTTTTCTACGCCCCTGAATGGTGGTATCAGATTTAAAATATCCAGTCATCGGTAGTCTTAAATAACACTTGTTCACAAAAATTTAGATTCCTCTGCCTACTCTGTTTAGAGATATATCTAAATAACTGATCTGCCAGTCGCCACTCACTATAACACCCTGTATTTTGAAAACGAAACGTTTTCCGACGAAACTGTATAAAGGTTTTAGTTTTATTTTAACGTTCTCTACAAGTTCTTAAATTTATGGTAGTCAATTTGGAAACACCTTGTATAAGAAGATTGGAAAAAAATATAAAATTTTTTAATTTATTCTTAACTCTTGTCAATTAATTTCCCATTAAGTTATATAATTTGTTTAATTTGCATTCGAAGAGGGTGTGCAGGTAGCGTTGAATATCATAGAAAAAATTGTTATTGGCAAACGCATTAAAATATTGTAAACTAAAATGTAAAGAATTCGCCATTTTTTCTGCAAAAAATGATATCTCTAAAAATAACAAAGCTATTAAAAAAATATTCAAATTGGTTCTTTAGAATTACTTATAAATCATAACGAACATGTCTTAAAAAATCCCAAAATTTTTTTAGGGATTTTGGAGAACGACAAACTTTAACATAAATGTAAGGACCTGGATAATCACCCTGTAGATAAGAGACTCACCCACAATTTAAAAAATCTATTTACAGTGGACGAAAGTCAATGAATTTTGGCAACGATTACAAAAAACCGCATCAAGACTGATCAGCTAATTTCAAAAATATTGATATTCAAATATTGCCCATTTTTTTCAATATCCACTCCAATCGTGCACCAGGTTACATTTGATTTTAGTCAGAGGCGTCCGATTCTATAATGGGAAAAGAGGGTCGATTTTCAAAAAAATATATTAGCGATAAGATATTCTTAATCAGCACCTTTAGAAACCCCTTTGCACAAGTTACATCGTAGTGGATTTAAAGGTGTTTGAGGTAGGGGCCATCAAAAAAACAATAACAATAAGTCATGTTTTAACTAAAAAAAAAAAAAAAATTAAATACAAAACCGCAGACAAGCGGATTGATATGTGCAATTATACCTCGAATTATACCTTGTACGTGTCCCCATGCCCTAGCCTGACAAGTGATCCGTTTTGCAATCTGTATAAGTTTTAACACGAAATTACATTAAATAAATCCACGTAAGGTAAGACTCGGTGATTAATAATAATAATCTGCTGGGTATAACGGATGCCTTATTATTTCTCATTATGTTTTTAATTAATACTAAGAATGATATGAAGTTAATTAAAATCCATGCAGATCGTATAAATGTATTTAGATAATTAGAAAGTCGACTTTTAGATGAGATTTTTATAATTATTTTTTTAAATTAATCAACAGCTGTAAGTATGTAGTTTAATTTTGAATACAATTCCGGTTTAAGATCACTTTGTTCGTTGTTAATTAATCGGTTGGAAAAACGGCGTTATGTTTATGTATGTGCCTATAGGTACATCTACATGAATGTATTATTTATGACACGTTTGTACTCTTTGTGCGCATATTCTACGTAAATAAACTAGTGATTATTTAAACAATTTAAATGTGGGAAGTCAACCTAGTGAGAGTTTAATCTTAATGAAACATTAAATGCCTATTCTTTAAATATGTAAATGTTATTATCATAATATTGAAACACATAGATACCTATTTGTTTAATTTTTAAAATATTTAGTATGTTGGAACCTGGCATTAAATTGTATTATTTTTGCCTTTTAAATTGTATAATTAAACATAAATGATTAGATGTAGAACAAGTTTTCTACATGAAATATGACATAGGTCTATTAATTACACAAACCACTAGCGCAACAATTCTACACAATGAACGCTGGCTGGTTAGAAATCACCCCACAAAAAAATTCCTGAATAATAAATATCTTATACAAAATTCATTAAGTAACTATATTATAGTTTTGCACATTTCATTTAAAATATTTATATACTTAATTAGCGTGTAACATACTAGGTGGTCACGAAAGTATTACCTATTAAGAGGGCGCCGTCTTCAAAAATGCCGCTAGATGGAGGTTATGTAGTTAAAGTTTCTGGTAGCTTTTATGAAAAATACAATTTTTTTTTTTATTTACTTGCAATCGATGAATAGACAACCGTTCTGAGATGATCGTAATATGAAAAGAATTTTTTTAACATTTAAGATTAGCTTGTAATTTAATAATTTGTTAAAAACATAAAAACCCATTTAATTCTTTTCTAGCAATTTTAGGTCATTATGCGCCACATCACGATCTTCTTTAAAGTATTTTACACACATTAATATTGTTTTGACAGCAATTTTTTTCATATTTTGGGAAATTCCTGGCAAGAAAGTATGCGGTGACCGAAATGTTGATGACAATACTATACATTTAATGTTTTACGGCAAACACACACTCCACTCCGTTAGACTCCGTACTGACGGGTTTAGCCACTCTCTAAGAGAGGGCTACGCGTTAGTGATCGAATTAATTGAATTATTGCCACTCGGAGGTTTAGGTTGTTATTGTGTTATTAATATTTATAAATTATCATTAACTTTGGAAGTTAAAAAAATAATTTCAAGTTTTTAACCACAATTACTAACATTGACTAGGTAAAAGCCGGGTAGTAATATCCTTGAGACAAAGAACGTGATGGTGCAATGGATAAGACATCTGCTTCACAGCGCAGGGGTCGGAAGTTCGAATCACGATGGTAATTTCTTTTTTTTTTTGCGGTGGTCACGGGAAAAAATATCGAAAATTGATATTTTCCGTTTAATAGAACAAATTTTATATCTGGAAATTTTCAGGTCATTGGTATTTTCAATTTCGAATGTAATACCAAAAATCTCGAATTATTGTATCTAATAAAGACCTTTATTATTATTATTATTCTTATTATTATTATTATTATAAACTACATACAGTATTTAAATAATAATAATTGCTAAATAAACTGTTGACCAATTGAATCCAAGTGAACTTTTAGGATGTATCTGTAGTGATAGTGAAATAATTTGAGAAGGATAATAGATATGAATGTATGCGATTTTATAATTTATTCGTGAAAACGCGGGTTTGGTCCGATTTTTTTAATTTGAATCATGTCAACAGTGTGAAAGAAAAGTATGTTTTTTAATAAAATATAGTCATAAACTAAGTACAGAGAATATATATTTTTTGATGCGTATTTTCAGTCACTGATTTATGGGGAAAAATCAATTTCAGAAATTTTTAATTTCTCTCTTATGTTATTATGTTTTTTATCTAAAAACCTCTGTCATTGTTCTCTTTTTTTTGCCGTTAAGCCTAATTATGTTGTTCGTTGTATGTGATTATATTACCTATGAAGGGCGCTCTTATAATAAGTACATTGTTTGTACTTTAATTTCATGGTGACCACTGGCGTACCCAAAATCGGTATACGTTTGAAAATATACAATGTGTTCCATTTAAAATGAGCCAGTTGGTATCGACTTCCAGTATAGCCGATAATACCAAATGATTGTAATTATTTTTGCTGGATTTGCCACACTGACTGTAGTAATTCCTAAATTTTTCAAAATTTTTTGTTACATACTTTTTCATATATTGTTTCAGTCCCCGGTGAGACACCGTGTATAAGAAAGGAGGATGGAATATATATATAATATATATTTATAATTTTGAGGTTTTCAAAAGATTAACGGCCTTTATCTCATAAAACTTTATTTAAGTTACACTAGCTATATACGCTTCTGGTCTTACTTTTTTTTTATATACGCTTTTATAGCATCCAAAATAAATGGTGGGTCATTTACAAAAAGTAGTAAAGCGGTCCCACAAAAAATACTAGAAAATTCAAACCTATCTGTCAAAATCTCGACACTTAGGCAGTCTTCTGATATCCATCCTGCTTCATTGTCACTTGTACAATGAGTAAAAGCTAGCTCACTAAAAATAAAAAAGTTTAAGGATGGTGCTGCGTAGTGTGGCACCCTATTTAATTTACGAAAAAAGTAATAAATACACACCTATCTTTTACTGTCTCATCAGTACCAGGAATTTCTAAATTATGGATATCAATATCTACTGCCCTAAAAAAAAAAAAAAATTATAAAGAACACACGAGAATAAATAGGATATTCGTAATCAAGGCGTACTATTAGAAAATCGACCATTCGATCATCTTTGGAATAAAGAGATAATATGCAAACCGGGAAATATCGCTGGGGATTCGGCAACACGTTCATCGAATATACTGGTTTGTATCTGGATACAAGTTGCCATAACGATGTTCCGTATCTAAACTGAAAAATAGTTCGCAGATTTTAACTTATATATGTCGATAATTTTTTTCACCCCTTTAGCAACGAGATAGACGTCAGTCGCAATAGAATTTTTTTTTATATTGACAGAACTATTAAAAAAAAAAATTAATTCTCGTGTCGCGATGAGGTCGAAAATCCTGGTCGAGGGCTCTCCTACTATAAAATTAGTCGCAAATTTTTTTCCCTTTTTTCACGATTTTCTCAAAAATGATTTCAAATTTTCTTTGCAGATAAATATTTTCACCTAGCCTTTAATTCTAATAAAGCTTAATGCTAATAGTAAGCTTCAAATTTAAAACACCCTGTACCTACATAATAAACATTTTAGACTATTTTAGAGTATACCATTCAGGTAATTCAGAAAAATAATACACATAAACATGAAAGCAATTATGTAATACTTACCGCCGTTTCAGCCACAATTTTTTAGTGCAATTTGATATTTTATTGCGTTTGCGAGATCTAGAGTAAGTTCGCGCCATAATTTATAAAATAAAAAATGTATCTATCTCTAAAATAAATTTCAACTAAAATCTCTCACTTGTTTAAAAACCTATTAAATAAACAAGTACCTAACTCAAAAATAAAATAAAATATTTTCCTCAAAACAGCTTTCAAAATATAGGAATTAGGTACAGTCTAGTAAGGAATCTAGCATCCAAAAAGACGCTTCTAAAATGCCGAACCCTGCACTCGCGAGGTATATGATTTTAAAAATATGGATATTATCCAGAATTTTATGCCGAATCCGATTCCAGAGGGCGCGATGTCGGCCAAGATTGCGAAATTGCAAAAAAAGTTATATTTCCAAAAAAAAATTGGAACTTAAATATTGCATTATCTGTCGTTTACATTGCATTTACGAGCTTATTTATAAAGATTTTTTAATAATTTTTATATCAATCGAAAGCCTAATGTTTGTAGTTTCATACAAGTTGAATAGAGAGACATTATTTTCATTATAAACAGCACTATAAATTGTTTAAACAATATGTGCTCGGAAAGTGTAGTGTAATTTTCGGCATTGAGGTACTTTTGTTATTATTGCAGATAGATATGTAGTTATGTGAGACGAAATACGTAGAATAGACCAACGAACATTTTTTATTAAAATAATTTTTTAATTCGCTGGATAATTTAGGAGATATGATTTTTTTAAAATGAAGCGCATTGTCTGGTCTACCGCGCGCGCGGTCTTGTTTCTGTAGGCAGGCCATTTACACATGATTTCGATTTTCGAGGCACTCGAGATGATCAAAGAATTTCGCACACGAGTTGCAAACAATATTTTTTCTACAACGACTTTAATTTGATTAAACTAAAACCGTAAAACGATATCTTCTATTATAATATTTAATGCAAATTAATTTAAAAAAAATATAATAGCAGATATGTCTCCGAACTATGGAAACTAATATGTTTGACAACAAACATTTTTCACTGACGTTTTCGATATTGTGAGTGTTGAATATTGTGGGTTTTTTAAAGTAAAATAATACCTAAGATAAAGATAAAGTCTCGAAAGTCATTCTTAGACTGTTTTTAAAATAATTGCAATGTGCAAGTAATAAAAAAGGGAAAAAATCACCACAACACGTCATTTTATACTATTTATCAGACTAGCCATGAAAGAAACAATTAAAAGACGTAACTTTGACAGGGGAATGAGTTTTTTTGGACGTACATTTAATTACTGCTGCAAAATTTCATTTGGATAGCTCAAGAATTGTGGAAATGGCGGGGGTTTACCATGATCCGTGGTCACCCGGTATAGTTCCAGATACAGTGGTTTTCTGGGGCAAACTGTTGAGGTTTGCCTTTGATACTACACTTTTATCTTGACATATTTTGACTATTTTCTTATTTCTATTTATTTTTTTAGAATTTGGCGGGATTCCCAGAAATAAGTTTAATGACTATTAATTATCATTATTATCATATCTATAGCTACTTACCTATAATACTCCAATTTTAGTTATATCATAATATGTACAAAGAATTTACAATACAACCATCATTTTATCAAGACGAAAATTATTTTAATATCATTGTAGTTTTTTTAAATTAAATACCGATAGGATAGAACACTAATTTGTTCTGTTTGTGAGCATTATTTATGATCTGTACGAACTTTCATACAAGATGTTACAAAAATGTTGCTTACCTTACAAAAAAAAAATTGTAAAATAATGTACGTAATAATACGAGTAAATACTTTTTTCTACAACTGTCAAAAAAAGGTTATGTTTGCGTGTCTAAAATGAAACATTTTTTCATTGACATTATTTTTTTTGCGTTATGACCGCGTGCGCAAAATATTTTGCACATCACATGCCGATTAAAATTTAATTATTGCCTGTTTTTTATAATTTTTAACGTATACACAAGAATTAAGCAAACATCTAGTTCAAAAAGATTTATTGTTTTATGAAATAAATTAACTGAAAGTAGAAATTTTTAAATTATTTTAAAAACAGTCTATGACTTTCGAGACTTCCCATTATTATCTTATGTATTGTTTTACTTTAAAAAACCCACAATATTCAACACTCACAATATCGAAAACGTCAGTGAAAAATGTTTGTTGTCAAACATATTAGTTTCCATAGTTCTGAGACATATCTGCTATTATATTTTTTTTAAATTAATTTGCATTAAATATTATAATACAAAATATCGTTTTACGGTTTTAGTTGAAATCGTGTGTAAATGGCCTGCCTACAGAAACAAGACCACGCGCGCGTTAGACCAGACAATGCGCTTCATTTTAAAAAAAATCATATCTCCTAAATTATTCAGCGAATTAAAAAATTATTTTAATAAAAAACGTTCGTTGGTCTATTCTACGTATTTCGTCTCACATAACTACATATCTATCAGCAATAATAACAAAAGTACCTCAATGCCGAAAATTACACTACACTTCCCGAGCACATATTGTTTAAACAATTTATAGTGTTGTTTATAATAAAAATAATGTCTCTCTATTCAACTTATATGAAACTACAAACATTAGGCTTTCGATTGATATAAAAATTATTAAAAAATCTGTATAAATAAGCTCGTAAATGCAATGTAAACGACAGATAATGCAATATTTAAGTTCCAATTTTTTTTTGGAAATATTACTTTTTTTGCAATTTCGCAATCTTGGCCGACATCGCGCCCTCTGGAATCGGATTCGGCATAAAATTCTGGATAATATCCATATTTTTAAAATCATATACCTCGCGAGTGCATACCCCATGATCGAATTCGGAGCTTTAGATTCTTGACTAGTTGCAATAATAAAAGACACCTGCTGCGTGCTCGATGGACGATGACCTTCAACTATTTGCTGCTGAGAAGTTTATTCGAGTCTGAAGTTTTCACCAAATATACTCATATGTATGACCCTCTAGTGTGCAGCAGGGATACTAACGTTTTATACCACAACCCAAATTCATTCTCTATTCTACGGCGGCGCGCTCTTAAACAAATGCCAACTTGTGACATGTCTTGCAACGACACTTATGAATTGAATTGGCCCAATTCCACGTGCAGCCAAACAATTAGCTCCAGCTAGCTACAGCTTGGTGGTGAACTTCTTCGGTGAAGCCTAGTTTTAGAGTACTGAGACAATATTGAGAGCAATATATGGGCGCCAGAGTTTATAACGAAATACACAAAAGTTTATCGAAAACACAATTAGGTATTTACATAAACTAGAAAGAAAAGAAAGCTGTGAATAAACAAGTTTAATCTTACAAATTCTTAACAATAAACAATGACCCAGAACTAATTATAATTAAAAATATTGAAAATATGAGTATAAAAAAAAATATGAATAAAAATTACAATTTAACCAATTTCTCTGTCTGTCCGTTTTACTGTTGTAAAGGCTTACTCGACGGGAATGAACTGAGACGGACGGGGTTCTCCTAGTAGCGATGAATCCTGCGAGTACTCGAGGTTGATGAAAAGGTTGCGAGATCCTGTCTCCACACTCTTACTCAGTCCAGAGTAGGGGTGGGAACTTTTTTCGATATATCGATAAAAATATCGATATATCGAATAACGATACTTAATTTCTCTGTCTGTCCGTTTTACTGTTGTAAAGGCTTACTCGACGGGAATGAACTGAGACGGACGGGGTTCTCCTAGTAGCGATGAATCCTGCGAGTACTCGAGGTTGATGAAAAGGTTGCGAGATCCTGTCTCCACACTCTTACTCAGTCCAGAGTTGGGGTGGGAACTTTTTTCGATATATCGATAAAAATATCGATATATCGAATAACGATACTAAATTTTTAGAATATCGATATATCGATAACTCGATATATCGATATATCGAATATATCGAATATATCGATATATCGAGTTATCGATATATCGATATATCGTTATATTCGATATATCGATATATTCGATATATCGATATATCGATATATCGAATATATCGAATATATCGAATATATCGAAATATCGATATATCCGATATATTGATATTCCGATATATCGATTTTTCGATATATCGAAATTTTGATATATACCGGGTGTAAATGAAATTAGGCTCACCCCTATAGCTTTTTTGTTTTTTCAGATATCATTTTAAAATTTTGGCAGTTGCAATAACAAGTAAATTTGAATTAATGCATGTTAACAAAATGATTCCAACACTTCCGGTTTCACCGGAAATGACTGTAACATCTGTTTTTTAAATGGAACACCCTGTATATTTTTAAATTTTTGGATTCAGGGATTCATTCTGCATACGATGGTATTAACTTCGAGGAAAAAACATAACCTCAAATATTTTTTTAGGATAATTTAAATTGGCATCTAGGGAGCCATGACTACTGAAAAACTTTTCTTTCTGAGTCATTGAGTATTGGAAAACTAAATCCGTGAAGTCAGCTAACTTAAAAAACAAAAAAGCTATAGGGGTGAGCCTAATTTCATTTACTCCCGGTATATGTATACAGTGTGTCTCACTTTTCACCCCTACACCCCAATATCTAGGCCATTTGTTGATCGATTTAGATCAAATTTGGTATACTTCTGTTCTTTCAGATTGTGTTTAAAAAGTTATAAATAAAAAATGTTTTCAAACTTAAATACGCCTACTATGATCAAAAGAAATTGGCAAAAATTAGGAATTTATATTAGCGATTGAGATAGGGTTTTTGTTTTTACAGATTCTTGTTCAGCATGACCTAAAACGCCTGTATACCAAATTTCGTTAAAAAAAAAACAAAACAAAAAAAAATAAAAATCCAAGATTTCAATAATAATCACCCTACTATTCCAGTTATTTGTTGTCGGATATTTACATAACTTGGTAGTCGGGTGATAATGACGCTAATTAAGCAATAGGACACATTTTTTTATCCAAAACACTATTATTATTATTGAAATTTAGATTTTTATTACTTTTTCTTTTGCTTTTTTTTTAACGAAATTTGGTATAAAGGCGTTTTAGGTCATGCTGAACAAGAATCTGTAAAAACAAAAACCCTGTCTCAATCGTTAATATAAATTCCTAATTTTTGCCAATTTCTTTTGATCATAGTAGGAGTATTTAAGTTTGAAAATTTTTTTTATTAATAACTTTTTAAACACAGTCTGAAAGAAAATAAGTATACCAAATTTGATCTAAATCGATCAACAAATGGCCTAGATATGGGGGTGTAGCGGTGAAAAGTGAGACACACTGTATCAAAATATCGATATATCGAAAAATCGATATATCGGAATGTCGATATATCGGATATAACGATATATCGGATATATCGATATATCGATATATCAATATATTCGATATACGATATATCGATATATTCGATATATCGATATCCCGATATATCGATATATCGATATATCGACTATATCGATAAATTTCAGATATCGATATTTTCGATATTTTTTTCAATATCGCCCACCCCTAGGCCAGAGTGTCCAGGTTCCAACCAAATTTATTACTTTTCAGGAACACCCAATATCTCCTTACTTCTGATGTTGTTAACTCAGTATCGATTTCCAGTGAGTCAAATTTCCAGAAAGCCAGATGTCATGAAATAAAGACAGAACAGTTGAGAAAAGGAAATAGAGAAATAAAACTAGGTTGAAAATTAATTCAACTAGTGGTAGATGAAAAAATAACAAAGTTCCGGCAATATAGTTAAATTACTAGATAAAATTCACAAAATTAATATTTCTTAATATTACAATAGAAAAAAATTGTCAAAATGACACAAGATATTAGAATTTGTAAAATGACCAAATTTACATAAAAATACGGTATCTGACACCAATTACTAAAAAAATTGAATTATTAACAACATAGTACTAAAATTCGAACACAAGAATTTAGTAGTATTTTGCAAAACTTCACTATCAGTTCGTTAACAAATAACCTAACTTGATTGAATTTGTCCTATAGGTTGAAAACCATGAGGAGACTGTAATTTTTAAAGGACTATAATTTAATGTCAGATTTGTACGGGAAAATTTAAACTTAGAAACGTTATGAAGTAATAACTCTAAAGATTCAGATATTTAATATTAATAACAAAATAATTGGTAACAATAATCACAATATTGAAATAAATTCGAAATTTTAGCACACATAAAGATTTCAAGTTAATATTTTACTAATAGTTTAACGGTAAAAATATCAAAATTAATATATGAAATACCGATAATGTCTTTCGCTTTCCGACGGACAAAAATGAATTAACTTATGCCCTAATTCAAAATGGCAGGAAATACGTAAAACCAAGGTAAGTCTACACTCTTGTAACTTACACGAAAATTAAGGAATGAACTAATAATAATAATTTGTCAATAATAAAATCGATATAGAACTGTGATAGCGTGAATATGATGAAAAGAGGAAACCAGAAAATCGGACTTCTGTCACATCCGAAGCAAATGATCAAATGTACTACAAATTGATTAATTCAAAGAGAAGCAAAAAAATACTATAGATCACTTACCCCGTATGCTTTGGAAGCTCCTGGACAGAAATCTGTAGCTCTGGACAGTAAATAAATTGGGCAAAAACTCAAGTTTCAAGTGGACTTCCTTCACTATCCAAAACCAGTGTAGTTTTTCTTTTTCCAGCTTATATGAACCTAATAACAATAAAAATCCACACAGAAATTGTTCTATGTACGAAATAACGATAATCTGCAAGTTTCACTTACAGCGATAATTTTTACAATTTAAATATTGTATAACGTGTCAATTAACAATAATTGAACCACGAAAACGTCTACTTTAGACAAGATACGGTAAAACGGAAATGGGAATACCCATCCACGTGCTTAAAAAACAGTGCTACTCGATAATTATCTGAAAATAATCCAAAATATGGAAATAATACGAAATACGGTAATTATTTTGACAAATTATTATTTTTACTATAGCACACTAAAGCTGAAGCAATAATTAATAAGAAAATTTTATGAATAGCGATATTTAAGCGACTACAAAAAATGTATGACTTACCTAGGTAAAATTCGAAAGGCAAAAGACCCTCCCTCTAGCCCGGGACGAGCCTCGTTCACAACGTTCATCCGCTGTGGCGTTTTTGTTGAATTTTTTTCTACCACATACCGATCAAATGCGAATACAAGGTTATTCAGTTGTGAAGAGTCATATTTTAATACGCAAAATAGAAACTATAACCTGCTGTAACGAATTGCAACTTAAATCGTTACAGTCTTTCAAATCAGAATTTCATGAACGAACAAGAAATGCAAAAACATACAGGTGTTCCACTTAGAATAAGAAAGTTGGTGTCACTTCCGGTTAGCCCGGAAGTAGTATTTAGTGTCAGATTATAACTTTAGTGACTTATTATTCTAGTTCTAAATTTCATATGTCTATTTTTCATAACAATCAAGTTATTTCGTATGCAATATTTCGTGGTCACGCGGTATCCCTTAGTTTTTAGGTTCTGAGGATATAATTTATAAGTCCACTATAAAAGTGTATCCTATGAACATATCGCAATACAGCAACAAGTACTTGCACTTAGTGGGAAGTCCAGTATGCCAGTAGTTTATTTATGTTATGTATGTAATATTACTAGATTTGCATTGTTTTGTCATAGATGGTAAATAAGAATAATAAACCACTTTTTTTATAAAAAATATAATTAACTTTTAAACACATAAAATGGGTAAGCCACATATAAACGGCGACATAGTATTAATATTCTTTAAGAAAGTTTCTATGTGATAATAGAATGCGAATTAGAAAGCTATACGACAGTTCGCATCTATTGTGATAGAGAACTATATTGATTCTTCTACGTTTGCTACATTAGAATCGACCCAACGGAAATAGCTACCGGCCTTAAAATCTGACATGTTTGTTAATAATTGAAGCGAAAAGGATTGATCCGTGTGATAAAATACATGTAACGTTTGGAGATATGGTAAATTTAATTTCCCTCAGACGTGAAAGGGAAAAAGTTAACCCTCGTATTCTCTGTCGTCGTCTTCCACCGCGAAGGGTTTAGGATCGATGCTCACAACGTTAGCAAAGTTAACAACTAAGATTATATTATCGGGTTCGCAGAAAGAAAAATTTACAGCAAAAAACTATTTCTCCATATTAATAAAATTGAAAAAAAAACTAAAAACACTTGCATGTTTATATAAAGAAAATATATTCAATTGTCTATAGGCAATTCTGCTGTGTACATAATGCCTAACCAAGAAACATAATTGCAACGCTTTTGTAATTAAATCATGATTTAAATCAAGTGACTGTAAAAACACAAATTAAAATAGAAAAAAAAACAATTTATTTCAATTATAAATAAAAACATAACATATGTAACATAACAAAATTGTAAATACAGGGTCTTTCAACGAAAACTTGACCAATTATATAACCGAAAAAAAAAAAAATTAGAATTTGCCGAGAACCGTCGATTTCTGTTCTTGAGGGGAACATTTTTGACAGTCAAGCCAACTTGGTATGTTCATCCTCCTAACCCCTAGCAACCCCAACTTTAAAATTTCAAATGGAACTACCTACCGCTACCCTACTTCTAACACCTCATTTTAAAGCCCTTCCCATTGCCAATACACTGGTGCGTTTTTGGGAATCGGTTGAGATTTGACAGTCATTGGCTAAAATCGGAAAGTTGACAAACCGACATTCGCGTACTAATTTCTACAGAAATGCCCACCAATAATAAGCTTTTTATCTACTACACAACCACATTACTTTTTTTGATGCGTATTCTAAAGACTATTCTCCTATGTATGGTATTTTCCAGGCATACATCCATTTTTCAGACAAACTCAAACCTTATCTTTTTTTAAATAACAAAAAAAGTCACTAACGTTTTTTGCTTGTCACCAGCAAATCGTTAGTTTCAGTCTGTTGTTGAAAGTGCAAACGTGTTTTCGAAATGGTTTATTCTGTCGTAAGAAGAGTAGAAATTGTTGCAATTTGGTATCGAAATCACGATTGCGCTAAAGCTACAGCACGAATTTTTTATGATAATCTTCCAGAAAAAATATAAGCCCTCAGTACGTTAAACGATGGATAAGTTTGTTTCAACCGGTTAGCTTCTAAACAAGAAAATCGGCCAGTTCGAAATGAAGCAGTTGAAGTGGCAGTTTTGGGTCACTTGCAGATGGACAATTATCAGTCGATCAAAGCGGTGTCTCAAGCTTCTGGCGTTTCCAGTTCAAGTGTTCATCGAATTTTGAAAAAATTCAAGTTTCATCCATTTAAGATGATGCTGGTTTAAGAGTTACATGAAGATGATTTTGATCTTCGTACCCAATTTTGCGAATATTTTAGTAAGCAACTTCTACTGAACCCAAATCTCTACAATACGTGTTCTTCAGACAAATGTACATTTATGTTGAATTGCGAAGTGAGTCGCTATTGGAGTGATACTAGTCCTCATTTAATCAGGGAATTTCATACTCAGGCTCCTCAAAAATTGAATTTTTGGACCAGAATTTTGGGCGACCAACTTATTGGACCGTTTTTTATTCAAGAAAATCTCGATGGGACCACCTATTTACAATTATTGGAAGACACGATTGACCCTACGATAACAGAAATTTTAGAGAGTGACGACAATTTAATAGAAAATGAAATAACTTTTCAACAAGATGGCGCACCTCCTCACTATGCTGTTGCTGTGCAAAAATATTTGGATGACCATTTCCCAGGGCATTAGAATGGTAGAAGAGGTCCCGTCGAATGGCCACCAAGATCACCTGATCTATCCCCTTTGGACTTCTTCCTGTGGGGTCATTTGAAATCGCTAGTATACACCACGCAGCCTGAAACACTAGAGGTGTTGCGTCAGAGAATTGTGGAAGAATGCCGATTAATTACACCGATATTTAGTAATGTTCGAACAGAATTTGAAAACATACTATTATTGTTTGCAAGTTAACGAGAGTCATTTTGAGCAATAAATTAAAAAGACAAGGTGAATTTTCTTGTCATGACAGGTATATTGATGAAATGTTGATTTTGCGGTTATACCGGTCAGCCAATGGCTAGTCTGGACAAAAAGAATCTTTGATGAAATAAATAAAAATATGTATTGAAAAATAAAAAAATCAGCTGCAAATGTCAGATATTGCGAATATTTGCAAAAAGTCAAAAAATAGTGTCAGATTTTTACTGACTAAAAAACCTCGCTCTTTTTCATTTGCGTCAGGGAGTCAAAACTTCTCGGAACCGCTTTCGCATATCTTCAAGAAGTCACATTTCCTCTCTTTCTTATTTGACTATCCTCCTTTTCTTTTTCCTTCATAATTGACGTTATCATGGCGCTAATCCTTTCCCACTTTTCCTCTCTTTCAATCATCTGTCCTATTGTATTTCCTGGTGTCAGTCTTGGTCCCCTTACGCTATTCCATCTTTCACACTGGAAAACTACGCTCAGAATTTTTTGCCTCTTTGTGGCACTACTTGCATATGTCTGTCTTTTTTCTCTATCCTTTATTTGCTTTCTATTTATCCAATTTTGGATGTTTGGAATAAATCTTCTTATCCAATTACCTTTAGTCGCCTGTTCCCATTCCTCCTGCCATTTTTGTAATACTTCTTTCCGTGCTGGTTGCTTAACATTTGGAGTTTTACCCCCGGTATAACATCGTCCTTTCCTCCGCCATAATATGTATAGGCATAATTTCTGCCAATACCATTGCTGCCTCTCGGGCTGTGCGGTATGCACTCGTTATCCGGAGGGTCAGCTTCCTTTGTTCTTTTAGTAGCATGTTCCTATATTTTCCCATTTTAACGTCTCCCTCCATATCGGTACCCCCGTACAGCATTGCCAAATGTGCTACTGCTGCTAGGACACCTCGCTTCCTGCTTCTGGGTCTTTAGACATTGAGCATTAGTTTAGATAAAGCGTCACTGTCTTTGCCAATTTTTCTGCTGTTTCTATATGTATGTGTACCTTGAACCAAACTCCTAAATATTTTAGCGTCTTTTCTCGGTTGTACTCTTGTTTCGCCTAGTTTCGGTTAAATGCTTGGTTTTTTTCGCCTGCTAACTAATACGACCGCCTCTGTCTTTTGTGTTGCAAGGTTTAGTGATTTGCTTTTTACCCACTCATCGATTTTCTGTAGAGATCTATTTGCTTTCCTTGGTACAGCTTCTTCAGTTTTGTCTACTACCACTGGTGCTAGGTCATCTGCGAATCCTATCCTAGGACGAATCCTCGCGACACCCCACCTGACGTTTGCTACGTCTATAATAGTCTAGTCACCAAGTTCAAATCGGTGAAAAATAGTGATAAAGCTCCTAAAAATATGAGCGATAGCTCATTGGATTCTGAATGACGTCTAGAAAAATGTATTCGAAGGAATAATTAGCACGCAAAAAATTACAAAAGTTATTAACAAATTAAGTTGCAAAAAAAAGGCATTTCGTTTTTTGTTAATAACTCCGAAACTATTCATATTTAAGAAATTTAAAAAAAAGCTCCTTAAAGAGGAGGAAATTTCCAATGAAAAAGTCCTGAGGAAATTTCCAATGAAAAAGTCCTAACTCCCGGAGTTCTATCTCCATTATTTATAATTTTAATTTAACGCTGAAAATAGGGCTCCGCGCGGCCGCTACGGCATGCGCGCACCTCCTCAAAAGTGAGTACGCCACAGAAAATAATTTTTTTATAGTATTAAATATTAATTAAAAAATTTGAATTAATTATGGTGTATTTTGAACGCTTAAAAGAAAAAATTCCCGTTGGAAAAAAGTTTTAAAATTCATTTTTCAACAAGTCTATTGTTAATTAACAAAATTTTCTCGGATCTTCGTCTTCATTGTAAGTAATAAAAAATGTTTAAATAATTGCTCTATAAATTTTTCGTTTCTTGGAGCCCTTATTATATATAATATATACTCAATAGGATCAAGTTTTTAAAATTTTTAAAAATTGTTTATTTTGTTAATTATAATTTGTTTAAGTGAACAAAAAATGAAATTTGTAAAAATTGTTGTTAAAAGAATTTTTTTAAGCATATGTTTTATTATGGTTGTTTTTGCATCTGCTAATAGCATGAAACAATGTTGTGAAAAAACTTTTTACATCTTTTATTTATAAATTTTTTATAAACAAATGGATTAGTTTAATATTTAAAAAAAAATTTTTTTTACCATATTGTTGTCTTGAGAAAATTATGATTTTTTAAAAAAAAATTTTTCCTTAAATCCATTTTTTTATTGTTTATAATCGTTTTTTTTATATTTCCATTATTTAAATAATTAGTTAAGAAATTATTTTATCTTTAAAAATCATTATTAGCATTTCTCAACAGGTAAACAAAAAAAAAATTTTTTCCATCAACAAATTCATTGTTTATTAAGTTAACAATTTGCTATAAACAAATGTTGACTATCATTATATTTTTTTTCTGAAACTTCAAAAAATTACAAAAACAGCCATATATAACAATTTGTCGAAAAAAAAAATAATATATTTTTTTTTAAAATCATAATTTTCCCAAGACAACAATATGGTAAAAAAAATTTTTTTTTAAATATTAAACTAATCCATTTGTTTATAAAAAATTTATAAATAAAAGATGTAAAAATTTTTTCACAACATTGTTTCATGCCATTAGCAGATACAAAAACAACCATAATAAAACATTTCCCAAATTTCATTTTTTGTTCACTTAAACAAATTATAATTAACAAAATAAACAATTTTTTAAAACTTTAATAACTTGATCCTATTGAGTATATATATAATAAGGGCTCCAAGAAACGAAAAATTTATAGAGCAATTATTTAAACATTTTTTATTACTTACAATGAAGACGAAGATCCGAAAAAATTTTGTTAATTAACAATAGCCTAACTTGTTGAAAAATGAATTTTAAAACTTTTTTCCAACGAGAATTTTTTCTTTTAAGCGTTCAAAATACACCATAATTAATTCAAATTTTTTAATTAATATTTAATACTATAAAAAAATTATTTTCTGTGGTGTACTCACTTTTGAGGCGGTACGCGCATGCCGTAGCGGCCGCGCGGAGCCCTATTTTCAGCGTTAAATTAAAATTATAAATAATGGAGTTAGAACTCCGGGAGTTGGGACTTTTTCATTGGAAATTTCCTCCTCTTTAAGGAGCTTTTTTTAAAATTTCTTAAATATGAAGAGTTTCGGAGTTATTAACAAAAAACGAAATGCCTTTTTTTTTGCAACTTAATTTGTTAATAACTTTTGTAATTTTTTGCGTGCTAATTATTCCTTCGAATACATTTTTCTAGACGTCATTCCGAATCCAATAAGCTATCGCTCATATTTTTAGGAGCTTTATCACTATTTTTCACCGACTTGAACTTGGTGACTAGACTATAATAACCAGTAAACATATTTTCCTTGATTGCCTCTCCTATTACTTGTTCCATTGCATTTATTGTGGAACTCCCTTTTCTGAACCCATACTGAGGACCTCGTTTAGGACCTACACTGATCATTATTTTACTTCCTCCTGTATTTCCAAATTGTGTCAAACAACTGATTTTCGATACTGCTGTATCAAAAGGATTATTGACAAGTAGTTTGCTCGAAAACCCATTAGAGGGTAGCGTTCGTGCGGTTTCTTATGTTTAACATAATACAAGATTTTGCCAGGAAATTTAATTATTAAACTGTTTTGCGGTGCCCTTTGACCTGCGATGGTGCAAGGGTCGATCAAAGCGTGCGTATGTAAATTTCGACCTTCGTTTCAAGGACTAGACGTAACCTCCATGAAAACTAATTTATATCGGGAAAGCACGAAGCAAAGTGATTTCACTTTAATTTTGATGCATTAATTCACCAGCAAGACTTAAAAGGCGAAGTTCATGTTATGGATAGCGCTGAAACTGCACTCGTCCTAAAACACGAATATGTCGACTCAACTTAATCGATTTAAAACTTATATAGAAATGGAAGAAATGCATTTCGTCACCGCGCGATCCTAGTAATATTTAATCAAGGGCTTTTCAAGGAAGCTATCGAATAAATCGAAGAAGGAGAAACAATAAGTAGCGCTAATGGCACTGTATTTATGACGTCGTAGATCTCAAAAGATTTATTAGTAAAGGAAAGGAGAGAAAAAGCAAACAATGTGAGTGACAAAGGCCTTAACCTTAATTAGAAGGAAACTAGTAGAAGTTAATTCAGTAAAGCTATACATACATATCTAGTCACGTATCTCAGTTGTTCCGCTAATGAAAATTTGAATCTAATTGTATTGTATCAAAACATGTCTTCACACATGTGCAAAAATACAAATGGTGATGTATTAAAGAGTGTTAAGTTATACCACGAATGAAGGAAGTGTACTTGTTGGTAGTGTATCTCAAATAAGAAAAGAAAGAAAATTGAGCGATACCACAAATAATTTTTAGACAATACTTGTTGGTACCTACTTACAACTGGACAAATTAATGACGTAATTATCAAGGTCGCAAAAACTATTCTATATGTGTTCTGGAACTGTGCATGATTCCAAAATGTTGCGGGTTTCTGTTTCTGACGTAATTTCCTCATCAGATTCGTTTCCCTTTTCTTCATTATGTTTAAGATCACCAATTTTATAATCTGGTCATCGGTTACATGTTCTCTTCCCACTATGTCAGTATCCACAGCGACAAATTCTTACAAATTAAATGCGTTAAACGTTAAACTCTTCCGAACTTCTACCTTCACTGTATTTTGTATCTTCATCATCATCTGAGTCAAATTCACGTTCTTTTTTTAAGAACCCTTCATGCCTGTTAAAAACGAATCCTCTGTATTTATTTACACGCCTATGCCTTTCCACTAAGTTATTTAATTTAGTCAGTGGTTACCTCCATAAATTCATTTAAACTGAAATATTAAACTCGTAACGAACATAATCCCTCTCGGAGCAACAGAGCAAATAGGAATTGCTTTACGTTTTGGTATGTTATTAAAATATTCATTGGTATAAGGGGAATTCGACATTCGTATGCTTTTAGGTCAGGGCCGAACCGTTGAGCCTGACAAAGTTGGAAATAACTCAGATCGACATGATAAACGTCGTGCCGCCGGTTTGAGCCACTCACCAATATTACTGATGACCTGATACCAATAAGTAAAAAATCCTAAGTGAAAACCAATAGATAGAGTTTAGTATGATGTACTTAAAAATATATAGGTATAGAAATGTCGTTTTAAATCAATTATTGAAATACTCATACAAATACCGATGCTTCAAATGTTTCTGGAGTTCTCTGCGAATTTTAAATCGTAAATATTTTGTAAGATGTTCTGGTACCTGATACTTATCAAGCATCTAGTCTGATTTTAATGTTTTATGAAGACATTCTTAAAGGCGTAAACTTGTGGGAATCTCAAAGAAATGTTGCTATTATTGACAAAGAATTCCCCATAATCAGTCAACTGTTTCAACATTGGTTTAGTTCATTTTAAATTTAAGGCATTTAAAATTATGTCATAGATGATTCATGATCCAGCTCATTTAAATTCACTTATCATTGCAATCTTGGTGATCTCAATCTTTTTATCGATATTTTTGAGAAAATTGTTCAGAAGTTGCGTCGCTACGAGGGATTAAATTGTACCCAGTATTATTTTGTGTGATTGGAGCATTTTCTTGTTTCCTATATTGGAAATATATGTATTGTTTTAGACCAACAAAAATTATTGTCATTGTTTCTACTTCTGCAGTAGCCGTAATTATGCGCAACTTTACATGATATAATTAAAAAGAGTAATAACCGAGTGAATTTTTGCATACATTATGAGTAGCTCAAACGGAACATGGCATGTTACACGCGAAAGGGGAATACGCTTAGTCACTTAATGATGTTTTATAGCTGTAGTGGTTCGTTTTAATTCAATTTTTCAAGGTCAAAGAATTTTCTTCAAGGGCTCCATGTTCGTATATGTATAGTGGCTCCTCAATACATGCTTAAAATTATCGAAATACCCTGTTTTGAACGTAAAATGTAAATAATCTATAAAAATCAAGTTACCTATACTTGAAAAAATCGTAAAATTTTAATAGCTTGTTTTTCCAGTATATTTTTAATTTGAAAACAAGTCACACGTACTAAAATTATTTTTAATGCGAGTTCTGCTAAGTTGATTTTTAACTACTTAACATTTCTACTACAAGAAAGGTGGTCCCAAATCTTTAAATAATTGTCAGATATTGTTCAAGAATATTTTTTTCAACCGTAAAAATTCTTACATTTCTATTATTATTAGAGATTTTTTTGTGGAATTGGTATAGTCACAAAAATATTTTATTATTGAGAGTTGTTAATTTTTACAACTAAATACTTTTGATGTGTTGGGTGAGCTTTATAATAAACAAAAAATAGTTGTGAAGGATCCCATACCCCCTCGATGATTCCTATAACAAATCGTGAGCGATAAGTCCAATACAGGGTGTTTGTGTTTTTTATAATAACGCCACATGTAATTACGACCCCCTTTATTCCAGAAGGCTCTAGAAGAGCCTTGTGAGGGAGGGGGCTACACATTTAAAGACAAGGGACACACATCCAATATCCGTGTATAATGAAAACATCGCGACTCGAGAATCGAACCCAGAACTTTTTTTGGCATGATCGTCTACTTTTTATTTAGTTAGGACCAACTCCAGCAAAATATTGGAAGACGTCGAGGAAATTCTCCCTTGTGAACACTTTGAACTCCTCATTTGCATGATCGACAAGTCATCAAGCAGTATTGGTTGAAAACTATGCACGTTGTTACTGTACTGTGCAACCTTCTGCCGAAGCTTAGTACGGTACTAGCCGAGCCCGGTATAATACGGAGGAATTTCCCCCTGACAATACATGCTTAAAATTATCGAAATACCCTGTTTTGAACGTAAAATGTAAATAATCTATAAAAATCAAGTTACCTATACTTGAAAAAATCGTAAAATTTTAATAGCTTGTTTTTCCAGTATATTTTTAATTTGAAAACAAGTCACACGTACTAAAATTATTTTTAATGCGAGTTCTGCTAAGTTGATTTTTAACTACTTAACATTTCTACTACAAGAAAGGTGGTCCCAAATCTTTAAATAATTGTCAGATATTGTTCAAGAATATTTTTTTCAACCGTAAAAATTCTTACATTTCTATTATTATTAGAGATTTTTTTGTGGAATTGGTATAGTCACAAAAATATTTTATTATTGAGAGTTGTTAATTTTTACAACTAAATACTTTTGATGTGTTGGGTGAGCTTTATAATAAACAAAAAATAGTTGTGAAGGATCCCATACCCCCTCGATGATTCCTATAACAAATCGTGAGCGATAAGTCCAATACAGGGTGTTTGTGTTTTTTATAATAACGCCACATGTAATTACGACCCCCTTTATTCCAGAAGGCTCTAGAAGAGCCTTGTGAGGGAGGGGGCTACACATTTAAAGACAAGGGACACACATCCAATATCCGTGTATAATGAAAACATCGCGACTCGAGAATCGAACCCAGAACTTTTTTTGGCATGATCGTCTACTTTTTATTTAGTTAGGACCAACTCCAGCAAAATATTGGAAGACGTCGAGGAAATTCTCCCTTGTGAACACTTTGAACTCCTCATTTGCATGATCGACAAGTCATCAAGCAGTATTGGTTGAAAACTATGCACGTTGTTACTGTACTGTGCAACCTTCTGCCGAAGCTTAGTACGGTACTAGCCGAGCCCGGTATAATACGGAGGAATTTCCCCCTGACGACTTCACAGTGTGATATTGCAAATATGTATTACGGAAAAAAGATAAGAATATTCATTTTTCAACTCCCCGGAGGGTTGTAACAACCCCCAGGGTGACTAAAAGCCTTCTCCTGCCGTTATCCTTCCTTTTTTATCAAACCCTAATGATTTTTCCAGCTACTCTCTCCAAACACGAGTTTTACGCGAAAAACGTGGTAGTTTTTGGCCATTTAAAGGGGTTGCGGTCACTAAAAACTTCATCCACTATGTTTTTCGTTTTGAGCACCTTCGAAAACAGGGTAGGTTTCGTTGCTGCAGAATTTTGTCGGCTACTCTTCTGACTTTTCGACTCCACTATTATTGCCATTCAGCTTTTTCTTGGTTGACGAAAACAGTGGAAAATACCTGACTTGGTATTGAACAACTGCAAAAATCTCGGATTAGGAAATATCGAGCCAAATATAGTGGAAAATACAGTTTAATTTTTGTACCAAATATAGTTATATAGCTAAATAAATGAATTGGAATTGAAAAAATTTGTGGAAAATAAAATTTTGGATAAATAAAATGATTCAAAATGCGAATTCATGCTCAGTGGAGTTAAAACTCCCTAATACCTGTCATCTAAATTATTGTAAACCCTCTGTTTTGTGATTTTACCATTCCAGAATTTCCATTAAGGTTTGCATATATTAATTATAATATATTGCTTTCTAGATTGTCTAGAAATTGGTTAGAATTTTCGGGTTCAGGACGTTTAAATATAGTATGTAGATATAAAGCTAGTTTCCGTTGTGCATATTTAATGAAGTAAATAATAATTATGTAGATGCGCATTTGACTCGCTCGGCATGTGAAATACAGAGTACCTAACTATACTCTGTACCACCAACAAAAATCCATAGACTCCTCCCCAAAAATGCCCACTAAATTTGAATGGAATTTCTCTATTGGTCGAATTTATAGAACCCGAGTTACAAAGCAACCACTAAATTTGACAAAGGCCGACTCTACAATACTGGCGTCACACATTAAAACTTTTATGTATTTTGGCAATAGACCAATCAGCTATGTTATCGTCGCGAAACGTATAAACGCTAAACATATTAAAAATCGCGCATAAATGGGGAGCCGGCCTCACTGTAAACCTGTGCTGTCAACTGTCATATTCATTCGTCTTTGTGAAATTATTTCAAATTTATATATTTGTTTTTGTGAAGGTACGCGTATAAGGATTAACCTTATTTGTGTTTTAAGTATTAAGGTAAGTAGGTAATGCAAACGATTAATATTGATTAAATGTTAAAACATCGTTTTTTTTTAAGGTCAAATCGAAAACTCAATAGTAGAAGGGGGCCCAATTTCTCCACCGAAAAAACGAATCTCCAGGCATTTTTTGAGGATAAGGAAAACGTGTTGAACATCTTTGAGGCGAAAACGTGACTGTCAACTGTGTTATTCGTTTTTGTGACATTTCACATTTCATCTGGGAGTTAAAGTAATAAGGTACGTAAATGCAAACGAGTAATATTGATTAAATGTTAAAACGGGTTTTCTTAAGGTTTATGATGGCTGAAGGAGGTATAATTTCTCCACCCAAAAAACGATTATCCAGACATTTTTCGGTGGAAGATAAGAAAAAGGTTCTGAACATTTTTAAGGCCTACGATGGGGAGAATCCGGAGAAACCAAAGATGGAATGCATGGAGTTCACTGCAAAGGCAGCAGGTGTGAGTGTTCCAAGTGTTTCTAATATTCTTCATGAATACAAACAAACACACCAACATCAGCCACCAAAAGTGTACCACCGACAACAGGCAGTTTTGGACAATATTGATGAAGGAACTAAAAGTGCTCTCAAGCGTATAATCCATTCCTTTTTTGAAAGAAATGAACCACCAACTGCAAACAAAATTTTAGCAGCGGTGCATGAAGATGATTATTTGCCTCATCTTAAACGGAGTACTTTGTGACGATTACTTTCGGACTTTTTATTTCTTTGTGTTGTAATGTAATTGTGTTTGGCATTATAGGTTCTCAAAAAGGTCACGTAATAGTGCACTAAGGGAAGAACATAGAAGTTGTAGTTTTTAGAAGAGACTTGGATGAACGCTGGCCTTACTGTAAGTAAAGTATGGTTTTTTTTTTTCGAAGGAGAAATAGGAACTGCTCGCCGGTTCTGACTGTTCAGTGTAAAAAATAAAAGTGACAACATATATTATTTTTCCAATTATATTATATACGTTTAACTTATTATCGTTGTTTTAATATTATTTACAAATTTATGTATATGTAGGGCTTTTAAAGTCTATTTTTTTCTACTGATTTAAGTACCAAATGTATTGTAATGATGAATAAAGCCATTCTATTATTATATTATATTGATATCGTTCATAACTTTCTTATACCAAAGTTTACTGAATACTATTAGTAAACTTTGCTTATACGTAGGAGCTGTAATAGATAGAAAACCTTGTGAAAATTAAGAAGAAGTAGGTAGGTATGTGTTTATTTATTTGGACATGTTAAAACTTATAAGTAGTTAAGTTCTTGCCTTCTAGCAAATGATAGGCTTTTTAAAGATTAAGAATAAAAATAGTTTTTATTGCTTGAACATTCCACGACTATTCGTAAAAAGAACCAAAAGTAATCTTACGATAGATATTAATAAATAAATATGTACAGTGGTGGAAACCAAGAAGTAAACGACTCGGCAGATTTGGCTATTGAGTAGTGCATGGGGGTCATTGGGGTTTATCCAGTGGAGTAATCTATGTGAAATTGTTACAGTAAATCACAAACTAATCTTTTTTGCCTGAAATAACCTCATACTTTCTTTTAAATATGTGGAAATAACTCGCGAAAGCACCTAACCTAAAAACTACAAATGTCAACAACAAACCATCAATCAGATCAGCTGGTCTAGACGACCGGAAATGGCGGAAATAAATGTCTCTGATAAAGTAACTTGAGTTTGCGCAATGCGGAATAACTTCGTTTAAATTTTCGCGGGAATAAGTATTATTTTTAAAAATCCAAAATTGAAAATGTATAATGGAAAATTTAATGGGAATAAACATTATAAAAATACAGTATAGCTGTAGTATAATATATAACACGTATAATAAACAAATTTTGTTGAAGCTATCTCAACTTTCTTTAATTTCATCGTGTAAAACTGACTATTGCGCACACCGTTCTGCGCAACCATAAAATTAATGGGGAGGAGTCTATGGATTTCTGTTGGTGGTACAGAGTATAGTACATCTTTAATTTGCAGTGCAGCACATCATTTATTAAAGTTAGAGTTAGTACAGTTTTTATTTTTTTATGAACTTCAAGTTAACTGTGTGAACAAACCTTACTTTTAGATTTTTATCAGGACTGTGAAAAATGAAGTAATCTCGGAAGTAATTCAAGATTATTATTATTATTGTTATTATTATGATCATTAGAGGAGGGGGAAAAGGCGAATATATTTTCTAAAATTCTTAGTTAGTGGTATGTTTTTGTCAACATTTTGTACGATCGTTTCTTAAAGTTTAAGGAGATATTTATAAATTATAAAGTATGTCATTGCAACGAATAATTTATGGAAATATTAAAATTCATATAGGTATATTGAAACTTGGAGCGGTATCGATTATTTCGAAGAGAATAACCTTGTAATGTAACCGCAAAGTGTATTGAATATTTTCAATCATCATACTCGAACGTTTAAGATACCTTTCAAGTTGTTATTGATAAACTCGGAACTTATTGAAATATCCTCGGTTCGTCGGTGGGTCTCAATATAATATAGGACGTTCTCGAAAATAAGACTTTTTATTCAACAATGAATGGTATTTGTTATATTTATTAAAAATTAAAATATAGTATACCTATGATTTGCCCTAGTGGTTTTATGATATATAAGATATTAACGCTTAAAATGTATCAAACTCATCGTCCTGTCCTGTGCATGAAGGTGAATAATTGCAAATCAGAAATTTGGTAATTCAATAATCATATTTAAATTCCATGCTGCGCGGTACAGTGGCACCAAAGTAACTTTTTTTTAATACTTAAGCAATCGGAGAGTTTTTTTTAAATCTTCGCTTTCTAATTGTTTATCGATTTGTCGAGGTAAATTTTTGATTTTTGCACCTGATTTTTCAAAAATGTCCAAAGTAATTTGAATTTTTATAAAAATTTTGAAAAATTAATGGCAACAATCGAAAATTTAGCTCGATAAATCGATAGAGGCAATCAATAAACGGAGATTTCAAAAAAAAATTGTCGTGATTACTTAAGTAATATGGTCTTACGGTCTTGTAAAGTGATATTTATATAGACAAAAAAGACGTTTTTTGAAGAGAATTCAAACTTCTTTGGAAAATTTTAAAAAATTAGTGGCAAAATTCGAAAATCCACTTCGACAGATCGATAGGCAATTAAAAAACGAAGATTTAAAAAAAGAACTTTCCGATTGCTTAAGTATTAAGACCTGCAGAGTGCAGACTGATTGGAACAAAAAAAGTCATTTTGTGCCACGATGTGTCGTGCTTCTTTTCATTATTTAAATGTGCGTTGTCTAATTTTTGAATCAGTATAGCGATCAGGTATAATGTAATATTCGTTAACTACTGTAATGCACTTTTAATTGCGTAACCTGTCCTGTTTGTAACTGGCTACCTACAAACAGAACTCGCTGGCGTTGCGACACGTTTTAGACGGAAACTCGGGCGCCGGTTCCTTATTTTTAAGTGCAAGGAACACCACTTGTCTGGCTCACCGGGGTGAGAACGTTTACGGGGTAGCTAACAGTGGAGATTAGTTTGTCCAGAGGGTCGAAAAATGATTGTCTTGGCAACTGGATTGGACCATTTCTCAAACGGGTTAATTAGAAAGAAGCCAACGGAAATAATAACTCGTATATTTTACATAGCATACCAACGTATTTATTTATGAGAAACAATCATGAATAACTAAGGTATAAGTAGACAGGATAATGCAGCGATTTACTTTGCTGTCGGTTATGTACAATTTTTATGACGATAATATGCAAGCTGGCAAACAAGAGTACGCGTGGATATACTTTAAATGCGGACGGCGGTGGACTCGAGGTGCGAACGGATCGAGATATACCCACGCGGGGAAATCTCCAACGAGACACCAAAATGTCGGAGCGCTGTCAATAAGCCACAGAGATTCTTTTTGGTTCGGTTTCGGTTATTACTTAACAAACGGATTTCTACTGCCTCAAATTCAGAGCTATGCTAACAACGAAGTTATTTCCTTCCTTACCGGAAAATAACGATTTAAATCATACGCTGGGGCCACAAAACTACCATGAGCAGGTTAACGAAATGTTTTGCCTGTGTATGATAAATCCACGTTTTGAAATACATTCACTGGTAGCTAGGCCCTACTATCTGAACAGAACACTGTAAGGCTCAACCGGTGAATGTGTGGTATTATATTAAATACGGATAAACGGAAAATTTATATCGAACTCTGATTTAATTAAGTAGCTCTATAAAACGTCGGTACTTACACGATGAAATCAACGTCGAATATCTGTGCTTATTTTGAAGGCTGGATAACTGCGGACTACTATTATTGTTCTTACCAAGGTGGTTCACGATAAAGAAAATATTTCGGGTCGGTCTTCGGTGTTGGTGCCAGGGTATCGATAATTCGATTGATATTGATTTGACCGTTCCCGGTGAATTTATTAGCTTTTTCTTGCTGACTAAGGCGGCGGCGCGCTCATACGGTGGGTGGAATCCGGACAGGTGGCTCGAACTAAGAACGCGGTTTACTAAGTCCGAGTGTGTTTTGTAAATTGCCATATTCAACCGGGCTAACTGAAAACGGAGATGCATTGTTTACAATTTTTAAACTATATCGCAAAAGAACCTGCTTAAAACAGACAGTGTTCTATAGTTATTGATTTAGTACAAAATCTGCGAAAATTTAAGTACACTAATGACCTTTATTTAATATTTGTACCTAATCATTTAAATAATAGCAAAGAGTGGTTTCAATGACGGTCCTAGTAAAACTTCGTTTGAATCAGTTAACGCGTTCTGTTTTTATTTTCCAGCAATCCACAAATGCGGATATTCCCAACGTAACAGTTACATTGAAAACTAATTATCATTTTCTTATTTCCTGTTTGTTGAGTTTTTTGCTGTTTCTGTGTGTAAATTTAAATTACAATAATAAACCGTACACGCAATTATCAACGGTATTTATTTAGAGATTAGTATGAAATCCGAGTTTGTTTGGGCTACACATCAATTTATTTGTTCAGATTTGAATTTTAATTGCAAAAATTTGATTTTGATTATCGTCTCGCTTCGTTATTTGGGGTCGTTTTGTTACGATTTTTCGAAATGATAGAAATTACAATAATTACATCCTGTCCCAGAGATGAGATCGAGAAATGTGTTTTTGGCCTTCTGAATAACTTATAAATCGGGTTCTACTTACTACACCTATTTTTCTATCGATACCTACCGATAATACATAATTTATTTTCTCATTCCATGAATAAAATTAATCACTGAATTTTTTTTTAACAAATATGCAAAACATATAAGCATATAAACCAACAACGATTTGCCTTAAGTATGCTGACAAAGCTGATTTCATCAGGTAAAATGGATTCCAGGTCATTGACGTTCAACATCGTTATCCACCAGTTTTGTTTATCATAATAATTATTCACCATCATAAAAGAAAACAAAAGAAATTAAACAAAGCAAATCACAAACACCTCTATTTGACATTGTAAATTTTATTGTTTTCATCCTACAGTGAACGTAACTATTTAACATCAGCAAATTACAGTTGGCAGATAATAATAGCTCGGTGTGTTAATTGGAAAATAAACTAAGGTTAACTGACGGTAATTTGAGATTAATTCATGTAACTATAGCAAATGTTTCGTTGATTAAAATCGTGTGCATTTTTTTGTTTTGAATTGAATGTGACAGTATGAAGAGAGGGACATACATAAAATGGCAGTATTGGCACTTATAGATATACAGTGCATATCAATGAACAATGAACACTATACACATCCACCCTAAAAAAACAGGGGCCACTTCATCATCGAACCTCTTCTACCTATCTAACGATTTTTAGAAAAAGTTCCGTCGTTTTATATTTGAGTAATTTGTGCATCAACTGCATCTCTAAGTGATTCCAAATTAGATTCACCATTTAAGTTTCCGCCAATGAAAAATATGATCTTCTAGGATACCACACCAAATATTCCACCCCTTCATTATGTCATTATGTCGTCGGGGATAATGGAAGAGAGTAGGGTGATGCCAGGGAGTGCCGCGTAGGCGCCCTTAGGGCTGAAGCTACCACCTGGTGGTGGAAAAGTGATATTATTACCACTGTTCTCAACATTTACTCCTCGTTTTCGACGATGCTGAACAAGAAAAAATTAGCTTCAGGAGTGGCAAATCACTTCTACCCTCACAAACGAACAATAGAAGTTAATGACGATGATTATGATAATATGTTTCATTCTCGTATCTCACTTTCAGGAGAAGAAATATCAACTTGTAATGCTCAAAAACTCTTATCGATATTTTTTTCTTTATCAGCATCCTCGAAAACAGGAAGGAGAAAATAAATTATTTTTTCACCCCCCCGCAGGGAATGAACCCTGAGGTTTCTCATGAGCCTCCCATGTCCTCGCCCTTTCCTCGACTGTCGAGCGTTATGGCAAGCAACCGCGATAAAGGGTGGTTTTGGCCCTTTGCGGGGGTAGAAGCCGTTTGCCACTCCTGATACTATCTTTTCTTTTCCACCCCCAGGTAGTGTAGAATCAGCCCCCGAAGGCTCTTACGCGGGTCTCCCTGGCATCACCCTTACTCCCTTCCATCATCCCCGACGATACAATCACCACTACTGGCAAAAAACAGCATCCCGAGCGATTGCCGGTGAAAGCCGTGAAAAAATTCTCTAACCACGATATCCGCGTTGAGCACCCAACGGGGGGAAAACTATCTTTCGGTGCATTCGGAAATATCTCTATACTGATCCGACTTCTTGACTCCACTAGAAGGGACGATCAGGAAGTTTAGCAGGCGTAGACAAGATATTTGCAGAAAAAGGGAAGAGGCGATTGGAAAAGCTTGAAAAAGATTATGAAGGGCAAGCAAAAATTAATCAAGGTAGAAGCAGTGAAGGTAAGTTCATTTTATAACGATCGATAGATATTCCGTTCATATTTTGGTAGTAAATGCAGAAGCGCTTGGTCACGACATTGATGATTTGATCATCAATAGATCTTCTATTCGTCACTGTCGAGAGCGTTTACGATTAGATCGTGCTTCCGAGTTAAAAGGAGATTTACTGGTCCTGAAGCAATTATGATCCACTGTGACGGTAAATTGCTCCCTGATCTAATTGGAAACAATATCAATCGTGTGACGGTTATTGTGGTGTTTAATGGCACGGAGCACCTACTTGGTACTCCCCAACTTTTGTTTGGCAAGGGTGCTGACATAGTGTTTGCTGTGTATCAATTACTTTAAGGGTATCAATTGACAAAAATATTCAGGCCTTTTGCTGCGACACATGAATATGAAGGGTGCTTTCGAAGTTTGCATTGGTACCTTATGGGTCAGATATAGCTTTATTTAAATGCTTTCAACACGTGGTCAGGAATTCAAGATTCCTACATGAGCAGCAAGATTGAAGGTCATCGTGATTACATTTTACAATTCTGTCTCGACCAGTTCAAGGATAAATATCATAGGGAAGACTACAGGGAATTATTAGAGCTAGGAGTAGATGGTCTGTCACACAGAGGAATATCGTTTCGCATTCCAGGATGCCGTCCACCATGCAAGATGGATGGCCAAAGCCGTTTATTGCTTAACGATATTTCTCTTCTGTGGGAAGTTCTGCTTGGTATCTTATGAAATAATTGCCGTCCAGTAGCAGCTAATACACCACTTCAAGATCCCAATTTTCTTAAAGATTTGTACTCTTATGAAGACACACACAGGGTCTTATCAAGTGAAGCTTTAAAAAAGTTTTGTAGTACCTCCGGAGGTACCTCTCAGCTGAATCCATAGCTTTGGAATTTTACGATACTAGTGTCCCCTTGGAAAAAATTTAATTTGTTAAAGCAACGCAATAGGATGAGCATGACAGTGAGGCTGCTCCTTATCACATAAAACGTATTGTAATTCAACAAAAAGATGTTGCTACTGACGTTAATCTACTGCTGCAATATTTCGTTTAAAAAAATACTGCAGCTTTCTTTCAACGTTTTAAAATTTTTTGCGAGTTCTTGAAACGCTATCCTTCTACTTGGAACTCTTTGGAAGTTTTTCAAAGGGGATTGTTGATTGTTTAGAACCTTAAAATGGAGGAGTATAATCGTGTTTAAACTAATGAGGAGGAACAAAACTGTTCCTGCTACAAGTGGTGAAGGACTACCGTAGCAAGTTCTCAGACAGCAGCAAAAGACGTTTTTGTCGACAATTTAGTTGTAGATTTCTATATATTTTGTAATGTCATGGATTTTTTTAATTTCTTCCCTGTTTAATATGATGTATTTTCATTGTTCTCCTTATTTAGAATACATACATGTTGAGCATATATCGACATACCTATTATTTGAAAGCTGTTCTAGATTGATCTCCAAAACACGGCCATTGAAGCACGTTATGATATCTGATTGGGTTTAAACTTTACAGGGCAATTAATTTTTCCATTTGGAAAACTTTTAGGGGATGAGACTACTGGAAATTAAAAAAAATGAAAAAACCTATAAATAAGGACCACAAGAGTAATCGTGAATACACTTTCTGTCAAAGAAGTCCACCTGGAGATGAGATATGACACATAAGTGAATCTAGGTAATTAAGATATATGCAGAGTCCCAAGCAGGAGTTTGTACAAGACATTTGATAGGTTATTACACCAGGGCTAAGCAAAATTTATTGAACGTCATTAATGCAATCTAAATTCAGATTTCACGCGTATCTTCTTTTCTCATATGATGTTTTGACATTTGAGTTACTATCTTCCCAAATTTTTTTTCTAAGACAAGGAAGTTACTAATTACTTTCGAGTTTGGTTAATACGGTGGACCCCATGCACCCGTTTTGGCTTTATATCAGGCGAAAAACATATCGTTCTTTTTTGGCTTCCTCAACGAAATTTTATGTCATGGAGAATAATCTCTAGTAGTCATATTTTTAGTTGCATATTAATAACAAACAATAGCTCCGTTTGAAGTAAGACAAATTGCTTTTGTGAAGGTGCCTTAACCAGTACCAGTGATGTTGAAAAATAAATATTTATGCACATAAATATTCAAAAAATATTAACATACTGAGGATATACCTAAGATAAAATTGGAATAAAAATAAACTCAGGGAGTACGTACATCAAAGAAACATCTAACTAATTTAAAAACAATCATGCACGAACCTAGCAAATTTATTAAACGGTTTTACAACGTCGAAATGGTGTTAGTTAACAGTTTTTGCTATTCAAATATTTAACACATCATATACATACACAGTGTATCGGTAAATTCGACCTAGGCAAAGTCATTGTGACTGGCGATTTCGTGAATAAAAGAACTTTTAAAATAATGTCTGGTGTTGCTTCGAAAACTGAAAACAATAATCCTTACCATGTTTGTTTTATGAGTCATACCTTTTTATGTACATATGTGTATAAAAATACAATATGCAGAAAAAAACGAACTTTTTAATTTTTTTGCCAACGTTTTATTATTCAGCCGATTTTAGCAAACTTGAAGTCTGTAGTTAGCTGATTAAATATACTATAAAGACCATAAGTTAAATAGGCCAAAATGTCAAAATTCAAGATGGCGGACATGATTGAAAATAGCACGAACACAAAAGAAGGTCTATTTTCAATCCTGTCCGCCATCTTGAATTTTGACATTTCGGCCTATTTGACTTATGGTCTTTATAGTCTGTTTAATCAGCTAACTATAGACATCAAGTTTGTTAAAATCAGCCAAGTAATAAGAATTTGGCAAGGAAAATTAAAAAGTATGATTTTTCATTTTCATTTTCGAGTTTGCTTTGGTTATCCTCATGGATTCTGAAGGTATTGAGTAACTTAAATTAACTTTCTCTCATTTTTTTTTCTTCAGGACAAAAAAATTCTCGTGCAATGCATATTTTTGTCAGCATTTGTAATACACTAAGTCAACTCCACCTGTTAATACGTCAAACACGCATTTAAATTGCCTGATCGGAGTTGAAAAAGTAGTAAATTCGTTTTCTTATCTACGTCTATATTCGATTTGCTTCCACTATCACAATTTAATCTTTCGCATGCATTGGCCAACGGAATATAATAGAACTGCCTGTAATCATGCATGCACGACTCTCATCATTACCATCGTCGTCGCCAAGTCCTTGCGTCTCCTGCTGCGATAATTTCTCGTGTCACGCTCTTGGTAGTAATATGATTAAGTGAGTCGCAGGGAAATTTTGTTTCATATTCATTATAAATGCTCTTAGTTTGAAATATTGATATGATACCGGTATTTGCATCCAAAATTTTACTCAAAATTTTTAATTCGTTCAAATCGATTATTGGTCATCCAACTCTTTCAGTCCACTTACCTTTGCAATATCGTCATAATGTCAAATTTTCGTCGAGATCAATATATGCATTTCCCATACTACCAAAAGCTAAGCATATCTGTGCAGGTGGACAAAATGTAGCAACTCGCTTCTTCAATCTGAAGGTCCATAACTGTCGATCAAACTTGAAACGAAGCCCCATCGCATCAATCTATATTGAGGTGGATTGGTATCCCAATTTCCATAACAATACTGTACGATTTACTTTCTGCTTATTGATTAAAACTGGGACTTTCCGAAACATGGCATTTCTAAGAAAGTATATTTTTTAATTATAATATTGGAAAATTTTGTTAGTTTCGTTAATCTAATCATAAACCACCTTAGTAGATTTAGCTTCATTCGAGTTTGGCAGGATAAAATTCTGAACTGTTCCATGCCAATGACTTTTCAATGTGGTTTTTCTCAGGTTTAAAATTACATCTTGTTCACACTATATTCCACAAAGAAATACACTTACAACTGCTTTACTGTCGCGCTCAGTTTTTTTGTGATCACAAAGAAGTCACAAGTGCCAGAACGATGCAAATAAAACTATCGCCACTTTTAAAGATCAGATGAGTCGGAATATTTTCAGTTTGATTGCACAAATAATATCAGATAAAAATTATTAAAATAAGTCGATGTAATATAGTTTAATCGTTATCAAATTTGATAAATTAGAGCACAATACATGCAAACGTGGAGTGAGGGAATCTTTACTCCCTCACGTAACGTTGCAATAGAAGTTTATGAAGATATTATGACGTAAATATTGCTATTGATTATTTCCATTCTAAATTGTATGAATTCTTTGACTTTGATAAATGTTTAGTCATCAATTTCTTTTCACTCTTGTAACTTTTTGTCATACATTCACCCAATAGAACGTCATCAAGGATTTCAGGAAAAACAGCGTACGAAGAAAATTCCTGTGATTGTCGTCAGTCTGTTTTAAATACTTTTAGTATTTCTGATGCAGTTACAACTGCGTTTTATGAACATCGGGAGTGTAATTGAAACAAAAAAATCTGACTCAAAATTAAAAATAAAACCGCTGCCAATTATGGTATCAGAACTTCCTCACCGTGTGGTGGAGTTTATAATAAAAGTAATTTTTGACGTATTTGTGAAAAATTTTTGAAAATTTTTTTTTACATGTTGCTCATCAACGAATTTTCACGCGAAAATTCCCACCCAATTTTGTGGTTCTTCTTTAATTATGTGAATTTTATTACGATTCTAATTATAAAAAAGAAAAACAATTTAATGCTGACATAACTTTTTAAATAAAACACCCTGTATATTTTTTGGAAGATCTTTTCATTCTGATTCCAAATTCATACAGGTTGATAGGTTTATCTTCGACGATTTTTTAATTACATATATAGAAATGAAAATTTAAGTTTATGAAAAAAATAAATTGACATTTTTTATTTGTATTAAACAATTTAATATGTTTTAAACATACCTACTAATGATAACTAAAGCACAAAGTAACACTACCTATGAAAATTACTCTATATATGTCTATCGTATTGTTTTGAACACTATTTCTATTATTTAACGTGTTTGTTATTATACATACATAATTATTATTAGTAAGTATTTAAATTATTTATTTATTTCTTCAATAATTTTCGCCTCTGTCACGGATATTTTTGTTTCTATTCTCGTATGCAACAAAAACGTCTCTAGCAGTGTTAGATCAGGACTATTGGGTGGTCATTTGATTGTATCACGTTTTCCCAACTGTTGTCTGTAGTGATTATTGAGAAAATTTGTTACTGCCACTATATTATGTGGTTACCATGTCGGTACCATATAATTTCATTATATTGGCGAACTGGTAGCTGGTCAAACTAGTATTATAGAATATAGGACTGATTATTTTGTGTCTTAATATTCCACACCAGTCATAGAATTTAATTTCTTGAAAAACGTAAATTTTCAAAAACCCAATGGCGGTAAATGTGTTAAATATCCCTGCTGTGGTAAAGCTCGCCTCGTCAGTTCAAATCTCTATCATCATTACCTTGCTGGATTCTCTTTCTGTTTACAGTGGCCCCGTATTTTGCAACTTCTTACTTTTTTCTGGATATATTTGGCTGTATTCTCGTTTTGCTCAAGATACATTTTTATATCAATCAATATCAAATCTCTCTGCCTCGGAATTTTGCATTTTTTTCTAAAACTTGGACAAAATCACACACAGAGAATTCACATTTAATGGCAGGAGCAATAATAAATGCCTAAATAAATTTTTACGTGTTCTTTTGTTTTTTAGGATGGCCATCTTTTAAATCTATGAGTCCAAGCCTATATAAATTTAAGGGAATAGGAATGCATTTATTTTCTTAAATAAAAACTTAATTTTTGTTTTTAAATAATTTCAAAAACTGTCAAAATAAATCTATCAAACTATAATATTTAGAGTCAGAAAAAAATAATTTAGAAAATGAAAAAATATGCAGGATGTTCCGTTTAAAAAAGTTTGGTTCATGACCTTTTAAATTGCCATTCAAATGTTTTCATTTCATGTACTATATCTGCTTATATAAAACAAAAATTGAACTTAGAAGCAACCTACAAAGATGGGGTGGGAACTCATATACCCTGTATATGAATAAATCTTTTTATTTCTTTTCGGCTACCTCTTTTGTTTCTTTATTATGCATTTTTGCTATACATTTTGCACTTATTCTTAATGTTTAAGGTTGTACTGTTACTTTATTTTTTGTTCACTTGTTATTGTTTATTTATTTATTTATTATTATGATTTTGAATTTATCGCCATACGGTCTTATAATTGACTGTTACTTGGGAAATGAAGATATTATTATTAATATTTACCAAAAGCAAACCCCATTCCTATGCCCATTCCAATATTGTCTGTTGATTTTTCGGTGAAGTGTTATATTTAGGTGCGCTGCTGTTGCTTTTTAATTAGAAGCGTATTTATTTTTATCTTAAATCCAGCTTTGCAAATATTTATTCAATTACGTTTATCCCGGTCCGTTTATTTAGCATTTATTAGCGATTATTATTCTGATATCTGATATGAAACTATGGAGTAAGGACTGTTAAATCCGTCGTAAAAGGTCGTCTATCTAACCCGATAACTGCAATATAGTGAATCCATGAATGAGAAAGGGGGTAATTACTATTTATTTGTTTTAGTTATTAGCGCTATTAAGGTTATACAAATGATAGAGATATGAATTGCGTGTTTGGAATGCAAATAAATCTAAACAATTTATGCAAAATAGATGATTAATTACTATATAAATATTTGTAAGTTGCTATTTGGTTAGATAAGCAGTTGATATAACGGGATAAACAACAGTATTCAGAGAGCGGGTATCTTTTAAAAATAAACGTTAAAAGTTGGTTTAAAAAATTCGTCTATAATATGTTAATGAAGCCAATACAGACAATTTTGAATTTCGGAACCTATAATACTAAATTTTTGAAAATATATTCAGCACAAAACTTATGGAAGATGTTCATAAGAATTAATATGCAACAAATAGAAATTAACCGACCCCTGTAGTAGGTATTGCCTGAGAGGGTTTGCTAAACATGCAAGTGCAACAGCTGACGAACGAAGGAAACAAATAAAGACGGTTGGCTTCTTGGGGCCTTGTAAATACAGTAAAGGCCACCTGGTATAACATGCCAGGTGAGATCCTGGAGTTTGTAACGGTCGCGCGGGCTCGTGCCGCGAACAATGCCTTGTATTTGTAGCAGTAATCGACGTCAGTGGCGGCGAAGAGAGTAAAGAGTAAAATTTTCTCGGAAATTTTCAAGTTTTTTAAACAAAATGATTCATACCATAAATTCGTCTCAAATATTTTCGATCATTATCGTTTCAAACATCCTTTTTATGTTCGAGCTGTGTTCATCATCTGGTATCATCCCACTTCTGAAATATTAAGTTGGGGCACCGATTTTATTAAATACAATTCCACAGATAGAAAGATAAACTATTATTGCTTCACCTTTACACATAACCACGGTGTAAGACAATTAGGTGATGAAACGCCTCAATTAGAGTGTCTCCAAACTGTTAACGCAAGAGACGCAAAATCGTAAGACAAAGAGAAAGAGTCGGTGGCCGCGAGGGCCGCGCGGGATGCGCCTCGCATCGTCCCTAGTTAATTTCCACTTCATTTTACCAGGTCGAAAAATATACCATTCGATGCAGAAAAATATGTAGAACACGATTGTTGAAAAATTATGTGTCTAAATTGTCGGCTACTGTGCAAAAAAAAATAAAAACCATAAATGAAATTGGACGCCGGCACGTTTAACGCTGCTAAAACCGTTCATGTTATGAAAAAAATTAACATATACAATTTTATAGAGAACTAAATTTCCTATAAAAAAGTCAGTGGTGGCATTAGTCTATCTTTAATAGTTTTGGTGTGAGGGCGCCTCAAATTCGCGCGCTGATCTTTTGTTAAATTAAACTTATCGTTTTCCAGCGCACAACTTTCAGCCACACCGTCGTGAGGCCACCCTCACGCCTAAAATATTCAAGATAGACATATGCCGTCATTGACTTTTTTATAGGAAATTTAGTTCTCTATAAAATTGTTTATGTTAATTTTTTTCATAACTCGAACGGTTTTAGCAGCGTTTCGAGTTAAACGTGCCGGCGTCCAATTTCATTTATGGTTTTTATTTTTTTTTTTTGCACAGTAGCCGACAATTTAGACACATAATTTTTCAACAATCGTGTTCTACGTATTTTTCTGCATCGAATGGTATATTTTTCGACCTGGTAAAATGAAGTGGAAATTAACTAGGGACGATGCGAGGCGCAGCCCGCGCGGCCCTCGCGGCCATCGACTCTTTCTCTTTGTCTTACGATTTCACGTCTCTTGCGTTAACAGTTTGGCGACACTCGAACCATACGATACATTGAGGCGTTTCATCACCTAATTGTCTTACACCGTGCACATAACTAAAGCCTTGTACGACAAACCAAAGCTTAACATACGCAACTAATAATAATTAAGCAGATCAGAACAATCGTCTATGTTTTCTTAAATAATTGATTATTATTATATATGGTTAGTGTAGAGCCACATCAAAATTTTTAAACAAGAAAACTACATTTTAATCGTTGTCGTCATATGATAGACAACTAATGGTAGAACATGCGTCAGTAACTACTTCAGGGGTAACATCGCGTCATCAGTTGCATCATTTATAACATTACATGCGCAAACAAGTTGTTTCTCTTCCGAGTATACTTTATAATGTATATTTTTTGTTGCAGATGGTTAATACTATTTTCACTGCCAAAATCCTTGCCTAAAAAATTATGTCAACAATGGTAGAACTGGAAAGCTGGCTAATTTACCAATATATTGCCACGGAATGCAGTAACTGTCTCTGTAAGTATATTTAAATTTAGATTTTCGCCAATAAACTTCACTTTATCTTTATCTGCAGCTTTGGTTTATTTTATTTACGACACACGGTTTGACATGTGTTTTGAAATTAAAATAGACTCCATTAGTTTCACATTATTACACAGTTTACTCAGTTATAATTATAATTTTGTTTATTTTATTATTTTTTTTTATAGGATACTGTACTGTACCCATATTATTTTTGGTGCTATTTTTTTTCTCCAATTACCAAAAAACCTTCAATGTTGGATTCAAGTAAGTTTTATTATTATTTCTTTTATTTATTTTTAGGGTTAGTTTATTTAGTAAAATAACAACTAGTGTTTAACTGAAGACAAATAATACATTCCTTTAATCTTTGTTAAAGAACTAAACTGTTACAGATAAACATTCTTAATAATAAGCACAACCTATGTCGTATCTATATAAAGGGCGATCTTTAAAGTGGAGGTCATATTTTTATGGGTAATAGTACTAGTCGTCAGGACTATGAATCCTAAATATTTTTTTTGTAAGTTGTAAAATGGCCGAGTTATGAGTTTTTTTTTAATTCACGGTTCAAATGTAATTCCGACGCCACTGGGCAAGCTTTCGATGCACTTACGCCTGACCGGTCGGCAATGTTGCCATTTTATTTAAAGCTTAGATCAACCAATGCGATGCATATAATCAAATAAACGGCATTTTAGTTTCACGTAAGGTGGATTTATGCAGTCCAACTTTGTAGTTGGACGGGTTTGTAGCTGCTTCGTGTTTTTGTGAGGTTTAATACTGCACATTTCTGTAGTTGCTAGAAAAGTAATATTTCAGTTCTTATACTGAAAAAATTAATCAAGCAATGGATATCCTGTGAAGATAATGCTTGTTAAAACCCACGAGTTTGTCGGCTTGATAAGTTCAATTACACCAGTAGCACTGTTTTTGTAGTGATACAAATTAAAACTATAAAGAGTCATTGTCATTTTTCGTCGTCTTAAATTTAATAAAGCAGGCGCCCGGCTTTGTGCCAGTAATGTCTCGTTATCTGTTAGTTAAATAAATATTTTGTAATAGAATTTATATAACTATAATAACAAGTGTTGTAAATTTGGAGAGAAAGTATGTATAGTAAATTGTACTTATAATTGTTTGTAAGAGCAAACGACATATTTCTTAGATCGACGCAATAATAAATAAAATTTAATAAAACAGTTTCAAACAGGGTTGGCATTTTTAAAACAATATGTTCAATACAATAAATGTTTTTTTATAAATTTAAAACATAACGAGCTGTTTGAAACAGTTGCAGTGTAAATTAAGCATGCCTTTTTTGGTACCTACCTATTCGTTTAAAACGAGATTTCTGAAAAATCATAATTATATGTATTACCTATATAGGTATAAAAATATAGGGTGTTTCGGGAGGAAGAAAAACTATTTTAAGGATGTATTCTGTAAGTTAAAATGAGAAAAATGTTCCTATAAATAAGAATTCGAAAATGCTTCCTTTTCGAGATACAGGGCCTCAAAAAAAAAAAAGAATTAAAAATACGTTTTTCTCTCGGTTTTTCTGCAAGCAAATAACTAAACTGATACACAACTGAAGTGGATATTGGAGAACGATGAAATATACCATAAATGTAAGGGCTTGGATAATCACCCTGTAGATAAAAGAAACACCGACAATTTAAAAATCTATTATTTTACAAATGGTTTCAAATCGGAAACAAATATCAGTGACGCAGAAAAACAGTTCATAATTATAACTCGAAAACGATTTGTCCTACCAGAAAAACTCAGCCTGTCGATTAAGGAACCTATACATGTTTTGAAAGAAAGCAGTGACGTAGGTATTATTTTTGTTCGTCAAAATCATTTAATATTTTGCTGTATACGTACGCGCGTTACTGTTAGAATTGTCAAAACTCGTTGAATCAAAATGAAGTGTTTTATGCCAGTATAATGCATACCAAAGCTCAAATTATTATCTTAAATCGTTTTCGAGATTTTTTTTTTTTTGGACCCTGTATCTCGAAAAAGTAGCATTTTTCAGACTCTTATTTTTATAGGAGCTTTTTTCTTATTTCTAGAATACGTACTCATAATCTTAAAATGGTTCCCTTTTCTCCCGAAACACCCTGTATTCAGTGTCTGAGGGTGGCTCCATGAAAAGTAGGACAGATTGTATAAAATAAAAATTTTAACTTTGCCGTATATATTCATTTTAAGTACTCCTAAATAATACAGCAAAAATCAAAATTTGAATATAAATACGAAAATGAGTTTATTTCTCACAAAAAAAACTAAATATTAAAACTTTAATATTATTTATGCAATAACAAAAACGAAACTGAGAAGAAAACAGTTTTTTTAAAAAATGAAAAAATATTAAAATAACCATTATACATGCAATAACAAAACAACAGTTTCTCTATAAAAATACAAAATATTTAAACTTAAAACTTCATCGTTCGATAGGTATTATACTTTCAACAACAAAAGTTTTTATAATAATTAATTGACATTGTTCTTTTTGGCAAACGTATTCCACGGAATATTTCTTTGGGTGTAACCGACCACCGACCCCTTGCACCCATATACTCGCCGCCCCTGAATAAAGTCGGTTGCGATATAGACATTTTTTTGTGATTAAAGAGTTATCATCATTGGGTGAGTCCACGGCTATTGGGAAGTTTGAAAATTAATCTGAAACTAATTTCCAACCACATGCCTTTGGTTTTTATCAATTTACTCGAAAACGGTGCATCCTATGAAAAAATTACAAGAGAGGCTTTTTGTACAATAAATATCATAGAAAATTTGTGGCGTAGAAATTTTGGTAAGGAAAAAGATCACTACTCTCGTCACTACCCCTCAGTTTGACGCCACTGGTGATGTGCGGAAACTTTTGAATAGACAAATATATTAGTGCTTCGCGATATATTTTACATCACCAAATTTTTTAATGTCGTTCGTTTGATTAAAAATATTTAAAAAATAAAAACATTCAAAAACGTTGCGTTTTAGAAGCAAACTCGTAATTTTTTTTTTTATGTTCTGTCGCTCCCTGAAACAATCATTTTCTTATAACTTTTTTATTATTAAACATATTTCAGTGAAATGTTGGTTAAAACAATTTCAAGACCTTTCTAATCCAGAAAAATCAGAGAATGCCTTGAAAATGAAAATTAATTTATGAAAAATGTTTGCTGAAATAGACTAATTAATGCTTTATGTATTAAAAAAAAAAATCGAATCGGTTGAAAAATATGGATTTTACAGAGGTGCTTCCATTTGAAATGGGTCACACTATACAGGGTGAATACCAATAACTCATTTTAATTTTAAGATGGGTTTCTGTTGATGTTTATAACACAAATTACCAATAAAAAAATATAAAAAAGAAAGTTGAAAAACTGACCTACCCTACGTAAAATTCTGGTAAACTTTTGAGTACCGCTTCGTCGCTCTACTGACCCACTATGGGGTGAACAACATGCAACATGCCTTGTATCCAAGTCGCAGACTCCAAGTTCTAACGTAAAAAACGTGACAATAAAACGTCTAATAAAGTTAAGCCGCCGTTCGACGGTCTTTCATAATTTTGCGGTCGGAGACAAGTTAATTGACAGTGAGTGACAGCAAAAACTAGTGAATTTATGATTGCAAAAAACAAGGTGAATGCCAGAGGCAAAGACCTATCCTGATCTATTTTCTGTTGAGATAGGTCAGTTACGAAGTTCTGAAAATGTTGACGTATTTTAATTTATTTTCTTTCTCGAGAACTACAGGGTATATATTTTTTATTTTTGGTATATGGCCTACCATTAAGGGACCTACCATCCCTTGAAATTAAAATGAGTTATTGATATTCACCCTGTATAATTATCCAATATTAATTTGGTTTTCTTAGGTAATTTAGGATGTATTGATGAACCGATTCTGAAAGTTGCAGGTTTTTCTATATGCATTTCAAAGATTTTTTAACATCTTTTATTATTTTTATTACAAAACCAGCAACAAAACACTGTAATTTTGAATATTTTTGTGAATTATTTCTGAAATTAATAAACAAAATTTAAATATCAATGTTCAAAAATATTAAGTCGAATTCATTACAAATCCATTTATTCCAAATTTTCCACTTCCGACCTAGAATATCCTCTACATTTATTTTTCTTAAAAAAAAATTATGAAATGAGAATTATTCTCTTCCTATAATTTTTGGAAACTTCGTAAAATTTCATAGATAATGTTTTTTTTTATAATAATTCGTATAATATGATAACTTTGAAAAAAATTCGAGATTTTCGTCGAAAATGCGAGTTCATCTATGAAATTTCTCGGAAATTTATTAATTATTCAAAGCTTAAAGAAACAAAAATAATGATTATTATTATTATTATCATTTACCATAGTATGAATTCCGTGATTTTGTCATTCAATATAGAAAAAAGAAGATGTTTGGTAAAATTTCAGTAGACGATTATATGCCTCAGAGTAAAAAGGTCGAATCCCGCCTACAATTTATCTATAAGCACAAACGTGTATGATATAAAACACACCTTGAGCAATGTTTTTGAAAATAAAGTCAAGACGATCAATTGAAGTGACCCGAGAAAAATTTGCATCAAGTTCCAACTCATATATCTTTTGATGGAAGAATCGCAAAGCCATAAATCTTTTTAGGTATTATAGATATACGCCTCAAGAATATGTGACACATTTTGCTTGTCCTGTCTCGTTTATTTTTGGAGATACGGTGACGAAGGTTGAGCTCTGTTTTTCTTCTAAAGTTTGAGGTCGTGTATGGAGTGTCCCAAACCGTTTTCGGATATGACAATATAGTCATTTTGTACCCTCATTCATTGCGTTCATTTCCATTTTGGATTGATTGTGCTAACTTAATTGTTGTTGATTTTCATACAACAGTACATTTTTTGACTTTATACGCAGGGGGAAGAACTGAATTGATTGTTTTCGCAAATGAAACTGTGAATGCGGTTTAGCCCAAAATAGCTAACATCCAACAAAATTTTGGCAACAACCTGTATATGAGTTGATTAAAAAGTAGCCAATCTTCTAATTTCAAAAATATGTAACACATATCCACTATCTTTAGTAGTTTTCGAGAAACAAAATGCGATAAAGTAAGAAAATAAGCTAATTCAATACTTTTCAAAAAATTCACGCATAGCTTAAAACTAAAGAAAAAGAAAACTACTAAAGATAATGGACATTAAATATTTTTAAAATAAGGAGATTGCCTACTTTTCAATTACTTCATAATATACAGGTTGTCGCCGAAATTTTGTCGGATGTTAGCTATTTCCGGCTAAACCGGAAGTTGGATATATGAATGGCATATACTTTTATAACCACAATAATACGCTATATCGATTTCCGTAATAATATACAGAGTGAAAAAACTTTAGAAAATCAGTTTTTTGACAATACTGTGAATGCGGATAGGTACCTCAATAAAATTTTGCGGCCTATTGTATTGCCTTTTGCGAATCAAAGAGGCCCTGAATTACTATATATGCAAGACCACATCGTGCTCGAGTAGTAAACATTTTTTTCGACAAACAGATCACAAGAATGGTATGGCCTTCCTGCTCGTCGAATCTTAACCCTATCGAGCATGTCTGAGGGGCACTTGGGAGACGCCTTCGCAAACGAATGGTACCAGCTATCAGTTTGGAAGAACTTGCTGTTGCGGTTTCAGAGGAATGGCCTCTTGTGGATCAGCAAATTATAGATAATTGTATTGTCAGTATGCCCAGACGGTATCAAGCTGTTATAGGAGCAAGAAGTGGACCAACTCGTTATTGAGATTTAATGTTAAAATTATTTATATGTGTATTATGTACGTGTAAGATTTAATTATAAACATTAAATAAAGTAAGCATTTAAAGCCAAAAAATTCTCCCAAATTAAGTTAGCGCAATCAATCAACATCCAAAAGGAACGCAATGAATGAGGGTACAAAATGACTATATTGTCATATCCGAAAGCGGTTTGAGACACTCCATGCACAATCTCAAACTTTGGTAGAAAAACATAGCTCAACCTTCATCACCGTATCTCCAAAAATAAACGAGACAAGGACAAGCAAAATGGGTCACATATTCTTGAGGCGTATATCTATAATACCTAAAAAGATTTATGGCTCTGCGATTCTTGCATCAAAAGATATATGAGTTGGAAGTTGATGCAAATTTTTCTTGGGTCACTTCAATTCAGTGTATTATTAAAGAAGATGTTCCAAAAAGGACCATTAGACTCGTTTGTCTTCCTGATACTACTGACAGATTGACGACACCGCAAACAACCGTTTGCATATACCAAAACCTACATTTACTGCGGTTGTTGTAGGCGAGGTGGATCCTTTTACCGACCCTTTTACCACTACTCAACGAATTTACACTTATTTACTTTGTTTAATATGACTCCTTTTAAAAGTCCTATCCACTTAAGTAGATATAAGTAGGACAAATTTTCATCTTATTATCATATGTATTTCTCCGTGCTCTCTTTGTACAAAGAAATTGCCAGATATCTTATCGTAATGTACATTTAAGTATCACTTACACAAACACCATAGATTTTATTTGATTTGCTTTGTTTGTTTGGTTAATCAACGACAACAATTTCGGATCAGTCTTTAAAATACGCCTATCTGTAGAAGTGCTTCTTTCTGTTCCAGTTATGACTGAAAGCGCTTTTAAAGCCAGAGACATTGGGCTCAGAGCCCAGAAGAAAATTTTATCCCGCATGGCGGGAAAAAATATCGCCAGGGCCTTCATCGACGACACCACGGCCTCCTTACTAGATAACTTATACCGTCTTGCTAAACAATACGTAAGTATTTTTTTTATTATTATCGGAAATATTTTTGATTTCGCAGACAAATGAACAGGAAATAGAGTCCATCTGTTGACGATTCACTATTGCAGCAAGAATTTATTCGAATTGTAAAATTTCGAAATCTTTGTTGATAAGAATAATCGAAAATTAGGCAATTTCAACAAATCATCGAAATATTTATGTGATTCATAAGTAGATAGTACTTTGGGTAAGATCAGAAATATCTTTGAGGATCTTATTATTATAAATGTCCTGAATCAGTTTTTTTAAATTTTTCTAATATTAAAATTTGAATATTTTCAACTACATATACTTAGTAAAAAAAATGATGGGAACATATTTACAAAATAATTATTTAAAAAAAAAACTTGAGATATCTTAGACTGTAGGTAAATCTGTAAAAAATGAGAGGGAGGGGGTGAAATTTCAGAGCACCCCATTATTCATACTAACAATCCTGTTTATTTATTTGTCCATGTCTCATGACTTTTTGTGATGGCCTCATAATATTTTGAGGACATTTGGTAGATGTATTAAGAAGTTCACGCACGGTAACTAGTCCAATAATTTATAAATAAAGGGGTTGCAGAACCGACTGTGGTAACAAATGAAAATCAATATTTCCTTGTGAATGTAAACCTCAAAACAATTTCTTTGAAAGTAGTGTTGATTTTTTATCATTTCTCAATAATTATGGATTTGAAGTTTTGAATATGTACCTAACTGTAAACAAATATATCAACATTAAAGATAGCAAAATGAGGACATACGGTACCTCAGACTAGTCAATTAAATCGCATTCATATATAAAAACTTATTTTTAAAATAATTTTGTTGTAAATTAATGTTTCTATTATTCAATTATTGCGAATTATTTATATTCATAATGTTCTTTACTCAACCCCCTCTTTCACTATCCGGGTTCCTACGCCACTGAACATGGACTTCTTGTACAGGCTGTCCCACGTAAGAGGCTCACTCGATTTCCTGGCTTTATTATTGGGCTAAAATGAAAAACCAAAATCTCTTCTCATGTATTTTGTTATGAGGAATCAGATTATAATGTCGAATAAGCGATAGAACCTCTTATATACGAGGTACTGTCAAAAAACCAATTTTAGAAATTTTTTTCACACTATATATTATTATCGATATGGTTTATTATTGTGGTTATAATGGCATATTCATATATCTAACTTCCGGTTTAGCCCAAAATAGCTAACATCCAACAAAATTTTGGCAACAACCTGTATATGAGTTGATTAAAAAGTAGCCAATCTTCTAATTTCAAAAATATGTAACACATATCCACTATCTTTAGTAGTTTTCGAGAAACAAAATGCGATAAAGTAAGAAAATAAGCTAATTCAATACTTTTCAAAAAATTCACGCATAGCTTAAAACTAAAGAAAAAGAAAACTACTAAAGATAATGGACATTAAATATTTTTAAAATAAGGAGATTGCCTACTTTTCAATTACTTCATAATATACAGGTTGTCGCCGAAATTTTGTCGGATGTTAGCTATTTCCGGCTAAACCGGAAGTTGGATATATGAATGGCATATACTTTTATAACCACAATAATACGCTATATCGATTTCCGTAATAATATACAGAGTGAAAAAACTTTAGAAAATCAGTTTTTTGACAATACCTCGTATCTTAGAGGTTCTATCGCTTATTCGATATTATAATAATAAAGGCTTGATTAAATCTATATTGTTCTTTATTTACAATGAAAAAATAATAATAATAGTACATTACTCTTTTTCAGTCAAATAACAAAAAAGAAGCAGAAAAACTGGTCAAAAACATAATAAAAGTAGTGATAAAGCTGGGAGTTCTGCATCGAAACAACTTGCTTTCTGAAGATGAAATAAAACAAGCCGAGAGGTTCAAGTCCAAGTTCCGAATGGCCGGGATGGCTATCATCTCTTTCTACGAGGTGGATTTCAGCTACGACCGAAATTATATAGTAAACGCCCTGCATGAAAGTCAAAAGTGCCTTGAAATTATCGTTTCCAAACATTTAACAGAGAAATCCTTGTCAAGGATCGAAAGTGTTTTTTCATTTTTTACTAATGAACAATTTTTGGATGCCATATTTAAACGGGATTCTGAGTATAGAGAAGTGCTTGGTCGGGTTGTTGGTGATCTTAATAAGGCCATCGACAATGGGGACCTTTAGTCCTGTTTCTTGTGATTTTTTTATTAGGTGTGATTTAGTTTTGATGTTAATTGGGTGATCTTTATTTCCTACACTGGGAAAATGTAGTAACATTTATTTAGGCGTTAAAAATGCTTTGGTAAGCGAGGTGCTACATATGACAAACATTTGTCAAGATAGCCACTTATGCTCCTTCTAGAACCACCGTGATCTTTTTCTTTAATCACCAGTAATCGCTAATAAGAACAAAACTATATAAAACAAGAATTTGCTGACTACAGGTACAAGTTTTCCAGATAATGGTAGTAAATGACAAGTGGCTGTTGCAGGATGCACCTTTCGTGAGACAAGTATTTTTAACGTAGACGTGCTAACATAATGTACATTTTTGTGCAGATATATATTTGTCGTATTCACTGTTTGATATGTTAATAAGTTATTGAAACAATAGCAATATTATATTTTTTTAAATGTGCTCAAAATTTTCTATCTACAATTGATAAGATAGATCCGTGTTGTGGTAAACTCATTGTACATATAATGATATTACATATCTTCTTTTATATTATACTGCATGAGTATTTAGGAAATAGCATATTTTTGCACTGGAACAAAAAAGTCTGTAGTCTCTATTTTGGGAATGTAGAGGATATTTAAAAAAGCCCTAAGTCAGTAATGTACAAATGAAACATATAAATATCTCGTATTTTATACACTAACCGATATTTTACTCGAACACTTTTGTGATTGCTTTTTGCTTATACTATACCTATTTTATAGGCCATTTATTATAATAATATTAACTTATGTATATTTCTAGAAGGATATAAGCTTACTAAATATTTCTTTTGACAATAAAATCACTGCACACATATTTCTCTAGACAATTAAAGTATATATATAGGGTGGACCAAAAAGCATTTATTATCTCCTGAGGGAGGTTGGAACTTTTCATGTGTAAAACACCAATCGACTCGTATTTCGATAACTAAGTTAGCATTATCCAGTGATGATTAAAGCTCCAAGTTTTCGTCATCCTGCAAATGTTCGATGTTTTGGACTACATTTTTTATCTTGGTGATTTAATGTAGCACTTTTGGGATGAAAACGCTTAGAAAAATTAACTAATGAAATAGATACAATGAATAGTAATTTGTCCCATTTTGATGGTTATGGTTCAGACAGCATTATTTGACCTATTGGGACTGGCGCTTAAAAAAAAAAATAATAAAAAAGCAAAACTTAATTGTTTTGAAATAGAACATCATGGTTATTCTTTATATTTATTTTTAATCTATTCTATAAATGCTTCACCTCAAAAACACAATATTCACTTCAAAATGTTTGTAGAGTTCCAGGTCGTCCACCTTATATGCCCTCAAATATAATTACTAGTCCTAATTTTAAGTCAAGTCAATTTCTTATTAAACTCTCGTAAGAGCACATGCACAATTTCGGCTTAATTTGTGGCCTCCTTTTTGAGGGCAAGAAGAAATCACGTAGGCATCGCAAAGCGAGGAACAATTTGTCCGAATATTTCTTAAGGGTACTTGAAACTTAAGATTTATCTATTTCTCTAATGTAGCTTAGCAATATTTCTATCACTCTACTGCAAAAGGGCACAAGAAATCTGAACCAAAAAAATATAATAAAATTAAATATATCAAATATATTTTTTATTGATTAGATTTAGTTTTTAATAAAATCATGACATCTGTTACTTGTATTATTATTGTATGTAGATATCAACGAGATGGATTTTTAGATTATATTTTGTGTTTTCTGTATAATTGTTTGTATACAAAAGTATGTTATATATTAATAAAAATTAGTTAAACAATTTTTTTATTAAATAAAATTATCGAAGTGAATTAACAGTTTATAGTTTATTACTAAACGATATACAAATTACATTTAGTGGAGTTAAGTAGTTGGAAGAGTACCCAATAAAATTCTGCAGCAACGAAATCTACTCCCTCCCCCCCCCCCGTTTTCGATGCCCGAGGGTGCTGAAAGCGGAAAAAATAGTGGATTGAAGTTTTTAGCGGCCGCAACCCCCTCAAAATCGAAACTACCCGCTTCGCATGTTTAGGTCAAGATCTTCGTTTCTACTATGATGTAGTTGTCAGACATACGAAACATTCGCTGCACTTTTATCATTCCAGCCTATCATTAATCACCATAATGATTTCAAATGCAGCAAGCCGTTATCAAATCAGATGAACTTCTGCTATGCTCTACTTGTGCATATCCCTCTGAAAGGCTTATAATAGGGAAGCATCATTTTGTATAATGATGTTATAAGAAATGAAAAATAAAATTAATACCTATATAACTTTTTTTTATTATAAATAATTGCCACAAACATAATGGCGTTTATTTTATTTCAATACCTACATTAGATATTTACAGAAATACAAATTTTTAAAGTTTAATACCGCGCTGTCGATCCGACGAAACTATGTGACGTCACTAATACCGATCGCGTGGCTGCAGTGTATCGCGCCATGTTATTAACAAGTGTTTTTCTGACATTTATATTTATTGGTTAGATTTGCAACCAACAAAGAAGCATCTTGTTTTATCTACGATCGTGTAAAAAGTAACTATTTTTTACATCATTTCCAGTATAAAAAGCAGCCTTTTATAAGAAACTGTGCAATAAAAAATTTTATCCACGACTATTGTATAATGTACCCATTATACGTCTGTTTGCTCGACCTTAATAATACCCATTAATCACGGCAGTGATTAATGAGTCATTAATCACTACTGTCAGATGCTTCCTTGATTTTATCCACGACTATTGTATAATGTACCTATTATACGTCTACCCATTAATCACGGCAGTGATTAATGAGTCATTAATCACTACTGTCAGATGCTTCCTTGATTTAGCTATAATATTATATTGTTCTGCTACAAACAACAAAAATATTTAGTAGTCGTGGATAAAGTATAGTATTCTACTCCTGTATAATGGCTATTATCCACTCGGTGATTTAGGCCACTCGCCTGCAGCTCGTGGCCGTAAACTTCACCTCGTGATTAATACCCATCATTATACGGTCGTTGAATAATATACTATTATCGCACGCTTCTACTACGGCAGTTTCTTAATAATGTCATTTCCATAGTTACCATCATCAGTCACAACCAAAAATTAACATTAATAATACTAACCGTCAAAGTGACGTTTACAAGAGAATATAGGTAAGTACTTAGTACAAATACAAATATTCTTAAAAATTGTCCCCATTTTACGATACTTGGCACGATCGAAGATAAAACGTTGTAAGACACACGTGTAAAGTCTTCTTATTGCACTCATGGCTTTTAAAAACACTCGCTTTGCTCGTGTTTTTAACCTAGCCGTTTGTGCAATAAACAATGACTTTTTACACTTGTATCTTAAATATCTATTATTAGATCGAGGCAATTAAAATTTCATTAATTAATAATGCACTGAACTAGATTTTAGCTGATAGTACAGGAACCAAGCAGAAATTTTGATAAAAGTGACATAATCGAGAATCTTAAATAATGTGTATTTTTGAAGATAATTGTGAATAAGCGAACGACAGTTAGTGACGTCAGCGGCTCACGACGTCACTATAACGCCGTTGCATTGCACTTAAGGAAAAATAGAGGCGTGTTCTATTTTAACCAACTTATTTAAAACTTTTTCTATTTAATTTTAAAAATGAAATTTGCTTTTAATGGTCAATAGGTATATTTTTTCTTCCTCATTTTATTCAATATGGTGAAAATAATGCAAGAAATGAGAAGCTCATTTAAGCTTCTGAAATTTCATGTATAATTTTTGAAAATTAGTTAAAAAATAGTATATTTTTTAATTAGAGATGGGCAAAAGTGGAAATTTTCAGTTTTGGGGAAACTTTCCTGGGAATATTTCTGGAAACTTTCAATCTAAAAAATTTTTTGTGAAAAATTTGTTAATGATCATATTTGTCTTGAAACAAGGTTTAAATTGATATCAAATATATTAGTATTAATTGTTAAATTACATAATTATTGTATTTCATATTTCCATTTTAAAAGTAAATAACTCGATAAAAAAAGACAGGTAGGTAATACAAGTAGTAATTTTTATTTTGTAAAAAACGAAAATTATATTTTATTTTGAATGCAAAACATAAAACTGTAAATAAAATAGAAAAGAACTCAACATTTCGTCATTTTAAATTATAAAAATAAAACATTGTCAGCGTCACAAAAATATGAAAAATATCTTAAAAAATTTGCGACATGCCTTTAATACGAGTTGAAAATGAAACGGGGGCAGAATACCTTAAAAATAAGGTGTCCATACACACAATCCCTGCTGAATTACATTCCAGTTGATGGAAACTTTCCCAGCAGATAGTTTCCTTCGCAGAAAGTTTCCATTTTGGGAATATTTCCAATTGGAAAGTTTCCAGATTGCCCATCTCTATTTTTTATGAAATAAATAGCACCTCCATCGTTTTAGTTTTAGGTTTTAGGTGAAGCGCTATTTTTTATCAACAATGTATTTTTTGTAAGAAGAGTAGTACAATCCCCTATGAGGCACATACTTGCAATAATTATGCTGCATATTGTACTATGCCTTCGAAAAAAGATTGTAAACCACATGACTAAAACGAAAATAAACAGCCAGGTGCACAACGGTAATACCATTGCGTGTTTATATGGTTCCCAGTTCTTTAATCACGATTTGTAATCATTCTTGAAGACCCTTTGGCGTCAATCTACAATCTACAAGATCAAACCTGCGTAAGCTGCAAGTTGGTTGCCCATTTAATTATTTCGCATATAAACCTGGTCCTATATACGTACTTGGCTGCCGGTTACTGTACAAGTCACCGACTCGGCGTGAGTGACAGACATGGCTCTGGCTACACTGCCTATCGAGTCCCGGTTCAAGACCGGGCACCGGCAAATGGCAATGTCGGTGGGTATGGATGTTTGTCTGCGTTTTTTCAAATGTGTAGCCCCCTTCCGGGCAGCCTTTGACTTTGGATTTGGAAGTTGTCTAATTTCTGTGGTAAAGAAAAAAAAAAAAAAAGAAAAAAAAAGTACAAATATTAAATTGTCAGAAAATTATATGGTGCAAGTTAAAACTTTATTTTCTACTTAGAGTAAATTTGTTGCATTTAAGAAGAATCGCATTAGTCGATTTACTGAGTGGTTCGGCTTTTGTTTTTCTTGTCAACATGCCAATGACCGGCGACTTTTTGTACTTACCATAGAAGTTGTCTTGTGAGGCAGAATTCAAGCATATTATTCGATAAAACGCCTTAGCTGTGGGGAAACATTTTTGTCTAATATAAAACTATAGTAGGCAGTACATTCTCTAACAAGTGTAAAAATTATTTCTGCTTTGGTGAATTTATAAATACCCCGGGACACTGGGAATATTCCCCAAAGGCAGAATTCAGGTCGACACGGTTTTAACGAACTTCTAGATAAGTTCTGTACACCTACATATATTATATTATGAAAATTAAATCACATTATGAGTGTTTACAATAAACTGTATAAAGTGTCTTGACTATGACGTAAAGTAATTTTATTTTGAGGCTCATGTTTATTTTTATACGCAGGTTCATATTGAATAAATTTGTAATTTTTATGGTTTTTTTTTTTACAAAAAACAATAACTTATCTCAAATAAATAAATTTGAAAGAGGTTTGAGGATAATACCAACATGGTTGGTGAAACAAGCGTTTTAACTTTTAATACAATGTTTTTTAACTGTCTCTGAAAGTAATCCCAAGAAAGTCTTAGACTATTGTGTTAGCTAAAGAGAGACAAGGCCCTACAGTTAAATGTGGAGTCCAACTAACATCTAAAACAACAACAGTTCCCTCTAACATCAAAGTTCGAAGTAAACCGTAAATAAATTTTTAATTTTCTTCAGGATGGATTTAAACAATCGACATTTTCAACCTGGTAGGTATTAACACATTTACCCACCATGTGTTTAGTTACGTAGTCGATGTTTTGATATCTCGTGGAAACTACATCAGTGTCATAGTAACAAAACAACTTTTTTGTAAAACATTTACTATCAATAAATATAACATAAATGAAATGAAATAACTGTTTTTATATATATACATATTTATCAACCACTCTCAGAACTTTAGCAGTTAAAAAGAACTAAACTAGAAAATAAAAATCACTTTTTTAATGTTTGATATACAAGGTGGCTCAAAAAAATTTGCAGCTTTTATTTTTTCCACTGACCCCTTTTCAGACAGGCCTTCGAAAATTTTCTAGAACTTAACTATTTCTGCTTTTCAATAAGTTACTTTCAAAATTTAATATATACAAAAAAAAAATCTAAAAAATAAAACCCTTATCAATTATAACTAGAAACTTCAGAAATTATCCCATCACAGTCATCCTGAATCAGTCTCTATGTTAATTCTATGCTAAGTCTAGTTTTAAAATTTCCTACTAGATTCATCCATAACATGATTAATTTCATTAAACATACATAATATCACACCAACACGAAATTGAAAAAAAAACTGATAAATTTCTGAACCACCCAGTATGTATAATTTTATATATTTTTTAAAACTATCTATATCCCACACGATCTTAGATTATAGCAACGTTTTGTTTTACTTAAAAAACCTATTTCATATTGTCACATAACATAATTAGTGGTATATCAGCTGACTGACCGTTATAATTTTTTTTTAATTTCCCTAAGATTCCACAGGTTTCATTGTTTCACTCGAATCGAAGTGTTCAATTCATCCTCGTCTGTTGCGTCTGGGTTCGCTACACTATCAGTGTTTTTAACATAAACTGGCATGCCATTACCCATCACATATTCCTCAGTCACATGTACCTCGGTGATGTTGGCGCCTGGGATCTCAAACATTGGCTCCAACAGGAGAGTTTCCTAGAAATCGTGTCAATTTTAACAGGTACTATTGTGAGGATATACAGGGTAAGGCAAAAAATTACATTTTTGCTTATAACTATTTCAAAATTCATCATTTAAAGACTCTAATAGAGGCTTTTAGTGGAACTTGTCACACAAAGCTGCTTCTCAGTTTGTTATTCAATTTTTTCATGTTGAGCTTAAATTAAAAATAAGATCACTTCGATTGCAGTCATAAAGATCAAGAAATCAAGGTTACATTTTTAGTAATCTGCGTCACCGTTAAGACTTAACAGACAACCCGCTAGTTGACGCACATTTTGTCAAGTTAAAATGTTTGAAATTCCATACTCGGTAAACACTACCCGTTAAGACACTCTAATTTTGCCAAACATCTTTGTTCTTTATAAATACCAACGAATTAGTACCACTATACACAGTTCGGTGTCCAAATGGAACTCAACTCCTCCCCAAAAATGCCCGCAACATTTGAATGGAACTTCTCTATTGGTCGACCCAAATTACAAAGCAACCACTAAATTTGACGAAGGCCGACTCTACAATAGTCGCGTCATATATTAAATTTTTACGTATTTTGGCAACAGACCAATCAGCATATGTTATCATTGTCGCGAAACGTATAAACGCTAAACATATGGAAAACGCGAATAAATGGAGAGCCAGCCTCACGTCAACTGCTGTATTATTCTCCAATTATTCTCTATCCTTGGTATTATTCTTTGCCTGTGTTTTGAAATTTCTACAGTTACGATCGTTTTTGTGAAGGTACGTATAAGAATTAAATTAACATTATATGTTTTGTGTATAAAGTATTAAGTTACGTAATGCAAACGATTAAAATGATCATTGATAAAATGTTAAAATCTCGTTTTTTTTAAGGTTAAATCGGAAATTGGCTGAAGGGGGCCCGGACCCAACTTCTCCACCGAAAAAACGAACGTCCAGACATTTTTCGGTGGAAGACAAGGAAAGCGTGCTGAACAATTTTAAGGCGTACGATGGGGAAAATCGGGAGGAACCAAAGATGGAAGGCATAAAGTTTACTGCAACGGCAGCAGGTGTGAGTGTTGCAAGTGTTTATAATATTCTTGGTGAATACAAACAAACACACCAACTTCAACCACCAAAAGTGTGTGTTTTGGACAATATTGATGAAGGAACTAAAAGTGCTCTCAAGCGTATAATCCATCATTTTTTTGAAGGCGATGAACAGAAATTGGCTTTCAGTGAGTAAACGGACTTTTTATTTCTTCGTGTTGTAATGTAATTGTGTTTGGCATTATAGGTTTTTAACTAAATAGTGTCCAAGGGAAAAAAATAAGATATCGCTTGGAGTCGAAGATTGCTGCGAGACATCAGAAAATACCGGGAAGAGCATAAGTTGTACTTTTTAGATGAGACTTAGGCACAGATTAACTATCTAATCTGTGACTTAGGTGAACGCTGGCCATACTGTAAGTAAAGTATGGAAGGACACAACAATCCTGATTCCAAGGCAGGTTTTCATCCAATGTTTAACGATGGGGTTAAAAAATACATCGGACAAGGGAAATCATCTTATAGTCCACCACATAGGATCCGAGGACGGTTTCGTTGAGAATTATATTACTTATCGTTGTTATGTTATTTACACATTTGATATATGCAATACGTAGGGCTTTGAAAGTCTATTTTTTCTACTGATTTACCAAATGTATTAAAATGATGAATAAAGCATTCTATTTTATATTATATTTATATCTCTCGTAACTTTCTTAAACGAACTGTAGTAGAACCTTGTGAAAATAAAGACAAAATAGGTAGGTAAACAACACGTTTTATTTATTTGGACATGTGAAAACCGAAAAGTAAATGACTCAGCAGATATGACTATTTTTGAGTATTTTGCATTGGGGTTGATCATTGAGTATATTACTTTATACTCCATGGGTTTATCCAGTGAAGTAACCTATGTAAATTGTTATAGTAAATCACAAACTAAACTTTTTTGAATTAAATAACCACGGACGTTCTTTAAAGTATGGGGAAAAAACTCGCGAAAGAACCTAACCTAAAAACGAATACAAACGTAAACAAACCAGGCAATCAGCTGGCCGAGGCCGAGTAAAAGTATCTTGAGTTTGCGCAGTGCGGGCTAATAAAGGAAACGTCGTTTAAATTTTTGCGGGAATAAAGTATTATTTTTAAAAGTCCAAAATTGAAGATGTATAATAGAAGCTTTAATGGGTATAAACATTATAAAAATATAGTACAGCTGTAGTAGAAAATGTAACACATATAATAACAAATTTTGTTGAAGCTATCACAACTTTCATTAATTTCCATCGTGTAAAACTGACTATTGCGTACACCGTTCTGCGCTGCCATAAAATTAATGGGGCGGAGTCGATTTCCATTTGGGCGCCGAACCTAGTATAGAAGTAGCTTTAAAATGCTTTGTTTGCGAACGTACATAAACAAATCAACAATGTTTACACGCTTTTGCGGACACACTTTTTTATTGGTCGGTTCATCAAATTTTAAATTTGGCGCGCGTCGTTTGGGTACTCCCGCAGGACTGCGTTCAGGAACGCTTACCGAGTACACACAGTGTACCTGTACTCGTTCAGAAATAGTAAAGTTACTCTTAGGTCAACTACCCTACAACGTTCAGAAATGGCTTAGTAAGTCGCCAAAAGTAAACCATGATCGCCGCGCTCCGGAGCCCAGCGATAATCGCCGCACATGCGTAGTATAAAAAGTGAATTAAGTTTGAAAGGCAAAAGCTATATCTTTGTTTGAAGTGAGGTTATATAGAAAATATTTTTTTATTAACAATTAACAATCTTTAACTTTTTCTTAAGTAATGGGAAGCATGTTCTCAACATGGGTCAGATTTGTCTCCAAAATGTTGTGTTTTATAATTTTATAAGATTTGAATAATTTGATCGCCGTAACGCGTTCATAAACGAACATCGCCTCGGTACACTACGCAAAGTTTCATTGTTTACCATTACCCCGGTATTACTTTTTCTTTCTGAACGGGCTCCTGTTTTTCGGACATATCCGCGTTGAATTTATGTTTGACAACTTTGACAATTGTTTGTTTACTCCGGCAGCCATTAATCTAGCACCGTAATTTTGTGTTTAATGTGTGATTTTGATTGTGTTTTAAAGTTATTTTGGTATTATAGACATTATTTAGTGTATAGACATGGTTAGGAAGTGCTTTGTTTGTAAAGTTCTATTTAAAAAGGGCGAAAAGCGGTCATTTCATAGATAAGTGAATCAGTGCATGGACGGGGGTTTGTAATGGCAATAGGTGTTTTAGGTCAGGTATTGTAATTAATATTATATCAAATAATTTTAAGTTTAGTATAATTAACTACACACAAATCGTATTATATCATTTGAATATAATAAGTATTATAATTTTGCATTGTATATTTTATATATTAATGTAGGTATTTAATACTTTTTATGTACTTTTACGAAATAAAATATTCTAATTTGTAAGCGTTTTTTTTACTGACTTTAATAACATTCTATATAATAAACTTTTTCAATAGATAGACAAGATGGTAATGGTGCCTTTTCATTTTATTGTAAGAAGACGATTATTTTAAAGGATTGTGATTTCTTTCTATTTTCTTTATATGTCACCCCTTTTTAATAACCCGCCCATGTCATTGTGTCTCTATGTATTGTCTATCTTTTTTTAATTCCAGTTTCTCTCTTTAGATGTATGCCTACAGTTAAAAGACATACTACGATAGGCAAAGCTCCTTCTAGTGGTACTAATTCGTTGATAAATACCATATTCCGTTTACTATTTGCACTTACCATGATGGCCCGTAATCCTCTAGCTCCAGTTTTTCTCTCCATGGCTAAGTGAGCAACAGCATTTAATGCCTCAGAGGTGAAAGAAAGATTGCACTGGTCCATGGCAAGCAATCGTTGGTACTGAGGTATCAGAGCATTTTTCGGCTCTGTTAGAATCCTGACCAGCATACCTTGGTTGAGCGAGTGGAAAGGCACAAGAACTGGAAATCGTCCTACAAATTCCTAGAAAAATAACAACAGCTGCATTATTGGAACTGAACAACCTGAACGATTTTTGATTGAGAACCTTTGAAACTTTAAAGGCTCATAAAGACAAATCCGTTGGGCATGGCCGTTAGAACGCAACATTTAATAAAGAAATGAATGAGTCAAATTTAGCAACTTTACTTTCTTGTATTTATAATCATTCTCCCTGTTAAAATCATTCGGGCACACAGAGGTTCATGTTATGTAGCAATAAGGTGGTTTTTACAAGTCAATTAATTGTCGATGAAGCTATTTATTGCCGCTTCAATTTTTGTACATTAAGTAGTTAAGTTCGTTTGTACTTACAGGAATCATTCCAAAATCTATCAGGTCTCTAGCTTGTACTTGCTTCAATGCAGTGTCCTTTTCTAAATTTTCTTCTTCTGCAGTTTGGGAAGACTGATGTAAAGTTGCCTCCTGAGCCACCGCTCGTCTACCTTGACCGCCAGATGTTGGAGCGCCAAAGCCAAGATACTAGAGAAATGTACAGTATATAAACACATTTCGCAGTTTTCAAAATGAAAGGTTTTTGTAAGGGGGCAGATTAACGGTAGGCAAATGTTACCCCTATTGAGTATGGTAAAATTGACGACAGACAATATAATCTTGAATTAAATCAGTGTAACTGGAGACGCTCGTACGAAGTATACGGAAATAGAATTCAAATATTTTATACAGTAGCTTCTTGCAGACTAAAACAAAGAAATGACTAAAAACAGAATATAACAACATAATACTATCTTAGGGGCAGCGAGCGGAGGACTGACTTGACTCACTTCATAGCGATATGAAGTTAAGCGACAGCTACCGCGTTCAGTACTTGGATGGTGACTATCCACGGAAAGACGCAGTCTCGTTTCCCTACTTCTAGCGGCTTGTATATCAGCTATATCGCAGAAGCAATACAACTGTAGGCGAGAGGTGTATTGAGGATATACCATTCTTTGGAGAGGATGTAAAGCAGTCGGTCCCTTGTCTATTAAATGTTAGGCAAGTAAAAAATCCCTACTCTTAGTAAGATAAGAGGTTCGGCAAAATTTCCAGGTTGGGGGTTGCTCATCTCCTGGCGTCGGTGATAGGCCCTGGTAGCGGAAATAGGCCGACGTTAAATAAGTGAATAAAAAAAAAAATAAAAAATACTATCTTAGAGGTTAACCATGTTTTTAAGTTGAAAACGACTCATTGTTACCTAACCTTCAGTTGAATATGGATATCTGATATCTTTTGAGCATTGCGTAAAACAAACTCAAACCAAGGAATTTCTTCAAGTATAATGAGTTTTATCAGGGTGTAACGAGGCAAATTTTTAGACCTATTAATTCACCTGTAGTTGAAAAGTTTACTAGTTACTTTGATTTTAATCAGTTATTTTTTGGTTCACCTGGTATAACCAGTTTAGTCAAAATATACGAGTTCTGGAGCCCTAAAATTCCGCGTTTTGTTTATTAGAAGTTAACTTAATTTTTTTAAAACAATAAGTTTTTATTTATAGATAAATTCGGGTACACCTTGTATAAAGGTGTACAGTAATTTCGTTAAGTATTGTAGTAACCACCTGCATTGTAAAACCAGTCCTGTTGCATTTCTTTCGATTTATTTAAACGAGTTATAAATAATCTAATTTATTTTTGTATTTCAATAATCCGTAAGTTATTAATTTCGTTTCTTGTACTACCAGAATCAGAAAAATAAGTAGAAGTTTACGTTTTCTCTATATAACATCACTACCTTATAATAATTTCAGAGTAAGCCTCTAACTCAAAGAATATGCAGTTAGTAGATGAGACGCTCCATTAGAGCGACAACCAGCAATCCTAGAACCCAGGACATACCGTGTCAAAGTGGCATTCCTACATGTTAAACAGGGATTGCCGCCCAAAGCAATAAAATCATAGGCGACAGGCTTTTTGTACAATACTAAATAATAATTAGGAATAAATGACTTTGTTTAGGCTTTATACAAGCATAATAATAACAAACATATCTAAATTGATATACTTATATTGATGTTTCATCTCTAAACATGCTATTATTAAATTCATTGGACTTTCTTTAATACATGATGAATATTGGATTAAAAATTATAAAATTCAAAACGTCTAAAAACAAATTATTAAAAAAATTTTTTTAACTCACCACAAAATTCATTCATTATCTAGCAAAGAAAGAGAATTGTAAAATAAGATATAAAGGAATAGGCCTTATCTAAAAGAGAGTGATATATTTTTATTACTAATTAATTTTTGATATCAATGTCAGGGTAGAATAAAACTAGTTTATTTTGATTTATTTTTGACATCAATGTCAAGTAATGTTAGACTGACATTGGATTTAGGTTATATCAATTTGTTTCGTTAATGTCAATTTGATATTAGAATGAGGTTATATTATTTTTTGAATGTCAATGTCAGAATCAAATTAAAAATAGGGAATTTTTAACGTCATCATGTCACAATTAAACTAAAACTAGATTATATTAATTTTTTATGAAGATTAATAATTTTTATTTAAATGTTTTACGTTTTGCTTTGAATGTTATGGATTCTGCAATTTAATTCAATGCTGTATGACATATAGTCCTGCAGAGTATTTTGCATTATTCGACAATAACAACGTTCTAAAGTGTTTTCAAGATTTTTTTTTGATTCAACATAATTTATATTTGCATGTTCAGAAATGGAACATCAATAAATATATTAGATAATTTTGTTATTATTGGGCCAATATAAGGCTTGAATAAGGTTGTTTATAGACAACAAATCTCGAATAAAGAGAAGTAGAGTAATTTTATAAGAAAGCATGAAAATGTAGGCGGCATTAATTATAGAAATTTGTTTATTATGGTTACATGACAGTTTATTAATTGTAAAATGTAAGTTCAAGTAAATAAATTTGTTTTGCGAGATTAATCGTCCACCTGATGAGCTTATGATAGCGAAAGAATATGTACATCTTCTTGTGGACTTCGTTTTTTAATTGGTGACCATAATGAATGAATTTTGTGGTGAGTTAAAAAATTTTTTTTAATAATTTGTTTTTAGACGTTTTGAATTTTATAATTTTTAATCCAATATTCATCATGTATAGAAAGTCCAATGAATTTAATAATAGCATGTTTAGAGATGAAACATCAATATAAGTATATCAATTTAGATATGTTTGTTATTATTATGCTTGTATAAAGCCTAAACAAAGTCATTTATAAACAATGCATATCAAGAAAAGATAGAGAATTGTAAAACAATAATTAGGAAGTAGCGCCACAAGAGTTAAATTTCATTAACTTTATAAAAGGATAATACTAAAGTATTTAAAAGCACTCACATTTTCATTATTCCTTCGCTGTATCAACCGTTCTAAACCATTATAGGCACCGCTGGCTACGAAAAGAATATTTGTTGTATCTACTTGGATGGTCTCCCCCCTTAACTTTCTCGGGGAATTTCGTTCGGGAACATTGACTACTGTGCCTTCCAACATTTTCAACATCCCTTGTTGGACTCCCTCACCTTAATAAACAAAATATATCTACCTGTTCCTCATCTAAACTAATCACAAATGATTCTTCTTAACATATCAACGTAATTTGAATTAGATCTTACCTCCAACATCCCGTAGTTGGTGTATACCAGGAACAGCACCAATCTTGTCAACTTCATCTAGAAACACAATTCCTACTTGCGCTCTTTCCACACTGTACCCAGCGTCTTGCAGTAATTTCCCAATGACGCTTTCTATATCTTCACCTACATACCCGGCTTGCGTTAAGGTGGTACAATCGCATATGGCAAATGGCACGTCTAGGCACTGAGCTATGGTTTGAGCAAGAAGCGTTTTACCTACAAGAACATACCTTTAAAACACGTAAATGTAAGATTTCTTCTTTCCTACCTGATCCGGTGGGTCCTAAAAGTAAAATATTGCTTTTCTCCAACTTCAGCTCGTGTGACGTCCTGTCAAGAATGTCAGAGCCGGTAGTGGTTTGAGCATGTCTGGTAGGGCCAGCCGAGTCAATGGGACCACCGAAGTTTAGTCCCATCGATGTGTGCCCCAAACCTGTGATATGGAGTTGATCTGCACATTATAGTATGCCAAATTACAAGCAGAATTGGAAAATTTACTTATTTTTAAAAAAGATTAGCAGGGATCAGAAACTTTTTAAAAGTATATAAGTATATAAGTTCATATTCACATTATTTTATTATCTGCGATAACAAGTTATAACGCATGTGTTACATACATTGGCGTCCTATCATCAGTGACAGCAAAAATTAAAATTAATATAAACCTCCCCACGGCTCAATCGTACAGCTAACCAGAACTATTAGTAAGTAAGCTTAATTGGTTGATGCCAACGACCAATTACATGTCGTTATAAGCTGGAATCATCCAAACTAGTAAACGGGTTTCTGTTAGATGTCAAGAGGAATTTACTTGTCTTTGATTTGGTAACACCCAGATAAAAGAAACCGTAGAAATAAATAAGTTACTAATCAAAGAAAAGGGATCGTGTAGGTTTTAGAAGACTACTTACCCCTATGTGTTATATTTTGATGAGGACCTTGTTCCATCACAGCCATATCTTGCCTTGAATGGTTTACCTGGGTAGGATTATTATTGTATATTCTTTTATAATGGTTGTATACAGCTACAGATAATACCTACGGATAAAATTTAAAAAAATCGTAAAAATATCATTCAACACTAATCTTAGGTGAAACAATTCAATTTAATTGGACTAATAAAGTAGTATGTAGAGTTATGTATGTATGTATGTAGGGTGTTTTATTCTATGAATCCACAATTTGGTTATTGCAAGGACCGCAAACCCAGAGAGCACAAGATATTCTCAGAATAATCTGAAAATCTTCTTAAAGAATTTCATTCCATTAATTGAAAAAATTACCTTTAAATTACTTTGGAATAACCAAATATAAATATTTTATGAATATTTTTAGAATATCATCTAATACATAATACATATTAGAATTGAAAATAAAAGATGTATGGAATATATTTCAAACTCGATTTCAAATATATTCTATGAATAATTCTTTAAATATTTTATCTTTGAATTATTATTTTGAAAATATTTCATAAAGAATATGATAAAAACACTTTTATGATACATACGTTCTATATTATTCACAAAAAAATATGGTGAAAATATATAAAACTATTTTATACTGATTATTTTTATGTTCGTTTATACGAGACGTAAATACTACAATATAAAAAAACAAGTTCAATGCAGCACATCCAAGAATATTCTATTATGAATATTCCAAAAGGAGCACAAAGGTATATTCTGTGGCTAAATCAATTAAAAATATCCTGACAATAATTTGAAAATTATCCTTAGGATATTCTCAAGAGATAAAACGGGTCCCATTCGGATATTCTAAGAATATTCTAAAAAGAATATTCACGTTTATAAGTTAATTTAAGAATAATAGAATATTCCGCAGAAATATATTTTAAAAATAATTTAGGGATATGTTTGTGCTATTATGAAGCAAATGCCTAAGCAACTGGAACTTCTACCATGTTGGTCGAATATAATTGTTTTGATCAATAATAACGAAAATACTAACCTTCTTAGCATACTCCTGTCCGACAACGTGCTTATTTAAATAATCGTAGATCTTCTTTGGAGGTGGCGGCGGCTTCCTGTACTGTCCGGTTTTCGCGTCGACCCCTTCCTTCTTCTTGCTATCCACCTCGCTGAGGACCACAAAAAAATGGTGACATTTTTCGCATTTCACAAACCTCGTCGAACTTACAAATGTCTCGACGTGCGTGCAAGGATCGCCACATTTAGGGCAGGATAAGGTATTTTTGTTTTTTCCGCTACCGCTTCCCGAGTCTTTCGTCGGGGGCGGAGGAGGTTGGGAGCTGGTGGGGGGATCACCGGCGCCGATTGTTTTTAGCAACACAACGCTGGTGCAGATTCCCTTGTTTTGGGGGCTGTTCTTCGTATATACGGCGGAGAGAAAGCCTGAAACAAAATTATATATAATAGGTAGTTACCTTTTATATAAATGTTATCTTCCATGTCAGTTTCGACCTTTGCAAAATTATTGTCAATTATCATAATCTCACACAAGTCTGCTAAATCGCAGTTGTTTTGATAATTCTAGTCTGCCGAAAAGATAATTCGTCATTTTAAATTATAAAAACCTTGTAAGTGTTATTTTTATTGATATAAGGTTTTGGCACTTTTAACGTTATTTGGTCAAACAAATCTCATTAAATACGTTGTAGTAAGTAAATGGTCTGGGAGAAAAATAGGTACTTATCATGTGTATGTATTACTGAGTGGGGTATTTAAGTTGACAATTGCCAATAACTTGAAAATAAAGCATTTTAGAAAAAAAAATTTCTTTCAGACAGAAGTTCCATCGTTTCAAGAGCGATATCTAATGGCTATAATTTTTTTAAATATGGTGGAGGACTTCAAGGTCATTTAAAGGTCAACTCCGTTTTTTAAATAGTAAGTAAGTAAATATTTATTGGTGCATTATACAGAGTATTTACACATGTCAGTAAGCAGGATACAAGTTTCTGCATAAAATAATTATATAAACGTATGTTAATATATAAAAATATGAAAGTAACATAATAACACATAAGTATAATAATGTAAAAAAGTGTATAAAAAATATATATAAAAGCATAGTAATAAAAACGTTATATATCACATACAGTAGAAAAGTCAGCGTTCAAGAATTCACTAAAATTATAAAAAGCGTTATCAATTAAAAATTTGTATATCACAGTCTTAAACCGTTTATAATCTAAATTCCTGATGTTTAGGGGCAATACATTAAAAAACTTGATTGCATAGTAACCCGTCCCATCTCGTGTTTTCGAGAGCCTTAAATAGTCAAAATTTAATTTGTTGTTGTTTCGGGTTGAATATGAATGAACATGTTCACGTGTCCTATAGTTTGTTCCATGTTCTTTAATGTAAAGGAGACATTGCAATATATAAGTGCTAAATATAGTTGGGATTTTTAGTTTTTTAAAAGAGTCTTTGCAGTCGTCTCTATAACCTAGTCCGGCAATTATCCTTACTGCTTTTCTTTGTACAGCGAACACATCTGCAGCATGAGGTGAGTGACCCCAGACTAAAATTGCATAGGAAATTGAGGAATGGATTAATCCGTAATATGCTGCTAGAATAGTTGTCTGTGACACACAATTCACAAGAGATCCCAATAGAAATATATTTTTTGCCATTTTTTTACCTATAAAAATGGTATGTTTTTCCCATGTCAATTTATTGTCTATATAGACTCCTAGAAATTTGACACAGTCCGTGGTTACTAAATTATCATCCACTGTATGATGCCTTAAACTGAAAATCATGTTTTCTGTTTTATTCTCATTTAGCATTAATTTATTGGATAAGAACCAATCGTGGATAATCGTCTCAGATTCGTGTACACTGGACAATAATGTGTCAATATCCTTGTTATTGTGTAACAAAGTTGTGTCATCAGCAAATAAAACAGACTTTGCTGAGACAGTATTGTTGGGCAAATCGTTAATGAAAATGAGAAAAAGAGTTGGACCCAGTACGGAGCCTTGGGGTACTCCAAATGTAGTGTTTATCATACCTGAATTCATATTTTGATGATTTACATACTGAAACCTTTGATCAAGGTAGGATGTGAGTAGCATTTGGCTGTCGATAGAAAATTTGTAGTAATTCAGTTTTTTTAATAAGATTTCGTGGGATACGCAGTCAAACGCTTTGCTTAGATCTAAAAATTGAGCATACATGATTTCACTATTTTCAAAGCCCCTGTTTATTAAATTTGTTAATGTGTTAATAGCTAGAGTAGTAGACATCTTTGTTCTAAACCCAAACTGACAGCTGTTATATAAATTAAAATGTTCGAAATAAGCAGTTATCTGTAACTTTAAAACTGTCTCCAAAATCTTAGCAAATAATGGTATAATGGAGATTGGCCTGTAATTAGCAGGATCCTCAATATTGCCCTGTTTATGAATGGGGATGACTTTTGCTACCTTTAGAATTTTAGGAAATATACCATTTTTAATACACTGGTTTATCAATTTGGTTAATGGAATAAAAATTATATGTTTAATGGAATGAAGTATTTTTATATTTATGTTATAAGCATCTTTACTATTTGTTTTTTTTAAACCATTTATTATATCCAGAATTTGAATAAAAGAAACTTCCAAAAAATTGAATTCACTATCAAGTTTCTCCACATCAATATTTTTTATTGCTTTAATTCGAGGCTTAATTACTTGCAAACAGTGAGTTCAACTAGAAAAATAGTAGAAACAAAAGTTATTTATTTTTTATCGGAAAATATGAATCTGTAAAAAATAGGGATTTATATTAAAAAAAAAACAAAGTTGACCTTCAAATGGCCTTGAATTCCTTCATCAAATGAAAAATAATTATAGACATTAGATTCCGCTTTTGAAATGATGATACTTCTGTCTGAATTTTTTCAAGTTATTCGCAATTGTCAACTTAAACCCACCCAGTATATTGATTTAACGAAGCATTTTCCGTTATAAGTTTATATGAACTTTTCAACTTATTTTTTAGCCCACTATCACCTCCTAACCCTAAATTTTCGACCACCCTGTATATATAAATATACAGTGAGAGCCAAATAATCATTTTTAAACTATAGTAAAAAAATAGAGTGACAAGAGTCTATGTTGTGTTTATGCAGGGTGTTTTCTAAACATGCGGCACAAATTTAAGGGGATATTCCTTGGGTCAAAATAAGAAAAAAGTTCCCATAAACATATGTCCAGAATCGCTTCATTTTCAAAATACGGGTTCAAGTATTTTAAAAAAATCGTTTTTTATTACTACCTAAAAAAAGGCTTGAGCCGATTTCATTTAAATTTTTACAGTTTCTTAATAATTTTATGGGGTGTATTTTAGACATATTAGAAATAATAACGCCCAGTTAATTTTTGCAAAGGTCATAATTGTTTTGAACAAAACAACTAAAAATACTGTTGAATTCCACAAATACTTAATAAGCAAAAATCACTCCATCCACAAAGTAGAACGAGAATAATGAGATCATTCAATATGTGTTTATAGTAGGCTATCACAGTGCTGATGTTAAGCTATATAGTTGTTTAAGATATAATATTTTAGTAGTTATATTTTAACTCTTGTGTGAAGCATACCTCATTAATATAAAAATAATTAAACGGCATCACTAAATCTAGGTGTTTTTATTTCCCATACCAATAGGTTATGGGCCCAGATAACGTGTAAACTAGTTAATTCATTAAAGAAAACAATCATATTAGACAAAGAAACAAATTAAATAAAAAATTAAATAGTCTAGTGAAAAGGACAGACAATTTCATTAAGTTAGTTTTTAAGTGATTAAGTGCGTAAGTGACAATAAAATGGAAACGCTCAAAACTAAAAATATAGTGCCATTTAATGGACAAAGGTACAGCATTTGGAAGCGTCGAATACGTGCATTATTAAATGAGTTAGATGTGTTGCAAGTAATTGATGAAGATGCTCCTGAGATGGTTGATGACGAGTGGGCTAAAGCCGAACGAACAGCAAAAGGTGTCATCATACAATACCTATGTGATTCATTGCTCAGTTTTGCTGAGGAGCACATTACAGCTAAAGAAATTGTGCAACAACTTGACGCTCTTTATGAACGTAAAAGTCTTCCATCTCAACTTGCAATAAGATAACAATTATTGGAGATGAAATTCAAAGGTGACACTTCATTAATAAGCCACTTTACTCAATTTGAAGATTTTATGATTGAACTTTTATCAGCTGGTGCACAGTTAACCGAAACTGATAAAATTGCCCATTTATTATTAACCTTGCCACCTGACTATAATGGGGTAATCACAGCGTTGGAAACATTAGCAGAAGAAAACATAACTCTTGCATTTGTTAAAACCCGTCTATTAGACCAGGAAGTTAAGCTAAAATTCAACAAGTTTAAAAGTGCTACACGTCGAGACTGCCAAAACAAACTTCGGAGAGAAACCTAACAATCAACAAACCAGAACAAACTGGAGGACCTTCCGTAAGCCAGGGAATGGAAACTTCAACCAAACACAAAATAGAAGTCGTTAGTACAAATCGCAAAATTATGTAAATAAACCAAATAAAAGGTTTTCAAACATGAAATGTTACCACTGTGGCAGAAAGAATCATATGAAAAGCGATTGTTTCTACTATAAAAGGATGATACAAAATAAAGTTAATAACCAGGAAGACCGACCTCGAACAATTCAAACAGTTCAAACTACTTCAAACAGTGGGAGTGGTTTTGCATTTATGGCAGGAGACTTTGACAATCAATTCATGAAAGAAGAAATAAATTTCTTGCTGGACAGCGGTGCCTCAGATCATCTAGTCAACACACTTGGAATCTTCAAGGAAATGGTGGATTTAGTGCCCCCGTTAAAAATTTCCATTGCAAAAAATGATATGTTCATCATGGCAACAAAAAGAGGTTCCATCCCGGTAATCACAAACTTGGGAGTAGAAGGTGTTCTAGAAGATGTTCTGTACAGCCCTGAGGTGCCATATAATCTATTATCTGTCCGTCGGATTCAACAAGCTGGGATGTCAGTAATATTTAATGAAACTGGTGGAGTTGAAATACAAAAGGGTGGTAAGACTCTCTTAACAGGTAAGTCTTTAAATGACTTAATAGCTGTTACTTTTAAAATTAATAAAAAGGGTATTCCGAATCAAAATCATTTGGTATTCAATATTAATATACCATCGTCAAAATATAAAATTTGGCACGAACGTTTAGGTCACATTGGGAAAACAAAATTTCTTGAATTAAAAAATAAAGAAATGACCGATGATGTTAATCTGATTAAACAAATCTATCCGAATAATGATATATGTGAAAGTTGTATTTATGGAAAACAATCCAAATTACCTTTTTCTAAAAGTAAAGATAAAAATTTTATTAAAAGACCTTTATTTATTATTCATAGCGATGTGTGTGGTCCAATTAAACCTTTAACATATGACAACAAAAATTATTTTGTCATATTTATTGATTCATACACACACTATACAGTAACTTATCTCATTACGCTCAAATCTGAGGTTTTTACAGTTTTCAAGGATTTTGTCGCAAAAAGTCAGGCGCATTTCAATCTCAAAATAGTTCATTTATATTGTGATAATGGGGGTGAATACCTCTCAACTGAATTTAAAGATTTTTGTGTACAAAATGGGATTAGTTATCATTTAACAGTACCCCACACTCCAGCACAAAATGGTGTAGCAGAAAGAATGATAAGAACGATCACAGAAAAAGGTCGTGCAATGATCAGCGGTGCTGAGTTAAATAAATCATTCTGGGGTGAGGCAGTTTTAACGGCTACATATTTGATCAACAGAACCCCTACAAAAGGTTTAAATACAAATAAAACACCATATGAACTGTGGCATAACAAAAAGCCCAGGATAAACCATTTAAAAATTTTTGGTTCTACAATTTACGTGTATATCAAAACCAGTAAAACAAAGTTTGAAGAAAAATCTTTGAAAGGTATACTGGTTGGCTATGAACCTAATGGTTATAAAGTGTGGAGTGTGGAAACTGAAAAATGTTTTACTGCCCGTGATGTAATTATAGACGAGATTAGTTTTAAAATCACAAGACCACAGTATGAAATAAAAACATTAGAAAATGAACCTAATAAATCTGTCATAGCAAATAAACAGCTATGCCTTGATCCTGACTCAAATACACAAAGTCTTTCAGAACCTAAATTGCGACAAAGTGAAAGAATTAAACAACTTGCAAAAATTTCTTATAACGAAAATGAAACTGATAATTATTTATTATGTGCACAATCACTGGTCTGTTCTACTCCCATCTCATATAATGAAATAAAAATAAGAGATGACAGAATTCAATGGGAGGAAGCAATAAATGATGAGTTAAACTCTCTAATAATAATAAACAATACATGGTTAATAGTACCGCGACCATCTGACAAAAATATTATTGATTGTTAATGTGTGTTTACAATTAAACACGATGAGTTTGGAAACCCAATGCGATATAAGGCGCGTTTAGTTGCAAGGGGTTTTAGCCAAAAATATTTAGTAGATTATGAAGAGACATTTGCACCCGTTGCCAGAATATCAACTTTTCGAATTTTATTGGCATTAGCAAATCAGTTCAGCTTATTAGTCCATCACATGGATGTGAAAACTGCATTTTTAAACGGAAACTTAAGCGATGAAATATATATGAAAGTCCCAGAGGGAATAAAAGTTGAAAAGAGTAAAGTCTGTAAATTAAACAAGGCAATATATGGACTTAAGCAAGCATCTAGATGTTGGTTTCAATTATTTGATAAAACTTTAAAACAAATCGGTTTTAAAAATTCCTCAGGAGATAGATGCCTTTATCTTTTAGATAATGGTCATATAACCAAAAAATATTTTTTTTAGTATTATATGTTGATGATTTGGTTATTGTAAGTGCAAATACAAACCATGACAAGTTTCAAACAATATTTAATGAAACAATTTAGTATGGTTGATTTAAATGAAATAAAGTTTTTCTTAGGTATTAAAATTAGTAGATCTAATGACACAATTACCTTAGATAAAAGTGCGTATTTAAAAACAGTATTAACTAAATTTAATATGATTGATTGTAAACCTGTCAACACGCCTTTGCCTATGAACTTAAATTATACAGCCTTAAATTCAGAAATAAATTATAAAGCTCCATCAAGGAGACTAATTGGATGTTTAATGTATGCCATGATGTGTACTCGACCAGATTTGTCGACAGCTCTTAATATTTTAAGTAGATACCAAAACAAAAATAATCATGAACTTTGGCAAAATTTAAAAAGAGTTCTTAGGTATATAAAAGGTTCTCTAGATATTAAATTAACTTATGTCCGTGGTGTCTATAACAAAATTATTGATGGCTTTCTAGACTCTGATTGGGGTAGCAATGAAAATGATCGAAAGAGTACATCAGGATACGTATTTAAATTATTTGAACGTTGTACCATAAGCTGGAATAGTAAACGACAAAATTCTGTTGCAGCCTCATCTACAGAGGCAGAATATATGGCACTATTTGAAAGTGTCAGAGAGGCCCTTTGGGTAAAATCAATTTTAACTAGTATAAATATAAGAATATCAGAGCCTATAACAATATATGAGGATAACACTGGTTGTATAAGTATTGCCAATAATCCTACATGTCACAAAAGGTCGAAACACATCGACATTAAATATAATTTTTCAAGAGAACAAGTTGAATTAAAAACAGTAATGCTAGAATATATTCCAACAGGTAAACAGATTGCTGATGTATTTACCAAACCACTACCAGGAGCTCGGTTCCTGGAACTTCGAAGAAAAGTTGGGCTGGATTGACAAAGAATATACAAATGGTCTGAGTGGGTTTTTAACTGGGTTTTCCCCATCTCCGTGCAGCAAATGTTGGACCATATACCTCTACCCAGATTTAATGCCGAAAGAAAGAAAATTTTTAATTTTGAATAATGGATTAATTTTTGAGTGGGAGTGTTGAATTCCACAAATACTTAATAAGCAAAAATCACTCCATCCACAAAGTAGAACGAGAATAATGAGATCATTCAATATGTGTTTATAGTTAACAAAACGTAGGCTATCCTAGGTGTTTTTATTTCCCATACCAATAAATACAACTTTTTTGTTCGTTGCTTTATTTCGTATCTCGCTATGCCATGCCCCCCCCCCCCCCTTGAAGAGTTTGAAGATTAAGAAATTAGTTTTATTATTATTTAATTACTAAAATGGAAAATATTTTTGCTATTTTATTTATTAGTTTATAGTTTATGTTGTTCATGGCCACCCCTGGGGCCTTGTGGATCCGCTTATGTGCCATTCATTAATCCTGGTACTGATCTATTTGAAGAAATTAAAGAATAAAATTGTCATCGGTACACACAGTTAAAAGGATGTCTGTAAAGTATTGGTATAATATTAAGTTTTTAATACAAAACATAAGTGAAAGCCCCAAAACTGAACCTTGAGGAACACCTATTTCTATATTCAGATAACTTCTGGTGCCATTAACTTCAACGAGCTGTTTCCTATCAGAGAGGTATGGAGTTAACCAATCCGCTATTTCCCCCCTGAGCCTATATATCTCACGAATTTTAGAATTAGCAAAATATGATTTAAACTGAAGGATTAGCTAAGGTCCATGACGCCTCTTCTCTTCTGCTCCAAATTATAGACACCGTTCAGAAAATCATAATAGCTGATTCCTTTGAGAAATACATGGTGCGATTTTGAAAATAAACTGTTTTGAATAGAAAAACAACATTTTATTAATAAAATATTTTTTTTAAATAAAGACAAATGACTCGCTGATTTGAGGGCTGTTGAAAGAATTCCCATTGAAATAGAACAATTTACTAAGTAAGCTATTGGGGTAACGAGGAATTTAAGAGATTTCTCTAAGGTATTAGTAGTTGTGGTGCTATCTAACCAAAATAAATTAGACTTATTTAGTTCCACACTGATATTAAATATTTCAAATTCGGTTACAGGATCTAGAAAAAGCATACTTTGAAATTTGTTTAAAACTAAGTATTTGCTAAATGTTATTATCACATAGGGAAATACCTATTTCTATTTAGTTCCTTTGGTTTGTTTATAAAATCAAAAATGGTTATACAGGGTGGACCCGTTTCCATGGCAGAAACTTCAAGGAACGATACAGCATCGAAAAATAATAGGAGTTTGCTCTTAAACGCGCCGTTTTTGATATACAGGGTATTGAAGTCTTTACCTTTTAAACGATTTTTGTAAAAATCTCTCAAACGAACTACAATAAGTATTAAAAAAAATATTTGGTGAGGTAAAATATCTCATGGCGCGCTAATATTTTCCTATTACAAAAGTTTCCATCATCAGTGGTGTCAAAAGGGGTGGGTAGTAACTTTTTTTCTACCACAATTTCTACGCCACTGGTCTTATAGCCACTAATTTGGATTCTGTAATATTTTTTTTGCACGTCTCTCTTGTAGTTGTTTCGCAGGACACACCAATTTTGTGTTAAAAGCATGTAAAACTTATTATTAATGTAATATACAGGGTGAATACCAATAACTCATTTTAATTTTATGAGGGGGTTTATGTTGATATTTATATGTATCCAAGTTATAGACTCCAAGTTCTAACGTAAAAAACTTGACAAAAAACGTCTAATAAAGTTAAGCCGCCGTATGTTAATTGACAGTGACAGCAAAAACTAGTGAATTTATGATTTCAAAAAACAAGGTGAATGCCAGAGGCAAAGACCTATCCTGATTTATTTTCTGTTGAGATAGGTGAGTAGTAGTACGAAGTTCTGAAAATGTTGACGTATTTTAATTTATTTTCTTTCTCGAAAACTACAGGGTATATATATTTTTTATTTTTGGTATATGGCCTTACCATTAAGGGATCTACCATCCCTTAAAATTAAAATGAGTGATTGGTATTCACCCTGTATTTTTTAAAGATTAACCAACCGTAGCAAGAGGCAAAATTTAATGTCGCCGCGTCACCTGGTTATAGAGACCACCCATATTTTCGATAATTTTTGGCTTCGATTAACAATGCATTTCCACGTTTTTATAATTTTAATGTGTCATTGGTGTAGTATTATTATAGCAGCTGCGATCTACATGACAATGGTTTTACGTCACAATGTTTATTTTTTATTTTCTACCGTTAAAGGGAATGGCAAAAGCTGGGATTATACTAGGTATAAGTATATTGATTTGTCTCTACTTTTAGTATTTTTACTTCCAATATATCCACGCTTAGAAACACAAATAATTAAATAAAAAACATTTATTATTATTATTATTATTATTATTATTATTATTATAATTTTATTAGTTTTCTTCACGTTTGCGATAGTAATTATATTTTGATTACCACCTTAGTACTATTTTATGCTATTAAGATCAGGGTTCGAGGATATATATCCACTGATACATATCAGATATATATCATTGATATATATCATTGATATTTTCCTCTGATATATATCATGATATTTTGCCGATATATATCATGATATTTTCTCTGATATATATCACTTCTTTACAAAAAAGAACATTAAACTAAGTTGAACTTGGCAACAGCGCATTTTCTAGTTCTAGTTAACTTTTGGTTTTAATGTTTAGTTTTGTAAGTTTCTTATTTTTTATGGACATTAGGTATTAGTTAACCATCAACTAATAGTAAACTATGTAGTAATTGTGAAACCGGGTGTAAGTCATTCTTCACGTTATTATTGTTTATTTTATGAATAACTTTTAGATTTTGTTCCTCGTTCCTCGTGTTCAAATAGAGTTTTATTTATTTTTTATAGTTTTCCTTATGTTAAAATATGTTTTTTTAATACAATATTTCATATACGTACTATTCTGATTTCTTATTCAATGAAATCCCAAATGATACAGTTAGATTCATTTAGTTTATTTTTGTTTTGATATATATCTGCATTTGGATATATATCGGATATATATCAATAAATATCGGATATCATGATATTTATATAAATATCATGATATTTTCGAACCCTGATTAAGATTAGGGTTATGTGTCAGAGTAGCCATTTGAGCTAAACTTCGCCCTAAATATATCTAAATGTATGTATATGCATTTAATTAATAAAGACGTTTATTATTATTTAACTTAATAGTTGTGCGTAACGGGTTGCATATACCTAAGCTTTTTTCTGCTATGCAGTTGGAGAGTTTGCATGTAACAGTGCTCTCACCGTAAAATTGCTGAAATATATGTCTTCCTTACTCATCTCTTAGATGGCGCAAGTTATAAGTGTCCGATTCTCATCGGACCCAAACTGAGATACATTTGATATTACTACGCTGGAATTGTCTTCACTTGGGATATCTCTGATATACCCGTACCATACCTGTACAACACTGATGAGACCTAACAGGTCGAAACAATTGTCTGTTGTTGGTAAAAGTGTAAGAAATGCACAGTGATAGCTAAATATCGAATATATCTTTTTAGATATATTTATTATTATTATTATTTCGGCATTTAATCAACTTAATTATTTTCATTCAACCGTTCAAAGAATTTATTACAATAAATAAAAACAAAATTATGAACTTTGATTCCTTTTTTGCTGAAGAAATCTAATACTGAATAATAGTGATGTTATTTTATAATTTTGTCTAATCCAGTTCTGTAGTTTGTTTTCTTGTATCCAGATGTGTTTATTTAAATACTGGCAATTATTCAGGATTTAAAAATGAATGAAAAGATTCAAGGTATTTAATCGCTTATCAAGTGGACATATACTTAATTCATTACGAATCATTAGTGTGACGAATTAATATGTGTTATTCCGAGTGTTATTCTTGCCACAGTCACCACATGCTGAATTAACTTTTAGACTGCTCTTAGACGATATATTCTCCAATTTCGTGCTCTAGACTGAATTAAAACCGAGATTAAAACTCTCTGTCTTTTTAAAAATTCTGCATTATGGATCAATGGACCGCATTAGTGTGACGTCACATAATTATGCAACCGTACGTACTACTATCATGACAGATGGGTGGCGTTCAATATCACTGGAAATTGACCCTTAATGCATATGTGCATAAGGCGACATTTTTTGGTATAGAAACATGGCCTGGAGTTTTATTTTATTTCTCCTGTGGAAGAAATATATATAAGAACTTTCAGTTACCATTTATCATGCACAAGATATCGGAAAATATACAGAAGTATAAAGCGTTACGAAAACATTATTATTAATATAATAAATCAACATTAAAATAAAAGTTTACACTGCTCCTAACTTCATCATACTTCTGAGTTGTTACAGCTGTCGTTAGTGTCAGTGTCGCTGACGCAAACTTTATAACCTCTTATCTTGGTCTCAATAATACAATAAAAATCAATTAAACCTACTTAAAAAAATATAGATTATTAAAGAAAGCACAGGTAGGTATTTAAGCATTATTTTGTCTTTACAAGTTCCATATCCCCTTATTTAAGAAACGATAATCAAACTAACATACACATTATAGCTTTACCTCTTTTATTTTAATTTGGAATCCTTTGAGAAACTAAACATTTTACATCCAGTTTTATTGATATGATCACACTCAGGCGCAAAGCACAAATCCACATTTGAAATTAAGCACAAGAACGAGTTTATTAGAAGAAAATAGTAAGTAGAATAGATTTGAAACTGAGAGAAAACTTAAGTTAAACGTGAAGTTCAGTGTCAAAATGAACGAACATGAATTAAGTGTTTGAAGTTAGCTGCAAACTCATAATTTGAATTTTTGCATTCTTTATTCCTATTGGAGGAAGCTTCCGCCACTTTACATATTAATTTATAAAACTAAAATGAAGTTTTTATAAATCATACGTGGATACATATATTTTAACATATTTCTTAAATGTGAAATAGGTATTGGAAGTCCTTAAATAGTCTTTCAACATACAGAAATACTATAAAGTTCCCGACAATGTTTTAGTACTATATATTATAGTCCTTATGGACAACGCAATACGGGTCAGATTTCCGTATTACAGTTTCGGCCGTAAACTTTTATACCAGTAGAAGTGGGCGTCGTGACGTCACAACTAATGGAGTCTATACTTATTTATTTTTATGTATTAATTAATTAGATTTTATCAGGTAAGAATTTATCAAGAACTCCACTAAAGTGGTAGGTAGCAAGATTATTGCTATTTTTGCTTCATCACTTACTTTCGCATTATCATTGTCTGATAATTTTATTTGTTGTGGATTTATTGTCTACTTAGAAACTTCATGTTGCGTTAAAACCTAAAGATAACAAAACTGGAGAAAATGTAAAAATTTGATTTTTCTTAACTTTACTGTAATTTCGGTTGTAAGTTCTGGTCTCAGAGGCAAAGTGGTCATATAAATGGATTCCTTATTAATTGTACCTACTACTCAATGGTACCAAAAAGTACCATCATGGTACCATCTGGAAAAATTAAGTTTTGGTCCTAAAATCATAATGTTAAATTTTGTCCGTTCGTAGCTCAGACAATTGAATGTTTTTGTCGTGATTTAAATTTTGCTAGCGTTGTTATGGTTGGTTAGAATTGATTAGGTGGGAATCGTGGGATCACGGCACTCTAGAATAAAAAATAAAATTAACTCTAAAAATTCTTTTCACAACTGAAATGTCACTTATGTGGTATTGTTGGATTCGGAAAATTATGCAGAATCCAAAAATGTAATAACATACAGGGCGTTCCACTTCAAAATCGAAAGCTGATGTCATTTCCGGTTAAATCGGAAGGAGAAACAAACTAATTTATGAATACGTCAAAAAGTGAAGTTTGATAAATGTTTTCAGTAGGTATGACGAGTTTGAAAAATTAATAAAAAAAAAAAGGTGTACCATGAGCCTGTTACACACGGTATATTTCCTACAGGTCTTAAAAAATTTAACTACTTAAAACAAACACGTTTAAATTTGCTTTTAACATGATATTTTTTTGTCGTAAATTTCACGATGATAATTAAAACGATTTCTGGTTATAAAAAACTGAAATTTAATCTCGGACTTTTAATATTCCTTTATTCAATGACTGCATCAATGTTGCAAATTATATTTACTACAACTGCTTATAAATTGCAAAACCGCCGTGGAATTGGAATACTTATAATTTTATGCACTTTAACAAAGTCTGAATTTCAAAACACCGTTTCCACAAATCTGATCAACCTTGCATTTTAAACACACTGAAGGGCATGGCATAGATTTTACTTTTAAAACGCAATCAATTATAATGCAAGGATTCCATTTCTAACGCTAATGTATTTTAGCCGATAACACGCCCAAACGTTAGTTATATAAAACAAAATACAAGAAAGGTTAAATATATACAGGGTGATTCAAAAGTCAACTGTATTAGTTCAAGGGCGATTTCTCTTAGTAGTAGCTCAGGAATCCGAAAATATATAACTACGGAGATCAGCCCTTAAAATGAGAAATAAAATCTGGAAAGTGGTCTGCTCCAAATTGGTCCTCCAAAATATAAAATGAATGTTCAAGCAGGTACTTTTAGTTTAAATTTTTTTAAACAGATATTGTTAATTGATAAATAACTGCTGGATTATTCGAAATATTTTTTATTTTTACTACTAACTGTATTTAAAATATTTTCCATAACATACTGGCAGATTTGCATAATAATAATACTCTAAAAAATAAAAGGACGGCTTATGAGAGTATAGCTTTATCAGTGGCGGGCCGAAAAAATCTAAATTGTTCTAATCGAAAATTAAGTGTTGAAAAGTTTGTAACGATTTAAGTTGCAATTCACTGAACAACTGAATAACCCTGTATTCGCATTTGATCGGTTTGTGGTAGAAAAAAATACAACAAAAACGCCACAGCGGATGAACGTTGTGAACGAGGCTCGTCCCGGGCTAGAGAGAGCGTCTTCTGCCTTTCGAATTTTATCTAGGTAAGTCATACATTTCTTGTAGTCGCTTAAATATCGCTATTCATAAAATTTGCTTATTAATTATTACTTCAGCTTTATTGTGCTATAGTAAAAATAATAATTTGTCAAGATAATTACCGTATTTCGTATCATTTACATATTTTGGATTATTTTCAGATAATTACCTAGTAGCATTGCTTTTTAAGCACGTGGATGGGTATTCCCATTTCCGTTTTACCGTATCTTGTCTAAAGTAGACGTTTTCGTGGTTCAATTATTGTTAATCGACACGTTATACAATATTTAAATTGTATAAATTATCGCTGTAAGTGAAACTTGCAGATTATCGTTATTTCGTACATAGAACAATTTCTGTGTGGATTTTTATTGTTATTCGGTTCGACTGTGGTTCATATAAGCTGAAAAAAGGAAAACTACACTGGTTTTGGATAGTGAAGGAAGTCCACTTGAGACTTAGGTTTTTGCCGAATTTATTTACTGTCCAGAGCTACAGATTTCTGTCCAGGAGCTTCCAAAGCATACGGGGTAAGTGATCTAGAGTTTTTTTTTTCTCTTTGAATTAATCAATTTGTAGTACATTTGATCACTTGCTTCGGATGTGACAGAAGTCCGATTTTCTGGTTTCCTTTTTTCATCATATTCACACGCTATCACAGTTCTATATCGATTTTATTATTGACAAATTATTATTATCAGTTCGTTCCTTAATTTTCGTGTAAGTTACAAGAGTGTAGATTTACCTTGGTTTTACGTATTTCCTGCCATTTTGAATTAGGCATAAGTTCATTCATTTTTGTCCGTCGGAAAGCGAAAGACATTATCGGTATTTCATATATTAATTTTTGCTATTTTTATCGTTAAACTATTAGTAAAATATTAACTTGAAATCTTTATGTGTGCTAAAATTTCGAATTTATTTCAATATTGTGATTATTGTTACCAATTATTTTGTTATTAATATTAAATATCTGAATCTGTAGAGTTATTACTTCATTAACGTTTCTAAGTTTAAATTGTCCCGTACAAATCTGACTTAAATTAAATTAAATTATAGTCCTTTAAAAATTACAGTCTCCTCATGGTTTTCAACCTATAGGACAAATTCAATCAAGTTAGGTTATTTGTTAACGAACTGATAGTGAAGTTTTGCAACCTTACTAAATTCTTGTGTTCGAATTTTAGTATTATTTTGTTAATAATTCAATTGTTTTGTAATTGGTGTCAGATACCGTATTTTTATGTAAATTTGGTAATCTTACAAATTCTAATATCTTGTTGTGTCATTTTGACAATTTTTTTTCTATTGTAATATTAAGAAATATTAATTTTGTGAATTTTATCTAGTAATTTAACTATATTGCCGGAACTTTGTTATTTTTTTTCATCTACCACTAGTTGAAATAATGTTTAACCTAGTTTTATTTCTTTTTTTCCTTTTCTCAACTGTCTGTCTTTATTTCAAGACATCTGGCTTTCTGGAAATTTGACTCACTGGAAATCGATACTGAGTTAACAACATCAGAAGTAAGGAGATATCGAGGGAGATATTGGGTGTTCCCGAAAAGTAATAAATTTGGTTGGAACCTGGACACTCTGAACTGAGTAAGAGTGTGGAGACAGGATCTCGCAACCTTTTCATCAACCTCGAGTACTCGCAGGATTCATCGCTACTAGGAGAACCCCTTCCGTCTCAGTTCATTCCCATCGAGTAAGCCTTTACAACAGTAAAACGGACAGACAGAGAAAGTGGTTAAATTGTAATTTTTATTCATATTTTTTGTTCATATTTTCAATATTTTTAATTTTATTTAGTTCTGAGTCATTGTTTATTGTAAAGAATTTGTAAGACTAAACTTGTTAAATCCACAGCTTTCTTTTCTTTCTAGTTTATGTATAGTAAATACCTAATTGTGTTTTCGATAAACTTCTGTGTATTTAGTTATAAATACCCTGGCGCCCATATATTGCTCTCAATAGTATCTCAGTACTCTAAAACAAGGCTTCACCGAATTCACAACCACGCTGTAGCTAGCTGGAGCTAATTGTTTGCTGCACTTGGAATTGGGCCAATTCAATACACAAGTGTCGTTGCAAGCAAGTTGCGTTTGGTTATTACTGCAAAACTTCACTATTTAGGTTTTGAGGTTGCTGCTCAACGAGTGGACAGACTAGAAAGAAAATACTAATTAATTCATATTTTTGCTGGTTATACCGAGGGTTATACCTTGCATAAAAACGTTTATTTGGTTTGTGGAACCGGTAAATATTGAATTAATTTTAGCAAATTATTAGAAACACATTCTTAAGTACCCAATACAACTTATGAATGCTATTAAATATCGATCAAAAAAAAATTTTTTTTATTTGAAATTTTTAAATGCGTCGTGGAACCTCAAAACCTAGGTAAATTAATTTTTAGTGAAATTTTGCAGTAATAGTACCAAGCACCAAATGCAACTTTTCCGCACTATTAATTTTCGACTTGAATAATTTCGATTTTTTCGGCCAGCCCTAATCCCTATAAAATAACAGCTGTCGGTAATGATGTCGGAGTGTAATCTTTAGTCGCGATTGTATCCTATTCACTACTATTCAGTGACCTCGCTTGCGACTATATGTATGATGTATGTATTCATCGTAAAAACGGCGCTCCATAATTCTCAGCCTCATTTTAAAATCTAAGATATGTTAATCCCGAGGTTAATTTAAACCAGTTTCTTTTTGCAAACGTCTCCGTGAAGTAGACGATTCTTCATCTAACAACTGCAAATTATAATTAATTACAATAATGTGACCTGGATGAGGCTTGATTTATTTCCCCCTGCTAGGTCATCGTACGCTCATGCACTACATAAACCACGAAAATGACTCAATGCCACAAAATTCATAAAACATACCATTTGACCCAATTTGATCGGATGACCAAGTCCTCGAAGGTCGTCCTGTTTTAGTTGACCATGCAACACCAAAACAAATTTTTTAATTATCAGGGACGATTCTACGGTCGTAATTAAGCACATGTTTCGAAACACTTGTTTGGATACTTTTTAGTCTATAAAAATTATATAATACACAGGATGTTTGATTTATCGTACTACAACCTGTAACTTTTAAACCTCGTTTTAAACGAATAGTTTTAGCGGAAAAGTATACTTGAAGGAAAAAAATCTATATCGTGTGAGCTACATTTTCGTATTTTCGAAAAAACAGATGAACGTCTAATAATTGTATTGTATTTCAGGAAAAAATGAATTTTGAAATTATCGAGGAAATTATATTTCAAATCAGCACCCAAATTTAACCTAAATTTGTTAATAAAATTTAGATTAAATTTGGGCACTGAAATTTCAAAATTAATTTTTTCCACAAATTATTTTTTTAAATCGGGGTTTTATTTTTCTAGAATTGTTAGACGTTCATTTGTTTTTTCGAAAATACGAAAATGTATCACACGATATAGAATTTTTTCCCTTTACATTTTTCCGCTTAAACAATTCATTTAAAAGTTACAGGTTGTAAAACGATAAACTATCTACCTATTAGTCGGGAATCAGGAGTCGCAAATTCGTTCATAGGGGGTGAACTCAAAGATATCGTTTTGAAAAAAATGGTACCTTATCTAGAATAATCTTGCGGATCTAAATGTGAAGGGCGCCATTCTGTCCGCGTTTGCAAAAACGCGTAAAAAAAAATTTCGAAATTTTTTGTATTACTGAAAATTGATTAATTTTATGTTTACACCTCGTTTCTGGGCTTATTATTTAATATTTCTTAATGGGTTTCAAACCAATCAAAAGCTTGTTATGTCTAGATTCATTTGCTACCAAACTATACTCGAAAATGTTGTTAACAAATGCTGCAGAACTTGTTTAAACAAAGCGTCCTCGAAAAGTGTAGTGCAAATTTCAGTATCGGGACATTTTTAAAACTATTACAGATAGATGCATACATCTATAATATGAAATATGCAAAAAAGAATGGAGCAATTTTTAGTGAAAGAATTATCTACATTGCTTTAATGTTGTAAAAGATACGATGATTATTTTTGCACGCATTAGGAAATGATAGAAGAATGAAATAAGTGAAATCTCCCGTATGGGTGCGGGCAAAAAAGTTACGGTCATCTTTACACATTAAACGCAGCATACGTAGCGCCCTCTAGGAGTTATAACAAAATTGAAGGTGTATTATGATTTCTCACACCAAATAATCCCCACTCATAAATTTTCACAAGAAAAATATGAAAATTCATTAAATTACAAAAGAAAATTAAAAAATAAATTTTAACTTTGACACCCTGTATCTTGGTTGTTATTAACTTTTGGACTAAGGTAAGTTTGGCCAAATCGCAATATTTTTACGTTCGAAATCTGCTGCTGGTCTGTGTACCATTACTTATGAATCTCCCTGTATAAATAAACAAAGCCGTGTCAGTTACTATGGTTATGGAAACAAGTACCTACTATGACTTTTTTAAATTTAAAACTTTGTAATGCTTTTATATCTATCACTATTTGCTTATAATTAATTAACTTATTAATTAACTAACACAAAATGCGAAAAAGTAGTAGTACAAACAAATCTCGTAAGAAAAGCAGTTTCACTAAACTCATATACCTAGTTTTTGAGTTACTCGCTCGCTGCGCTCGCTCGTACTCAAACGCTATATTCGTTTAGTAAAACTTTGCTTTTCTAAACTTGTTGTTTAATGTACTATTATTATGTGTTAATTCAGATTATTAAGCACGCATAATGTATTGTATATTAATTCTATATTGTCATTTTTCTAAGCACAAGTAGTACATTTAAGTTCATTTAGTTGTTTTCTTACCTCTTACCTACCTAAATATTTTAAGTTGTTATACTAATTTTTGTTCCCAAGTAAATTAATCTTTAAATGTCTCTGTTTTATTTTCCATGTTAAAATGATAATATGTACGAAAAAGTAGTAGGTACCCTAAGAAAGTATTGTAAAGGTTTTGTAAACAGTGTATATCGTCAATAGTCACTGATCGGCCAGAGCGCGCACGATGTGCTGACGTGAGTGACGTGCATATTGCACACACTTAAAACGGTAGCGAAAACAACGGAGCGCTGTACAAAAATAATCATATTTCTTATGAGGATAAAGCAAGGCAGATATTTCTTTCACTAAAAATTGCTCCATTCTTTTCTGCATATTTCGTATCATAGAAGTATGCATCTATCTGTAATAGTTTTCAAAATCACATCACACAAATTTACATTGCACTTTTCTGACACGCATTGTTTAAACAATTTCTGTAGCATTTGTTAATGAAAATTTCGAGAATAACTTATCAACACCTGAATCTAGAAAGAACAAACTTTCAATTGCTTTGAAAATAATTAAGAAATATTAAAAAATAAGCCTGGAAATGCGGTATAAAGACAAAATTAATAAATTTTCAGTAATCTAAAAAATTTCGGAAATTTTTTTTTACGCCTTTTTGCAATTGCGAACAAAATGGCGCCTTCTATATTAAGATGCGCAAGGTCATTCCGGACAATGTACATATTTTTTCAAAACTATATCTTCGAGTGGTGGGTGTGACTTTTTAGTTAGGGTCTTTCGAGATGCTAGATTCCTGACTATACAGGGTGTTCATTAAGTATGTACAATAAATTTAACAGAAGATTATTTGAGTGATTTTAAGACAGAAAGTTCATATAAATATGGGTCCGAAAATGCTTCGTTTTCAAGATACAGGGTGTTAAACTTTTTTAAAAAATTTGGTTTTTCGTAAATATCTTAAATATCCGTTACCCAAATTTGTTGTAATTTGGCAATGTTATTTGTAGTGTTAAGGGGCTAATTACGCACTAACTTGATAAAATGTATTAAGTCCAGTGGTGTCCCGAGCGGCACCTTAACGAATATTTTTGACAAAAAAATGTACGCCACTGACTATTTTGTGATTTTTATATTTTTTTTTGGGTTAAGCAACTTAAAATACAACGTTTATGTCTCTTGCATTTTTTTCGAATCTTACTTAGTTTTCAAGACAGAAAATTAAATTCTATTAATTGCATATCCCTGGACTACACAAGAAACATGGGGAACCGTAGGAAATAATCAAGGATTGCATTGGAAAACGATTGCAGCATTTGGCAAACAATATGACAGCTGTTGTCAATTTATTAAGCTATTAAATTGTAATTTTTGTAAAAAGTATTTTTGGTGAAATTTTTTAAAAAAGTTTAACACCCTGTATCTTGAAAATGAAGCATTTTTGGACCCATGTTTATATGAACTTTCTGTCTTAAAATCACTCAAATAATCGACTGTTAAATTTATTGTACATACTTAATGAACACCCTGTATAATATAATCCTTACCTTGTTCTATATCAGACATAGCATTGCTTGGTTAAATTAAAGTTCAAAAAACCAAAGACGGAGAAACACTGAACATTCACTGCACATTGCACAAATATACATTTAAACACGTCTTTACTTTTGGCACTACAGAATGCAAATGGGCCAGGTATAGGGATTATGGTATCTTGTCCTTCGAAGAATAAGCTTTACTACCACTAAAAATTTTGTTATATACCTATTTTTCGGTTGTAAAAATCGGTTAGTCATTACTTTTGGCCAGAGAATTCTTAATCTGACCCATTGTGCATCCCATGGACCGGTTTCTGACTCTTTAAGACAGAGGAAAAAGACTCGTATTTTTGACATAAATAGTAAAATTCATTTTCTGCACATGAAGAGGTTGATAAAGGTCTCCTTACTTACATGGTTCACCCAAAAACGACAAGAAAATGTTCCACTAAGTGGTAATGTGTTACAAGAAAAAGCCAATGAAATGGGAAATAAAACTAAATGTTTCAGAAGTCGGATTGAATGTTTTAAAAAGAGAGATATCAGTATGAGCAAGCATAGGGAGTCTGCAGCAGTAGATACGAATGTTGTTATGAGTGGTCCAATATTCGAGAGCATTATGAGCAGAAAGACATACAACCTATGAATCAAGGAGTGATACATTATTTGAAAAGCAGTGTTGATAAAAATCATGATGTTTAATAAAAAATCAAGAATTATTAAAAAAATCAAAGTTTTTTTTTTCTTTTTAAATACAAACGTTTATGACTTCTTGACTTTTCGTATTGTATTTTCTTAATATAAGCGAAGAAAATGTCTTTGTCAAATGCTTGCTACGAAGAAAGAGGGGGGCAAGAAACTAACATCACCACAAGAGGTTCGATGGAATAGTTTCCGACTTAGGCTTGTAGAATTAGACGATGTGAACGGGAATCTGTAACTAATTCGTTTCAGATAGCCGTAGGCAAAAACAGGTGTATAAGGAATATACCTCTGCGATTCCTCCCAAATCAAATAAACAGAACATTGTTAAAAGTCACTTTTATGTGAAAAAATCATGAAATTTGGAGTTTTTTAAAAATTACAGTAAGACTGCAGTAGATTAATTTTTTTGAATGTTTCTGTTCACTAGGTAATTCCAAACCGGTTAATTTAAGCCCCGGTTGACGAGCCGGTTGATTTCATTTCATTGATTATTTATTTAAATAATTGCCGAAAACCATCGAAATTTTCGAAAATTTCAAGCATTTTTTACTCTGAAAGGAAAAATGCTAGACTCTTGAAACTTTTGTGGAATATGTGTCTCATTACCCTCAACTTACAAAAAAAAATTTCGTTTCAAAATGTTTATTAGTTTTCGAGAAATTCTATTTGTTTATTAAAAACGTCCCAAATGTTTAATGAAAAATTGACCTATTAACGTTATCAAAAATAATTCAACCACAGCTCATTTTTTTCGTCAAGACGTCAATTTTACGAATCTGTTATGGGCGTATCGATTTTCAGTAATTTTGACCGTCAAAATGGCGTTAACAACATTGCTACTTTTCGGAGCAGCGTTTTTTGCAAATAACTTTACAACAAATGAACGTATCTGCACAAATCTTTCATATTTGAGTTGCTGGTATTTTTCTACAAATTTATAAAAAAAAATTGTTGCTCTGGAGCCGAGATAATTTTTTAAATTGTTTAATGCGCCAAACGTTTATTTATTAATATTTATGGCCAAAATTGAAAGTGGTTGTTAATAAGATCTTGAATTTTGTGAATTCATCAAGTCCTATTGAAAACGGGCCCTTTTATAAGTTGCATAAGCCCCAAAAAGAAAAAAATAAAAAAAAAATAAATAAATTGTTTATAAAATAAATAAATGTTTATTATTTGGATATTGCAAATGTGCCCATTGTTATTTTCGTGAGCTACCCCAAATTAAAAAAAAAAACGTCGAAATTGGCCGGAAAATAACGGAGATATGACGAATTTTTCTCGCTACCCCAATTTGAAACTCGTTTGATAAAAAATTCACCTGCCCCTTGAGCCAAACAAATTGAAGACGCTCTAAAATCACTAATTATTAAAAATTATATTTTGACCTCAAAAAGGGCCCGTTTTCAATAGGACTTGATGAATTCACAAAATTCAAGATCTTATTAACAACCACTTTCAATTTTGGCCATAAATATTAATAAATAAACGTTTGGCGCATTAAACAATTTAAAAAATTATCTCGGCTCCTACATGTCCCAGAGCAACAATTTTTTTTTATAAATTTGTAGAAAAATACCAGCAACTCAAATATGAAAGATTTGTGCAGATACGTTCATTTGTTGTAAAGTTATTTGCAAAAAACGCTGCTCCGAAAAGTAGCAATGTTGTTAACGCCATTTTGACGGTCAAAATTATTGAAAATCGATACGCCCATAACAGATTCGTAAAATTGACGTCTTGACGAAAAAAATGAGCTGTGGTTGAATTATTTTTGATAACGTTAATAGGCCAATTTTTCATTAAACATTTGGGACGTTTTTAATAAACAAATAGAATTTCTCGAAAACTAATAAACATTTTGAAACGAAATTTTTTTTTGTAAGTTGAGGGTAATGAGACACATATTCCACCAAAGTTTCAAGAGTCTAGCATTTTTCCTTTCAGAGTAAAAAATGCTTGAAATTTTCGAAAATTTCGATGGTTTTCGGCAATTATTTAAATAAATAATCAATGAAATGAAATCAACCGGGGCTTAAATTAACCGGTTTGGAATTACCTAGTAAACAGAAACATTCAAAAAAATTAATCTACTGCAGTCTTACTGTAATTAAAAAAAAAATCCAAATTTCATGATTTTTTCACATAAAAGTGACTTTAACAATGTTCTGTTTATTTGATTTGGGAGGAATCGCAGAGGTATATTCCTTATAACTAAATACACCTGTTTTTACCTACGGCTATCTGAAACGAATTAGTTACACCGTTTTTTCTATTTCTGCAGGCCTAACTGCCTTGAGGTTTATGTCACCGAATGGCCCAAGTTGTTGCAAGTCCGTGAAGAGCACAAGATGACATTGGATTCGTTGATATGTGAAAAAGCGTCGAATATTCAAGTTAAAAAAGGAATGGCCGAAGATTTTTTAAAATTTCTAAAACCAATTTCTGTGACAATTGACAGAATTCAGCAGAAAGGTGCCAGTTTCGATGCCAGTTTATCCCTTGTAGTAGGAGAGCCCTCGACCAGGATTTTTGACCTCATTGCGACACGAGGATTCTATTTTTTTTTTCAACAGTTCATGTCAATATGAAAACAAAATCTATTGTGACCAACGAATTAGTACCACTAGAAGTAGCTTTGAAATGCTTTGTTTGCGAACGTACATAAACAAATCAACAATATTTACACGCTTTTGCGGACACACTTTTTTATTGGTCGGTTCATCAAATTTTAAATTTGGCGCGCGTCGTTTGGGTACTCCCGCTGTTTTTCGGACATATCCGCGTTGAATTTATGTTTGACAACTTTGACAATTGTAATTAATATTATATCAAATAATTTTAAGTTTAGTATAATTAACTACACACAAATCGTATTATATCATTTGAATATAATAAGTATTATAATTTTGCATTGTATATTTTATATATTAATGTAGGTATTTAATACTTTTTATATACTTTTACGAAATAAAATATTCTAATTTGTAAGCGTTTTTTTTACTGACTTCAATAACATTCTATATAATAAACTTTTTCAATAGATAGACAAGATGGTAATGGTGCCTTTTCATTTTATTGTAAGAAGACGATTATTTTAAAGGATTGTGATTTCTTTCTATTTTCTTTATATGTCACCCCTTTTTAATAACCCGCCCATGTCATTGTGTCTCTATGTATTGTCTATCTTTTTTTAATTCCAGTTTCTCTCCTTAGATGTATGCCTACAGTTAAAAGACATACTACGATAGGCAAAGCTCCTTCTAGTGGTACTAATTCGTTGATTGTGACTGACACCTATCTCGTTACTAAAGGAATGATAAAAAAATGGGTAATACTTAATAGTTATTCGATTATCAGAGCTCGGCCGCGGATGGATAATGGATATTAAGCAACGAAATTTTCAGGGATCCAAGAGGAAGGTTGGATCTAGTTCTCCTGAAAGTTCAGTCGAAAGAATCCTCCGGGGAGGGGAGCAAGGGCCCCCGGATGAGAAGTACAGTTTTACCTGCAAAATCGACCTTTTTAAAAAATTCATATCTCGGCTAATATCAGATATGGACGTAAAAAAATCCTTCATTTTTCCTTCTTCTTGCCCGCCATCTAAGTCCGGATCCTCTAGATCCAAAGGGAAAGGCTGTGGCGCGTTTCTAAAGGGTACATGTTTGAAAAATCGCTAATCATTAATTTCATTTCATTTTTGTAAATACAAATTTTTACTAATAAAGTTTAATTTGTTCTTTACACAATTTAAACTTGAAAGAAAATCACGATTTTTTTAAATTAAAATGGCTTGATTAAAATCATGATTTTAATCAAATGATTTACTTAAATCAGCTCAACTCTGCGATCGGTACATACATATACCTACTGCTGCAAAGAGGATTGAAGTGACTGAAATTATCTAAACAAAATCAATCGCCTTACCCTAACGTGCAGTTTATCATATCGCTTAGTGGATGAGTCCCAAACGAACAAGACCAGATTTATAATTTGAAATACTTTCAAATGTGAAAATTATCCATTCATTAGGGTGATTCCGAGGGTGATTCTCACGCGTGAATTTTCGATGCTCGATATTTCAATTTAGAGACATGGGACTTATACTTACCAAATTATAACGAGTTTCATTTGGGATCGAAAGAATATTGGCGGAAAAACAATTTGTGAAAAATATTTCCGAAAACCCCTGAGCCCCCCTGGAATTTTATACATACGTAAGTATATTTGATTTGTTTTAAAAATATCGGAAAAATCTTCGATACATTCTGAGTTCGATTCTGAGGCCAGGTTTTCTTGTTTTTAAAAAATATTTTAATTTTTGGAAAGTTACCAGCATTTTACTACAATATTAAAAGAGAAAGGCCCACATTTCCTCGAGCATTTCCTAATGAAATTGCATTTAACGAGCACTATCGGTCAATAAATATAATCGCAATTAAAAATAAAAGAAATATTAACACTTCTTATTGGAACTTTATTATCGAAAAATATTTATATGAAGTACGATTTTTGATAACAGATTACAAAATTATACTAACATACGTAATCGTTATTTATTTTCGTACAAAACACATCTGGAGATTATCGCAAATTCCGACACTAATTATTATATATTAGTATTCTGATATTTAAATTGAACTGATCATCTGCTAATGCTACCACTATAAGGAGGAAAAACGTGATTTCTCTGTACGAGCAACTCGGTTTAATAAAGAAATTAAAGAATATCCGATGCTCCTGCTGCAGTCCGTGCAATGTGCATTCATCCAAAATTAGCCATATTATAATATATACATGCAACAACTATCATTAGAGTTTTGATTTTAAGTTTTGCATTAAACTGATAATTTGGATTTGTAGATGAATTTCCGGGCTCCCTTGTTCCGTGTTGATTATTTTGAATATTTGTAATGTTTTGACCTCAAATCTTCGTCTTCTTAAAGATGATGACAAGATGGTCGAAACGTCAAGAATATTGAAAATAATTAACGTGAAAGAAAACCGGGAAACTCTTCTACAACAAAGACCATCATTCGAGCCATCATTAGTATCTCGGAAAGTGTTGACAGACAAACTGGTGCAACATAAAACTCCTACATATCAGCGTCTGAGAATAGAATCAGGCACAAAATGCATAGGAAAAAGTTGACAAACATATAAGTTTACTTGCAATAGTAGAAATACATTAAAAACTCGGTAAAAACCAAGGAGATGCGGAACATGTCTTACAGTCAGTTTTGAAAATATGGCGGTATAAATAATAATAATAAGAATCATAAAACACCCCAATCACTTTCAATAGTTTCAATAGTAAGCGTGGGGGTATTTTAATCTGTGCAAAACGTGCTCAATCTCCCATGTCATTATGTCCGTTTAGATTTGTGACACCCTGTATATCCAATTATTGGACAAAGCCTTTAATAACAACAAGCCGAACAACGCATATATTTCAATTACTTTAGAAATGTATAATAATAATAATAATATAATAATAATAATAATATTTATTGAGGTTATACTTACAATTTTATTTAAAGAGAAAATAAAAAGAATAAATAATAATATTTGAAGAATATTCGCTTTAATCATATCATAATAATTATTAGGATATTTTAGAACAAGGACAAGGACAAGAATTTTGAATAATCGTGACATCCTCGGTAACATCACAAGTTTGCATACTAATTCATTTGTGTGAATTTTGTGTACAGTGTATTCATTTTAAGTGTGGACAATTTAAATGGTTATTACGTGGTTATTATTAAAGATAGAATGATGGTACCGAGGATGGTACAAACGTCGTGTGAGAGAATTAGAAAAAAAGTTTTTTATGCTTAAAGAGAAAAATAGTTATTTATGCAACAAGTGCGTAAGGTGAGATTTTTTCACGAATGGGAATTTTCAATTCCATGAGTGAAAAAAGCTCACTTTTCGCACGAATTGCATACAATATTTTTTCTACTACCGAAATGCATCTAAATTCTCTAAATAATGTGAAACGTCAAAACTTACCTATTACGTCAAAACATCATGTCATTTAAAAGTCACAATATATACTGTTATAGCCCACTTAATTTTAAATGAGTGAAATTCGAGGTGAAATTAATCAAATGTCTATTATTTTTTTGTCTAATGTCAATGTCAAGAATATAAATGAAACTTCAAAATTCAATCATTATTGTTAAAGAATACTGAAAATTAGGTGGTATGTTCGAGGGTATGTTTTAGAATAATACCGTGATATTAAATAAATGGACTACACTCGGGACTACATAAAATTAAATAACCACATTTAACGTTTTTTAAAATAAGATATGATTATTATAGGTGCTGTAATAGGTATGCAATTGTTTAGTATGTAACTTTTTCACGCACTAGTGCGTAAGGTAAAAACTTCGGGAAAAACTCTTTACGCACTCTACAGCGTGCGGAAAGTTAGTACTTTACGAGGTACTTTAGGATTGGTAGTAGAAAAAATATTTTTTTCTGAATACAATGATGTGCATAATATGGTAGTTTGGGTGAATCGTTTCCTTATAGCTAAAAAAGCTCGTAAAAAAGTATTGAAATTGTAGTAATTACGTACAACAGTGGTATTACTGAAAGATAGCCATGACGCCCATGACTTCAAAATAATATATTTTCCGAAACGGACTTCATTTGTTTTTTCTCTTTAATGCATAAGAAACTTTTTTTCTAATCCTCTCACACGACGTTTGTCCCATCATTCTATCTTTAACAATAACCTCGTAATAACCATTTAAAACCGTTCACAAAATGAACGCACTGTACATACATGGTGTGGATGTTATACAGGGTGTTTCAAAAGTAAGCAAAAACCTTCTGGGGGCGTAATCCTTGGATAAAAATAAGACAAAAAGTTCCTATCAACATGGGTCCGGAAATGCTTTTTGAGGAAGTTACGGCTATTCGAATGGGGCAGCCCTCGGGGCAGCCTGAAGACGGTTTTTCCGCAATATTTCCGAAACCGTTAACAATCAAATTTCGAAAATACATACACTGTATAAACTTTTGACCTCGCTTTTGACGCTGAACTCGATGCTGAATTCAGAATTTAAAAATTTTAGTCAGGGGCGTCACATACCAGGAAGGTTAAGGGCTAAAATAACCCCATTTTTTTTTCGTTTCAGTTTATTAAGGTTTTCGTTGAAAATTATAAAATTTCAAAGTTTTCTACGTAAAAAAGGTACTCTTAGTTCATCTCGATAGAATGAACCGTTTTCGAGAAAATTGATTATGAAAAAGATACAACAGTCGATCATACAAACGTTTGTCATTGTTTTCTTCGTTGTTTTCAAGTAATTTAAAGTTTTACTGATACTGATTGTCATTGTGACATGTAATTTAATTTTGGTCGAGTCTAGTTAGTAAATATTAAAATCGAGATTAAATTTAAAAGATTCAATAAAATAAGAACCTTTTTTATTCACTATTTAAAGGGCCGTAACTTCCTCAAAAAGCATTTCCAGACCCATGTTGATAGGAACTTTTTGTCTTATTTTTATCCGAGGATTACGCCCCCAGAAGGTTTTTGCTTACTTTTGAAACACCCTGTATAACATCCACACCATGTACAGTGCGTTCATTTTGTGAACGGTTTTAAATGGTTATTACGAGGTTATTGTTAAAGATAGAATGATGGGACAAACGTCGTGTGAGAGGATTAGAAAAAAAGTTTCTTATGCATTAAAGAGAAAAAACAAATGAAGTCCGTTTCGGAAAATATATTATTTTGAAGTCATGGGCGTCATGGCTATCTTTCAGTAATACCACTGTTGTACGTAATTACTACAATTTCAGAAGGTTTACGCTTACTTTTGAAACACCCTGTATATGTATACCCTCGTGTATACCTAAGCACGATAACTTTTGATACGAATGAAAATGTGGAATCCTCAGTACATACTGTAATATATACCACAGTATAATAGTTATAATACAAGGTATAATACTTTCTTTCTTGAATCAAATCGGATGTGTCGTACAGTAAAACTCCCGGTGGGCCCGGCCGGCCGAAATTTGAACCGGGATAAGATCATTTAAATCCGAGTTTAAATCATATCTCGAATCATATGTTTCATTAATGTGAAAATTTTAAGTAATACGCCAAAGCCTCGGGCCAAATAAAATTCTTCATTGTTCTAGCCTCAAAAATGTGTTACCATTTTACTTTACGTAGAGGTACTTAGGTACTTACTTTTTTGTTTTTCTTGTTCTTGTCTACTGGTATTGCTATTGTGATGAATTTACACCCACTTTACAGAAATCTGTAGTATGCCCTCTCATAGTAGGTTCCCAAAGTGTGGTGGTTCGGCAGTCGTCCAAGAGATGGCGCCAAAGGTACTTACGGAAACGAATTAGTAAGCTAAATAATTGGGGATTAAGACCACTGTGTATGAATTCTTTCGAATAATGGAAAAACCTCGGGTGCTGGAGGCGTAACAAAAAAAATATGTGCCATACGTAGAAAATATTTTAGTTATACATATTTGTGCCTCGATTTGTGCTATACTTAGGCTCTTTTTAGTCTTTTTGCCGGTACTTTTTTCAGTATTTGTACATTTTGATAAATCGAGTGATAAATCCGAGGATAAATCGATTTGGATTCGGATTTGGAACTAAGTTTATAGGTATGTATTTCTTATTGATCCTAATTTAACTCTTCTATTTGATGAATGTTATTTTTAAGGAATTCAAATCCGAAAAGGGATGCGGATTTATCTGCATAACCACGTAGTCTTTCCTCTGTGTTATGTATGGCCTCCTTTTGAACATATTACTTAATTAAGTAGTATTATTTATAATTATTATTAGGATACCTACTTTAGGTTAAGTTTAAGGTGTTAATGTATTTTCTAGACCAAGTTGCTCAAGCGGACAGGAAAAAACTAATAAATTTTTATATTGTAAATTAAACATTATGTAAATCTGAGTGTAAATCCATGAAGCAATCACTTTACCTAGATTTTTTTTCAATACGTATTTGCCTTTTCATAAACGTTAGAAAATATTATTTAATGTCGAGATTTACTTTGGTATAGGTACACCGAGGTACCTATACACTAAATAAGGAAAAATTGCAGGAAAATAACAACATAGGTATATTTATTTATCAATTTTCCGACGATACTTGGTAATAAATTTATGGCGAGTCTAAATTAAAGTGGTGTAAAGATAAAAACAAACGCGTAGAGCGTAGAAGGCGTCGCGGCGTCTGTAACTTGACAGCGTAGTTAGCGCGTAAGCGCATTTAGACATCTGTAGTTTCGATAGAGCCCAGGATTGGTGGAGCACCCTACAACCACATAAATAGATAACCTGTTTTTCTTGTGAATCAACAATAGGTTAGGTACGCAGTAATTATAATTTTGAATTCAAAACGCTGAGAATATTGGGGTCGCCAAGTTATCGCTCACATTTGCCATTATCTTTTATCTAACAATTAATAATAAAACAATGATTAATTATAAAATAAATTTATCTCTTACGCCACGTTACGAGTCGGCGAAAAAATACACCGATCCGGGCACGTAGGTATTTATTTTGACTGTTAACATCGTACCTACGTAAAACAAACAGCATAAAATAAAGTGCCAAAACTAAACATAGTAAAAACATCGTATATTTGTTCTTGCCAGCTAAAAAAAAAATAAAAAATACATAAGTACTTCCATTACTTCCGTGTCATTAATGACAGATAAATAAACATTTAACAGAAAATGAAAGTCAGTGAAAACTTTCGCTGGTTGTTTTTTTAGATTTTATAATGACAAATATCACGCTTGAGTGAGTAATTTCTTCGCTAGAAGTTTGAGAACTAACAATTTAAAAACTATAGTAGTAGTAGTAATGTACTTACCATGCTGAAATTTGGTACTTCTAACCGCAAAGGCATATTTTCCGGCAGTGGCCAAACTGCACCGTACACTGCTCATATTTCACTGAGTATTTCACGTTGATTAATTATTTTGTTAACATACACTTGCACTCGTTGGTATTTTACAAGGGAATCAACTACAAGTAATATAAATTTTTAACTTCTCCGAAACCTTCAGAAGTCAAGGTTCCAATGACATGACGCAATTGAATAACAATAAAATTGAGTTTTCTGAGAATTTCGACTAGCACTGTTGTTTCTGTTACTTGGGTGTCATTTGTGGCAATTTTAGGTGGGTTCTTTGCTGGAACTGACGAATAAATCACTAGAATTTTGGTTGACTGAGTTGACAAAGCTTAATCAGTCAGTCAGCCAGAACAACTGATTTATTAAAATGTTTACCTCTACATTTTGACAGATGACATATGCCATTGCCATCTATTGGCGAGTGCAATAAGTTACTCATTAAATATCGCGTTACAAACAAAATTAACTGTACTAGATTACTGAGTTGTCCATGCAATTAACTATACAGCTACGTGTATGTTGGGTGGCATAGATTGAGTTATTTATCTATTTGGCATACAAACAGAAAAATCTATAAACAGCAAGAAAGAGTTAAAATGTTGAAGTTAGTTCTAAACAAAAATTTTACGAGAGATATACAGGGTGTGGCATGAAGACCTTCTATTAGCCGTTTCTAGAGAACTACGCATACTGGAATTCAGAAAATTTGTATACAGGGGTTACTCACAATGTTCTATCTATTAAAAATATTTTCGCTATGATGGGACTTCCGATGCGTAGTCTTTGTGATACACCCTGCATAGATGACTGCATTATTTGCTTAATAAAAAATAAAATGCATTACGGTTAATAGTTTTAACGTTGCCTGATAAGTAGGTATATTATAAGTGATAACGCGCTTTGGAACATAACCATAGCTTTAATTTTAACAATATGCAAATCTTAAACAAACAACCAAATGACGACTGATGAAAAATATATAAAATGCTAGCTACAAACTAGAAGACATAATAACACACTAAATAACCACACAGACATATAGAATTTAAAATAGTTATTGTTTAAATGTTATTTGTGGCATTTCATAAATTATTTCTTTCCTTTTCTTTTTTGGGATTTATTACCACATTCCTCGAGATTCCTATCCAAAAAATTCGATTTATCTAAAAAATATTCAAATTAACCAGTTTAAAACCGGGAAATAACCTCTACGCCTTTGACGTAATGTCAGAGGATCAGTTAGAGGGTGTTTTTTGACAACTAATAGGAATTAAATTAATACAAAAATACTGCGCTGACGTTTCGGAAACTATATCCGTTTCCTTTTTCAAAGTTTAAGCTTTAGATTTTTATGTAACGTGTAGAATAACACGGCATAAAATAAAAATTGTTTATATCATTTCCATAGATACTTACCATAGAAATGTTGAAAATTTACTAAATAATATTAATTTTATTTAGTTCTTCTCTCAACATTGGTAACCAAGTTGAACAAAATTCTACCGAACAATTTGATACACATTTATCTTCATTAAGTAAAATTATTGCAGATTCTTTGATTTTTCTTTTTTTGCTGTCTGCTTCTTTGGTCAAAATTTTTGCTGAATCCCATTTTATCCTGTGATCGTTTTCCAAGCATGTTCACAAATTTTAGATTTTTCAAAATCACCTTTTCTAATATAACTTTTGTGCTCGCCTAATCGTACATTAAGTGGTCTAGATGATTCACCCACATAATGTTTATTACACTCGCACGGGATACTGTATATACAATTTTTTGAATTTTGTTCAGGATTTAATGGTTTCGTTTTTGTCAATATGGATCTTAAAGTATTATTTGTTTAAAAAATTGTTCTAACGCCAAATTTTTTACCGACACGACGTAATTTCTCAGATAAACCTTCGACATTAATTCCATATATAAAAGGTTTATTTAAAATTTTACTATTTCATTTATACTCTTACAGTCAAATTTTTTGGGGAAGTTACCCAAAAGTTATATCCTAAATATTGTGAAGATTAGTAAAATGAGTTTGATATTTAACTGAACCAATCATTTTTTGCATCTGGAAATAATCGTCAAAAAAAAGCTATGGGTCCAGCTACTCTATATCAACTGGAAATATGCCGTTCCCAGGAATATCAATTTTGGGATATAACCACTAAAACCAGAGGTCTTTGACTAAAACATAATGTTATAGATGAGGCTTTCTGAGAGACTAGATTTTACCAAATCAATGCAATAATTATCTAGCTGACAATACCGTATGTGGTGTAAACCTTATAAATGCCATTCACACTTTATTTAAATTAGAGTAGGCTTTGGAAAATCTGAATTCTGTTAGTATGAATGACTGGTTTAATTACTGAGGTTATGTTAAAAAGTCAAAAATATAATCACAAATTCAAATTAGTTCTATAACTGCGTTCGGTTTTTACATATCTGAAAGCTCGCTTTGCTCGTTTACCTCATTTGCCGTTCGGTAATAGACAAAGATTGCTCTTTTAGATCTGATCTGCGTTCGGTAAGCATAAATACGAGCGGTCAGCGCTACCTCGTTTAGCTCGGCTTCAAGACGTCGAGCAAACAGATTTTTTAGGGTTCTTCTGTGATCTGTGTATCAGACACTATCTAAGTACAACCAAGAAGACTGTTCTCTAGGTTTCTTGAGTACAACATAACAGTACACATAGATTAAATAAACTGCATTGTTTTTTCTGAGTGATACACCAAAATAAAAAAATAATAATAATTTATGGGGTTATGTTTTATGTTCCTCCTTGGTATCCGTTCGGTAATTAAATTAGGCTCATTTGCCTCGGTGATCACGTGTGATAAATCTGTATCTGCTCGCTCGCCTCTGGATTTTTAAAACCGAACGCAGTATCTGAGTGATACACCAAAATAAAAAAATAATAATAATTTATGGGGTTATGTCACAGTATAATAATTTTATATTATACTGTGGTTATGTTTTATGTTGTTCCTTGGTATCCGTTCGGTAATTAAATTAGGCTCATTTGCCTCGGTGATCACGTGTGATAAATCTGTATCTGCTCGCTCGCCTTTGGATTTTTAAAACCGAACGCACTATATATATATAGTTGCCAGAGTGAGACCCTAAAGAAAGCACAGCAATGTTATCAATAAAAAATTTGGCAATTGAGCCAAAAGTAGATGACAGTGACAATCAATTAAATCTGACACTTCAATATTTTGTCAATGGACCACATTAGTGTGACGTCACATAATTATGCAACCGTACGTACTACTATCATGACAGACATAAAAGTTTACACTGCTACTAACTTCATTATACTTCTGAGTTGTTACAGCTGTCGTTAGTGTCAGTGTCGCTAATGCAAATTTTATAACTTCTAACCTTGGTGTCAATAATACAATAAAAATCAATTAAACCTATTTAAAAAAATATAGAATATAGAATATGATAATAATAATAATAATAATAACTTTTATTGCTTCTTAAACAAGTTTACAGCAATGGAGTATGCTTGAAAATATATAAACATATGACTATATAGACACAGACAGAGTACACAGATATAGTGAACCAAGTAGGAAAAGAATACAGCATCTACTCAGATAATATAAATGACCTTAATTTTAAAATATTCCATACATAAACACAAATGCACTTAGCTTCAGAATAGGTAACATTTTGTAGACAGGTAATTAGGGAGTCTAAATTATCAAGTACAGTTGAGTTAGGTTTCATTGTAGTATAAATTGGACATTCGAACATTATTTCAAAGTCTACAGATATTCTAATATCTGTAGACTTTGATTATATGATCAATTGTTTCTTTTTGGCGAGTATTACATACTGAACATATCTGATCAGGGTTTATGAAGTACATGATTCCATTTAAGGTAAATTTGATTCGGAAATCCGTAGCCATGCGTAATTGTGCCAAAGTGCGGGTCTTCTGGATAGGCAATTTTAAGAGCAAATAATTTGAAGGTTTCTTGGTGAAATTGAATGAATTTTGTAAAAACATGAAAGAATAACGGGAGGTTAATGATATATCTGCTTCATATAAGTGCGTATAATATTTAGATATTAATGATTGCTTACAAGAATTAAAAACTATTTGTTTTGAAATTCAGCCGTCCCACAAATTTAACGAACCAATGTCTACAAAGATTTTCCTCATCTGTTGTGCCGTTATACTTTGCATCTGTAAAATGTAAAAAATATAGAATATTAAATGCACAGGTAGGTATTTAAGCACTATTTTGTCTTTACAATTTACACATACCCATATTTAAGAAACGATAATCAAACTAACATACACATTATTGCTTTACCTCTTTTATTTTAATTTGGAATTCTTTGGGAAACTAAACATTTTACATCCAGTTTTATTGATATGATCACACTCAGGTGCAAATACAAACCCATATTTGAAATTAAGCACAAAGACTAGTGTATTAGAAAAAATAGTAGAATAGATTTGAAACTGGGAGAAAACTTAAGTTAAATCATTGAGTAAATATTAATTTTTACTCAATGGTTAAATGTCAAATTCATTGTCAAAATGAAAGAAAATGAATTAAGTAGGTATTTGAAGTTAGCTGCAAACTCATAATTTGAATTTTTGCATTCTTTATTCCTATTGGAGGAAGTTTCCGCCGCTTTACATATTAATTTATAAAACTAAAATGAAGTTTTTATAAATCATACGTGGACACATATATTTTAACATATTTCTTAAATGTGAAATAGGTATTGGAAGTCCTTAAATAATCTTTCAACATACAGAAATACTATAAAATACCCGACAATGTTTTAATACTATATATTATGGTCCTTATGGACAACGCAATACGGGTCAAATTCCAATATCACAATTTCGGCCGTAAACTTGTATGCCACTAGAAGTGGGGGTCGTGACGTCACAACTAATGTAGTCCATAGTTAGTAGACAAACCTGAGACAACCTAAGAAAAATATATCAATGTATACTCTAATGTAAATAAAATGTGAATGGCATATACCTATGGTTGCATTATGTTTTAGGCATTTAAATTTTCCGCACAATTTTAGGTTAGGTAAGTCAAAAATTTAATGAAACAACAAATATGCTTTATTAAATAAAATTTTTTGGGACGACATAAATAAATTACCTAAATAAATATAAGGTATATAAATAAAATTATCAACTACTTGAGAATATTCACAATATATTCGGGGATACTAGGGACGAAATTATTTTAAAATACCTTAAAACGGCAGACAACAAATGCGGAACATAAATACTGAATTCGACTTGCTAAAAAAACCACTTGGAGTGAAAAATTTTGGAAAAATAAAAATGGTTCTGCACTATGCTGATTATAAATTACCTATTTAATTTAATTTTATAACTTCTGAGTTACAAACTATATAAACACTATTATATACAGGAATCAGCTAATAGAAAATGTCAATCTGTCATTTTACACAATTTTTAATAGGTTTAATGAGCATTCTGAATATTTTGTTTATTATTTTAGCTCTACGATTTACCAATTTTTTCACAAATTTCATTTGTGAATTCCGAACACTTCGCTTTACCGCCTAAATCCCCAGTTAAGAATTTTGCTTCTTTAATGGTTTGAAAACACGCATCTTCAATTACTTTTGCGTGGTCATTTAGACCCATATATCGCAACATCATGACGGCAGATAGTAAAAGAGCTGTAGGATTGGCTTTGTCTTGACCAGCTATATCAGGGGCAGTACCATGGACCTAAACATAAAAAATTTACAGATACTGCTACTGTTGATAATTTTGGAGTAAAGATCTCTGACATTTGTTCTCACTAAAGTAGTTAATAGTTAGAAATTAAAACATTTCACTCGTTATATATCCTCCTACTATTATCTATTATTGCGGAATGAGAAATTCTGTACCATTTTCAGAATTTGCGTTGACCACACAAAATATTTGCGTTCTTATTAAATTTTACAAGTTATATATACATAAAATTTACTTACAGATTCGAAGAGAGCTCCATTAAGTCCAATGTTACCAGATGGCGTAAGACCTAATCCTCCTACGAGACCGGCACACATATCAGATAGGATATCACCATATAAGTTAGGCATTACGAGTACATCGTAAAGTGTTGGATCTTGTACCATGTTGAGACAGACAGTGTCAAGATACCTTTCCTCGAATTTTACCTCCGGAAATTTTTTTGCAGCATCTCTGCAACATCTCAAGAAGAGACCGTCTGACATACGCCTGAAAATCGTTTAAAATATATTTCAGATTTTTTGAAAAAAACATAATCTGCTTGCTCAGTTTCTCTATTAGAAAAAATTGGTTATAGAGTTCTATAGACTTACATAATATTGGCTTTGTGGACTGCCGTGACCTTCTGCCTATTATTCTCTTTGGCGTACTGGAAAGCGAATTCAGCAACTCTTCTGGATGCATCTTCGGTGATTAACTTTATACTTTGCACAACTCCATCTACAATTTCATGCTCAATTCCGGAGTATTCACCCTCGGTGTTTTCACGAATGGTGACAACATCCACGTGATCGTACAAAGTTTTGAAACTGAATAAAACAGCAAATAGTAAATATATGAATAGTCCAGCTCTGTTGCTCACGCATGATATAAAAGCCTAACTATTCGCCAAAAAAAAATTAATATGCTATTTATTTCTTACCCCTCTAAACTCCTACAAGGTCTCACATTGGCGTACAGGTTGAATTCTTTACGTAAAGCTAAATTTAGAGATCTGTGTCCTTTTCCAACAGGCGTCATAAGGGGTCCTTTGAGACCAATTTGATTACGATTAACAGAGTCAATGGCAGCTTGTGGTATTCCAAATTTACCATCAGGGCCCTGTAAATAAATGTACAGAATATTAACTATAATAGATGTTGTATGGAGAAACGGCCAAAAAATTTTAGTCTTAGAATATGTCACATTTTCATCGTAATGAAATTTGTTGAATAAATATTTTGAGATTCATTTTGTGGCATATATTTATTAGATTATTGCATTTATTTTTTTAGTTGAGCTGATGCTATCACCGTGTCAGAGAGGTTCCTACCTTATTGGTAAGGTAATATTCGGTAACTTATTTTATCCTCAATTTGTATACTGGCATTGGTAATTGACACTTAATAAAGCATTTTCACTGTTTTGATGTGAAATTCGATTCATATAGAGTATGGTATTTTTCAATAAGAACAGCTGTATACTTTATAAGTGAATATAATATATCAGAACCAATTAATGCTTGCTTGTTAAGGGAATTATTGCTATGAGCAAATTGTAGCGGCAGTCATTCTCGTTTTGTTTGTACGTAACTTGTTACCCCCATAACTTCCTTATTTATAAGGTAATAAAAAAATTAAAAATTTCATCATATTGCATTTTTCACATACTTTTTAAATATGTTATCACATCATATCTCGTCTTCTTCTTAAAATAAATATAATTTATCTGTTATTGCAAACGGTTTTTTATTAATAACTTCCTTAATATTACTCGAAATATACAAGTATTAAATATTTTTGAAATCAGAAAAAACAGGCAAATCCAATTATGTAAAAATATATAGGGTGTTCCATTAAAGAAAAACACATTTTTTCGCACCCACTGTATATTTTCTGACATGGATATGATTTGATAAAAAAAATTAATGGCGCTGAGCTAATGATTTTTATCAAAATCAAAGCCAAAATGTAATTACTACTACTACTATATATATAAAAAGTACGGGAAAAATGCAATAAATATAAATAATAGGAGCCATATCAGTATTCACTCCTATTTAAAAAAAAGTAATGAAGTCAAAGTTATTTCTTTTAAATGGCAATAGGGTTAGTTTTTGGTATTGTATAAAAGAGTTATTTTTTGGCTTCCGAAGTTATATTATAAAATGTTTAAACAATAATTATGTTTTGCTTACAATTTTATTTACGTTTTTATACAAGTATAATACTAAAAATTGCCAATTTCATATATTTACATTGACGTTGTACTTCTGAACATATAAATATGGACTGTTGGACACAATAATCATCGTAACCACTTTAGAACGCAGTTATTGTCGAATCTGTTAAAACAACTATTTTTCATAACTACATGTTATAAAACATTGAATTAAATAACAGAAATCATAGCATCCAAAGCAAAAAAAAATTGAAACTGCTTTAGAACACAATTATTGACTAATCTGTTAAAACAACTACTGTTCATAACTATATGTTATAAAACAATGAATTTAATTAACAGAATTTATAACATCCAAAGCAACAAATATTGAAACCACTTTAGAAGGCAATTATTGTCAAATTCGTTAAAACAATAACTTTATATTATATTATACATACAGTGTGGAAATTAAGTAACGTATATATTCAGTAATTCCGTTGATATTAATTTTTTGGGAAAAATCTCGAAGGGGTATATAATAATAATAATAATAATAATAATAATAATAATAATATGTTTATTTCCATAGACTTTACAAGCATTGGAATATAGTCAGTTGACTTAGTAAAATTACACAAAATTTAATATTAATTGTAAAAAAATACAAATACAAAAATCAAGTAGAGACAATAAGAAACAAACAAAGCAAAACTAACAACTTATAGCATATCACATGGAAAATGGAAAATAGAAAAAAAATATTTAGTTTTTAGATATTTTCACTCTTATCATAATATTAAATTGTATCAATAGTAGAAAGGTCAGCGCCTAAGTACTCATCAACTGAATAGAATGAATATTTAAGTAGAAGTGATTTTACTTCTCTTTTGAACAGATGAATAACATTATTTCTTTTTATAAGTAATGATGGATAAGGTATGAACTGGTATAGCAATTTTAACTTCAGCAAACATTTTCAGCCTATTTTCAGTTTCTAATGTCGTTTGTTTTTTAAATTATGACATCGACTTCTTTTTTAAATGACAACCTATATTTTTTATTATTGATTTTGGTAGTAGTTTTTATTCCGGTTCCAACCATATAAAATTTTCAATATGTTATATTTGAAAAAAATCGAGAAAAACGGGCTTATGGTGCTATTCTGTAACTTATTTTACAGCGCTATAAGGGGTGTAAGCCTTTGACCTTGACTTATTACATCCAATATAAGATATTGTCTATTCTGTACCATAAAATGCAACTCTAAATTTATAAAGTGTTATAGAAAAACATAATCCTAGATTTAGTGAATGAAATTTTTATTTGTAGTTTGCATTTGAATAAACTGCTGAATATTACAGACAGTAAGATAGGCTGTCATAATAAGTAATAATAAAAAGTAAAGTTGCCATTTACATCCTGCTATAATTTTATAGAGGTGTATGTTTATGGCGCTATAACAGAAAGTTATCGAATAGCATCATTAAAGTTCAAATAATAAAAATTCATTAAATTGGGAAAATTTATCTAGTTGCCGGTGTAAAAACAAAACACATTAGTTGTCAGAATTACACAATTTGTAAATGTCACAATAAAATATGCCATCGATAACTTTCTGCCAAACTTAGGCAACTAGAAAAATTTTTTCAATATAATAAAATTTTATTATTTGAACTTTAAGACCATTTTTCTCCATTTTTTTCAAATATAACATATTGAATGATTTTATATGGTTGGAACTGGAATAAAAACTACTACCAAAATCAATAATAAAAAATATAGGTTGTCATTTAAAAAAAAAGTCGATGACATCATAATTTAAAAAACAAATGACATAAGAAACTTAAAATAGGCTGAAAATATTTGCTAAGTTAAAATCGCTCCTACCCCTTCGAGATTTTTCCCAAAAAATTAATATCAACGGAATTACTGAATTTATGCGTTACTTAACTTCCACACTGTATATTATAAAACATTGATTTAAGTAGATAACAGAAATCAAAGCATCCAAACCAAAAAAATATTTGACTTACCAGAAAATTCATTAATTATGGCTGTTAACCAAAAGGCGATATACCTAAGAAAATGTATGTTCTTTCATTCTTATTAGAAATCATCAACAGGATAGTACAAATTAACAATTTATTCATGTAAAGGTATAAATTGCATTAATTGAAAAAGAAAATATAATTAAAAAAAAAAAGAATAAAAAATACGTTTTTCTGCAAGCAAATAAATAAACTGAAGCACAATTGAAGTGGATATTGGAGGACGATGAAATTTAACATAAACGTAAGGGCCTGGATAATCACCCAGTAGATAAAATAAACACAAAAATCAATTAATTATTTTACGAACGGTTTGAAATCGGAAACAAATATCAGAGACGCAAAATTATTACTTGAAAACGATTTGTCCCACCAGAAAAACTTAAGAGACCTTTTCTTTTTAGAATTGGCTGCTGAGTAAGAAACCAATACCTGTTTTCAAAGAAAACAGTGGTGAATTATTTTTAAATCACTTATAATATTTTGCTGTCAAGCCCCATGTCAAGCACATCACTCAATTTTGTCTACGTTGTTTTATATGTATAATATGTATTATTCCACAATCCACATTCTCTGTAAATTTCTTGCACTAATGGAGTTTTTCCATAAAATGGATAAATAAATAAATAAATAAATCACTGGTGGACTTGTCAAAACTTGTTGAACCGAAAAGAGGCGTTTCCATGCCAGTTGTAGTGCATACCAAAAGCTCAATTTAATTCCTTAAGTTGTTTTCAACATATTTAAAAAAAAGTTTTTATTATTTGTGACACCCTGTATCTCGAAAAGGAAGCATTTTCAGACTTTTATATAGGAATTTTTTCTTATTTTCACCTCTAGAATCCGCCCTTAAAATAGTTCCCTTTTCTCCCAAAACACCCTGTATAAACTCTATTTCTTATTATATTTATTGCAGGAATCTGAATAGCATTGTAACAAAACCTGTATTTTAATAAAAAGGAATGTTCCCAGGAAATATCCCAAAAAAAGAAAAAATTCCCAACTAGCTCTTTTAACAAAAATTGTTTAATTAACAAACAGTTTGTGTATCAAAAATGGCCGGTACAAAAATAAAATAGGTACTCCTTACTTTTGTTGATTTACTTACACTAACCAAATTATATAAGAAACAAAAATAACAATTGTGTAAACAAAATATTGTAAATTTCTTTGTTGCATAAGGGATCACTATGTTACACAGGTGTTTACATGTGATTGGTAATTCAGACGACAGGTTAACAGAAGGTAAATATTACCCTGATGCCAGATGAGATTGATCAAAGCAGATAAGAATGTCTAAATCGTTGCATAACGAAAATTTAACCTCAGATCCAATATTTCTAATTAGATGGTCGAGATGGTAGAGTACCTGCCTCTCACCCAAAAGTTCCGGGTTCGAATCCCGGTCGTGGCAATGGAAAATACTGTGAGAGGGATTTTTCCATTATACACGGATATTGGATGTGTGTCCCTTGTCTTTAAATGTGTAGCCCCCTCCCGCACAAGGCTCAGCCTTCTGGGATAAAGGGGGTCGTAATTACATGTGGTGTATTTATTTTTATTTATTTTAGATCAGTGCGACTGATATTTTTTTAATTTACTATGAGTTTGCATTTATACACGTTGTTATGTTAGTATTTATTGTTTGATTCTGTAATACAACTATAATACGTACGTTGAACTAAACTTTAGAGTTTACGTGTCGTACCAAGTGTTAAAAATAATTAATGATTTGCTCATACAGGAATTAATTGATTTTAGCAATGAAACAAATATCTTTTTGTCACAATATTTTTATTTTATGTTTAAACACTTTTAATAATTCTAGTCATAGAATTTATTATGAATTAACTGGAAGCACATATTGACAGCAACCTATTTGGTGCAAGTAACTCATTTGCTGGGGCAATGGTCATTCCGTTTATGGACCAGAGCATTAAGACCTAAAATATTTTCTTAAATGCGTCTCAACTCTCAAGCCACCGAAGTAATCCCTCGAAAATCCTAGGATTTTGCAATAGATAGACAGGGACGAGGTCTTATGGTACCCATTCACGTACAGGCGGACTGCAGTCCGTGAACTGTCAGATCTGATCTGCAGTCGCGAACTGTGATTAACCACTCACATTCAGTTCGACTTAACCGTCATAGCCTGCAGGCCATTATCGTACAGACCTAGGACTGTAAGCCGACTGAATATTTGGCATACACATACAGTCTACAAGAGAGATTTCAGCACTTTTTTGAGCTCCTTGAGGAATGCATTTCGTATATTATTGATTTTTTTTAAACCTTATCAATAGTAGCGTCCTCATCGACGGTTTTATAATAATCCAATAATTTTTCATACGCCTTTGCTTTTTCTTTTCTGTTAGAATAGCTTTTCGATTTTATATTCCACAAACTAGGTAACTGTCTATAAATATTAATAAAGCCACTAATAAACGATGGCTGATTAAACGATTCACCCATTTTTAAACTTTGAACTGAAAACAAATTTTTAACAGCAATGAAAGTTCACAACGGAAGGCTCGAACTGAAGATAGACCGACATATACGCGCAGTTTTTCAACAGTTTAGATGAACTGCAGGTACCGACCTGCAGACGATCTGAATGTGTGTGGTGACAATTGGACTGAAGACGAGATCGCTCACAGTTCGGGACTGCAGTCCGCCTGTACGTGAATGGGTATCATTACAGTTTATTACAGAGTCTGAACTACTTCTAGCACATCCACAATTCCCTCTCCATCTGTGTTCGAAGCAAATTACAAATATATTTTTTATTTGCCTCAAATGATTTCAAATCATTGATCCTCGCAACTAAGTTACCTACTTGGTTACTGTGTCCTTCTCTTTATTGCAATAAATTTCATTAAGTATTTATTTTTGTCTATATATTTGTTTCTATACCAAATTGCATGTAATCATAGTACAAATAAGAAAAGCTGTTTATTATTATTTCATAGCCTTTCTGGGTTACAACCTCACCAATGACATACTGCGTTACCTCAATATTAGACACATTTGAACTCATGACTTACAATTAGTGTCAATTATGAAAAGTAACTTTTGTGGGAAACACCATTGTAAACTTACGTTGTATAGACCAGAGTGCAGTGAATGAGATTTGATAACAATTTATTTTTTATCAATTTGTGGTATTAATTGATCTAAATTATAATCTGAAACTGATAAAGAAGCTAAAGTTATCCACTTAACTTTAGATATATATTGCCAGACATATCAAACTATTCAAATTACAATAACCTCGTCCTACTCATCGATCATTGATAACTGATTGAAGATGAATGAATAATTATGTAGATCTTAACTTTGTTTGCTTTCTCGTCTGTTGCTATATCTTTTATTAATTTAAGTAAATATTAAATAAACTTCACGGCAAAATATCATATAACAATAAAATTAATGTACACATTTTACATAGGTACCTATAATAAAATTATTAAAGTACCAGCTTATTTATATACTCGTATACTTATAGGTAATATTTTAAATGGTTACTCCGATAGTCCAAGATGTAAAGGATATGGTAAACCACATTATTTACAAACTTCTTAGGATTTTATTAAAAATGATATTGTAAATTAAATTTTATTAATTACACCAATTAGTTAATCATTTAGATATGAATTATTTAATAATTCTCTGGATAATTCTACAAAACAATATTTCTTTTAATAATTCTATTAACCTTTCTGTCTTCAATGATTTAATTGTTCATTATACAATATAATGAATTTATAATGACCACAACTTTTATATTTTTCACTTAATTTTTTAGAATACATAGGTAGAAATATACGACAAATAATTATCTTTAACCTTCAGTTGGTAGGTTTCTACATTAGAAACATCCCTATTGTATTCTGGTGCTAGTGAGAATGAAACCTACTACGAGAAGATCAATAGCCCTACCATCAGCGATTTTCTTTTTAATGTATTTTATTATATTTCCACAAGAAATGAATCGTTTTCTACTCTATAAAGCAAATTTAGATGTAACGTGAACCATTTGTAAATTGTATATAACCCTAGTTCCTACAAACATAAGCAGAAATAGAATAGGCAAATTTTCATGTCTACCTTACCCTAACGGGGGTGACATCTACACTTTCCCAATCGATAGGCACTTTGGCAGTTGTAAAAATTTGCTGAACTGCGGCTGATATTTCAGGTCCAATTCCATCTCCAGGAATCAGGGTGCACTTTTTCGCCTCACTACTATAAAGGCGAGATCCCAAGGGTTTAGAGGCACTCTGAAATTAGGAAATAATAAAATTTTTGCCATGCAACATAACCTAAAAGCAGACGTCAAATTGAAGCTGTCAAGAAGTTATATAACCACTTACTAATTTTATGTTTTCCGTTGATTTTTTATCAGATATTCTACTAATAAACTTATTAATTTTTGTTAAAATGTTGCCTGTGCTTTTGAAATCGAGTATATACCTGAAAAACCCGCTCATTTTCCTAAGCGATTGCATGCACAATAACCCGTTACAATATACAAATAATAACTGATAATAACATGATTTTCCACTAATTATTTTATTTATGAAATATTTCATATACCTATCTATGTGTAATTACTTACAAGATTTCTTAAAATTCTCGAAGCCATTGCTTAACCTTTTTAAAAATAACCTGAGAATATATTGACACCCCTTATGTCAAAACCACAGAATTATCAAAACTTTGGAGAGCGATCGATAATAGAAAGACACAATTCTTCAGATAGTGCGTTCAGAAGAACTCGTTTCAGTTGTAAATATTAAAAAAAAAATTTTAAAGGTGAACGACGCGCGACGTGAACGTGAAGTTGAATAGTTGAAAGTTGAACGTAAAGTAGGTACCTTCTTAATAATAGTGTAATTTAAATTTTCCTCGATTGGTAACAGCACTACACAGCAGGCATAACAACGCTCTGCAGCAACCTATAATTTAAATGTGCTGCTATGGCTACCTATAAATAATGTACACTTATTGGGATTTTCCCAATTTATGAAATTTATAACGTAATCGAAATAGTATCTATATTAAGTATCAAGAGCGAGCGGTAAGGGACGTTTGCCGGTCGACGGCAATATTTTGGTACCAGAAATAAACTATTTTGGGGAGGGCGCGCATTCTTCAAGATCAGGTTAAATTTCGAATTGTTCTACCAATAAAATAATAATAATAATAATACGACGGGGGTTAACCTTAACACCAGGGTTAATCCAAAGCCACAAGACCTGACAAGGATGGACTCGATGATCAATGAGGAACTTCCAGAAGATGCCAACATATGGCAGATCAACAGTGCCGTTTACGTCGCCGCTAAGGAACTCGTTCCACTGCCGCGCCTGGCAAACGCGGTAGACCGGGTCGAGAAGACTAAGCGGCGCGTAAAAAATCGAAGCAAAAATTCGATCGGCGAGACAACACGCTTCTCGAATCCAGAGTGTGCATGGTGCAATGCATAATTGCAGGCAGGGCGTATACGCCCAAAGTCCGACGGTGGCAGCCGGACCGAGACGCCAACACCACACTCTAAATCGGACAGTGCTGCAGACCATCAAGCAGCATTGTCTAGATAGGATTCGAGCACTCATGGCAGTAAAGAAGACCTTCGTCAGGCGAACGCGGAGTTTGGAACAAAACAAATTGTTTCAAACAAACCCGTCTGGCTGTTCCTAGAGCCACAGCGTGTAGTCGAAAATCCGCCGACTGTTGATAATGTCGAAGCCTTCTGAAAAGGAATCTACGAAGTCACGAGTCCATTCCATAACGACACTCCAGCTACAGCACACTTCGAGGCTCTCTGTCTAGTCTTAGAAGAGCCAGACGAAGTGTGCATGGCAATCAGTACGGAAGAGGTTCAACAAGCACTTGTTGGAACCAAGAACTTCGCTGCCCCGGGTCCAGATGTATAAACAACTGGTGGTGGAAAAAGTTTCCTTCCACCCACCGCCATCTGGCCCGAGTTTTCAACTCATGGTTGAACGAGGTGCAGCAAATTCCGGACTGGTTTGTCGAGGGGCGAACTGTGCTAATCCCCAAAAAGGCGGATCTGTCTGACCCAAAAAATTACAGACCGATTACCTGCCTCAACTCCTGTTACAAGTTATTTACTCGACTCGTATCTTGTATACCAGGATGTTGAGGTCTGTTGATCCGGTCTACCAACAGATAAACGAACAGCGTGGTGCCAATATACAGGGTGGAACAAAAGTATCAAATAATGGCTTTAACTTTGTTATTTGCAAAGTTACAAAAAAATGTTCAATATAATACTTGTTTGGTTCTTTACCATGCATGTTTTGAGTTTTTCAGTTTGTTGATATCTTCTTCTGGTTTGTTCCTATGGCAACCAACTTTTTCTTTTTAAATGGCACCCATAATTTTTTTTGTCAATTTGAAACAAGCATATTTTTCTCTATTCAGTCATAAAATTTTGCAATTTTTGGAAAAAAAAATAAGCTAGAAAAAAAACATTTATTACGACTCGCTTGTCGCCTCTTAATAAAGGATGCCATGGAAAAAGTCATGCAGTTATAAAGCACAAACACTTTTGGTAAAGAATGCCACGGAAGTTTGGCAATTAAATTTTTACAAACAAATAACTAAATTTTAGTGTTGTGATGTGAAATTAATTAATTTAGTTCTGATTGAGTCGTAATATAGCTATTTATAAAACTAGTTGCAAAATGAGCGTGTTTTTTGCACTAGATGTGAAGATTGGACCATGAGCGTAGCGAGTGGTCCAACTCATCCTGTGCAAAAAACACGCAGTTTTGCATCGTGTTTTATACAATATTTTTTGCAATTTAGTTGTTACGAAAAAAATAAAATTTTTGTTACGTTTTCTTTACGTTTAACATAATATAATAAATAAGATAAGTGTTTTCTCAATAAAAATGTTGTACGTTTAATATTTATGTTGTATTCTTAGTAAAAGTAAATGGATCTGTCGATCTGTCACAATATCTGTTTATGTGACTAAACTCATTTTAGCACAAGTGTTAAAATGAAAGCTCATTTTAGCACAAGTGATAAAATGAAAACTCATTTTAGCACAAGTGTTAAAATGAAATCTCATATTAGCACTTGTGCTAAAATGAACCACTTTTGACAATGACAATCAGTGTCAAAAAGATGACTCTTCGTAACTAAAATATTTTTTCTCACGCTTATTTTGTTTACAAAAATTGCAAAATTTTATGACTGAATAGAGAAAAATATGCTTGTTTCAAATTGACAAAAAAAAATTATGGGTGCCATTTAAAAAGAAAAAGTTGGTTGCCATAGGAACAAACCAGAAGAAGATATCAACAAACTAAAAAAACTCAAAACATGCATGGTAAAGAACAAAACAACTTTTATATTGAACATTTTTTTGTAACTTTGCAAATAACAAAGTTAAAGCCATTATTTGATAGGTACTTTTGTTCCACCCTGTATAAGGACCTGGAAGGTTGCAGGTATTACATAGGATTCTGTGCAATACAAGCGGAATCTATCAATGGCCTGGATTGATTATCCCAAGGCATTTGATACAACATCCCATGAGCTTTTGTTACACTTGCTCGGATGTCTTGCGGTACCAGCACCACTAGTGAGATGCATTGAACAACTGGTTGCCGCTTTGGAGAACTCGCTTCACCATAACATCCGGTGCCGAGCGAGTTTCGACAGAGTTGGTGACACTTAAGAGAGGAGTGTTTCAGGGTGACTCTTTGAGTCCGCTCCTCTTCTGCATCTCACTACTGCTGCCGCTATCTGTTGGACTCCGCCAAACCCGCGGGTATCAGTGTGGGCCACCCAGCAACCGGAGGCAAAAGGTCACCCATCTATTTTATATGGATGACCTTAAACTCTATACCTCCGGAGAGCGAGAACTTCAAAATGCTCTCAGGGTGGTGGAGGAATACACGCGGGCAATTGGAATGGAGTTTGGGTTGGACAAATGCGCAGTCGTCCACCTGAAGAGAGGACGATGCGGGGAATTCCACGAAGATGCGTGGCTTGCAGACGGAAGCATCCTACGACATCTGGACACCGGAGAGACCTACACATACCTGGGTGTGGAACAACGCTACATTCAGGATGTGAACCAAATAAAGGATTCTCTCCGTGGCAAGTACAAACACCGACTTTTGAACTTTCGGGGAAGAACAAGGTGTCTGCCACTAATATGCTTGCCGTTCCGATTCTGCTCTACTCCTTTGGAGTAGTTAAAGCCAACCGGCTGGTCAAATGCAGAAAGCGGTCATCCTGAGTTCCCTTCGTCTACTTAGGGCACACGAGTCTGGAATCTACAGTCACTAACCCTGCGGGTGTGGGTAGTGGCTGTAGATTATGCGCTGGCGCTCTCTTCGTGAAATGTCGAAGGTCACAGAGAGACTGTCCAGCATCGGGCAATCGGAAAAAAAAATCAAAAAAATAAATCGTCTAATGAAAGCATCCTACAACATCTGCATGCCGGAGAGACCTACATATACCTGGGTGTGGAGCAACGCCACATCCAGGAAGTGAACCAAATAAAGGATTCTCTCCATGGCAAGTACAGACACCGACTCCGGAAATATTTTATCCTCAGAACTTTCGGGGAAGAACAAGGTCTCTGCCACTAATTAGCTTGCCATTCCGATTCTACTCTACTCATTTGAAGTAGTCAAGTGGCGAGTAGATGAGCTGCAACAATTTGGAGTCGAAAAGTCGACCTTCGCATTTTTATGGCCAGCAGGGCTAAAGTCGGAGACCAAAGGATTCATTGTGGCCTGTCAAGATGGTGTTATTAACACCTTGTTTTTATATGCAACTGTCAAAAAATTTCCATTTAATACCTTCCAGGGTACCCCATCAGGAGAAAATTTCCGAAGAAATACATAGGTTGTCATGGCAACATTAAGAAAAGCTCCTTGTTATTATCCATTTACTTAATTATATTCTTTTTGAGGATATGAAACTAAACCACTTTCAGAAATATGAAAATTCTAAACAACAAATCGCGCCTTAAAGCTTAAAATTTAGTTTATTGAGTAGGCCATTATGTGTCAAAAGAACGGCTTTATATTAAGGTGATTTTGTGATTTGTTTACAATTTTACTTATTTTATAAACTTCAGTAAAATATTTAGTCAAAAATATTTGACAGTCTTAGTTAAAGTATGGTATTCTCGCATATTATAATCCACTCAGATGATTTACGACACTCGCTTGCGGCTCGTGCCATAAACTTTTACCCTCGTGAATAATATACCTACATCTCATTATATGCTCGTTTCGTTGAATATCCACGTCTACTAAATAATGTATTATGTGTATGTATTTCCTCAAGAATTGTGATATCCATACGCGCTAGTAGTGAATAATGATTATACACGTGTTCTATGGCAAAGTTTCTATGACAACGTATAGGATATTTTTGTTAAAAATTTCATTATGTTGGTCAGATATGTGAGTCAAAGCAAGAAGTTAATTGTAAACAAAAGTTAAATCGACGTTTAAATTTAATTAATGACAGACCGTTCTTTTGACATATAACGGCCTGCTTATAAAAAATGTTAAAAATAAATAGTACTTATAAATTTGAAAAATTTCGTCAGTAAAAGATTTAGTCAAAAATATATGTAACAGTCGTGGATAAAGTATGGTTTTCTACTCGTTATAACGGCTATTATTGACTCGGGTGACTTACGACACTCGCCTGCGGTTCGTGCCGTAAACTTTCACCCTCGTGGACAATACAGGCCATTATATACTCGATGAATAAAATACAATAATAATTGTTCTAAATAAATGAAAAGTCAAAAGTGACTTGTAAAATTATATGGTAAAAAATCTTGATCGTGCACAAAACAGTATTTTTAGGTATTCCCATGTATATAGGTCAATCAAAACAATATCTGCATAAAAGAATGTACACACATAAATATAATATTAAAAATCGAAATACGTCAACAGCGCTAGCGCAACATGCCTTGGATAATAACCATAGCTTTAATTTTAATAACATTCACATCCTGGAAAAAGAACCCAATTATCACCGTAGAATAGTACATGAAATGCTGCAAATAAAAAGACATTCTAATTCAATAAATAGCCGAACTGACATAGAGAATTTAAGTACCTAACACTTATTTCGGCTTATTAAAATAAAACAAATGGGGTAAAATATAGTTATTGACTAATTTTTACATCTTTCCAATTAATTTTACAAATATAATGTTAAAATAATATAAACTATAATTGTCATTCATTTTATAAAATACACCCACTTGTAATGTATACCTGCTAGTCCTTATCTTGTCTGTAACATAAACAAACGAACTCTCACTTGCACATATATTCAGAAAGTAAAATATTTTAGTTGCCTTTAAGACACTCAATACATCACATTAAAAAATGTAGTTTAATTTAAGATCAAGCAAACACAAAATAATAATGTAAGTACTTCATATAGGTTAATTTTAGTATGTGCCCATAACTGATTAAAAAATTTTTTTTTTCTTTTTATTATTATTGTAGTCTCTGATGATGGTTTATAAATAAACCGAAACGTTAGAAAAAAAAAAAAAAATTTGTTTATATATATGACCGATATACCCAAGAAAAATAATACTGGTATTCCCATGTAGATAATATATTTGTAAATTTCCGTTAGTATTATGCAACGCAGCATTTCAATTTGTTCAGACTGTCTATCTATCAAAATTAATTATTTAATAATTTTATTATTGTATATTATAAAGATTTTGCGATGGATTTACAGAAGTCTGTAGTATGGCTCACAATAGATCCCTATTATAGTCCCACTATAAGTGGTGGTTCAGTAGCCTCCTAGATGGCGCCAGTTATATGAAACCGAATTAGGCAAATATTATACTAGAAACAAGTGAATTCTTGTGGAATCTTCTAGAGGAAACTAGGATTACTCTAGAAATCACATTTTTAGGTATATAAAGGCCAGAATAAACCACTCCAGTCAGTTAAATATATATTGGACAGTGAAGTGAACAGAACTGACAAAGGTACAGTAATTAGTAGGTAGTGAGTATTAGTGTTAATAGTGTTAGTGTTATCGTTTAAGTCATTAATTAGTAAGTTAATAAAGTAGTGGTCTATTGTCAAATTTGTTGCAATTATTGAATCCACGCATGGAGCTGTTTGCTGTTTACTAAAAAGGCGCGTCCTCATTATGCCGATATATGCCAAGTGGCAAGGCCAAATGGCAAAGCCAAGAGTGATGTGGACGTTTTCGTCGGCTCGAGCCAATTGGCAAAATAGTGCCAGATGGCATGCCAACCCGAACCCGACGAGTATCGGTCCAGATCAAAGGAAGCCACGTGGCAAGTGTAGTGGGGACGTGCGAATTGGCCCCCGGCTGGAATGGCTTTTCTGAATCTAGTGTCCCTCTTGCTGATTATCGACCCGATCAAATTAAGAAGAATTTCAAAATCACTGCTCGTCATTCGGAAAAGTTTCGGAAACCACCTCCACTTCTGTATTCAAGATTTAAGTCGTCCACGTCGTCCAAAATTAAATCCTTCATCAGTTCACTCCCTCCGTATCGAGCTCTACCTCTACCAAGGCTCGGACGTACCCAAAATCGTCGATTCCGTGGTTTATGACTCGCTCGATCAACTATTATTACGGCTGCAGCAGCAACAAGCAAGTCCTCGTCGGTGTACATTGCGACTGAATGCCATTTCCAATATGGACGCAGTGAATTGTGTGTGGCAGCGCCAACTGGCTTTGCCATTTGGCCTTGCCACTTGGCATATATCGGCATAATGAGCAATCGCCTATACAAAGGAAAGTTTATGATTTTTTCTATCCCAACTGAAACTGAAAAACTGAAAAGATAGGTAGAATGATTTTTTTAAATTTACATTGAATCAGGCATTTCCATTAAGATAATAAAACTCATTGTGCATATGCTGGTATCGTGGCAACATCTAGATAACTGTTAATAAGGAACTAAATAGAGACTTGATTTACAGATTTTCAGGGAAGTGCATAATTGAATGTAAATTTAAAAAATCAAGCTCTAGTGTTCACAAAATTGGGAATCATGATATCTCTTCAGTATTTTTTTTTGCTGGAATGGGAACTTCAGAAAAAAATCATGAAGTTTCCCATGTATATGTAGGCGATTGCGCAGCCTTAAATAATGGTAATTTGGCAATAGATTATACAGTTTTATATGGAGATATAGGTGGGGCAGAGGTTGATCTTGAAGTAGAATATTCTTCTTGATCATATAAATGTACGATTTCCAAAACATCTCTTTGTATCATTCTTTCCAGACCTTCTTGGAGTTGTTGGTACCTAAGTCACGCAGTTTAGATGCAACATTTTCGCCAAATACTTGAAATTAATCTATTAGACGATTATCACTTTCATAGCTTTAGCAAAAAAACTGCATCTTCTTCAGTGTTATTGACAAAGTCTCTTTGTAGCTTACTTATTGCTTTCCTTAACCTTATTCTGTCTTTATGTTATAAACTCTCCTTCAGATACTGGCTGTTGCCCTTTTGTTTTAGGAATCTAGCGTCTCTGAGCCTGAAATAACATTAACATGCTAATTGACTTACTTTTAAGTTCCAGACATGCAAGATGAATGGTTGAAAATTGAAAAAGAATTTGAAAATGCCCAAAGTATGTAGGAGAGTTAGATGGAGATCATATTCTTATACAAGCACCGCCATTTCGTGATATTTACTATTTCAACTACAAGGGCACATGTAGCGTAGTTTTAAATGGCTCTAGTCTAGCGGATGTAACATTAGCTATTAACATAATAATATCTAGGAATGTTATGAGTATCATAACTGCCGCAGATGTCGGTTTGAAATCCGAGCTCGTAGAGAGAGGATTTTAAGACCTCTAAGGCTGTTGTGATTCATAACATCCGTGATTTGTTCAATAGTTTATCGGTTTCAGAAAATAAAGACATTATTAATAGATATTATAAGAAGCAGGAGCAGTAGTGATACATTTCAGTATTTAATTATTATTATTTGGAGTTTTCTGTCTGTTTGTATTAATAAATAGCCCTATAGTTTCATTATTTATTATTTCATCTGTTGACAGTTGTTGACAGATCTGTATTGTAATATTACCGTACAAGCTGTTGGCATGGTAATAAATATTACTGTACAACTTTAGTTATGACTTGCTTACCAGCCTACTTTTGTGTATGTAAACAAAGGATTAATATCCTGAAAAAAATTAACTTGTGTGGATATGGTTGCAACGGTAGAGGTTCTGACAGCGTAGTTTACAATAAATGTTCACTGCCTACAGGATTAAAAAGTAAAATAATAGACTTGCTTCCTGCGCGACAACTCCAAAGGAGAGAAAAATTACCACCCTATGTTATTGTAGCTAATGATGCGTTTGCAATGAAGCCATGTGTAAACCATATCTTTTCAGAAATCAGCCGGGAGCTAATCGTGTATTTAATGATCGATTGTCACGGGCAAGAAGGATTAATAGAGAATGTATTTTAAATAAAGTCTAATCAGCACAGAAGAAGTTCAACAAGCACTTGTTGAAACTAAGAACATTGCTGCCCCGGGTCCAGCTGGTTATAAATAACTGGTGGTGGAAAAAGTTTCAGTCCACTCCCTGCCATTTGGCCCGAGTTTTCAACTCATGGTTAAACGAGAGGCAGCAAATTCCGAACTGGTTTGTCGAAGGAGGAAAAGTAGTATTTAACGATTGCATTTAAGTTTCGTAGTATTCCTCGGTAAAATTAATACCCAACTTATCTAATACAAATGCCATTAGTGGATACCATTATTAGCGAAAATTTATAACTCTCGCCCACTCAATATCACCCAAGATTACAAAACGTATCTCAATTCGATTGTCTCTAACAAACTTGCCTTCAAAAAAATGTTGAGAGCGAATCATTTTCGCATTTTTTCAGGTTCTTGGATATTTAATTTCACTAGCAATGAGCGATCCAAAATAATTATTTTACGCACTACATTGTCTGGATTACTCAATTATTTGCTAATTCCATTGACTATTGACAGTAACAGTGTCACATCCCTTTTAAACCATGACGTGCCATCACATTTAAATGGGTTATTCGACATAAAGCCCTAATATAGGGTCCGAAGCAACAGAGTCGAAACATCTACAGCTCTCTCATGTGTTACCCATCGAAAACAATAGGAAGACAGTTCAGCGTGGAAAAGTGAAGAGTGAAGTAATGTTCATGAGGCATCCATCAGGAAACAAGCACTTTTCAAGAACAAAAACACCCGGGATCATGAGGGGCTGTGGGTGGATAAAGCTGAATGTTACCCTGCAGATCAGGAGCGTACGAATAATAAATCGCAGCATGAGATATTTTCCTCATTATCTTTCCAAATTGACAATAGTATTTAGACGTTTTGAGAACTGAAAGAAGGTGAAAAGTGGTTTTTGAAACATTACAGATACAGTACATCCTGCAAAAGAGGTTTATGCAGCAAACCTCCAACAACCAAACTGAATCATATCCTATATAGAAAACTAAAATACTTTTACTGTGCCTTTTATAATTACTTTGGATTTTATGGGTGCAAAAATTGAAAATAAGAAATAAAACAAAAGTTACCGGGGTTAAATAATGGATAAAACATAAACTACTGCCTACCATAGACCTCAAAGAAGATACATGATGCAGACACGGACATGTGTTTCAAAGTTATAGTTCCTCATCAGTGTAGTGAAGATTAGGATATAATTATGTTTGCCATTGATCAAACGCTAGGCTGATGAACAGTAACTCCAAAAAATGTATCTGTAACTGCATTATGCTTTGTTTTGGCTGGATAACGAACCCAACCTCAACCCCAGCCACAACCCCCAAGTCATAAGGTTTTTAAAATATATATGTAAACTTTTTTGTTTATTATTGTATATTTGCACGTTTTTAACTTGGTTGTTGTGCTACATTAAAACTTACTTAACGATGATGAAAGGCGAATTATTATATTTTTATCCAACAAAATGTCACCAGCTTTTCTAATTTATCAATTATAATTATAACTGTAACCTTTTGATGCCCCCTGCCCACACCCGAGACGAGTAAAACATGCAAACATAGTTGGAGCGCGGTCTGATTTCAATATAGCGGCATCAACCCCTTCGGGGGGTGATTTTTACATCCAACTCAAACCACCCCCTACCCCTAACTGACGAGTACAATAAGGATTTGTCAATTGTACGCCACCGCGCTCTATTTGCCTGTACGATGCTCCAACGCTTGCTATGATCCATTCCGCGTATCTAGGAAATGAAAAATGTATGTTTGCCATTAAAGTCTCGTTTCAAAGTATTAATAGGATCGGTTCGGGCGGTTTCAGAGGGTTTTTATTCAGCGTGCTTAGTTAATGAGTCCATCTGTACTATACGGTTACTTTTTATTTTTTTAATAGACGTGTGGTATTTATTTTTGTTTCGAATGTATTGACAAGGCGAAAATATCAATAATTACTAATTGAGAGTGTATTTGATATTAATATTAATTGCGACGTTAGACCAATTATTAATTGCGTCCTAGCCTCTTGTGCTTAATTCCAGATAATACATACTAAGACTTAGAACGTAAGGTAGCTGCACCCAGTACAAGACCGTACATACATTAAACTTCGCATAGTAATATTAATGTCTGCTGTGTAACGATTTAAGTTGCAATTCGTTACAGCAGGTTAAAGTTTCTATTTTGCGCATTAAAATATGACTCCTCACTACTGAATAACCCTGTATTCGCATATGATCGGTATGTGGTAGGAATAAATACAACAAAAACGCCACAGCGGACGAACGCTGTGAACGAGCCTCGTCCCAGGCTAGAGACAGCGTCTTTTGCCTTTCGAATTTTACCTAGGTAAGTCATACATTTCTTGTAGTCGCTTAAATATCGCTATTTATAAAATTTGCTTATTAATTATTGCTTCAGCTTTATTGTGCTATCGTAAAAATAATAATTTATCAAAATAATTACCGTATTTCGTATTATTACATATTTTGGATTATTTTCAGATAATTGCCTAGTAGCACTGTTTTTTAAACACGTGGATGGGTATTCCCATTTCCGTTTTACCGTATCTTGTCTAAAGTAGACGTTTTCGTGGTTCAATTATTGTTAATTGACACGTTATACGATATTTAAATTGTTTAAATTATCGCAGATTATCGTTATTTCGTACATAGAACAATTTCTGTGTGGATTTTTTATTGTTATTAGGTTCGACTGTGGTTCATATGAGCTGGAAAAAGGAAAACTACACTGGTTTTGTATAGTAAGGAAGTCCATTTAAGACTTGGGTTTTTGCCGAATTTATTTACTGTCCAGAGCTACCGATTTCTGTCCAGGAGCTTCCAAAGCATACGGGATAAGTGATCTATAGTATTTTTTCCTTCTCTTTGAATTAATCAATTTGTAGTAGGTACATTGGATCACTTGCTTCGGATGTGACAGAAGTCCGATTTTCTGGTTTCCTTTTTTCATCATATTCACGATATCACAGTTCTATATCGATTTTATTATTGACAAATTATTATTATTAGTTCATTCCTTAATTTTCGTGTAAGTTACAAGAGTGTAGATTTACCTTGGTTTTACGTATTTCCTGCCATTTTGAATTAGGCATAAGTTCATTCATTTTTGTCCGTCGGAAAGCGAAAGACATTAATTATTGTTATTTCATATCTTAATTTTTGCTATTTTTACTGTTAAACTATTAATATAATATTAACTTGAAATCTTTAGGTGTGCTAAAATTTCAAAGATATGAATTTTTTGAGTTATTACTTCATTAACATTTCTAAGTTTCTATTGTTCCGTACACATCTGACATTAAATTATAGTCCTTTAAAAATTACAGTCTCCTCATGGTTTTCAACCTATAGGACAAATTCAATCAAGTTAGGTTATTTGTTAACGAACTGATAGTGACGTTTTGCAACCTTACTAAATTCTTGTGTTCGAATTTTAGTATTATTTTGTTAATAATTCAATTTTTTTAGTAATTGGTGTCAGATACCGTATTTTTATGTAAATTTGGTCATTTTACAAATTCTAATATTTTTTTGTGTCATTTTGACAAATTTTTTCTATTAAGAAATATTAATTTTGTGAATTTTATCTAGTAATTTAACTATATTGCAGGAACTTTGTTATTTTTTTTCATCTACCACTAGTTGAAATAATTTTCAACCTAGTTTTATTTCTCTGTTTTGTCAACTGTTCTGTCTTTATTTCATGACATCTGGCTTTCTGGAAATTTGACTCACTGGAAATCTATACTGAGTTAACAACATCAGAAGTAAGGAGATATTGGGTGTTCCCCAAAAGTAATAAATTTGGTTGGAACCTGGACACTCTGGATTGAGCAGGAGTGTGGAGACAGGATCTCGCAACCTTTTCATCAACCTCGAGTACTCGCAGGATTCATCGCTACTAGGAGAACCCCTTCCGTCTCAGTTCATCCCCGTCGAGTAAGACTTTACAACAGAAAACAGACAGACAGAGAAATTGATTAAATTGTAAATTTTATTTATATTTTTTTTTGTTCACATTTTCAATATTTTCAATTATATTTAGTCATTGTTAAGTGTAAAGAATTTGTAAGATTAAACTTGTTAAATTCACAGCTTTCTTTTCTTTCTAGTTTATGTAGTAAATACCTAATTGTGTTTTCAATAAACCTTTGTGTATTTAGTTATAAATACTCTGGCGCCCATATATTGCCGCAATAGTATCTCAGTACTCTAAAACAAGGCTTCATCGAATTCACAACCACGCTGTAGCTAGCTGGAGCTAATTGTTTGGCTACACTTGGAATTGGGCCAATTCAATTCGCAAGTGTTGTTGCAGTTGTCAAATGTTATTGTATTGCAAAGTACTTAGGAGATTATCATTTTAGTAAAATCGTGTGCTAATAAGTGTTTATTTTACAGAAAGAATGAAAAATCTTTATATTTATTATATAACCTACAAATTTATTTAAAAATAATTTTTTTATAAATAAAATTATTATTACAATTAATACGGGAGTGTAGCGACCTTCTTTTTAATTCTGCACTTCACACAATTGTGGGATTATAGGTCCAAGGGAAAATACTTATCGGATTTTATGCCGACGTTTCGAAAATTTTTTTTCATTATCAAGGCTCACTGCAATTAATAAACACACATTTTTTTTTGTATACTAATAAAATTGTACTTAAATTACTTGCATTCATAGTGTTGTTTGTATCTACAAAGCAGGAGTTTGTTACGAAACACGAAACACAAAATGCTTTTTTATGATTCTTAGCATTAATTGCAAAGGACATATGACCGAAATAATAAGCGCGCGTCGTTTTAGCAAGTTACGATATTGCTCGCTTGGCGGTAATTTAGTCTCAGAACTTTGTTAATTATTGATTTCTTAACTTTAGGGGTGGTTTTTATCTACTTAGAGGTAAGAGCAATTATTCTTCTTATTAGGGGATGAGCTTTATGTCTCGAAATGTAACAATCTGCTAAGAAACTCCTACTTTCTCAAAATGCACAAAAATTATTAATTCATCCATTTTACCCTTTTATATCGACCATATTGGGGGTGCAACATACAATTTTTAATTTCTGACTTCACATTCGTGATCAGCGACTCCAAGAACATAAATAATATAAGTTTCAATAATTTTTTTTCCGTACTTCGTTAATTATTGATGGACCCGCTACATATATTTAAGAGTATTAAGTTATGTTTAAAAAATTGTACTGAAAATAGTACTGAATTTAGATTAATAATAATTATTATCTACTATTAAGCTTAAATTGATATTTGTTAAATATGGTAAAAAGTATAATTAATAACGAACCACTTTTAAACAACTGATATAAAAGAGAGGGCTGTTTTCATATATATTTTATAAATGAAAATGGCGCGGTTAAGTCTCAACGATTGAATCTCCCCGGGGAAGCTCTACTACAGTGACAAAATATTAATATAATGTCGTCATTTTCACATCAATGCAGATGCAGAAACTTTTTACAAGAGACAATCTTATTTTCTCCTTTGCCTTATTTCTCTTTGTACGTTTTTATTCCATTTATGCATGTAGATTCATGCTGAATAAAGAGGAGTTAGTAATACGACAAAAAATATAAGGAGAAAAATTTGAGACTGAAGAATACATTGTTAGAAATTGTTTAGTAAGAGTAAAAATAGGTATTTATGCGTGTATTCAAGGTATACCAAATTTAAGGTGTACGTTTTTATTTATTTACCTACCTTACCTACAGATACTTGGAACACGTTTAAAACAGAAGAGAAATTTAGAAAGCATTACCTATAACCTTTTATTTTTAATCAACCTCAATAATGGATGTTTCCCAATAATAAAAAATCGTAGTCAAGTAAAATTTTTGAGTTCCAAATTTATATATATTCCATTCATTTCTTAATCATGATACTCAAATTAGACACACTGTGAGAACACTAAATGCATTTTACTGACAATTAAAAATTGTAGCTGGTCTAATAGTCCGGACCTTAATCCAATTATATTTATGGAAGGATTCGCGAGGTTTATTTTAAGTTAATAGAAACAATTTTTTCAACATTAATTAATTGTCTCTATTAGGTCTTTGGTAGTTTATAATGCTGTTGATGAGGAATCAAAACAAAATGCAATGTGTAACGATGCTACAACTCACCGAATCATGATAAATAAAAGAACGTTGAATTATGTTTGCTATTAAATCAACCAAATTTATAACAATAAACGCATTGAGAGCGCGAATTTCCAAAATAATTGGATTATATGTATGGTTGTGAAGTGAGAATTGATTTTATTTAATTGATATTTGATAAAACGATACAAAATTTGCTGCATTTACAAAAACTAATTTGCTGTGGATGAGTTATAGCCATGCTGATAAAAAGGGATTACATAGAGGCATCGGAAAAGGATGCTGTTGATTCAATCAAACTAATTTTTTCTCAATCTGGCCCTTTTAAAAGTACGGTGATTTTTGCTACAATTTAAACAAATAATGAACAACATTTATTATAAACAAAAAATAAGCAGATGAAAATTATTCTTATAATAAAAAAATTATTCAAATTTTTCAAGGTGACCACTATAGCTGTGCGATGTGCGTTAACTTTTCTGGTTTTCATTGGAAGACGGAAATAGTCATTATCATTTTTGATAAATAAATTTCCATAATGCTTGCAATGTTGTCCTTGTCCAAATTATATCAAATGAATTAAGTTCCGAATTATTGTGGTTAATCTCATGGGGTAATTAATTTAGAGTATTATTTGCACAAAAATAGCGTTGTATATTTGTATAAAAGACTGGGGTTGGCTTTTTCCGCGATCAACAGCTGAGAAAATAAAATCGAAAGATTTCTAACATGGACAGAATTAAAAGAATGTTCCAGCAAATAGACGGAAATATGAAGGAAATGAAAGGAGAAATGGATCCCAGAAACAATACAAGTAGAAAAGGAGTTTTTGAAATTAACAGTACCTAATGAAACAGGAAGACAGAATAGAACAGTTAGAATGGGAAATAAGGAAGAATATTATTATAATAAAAGGAATCGGTGACAATGAAAACGAAAAAGATATCGAAACTGAAGAAAAAATATATACAATAATACAGAAGATAGGAGTTAACGTAGATAAGAAAATGGATATAGGTAGATAAAATCAGGAGAATCGGGAAGTACACTGGTGACAGAAAAAGACCATTACTGGTAAAACTGACTAAAGAAAGTATGAGATATGATATATTAAAAAATGGGAAAAAATTAAGAGGAACAGATATATGAATTGATAAAGACTATCCCAAGAACATACAAGAGGAAAGATCATTAATACCGTAGTTAAAAGAAGCGAGGAATAAAGGATAAAGGATATAGAGCAATCATTAAATAGAATAAACTGGTAGTGTATATAGCCCAGGGTCGATCCAGTCAAACCATGAACAAATTAGAGACAAGCTGAAATTTGGTATATAAGTTTGTATTGGGGTCCTTAAAATACCACCAAACCCCACCGGTAATCCGCCGTGCCTGTCACCCCTAAACAACCCCCGAAAGGGGTGAAAATCGGACTTTTTCTAGTTATTTGGCAATATCTTAAAAACAAAGCTATATACGAAAAAATATGAAGATAGAAAAATTAAAGGGCATAAAATTTCCTAAAAAATTGCGTTTAGCAGATATATTTTGCTTTACCAGTGGCGGAGTTATGATATTTTTAATAATTGGGTATTTTGTAAAAATATTCTCTAGCCTTTACTTATTGGATTTTGACATTAAATATACATAACAATGTATATGGATATTTTGGTAAATACATTTAATACATTCTTACATCAATAAACTAGAAATAAAAAACATACCAGTGGAGTACTATATTCTAATTTCATACATTATTTTGTATTAGCTAATAGAACTTTAACATTTTACGTGCCTATTAAATGTAACAAAATAATTATTTTAAATATCCGTGGAATTTCTGTTACGAATTGAGAGGAATTATTTTTATATTAATAATATTAAGGACATATACCGCATGTCAAGGCAACTGAGTAGTTTTCCGCGTCGCCATTCGCCCCTCTATGTATGCTCTCTTCGTATATTCTCGATACGACTCCATTACGCATAACAAAATTTGTATATGCTACGCCCAGGAAGAAGTTCGAAACCAAATAAAATTACTAATACTTCAAAGTTGCAGCATAAGTTGGGACCTTTAATAAATGTTAAATAAATATATAAATAAAGTGTAAGAATAGTATTTTGTACTAAACTTCGCCCATCAATAAAGACTTTTATTATTATTATTATTATTGCCATTCACGCTATTTCCGGATGTGATACTATATCTGGCCTGTTTACAAGGGGAAAAATTAATTTGGTCAATACTGTGAAAAAGAAGAAGTTGGTTGACCTTCTTGAAGAATTTTACAATCCAAATATATCCAAAGACAGATTGAGGACCTTTATTTCGACATTTTTTATTTCCGTATACGTCCAAAATAGAACAAGTACCGATTTGAATAACGTCAGATACATTCTCTACCAGCAGTATGTAGCAAAGCAAAGTTTAAATAAATATTTTAATCTGGCTTCACTTCCACCGATCATAAATGCAGCTCAGTACCATGGATATAGGACATTTCATCCAGCAACTCTACATACATATTTTATTTACATGTATGATTAACTTTTAGGTTCAAGCATGGTTGAATAATAGCTTACCACTCCAGGACTGGGGATGGATTTCTAGTGATTCCGGAATCTCTCCAGTCCAGATGGATCAAGATATAGACCCCAAAGGTTTCCTTAAACAAATTTTTTGCAACTGTTCATCAGGTGGTTGCAAAAGTGCATGCTCATGTCGTAACCTGTTTTAATAGGGCAGTAGAGGATTTACAGGCGGAAGTCGACATCTCAACATGCAGATAAAATATATTGGATAATAAGTAATTAAAAACATACATTACATTTATTTACTTAAACATAACCTGTTAAGTATTTTAGTTTATTTAAGAAGAAGCAACTGTGCTACTTACTACATAAAAAACTCATATTTTATGTATTATTATAGTTTTAACCTGTTTTGGTGTAAAAGACGTAAAATATATTAATGTAACGTAATTATTTTGTGGGAAATGTGTATTTTGTTAAAATATAATTAATTTTTCTGTCTTCTTATTTTTTCGTATATAGCTTTGTTTTTAAGATATTGCCAAAAAACTAAAAAAAAAGTTCAATTTTCACCCCTTTCGGGGGTTGTTTAGGGGTGACAGGCACGGCAGATTACCGGTGGGGTTTGGTGGTATTTTAAGGACCCCAATACAAACTTATATAACCAAATTTCAACTTGTCTCTAATTTGTTCATGGTTTCCTATATAAAGTTTCAGATCGACCCTGGGCTAATAATACACACCCCACAAAAATTATCGCATCACTAGAAATTGACCATAAGTTTGATGTCAATTTTCTTCTGAGTCGTTTGTCCGATTTGGATGATCTTTTTTTTGCATTGTAGGTTGACTCTTCAGAAATGTCACTGTGCTACTGAATTGTTCGTAAAAATTCACATTTGCTTGAATACCGGGTGTAACTATGGTGTTGTACTTGACCCGAAAATTCGTAACACCCTGTGGAGTGTACGAGCAGCAACAGCACGTTACAATTCAGTGCTAACTCTAGCCTCATCTTTTGTTGCCATTCTCTTTTTTTGTTTACTTCATTATCTGTATTAACAGATGAAATATACAGTTTTATAGTACAACATGTTTTTATTGACTTGTATTGATAGTTTTTACTCTTATATTCGTAAAGCTGTGGCAGGCAATAAAAAACAAAAAAGTAAGTACTCTAGCCTGATCTTCTTAACATTCTCTTCTTTAGTTTACTTTATTATCTCTGTTAACATATAAGATATACAGGATGAAAAAAAAGTATCAATATAGGCAATTTTTATTAAATTTCTAGAAAAATAAAATTTAGGATACAATAATTTTCAATACCGTGTATTTTCCCCTCCCGCCCTAATTACAGCTTGTATTCGCCTTGGTAGACCTTCATAGAGGTTGTGTATATAATTCTCATCAATATGGTTCCAAATGACATTCAATGTATTTTCAAGTTCAGGTAGGGTTCTACATGGAACTTGGTCTTGCTGAATCGTCCATCCTAAATGATCCCATACCTGCTCTATTGGTTAAATATCTGGACTGCAAGCTGGCCAATTCATTGCAGTGACATTAACCTCTTCAAAATATTCTGTTACTATCCTCGCAGCGTGTGTATGCGTAAAAACTAGCAATATAAGTCAATAAAAACATGTTGTGCTATAAAACTGTATATCTCATCTGTTAATACAGATAATGAAGTAAACCAAAAAAGAGAATGTTAAGAAAAGATAAGGCTAAAGTTAGGATTAAATTATAACGTGCTGTTGCTGCTGATACACTCTACAGGGTGTCACGATTTTTTGGAACAAATACAACATCATAGTTACACCCGGTATTCAAGCAAAAGTGAATTTTTACTAAACATTCAGTAACACAGTAACATTCCTTAAGACTCAACCTACAACGCAAAAAAAGATCACCCAAATCGGACAAACGGTTCAGAAAAAAATTAACATCAAACTTATGGTCAATTTCTAGTGATGAGATAATTCTTGTGGGGTGTGCATGTAGGCTGGAAAACACTCGAGAAAAAGAAAGACAGGCAAACCGAGGAGGAAATGGAGCGAGGCTGTTTTGGAGGATATAAAGCAAAAACAACGGACTGGATGACGTTAGCAAAGGACAGGGAGAAATAGAAAGATTTTACCAAGCAGTTGGCAGTATATATTTGTATAATGTGTTTTTAGTACCTCCAGTGCTTTTAGCTTGAAACTTCACGTTCATGCTTAGGTGAACCAGCTTACGCTACTCTAACCTGTCGAGCTCTGGAGTTCTGGTGGTTGCGTGCTGGTTGAGCCTTGAGCGGATCGCTAACTAAAAATTCAATTTCGCGGTCTAGTTATCTTAAGCTGACGATTCGATCAAAGTGGCGGGGATACTCTTATGTGCGCGTGGTCCTATTGGACTGTAGTGCGCAAAACACTGACCCTGAGGGCGTTACTTGGTCACTTATTATTTGCTAGTTCGAGCAGTGTTTTATGTAATCAATGCACCAGTTAAAAAATTCATATTTCAATATTATACTGCTGCGTAGTCAACCATCGTGTGGCCCTTATATACCTGCAGAGATACCTTCTACCATAATCCAGATGGTGCTCTAGATTAATCTACAATTCTCTAGTTTTCTTATTCGATTCTATACCATTGACGCCATTACTTGGGCGACTACCGAACCACCACACTTAGAAACCTACTATATGAGAGAACATAGTATGACTACTATAAAGTGGGTGTAATTCATCACAATATTAAACGTATATTCAATAAAAGCTTTAATTTCGAATGAAAACTCATATTATGTGTCAGATTATCATTATTTTTTAACTTTGACCAGGCTTATCTCGGAAATTATCCAAGGTCATACTTCTGCATATTACCAATTTCAGAATTGGATCCTATATCCAAATTTGCCAAAAAAAAAAAATGATGGTCGTCATTTAAAAAAAAATGGTGACAACGTCACATCTCATTCAAATATGGCGGAACAAATTGACACGAGCATTTTTTTCGCAAACAACCAGGGCAATTTATATTTCCAGGTTTCCATAGTAAACGACCGCACTGTATATCATAGGTATAAACTACAGGGTGCAATCATGCATCTCACTCCGATATCCCGAGTTCTATGATATCTAGAAATTTGATTTAAGAACGTAAGTAAACTAGATAAATCAGCCTATAATCAGAAATTATATTTGAATATACAGGGCGAACGAAAAGGAATCTACTGGGTCACATGTTGTTTTTAATGGAATGCCAAGTGTCACTATTTTTTAAAGCTTCTGTATAATTTTTTATAACTGACTTTATTTAGGCTTTATTCAAGCATAATAACAAAAACCTATCCAATTTGATATACTCACATTGATGTTTCATCTCACAAATTAATTAATTATGGTCACCAACCAAAAAACGATGTCCCCAAGAAGATGTACATGTTCTTTCGCCTATATGGCTCTTCAGAAGGACCCCAAATCACCTCCTTTCACTAGATTATTATTATTAACTCTTTTCCAATCACTTAACTGTACTTATTTTCACTGCAGTCTTATGAAATTAAAAAAATATGTTAATCTCAGTTACGAAACAGTTTTGGTGTGAAATTGCCTTCTCCCACTCCTTTATTATTGACTCTCCCAATCACTTGGATAAAATGATTATTTTTTTGTTGACATAGGACCACATATTGAAATCATTACAGTCAAAATTATCTATTTAAAGAGAAAATATGTTAATATCAGTTACTAAAGAACTGTATGTTGTTTTTGAATCATTTTCACTTCCTAAAAGTAAATATTTTGGCCAAAAAGGACTATTTGAATTGAAATTTCCCAATTTTTTCGAATGCAATAATTTTTCCTTCCCATTTTTGTGGATAGATATTATTTAGGTGGCCGAAACGTAAACATTTTCCGAAGCATAATAATGGAAATCGTGGCTATTAACAAAGCCAGGTTTATAGAAAATTGTATCAGTGAATAAAACATTCTCGTGATTACTAGAATCGTAATATTTTGATATACCCTAGGTACTTATAATTTTTTTTTCTGCATATAAATATAACTATATGTTTTATTAATATATAAAATTTGTGTGAATAAATTATATACTTACCTATAACTATATAAACTTACGCTGAAGTAATTTTATTCGAATTTCTTAAATAGGTATACAAGTTCTTGTTATATTGTGTCATTATACGTATGTCAGTCTTATCCTGCGAACTACCATTTTCCAGAAAACGTGGTATATAGAGATAAGTATTTTTTTAATTTACATGAAATCCATCCAAGTTTCTAGGTAAATAAGGGTTGTGTCACAGTTCCTCCCCCTAAGAAAAGTTTTTCAATTTATAGCATCCCCTATAAATCACGCGTCTTAACGGAAATAATATCATTATAACAATGTCGGCGGCGACAGCAGAGAACGGCAAGTATTCGTTTTTGCAAAATTTATATATAAGCTAATATTTAAAGTAAACAACGGGGGTATTGTCGAGATGGGCAAGTTTTGTAATAAAAGGAAGATTTATGCTGGCTTAGTCATTATTTAAAATTAAATATTTTGTGCCCAGTTACTTTTTGTTTTGCAAAGATACAGGTTTTATACTTAATAATTTTTGTGATAAAAAAGGAACCTGAAAGTTCACATAGCGGAGTGCACACTGAGAATATTAATATAACATATTGCTTGAATTCATTATTTACATATTGACCAGCGTATGGGCGCATTCGTTTCGAACTAATTTCGATATTGTTTAAAACAACTTTGTTTATAACAAAGCGGAAAATAAAATTTTTTCTATCGAACATTTTTTTTAAAATATTTTTTGGATAGCTGGGAAGTATTGTTCATTCATGGAAAACATCAATTGTAAAATCAGTACCTAAAAACAGTACTCCAGAAAATCTAAATCGTTTAACACCAATAAGTCTTCCTTAAGTTTCATTAAGGTTTGTGGGAACTGCTCTACATGATGAGTTATTTGTTATTTAGCACGCAATAATATTTTGCCAAATAATCAATCGAATTCTCGAAAAATCATAGTACTTATAACAATTTCATTAACAATAGCCATAGATGATATTCTTGGAGATATCGACAGATCCAAAAATTTGTTTCTAATACTGCTTGATGCGTCTATAGCAATTGATCCTATAAGTATTGACATCTTGCTAAGCAAATTGGACTCTCCAACAATCTTTTAATTTGGATGAAATCCTATTTAAAAGAAAGCCGACAATAGATTGCCTAGGCAGTCAGAATGGTCAAATTTTCTTACAACCTAGGAACCTTATTTCAGGGATACCTCAAGATTCAGTTCTTGGGCTCTTTTTAGTTATAGCCACTTTCGAATTGCAAAAAATGACCATTCTATAAAAACCTTATTAAAATGTGCAAGATTTTTCTCTAAAATTGCTAGAAAGTGATAATTATTGTATATTGTTATAAAGTTGGTCAGTCATACACATATGGGGCATTCTCGGTATTCAGTGTGCAACCAAAATCAACAGTTGACACAGACCTTTTGTATCAATGATCGCGAAACACCTAATTTTCTTTAAATCTAAAAATTACATACTATCGTAATTAAAATACTTTCTTTTAGCTTCCCACTTGAGAAACTAATATATTTACAAAACTCCCTGTATAAGTAGCTTAATAAAACCACAAATCATCAGCTAATAATGTTTCACCCTTAAAGATATATTCACGCCCCGTATTAACAATAGGAAAAATGTAATAATCTCGTGTAACATACATAAAACTACCACAAGTGTTTCAGACGCTTCGACCCTGCTGAAATCTATTATAAAATTGGCCGATGGGGGCGACCGAAGAGATAATATTATATTGTCGGCTCTAACCACATCTGTATTTGGGTGGTTCATTTTAATTGTTGAGTGAAATAATTAGATATTCATTATTTCTTCATTCGAAGTTTTAACATAGCCGACTCATCTATTAAAGATGCGTTATGTGAATCATAATGAAATGTCACTGGTATATCACGTGATCTGACGTCACAATAACGGTCTGTCTGAAACCCGACAGCTAAACTGTTTTGCGCAAGTGTTTCTTTAGTAAAGATCTATATTAGAAACTTTTCATAGCTGAAAATAATAATTTAGCTAGAAATCCTTATTATATGTTTCGATGTTGACGACAATTCGTAAAGTCTGTCAATTGTTCAAAATAATGACCGAGTCGGAAATAAAAATCATTAGTTACTAAAACATGTTACAATATTAATCCGTGTTTGTTTAAATCCGGTTCTTTTGCAATATAATCTAAAAATTGCAAATAGTCTATTTCCAGATACTTCAAGCAAATGTTGCAAATTATATAACACGCTCGAACCTTGTAAGTAACATTCCTAGTCTTAGTCACGCGTTCGAATTCAATCTGCAGCATGAACGCATGAGTAGCCGAAATACGTCATTTAAAAATTTATTATAAATTATTATAAAGGCACAACGTATCTTAAAATTCTCTTACCTGTTATCTTTTGATGCTCTCTCTCACCGTCGAACCTGAAACCTGAACATCATCTGTCGAGTTGTATCACCGTCTTCGCATTAACCGTCCTTATCGAAAAATAACCACAATAATCCGCTCCGTTAAAAATTTTTACCGAAAATCATCCTGGTAAGAACACGCCTTCAAATAAAGGCAGATATTCTGCATTTGTATAATTTTGTTAAGTACCTTAATTAAATCAGAGACCATAATAAAATTCCGTTTGCTTGCAATACATGTTCTATAAAACAAGCACCGGCTGAGCCGACATTTCCCGTGGTCAACACAGCCCCAGTGAATTTAATTCATAACGTGGACTTATCATACGCCGACGGAATTTTGTATTTCCCGGTTGTGTTGGCAGCTTCCGCTCCAGCGTAGGCTCTAAGTCAGGTTTCTTTCATCAAGCAGGAAAATATTTTCTTTGGTAAAAGAGCTCTGTATTTGAGGCAGTCGCTAGCCCCGTTTATTAAGTCCGAACCGGAAGAGAAAATAATATCTTTGGCATATCCGTCTTCTCCCCGCTAGAGTTCACACCCCAGTTTTAAAAAAAGGTGTTACAAAGCTGGAAAGTACTGTTTGTAGATAGTAAGTTGCAAACAGTACCGCTTACGTAATTACGCGCCATTACAATTGTTGAAACATTAAACAATTAAACGTAAAATAGGTGATAGAAGAAACAGTAAATGAATCAAAACTAATAAGTTAGGTTTGTTATCTGATCTATTGTTTCACGGCGTTTTGCCCCGCTCTCCCCGGATATATGGGATCATTATGGCCGTTTCTATCGTGACGTGCCCTTTTTAACACGTTACTAAGGTCTGTGTCGACCCCAGATTCGCACAAATATGTAACGAGATCGCTTTGGAAATTAACCTTCCCCTTGTTCCATTCCCCATTCACGTCCCTTGGCAGTGCCAATCAACACCACTGAATGTATTCAATTTGACCACACATGGCTGATATTTCGCCGTATTGTTATTGATACTGATATTTGTGACACTGCTATGGTTTATCAATAATGGCAATATGTGGATTTGGAATTCAGATGGATGGATATCAAAAAGTAATATTACAAGTGTAAATTTAAGTAATAACATAATAAAATGTTGAAATTTGTCTCACGTACCTGTCCAAGTACAAACTAAGACATATGCTGGTGATAGGGCTAGGTAAGTATAATTAAGAACATTTTGCTAAAAATAATGTTTTTATTCATGTTTAATCCAGCTTTTAACAAAACGAGTCTAACGAACATTAACGTAATTAAAGTTCAAACCAAATTTGAATATTTGCCTGCCTTTTTGTGTACCAAAACATGACATTATATCTCTGGAGCGTTGGGAAAGAGAAAGCAATTTTCTATCTTCGAGCTTTAAAAACGAAACTTCATATTCGTGGTCAAAGAATGACTTTTCCCACGTAAAATATATTTTTAGGAAATTTTACCAGAATAAATTTACCTTCAATAATAGTTTCTTCCATCAGTTCCAAGTCCTCCATTTCATTTTCCTCAGGCTCCCAATTTTCTGTTTCAGACAGTTCTTCATACTCAACATTGTCATCTTCACTGTTTCGGGTGACTCACCAGATGCATTCTTCTTCTTTTTGACAGGTTCATCTGCTTTTAGTTCTTGTAAATTGACTTTTTTTACTAATTTTTCTTTCTTATTAATTGATCTTTTTCAGGAATGTCAGTAATAATCGTAATTTTTCCTCTAGCAATTGATTCGCTTGCTTGAATTCGACGTTGGCTTTTGAAAAAATCTCTCATTTTTTGAGGTGAAAGGAAAACTTTCTTATTACTTGATGGGGATGGGATTCTACCACCTGCTTCATCTTCATGAAAAGCTTCCTGTACGTCAGGTACTGAATCATCTTCCTGCAATGAGTGTACAGTTTCTTGTTGGTTTTTGTTGTTCTCTATTAGGATTAAACGGATGAAGAATACCAGACTTTCTAAATCCTGCAGAATACTTTTTGCTACTCCCCCCCACCACTCTATTATTCCGTTTCTTAATATCGACTCTTCAAGAGCTTTATATACCGGGTGTAAACGAATAGTGGGGCACCCCTGTAACTTCGTCGGTTTTAAAGATATCGGGATAAAATTTTATATGGTGATATTAGGTAAGATTTTTAACTTTTTGAGACCTATCCGCCATATTTGGCACTTCGGGTTTCACCGGAAATGACCCCGATATTCTTTTCTAAATGGACCACCCTGAATGTTTTTACGTTTTTGAAATAAAGATCACATTTTGGATACATTTATACTATTTTGAACAATTTATACAGGGTTGCACGAATTTTAGTTGTCAATCTAGATTGCTGCGAATATGTTTTAATATAATTCATATAAAAAATGATAAAACGTCAATATCTCCAATAATACATCATACAGGGTGCTCTAAACTCATTAAAATCACATTTTTCAAAATAACTCTTTTTTTTAAACATTATGATATGGGCCACCCGGATGTTCAGAAAGCTTTATTTAGTAGGAGTTAAACGGTACCAAGAGTTCCGTAATGTGTAATCGTTACCGGCACGAATGACAATTTTTCTTAAGAAATTTATGATTGATATTTAACTTCAATTAAATTTTGATCAACCCTGTATATTTGTTTAATAAATAGGATTATAGGAAACAACTACTGGACGGGCAAAGGCCCCTACTCCCATTGAATTATACCTATAAATCCAAATTGGTAGCCAAATTTGTTATTTGTCTTTTCTATACCAGACACAGACCGGTTTCGAACTCTTTATGTTCTCATCAGTGTGCCACAGGTAGCTGAAAAGACAAATAACAAAGGCAAATCAAACTGGCCTATGGCAGACCCAGCACATAGTAAGTAGTGAGGCTTGGCAAGCCGCTATCGGTCACAGAGACACCGTCGATGTCTTGACTGGTAGTAGCAACTGACCACCAGAGGGATGTACTTATCCCTCACTACTTACTGTATATTTGTGTTAATATTTTATGATGTGCAACAAGAATGAGCCAGAGACCCATTCTGTCTCCTGCGGAGGGTGGCGTTCTTCGAGTTATTCTATTTATTTTATAAATTTTTGAATGAATATGAATTTCCTCCGATGTTTTTGCATTAAATTTTAAACAATAAATTTCGAGTTAGAGGAACTAACATGATGTAGTTTTTAAATATTATACGGACATGGACTCTTCATTACTTACTTTGGCTCATTTTTGTTGCATATTATAACATATTAACACAAATATACAGGGTTGATCAAAATTTAATTAAAGTTAGATATCAATCATAAATTTCTTAAGAAAAATTGTCATTCCTGCCGGTAACGATTACACATTACGGAACTTTTGGTACAGTTTTATCCCACTAAGTAGAGCTTTCTGAATATCCGGGTGGCCCGTATCATAACATTAAAAAAAAAGAATTACGTATTTTGAAATATGTGATTTTAATGAGTTTAGAGCACCCTGTAAAATTCGAATTATTTTTCGTTCAACCCTGTATAAATTGTTTAAAATAGTATAAATGTATCCAAAATGTGATCTTTATTTCAAAAATGTAAAAACATACATGGTGGTCCATTTAGGAAAGGCTATTGGGGCCATTTCCGGTGAAACCGGAAGTGACAGATATGATGGATAGGTCTCAAGAAGTTGGAAATCTTACCTAATTTCACCATACAAAATTTTATCCCGATATCTTTAAAAACGACGAAGTTACACAGGGGTGGCCCACTATTCGTTTACACCCGGTATAATAACTACCTATCTCTTTAATTTTTAATATATCCTGGAGTAGTTTAAATTTTTTTTATGCATATTTTATATCTGTACATCCCATCGGAGGTGTTTGTCTAAGCATATCCCTAGATATTTTAAATTACTAACTGATTTTATTTTTACTTGAGTTAATCTGGAATATATATTTAGTTCTGAGAAGTTCGGTAGGTGATTATGATATGAACTGACAGGTAAGAAGTAAGTTTTTGAGTAATTTATCGTTAACTTTTTATCAAACCAGTTTTTAATAGTTTTTAATTCATTTTCAGATTTCGTTTTTAGGTCTTCCCAGGTAGCGTAGCGTCTTCAAGAAGAATTACAGTATCATCCGAGAAGATGGATGTTTCCTGTAGTACCTAGTGGTACCCCATAAGGCAATGTTACCGGATCACTGAGCTCTCCATTTATTTTAACATACAATTTTCTTGCTTGTAGGTAGCTTTCAAAGAGGCGGTAACTTGTACCTCTGAATCCCAAAGGTTCTAACTGGTCAAGCAATCTCTTGTGACACAGATCGAATGCTTTTTTTAGATCTAAAAAGATACACAACGCTAGTGTTCTGTTGTCGACAGCTTTATACATTAATGAAGTAGGTAGTGATATAGCATCATTTGTTGATTTGTGTTTTTGAAACCCGAATTGTTTTTCTGAAATTAATTTAAACTTTTCAAGATAGTTCACTATTCTGATTTTTATTAATTTTTCTAGTACTTATCCTATACTAGATAATAATGAAATGGGCCTGTAATTTTCAAGTTTGTGATGGTCCCATTTTTATAAACAATTGCCTCTTTAAATGCGGATAAATACCTGTTTCAAAAATATTGTTAAAGATATGGCATAGCACAGGGGAAATAATATTTTAGATTTTTCTCAGGTCGTCTGATTTTATACTATCTTTTCCCGGAGCTTTCTTTAATTTCAGGTAGTTGATACACTTCAGAACCTATTCGGTGTGAATTGGTCTTAAGAAAAAGTTGTGCTGCACTTCCTGTGGTGTTGGCAGTTCATTTTCGACAATCGACAGTGATATTTTCGGCCAACGTGCGGCCAATATCAGAATGATGGTCTTTGAAGGCATTTGCTATTTCTTTATTCTTACTTTTGTATTATTTGTTATATCTAATACAATGTATTCAATAGTGTTAGATGTATTTCTATTTTTATTTGTAATTTTGTTAACGGTTGCCCATAATGTTTTTGTATTTGTCATATTTTTGTAAATTAAATTTTTATGATGATCATTTTTAACTTTTTTTTATAACCAGTTTATTCCTATATGTTACATATTGTGCTTTTGATTCTGCGGTTGGATGTTTTATATATTTTTGAAATAATTCGTCTCGTACATTTATAGATTTAATTATGGCATTAGTAATCCATGGTCATCTTTTTTTTGTTTTACTGTTCACATCTGTTCCTTTCATCTTTGCTACATTGAATTGCTTTGTCTAATTTAGATAGTAGTACATTCACGCTTTCATTTTGATCTTGTTGTTCAGAAATTTCATTCCACTGTATATCTTTTACGTTATTTATAAATTTTTGATCGTTAATAAAAAATGATATTTGCTTTTCTGGTTCTTTATCATCTGATACTTTTAAATTTATTGTTGTTATATAGTGGTCCGCGATGTTACTTTTTAGAACAAATGGTATACAATCATTGTTTGTCAATATATCAGTTTTGAGAAATATATGATCAATGCAAGTCTTCGTTGTTTTCTGTTCTCTTGTAAATGAGTTGATTTGTGATGTATATCCAAATTCAAAAAAGTGTTGAGTCGGTATTATTTAATAGATCTATATTGATATCTCCTACAATAAATGAAAAGTCTATTTTATTTTTAAATTTTAGGTAAGACCTTAATTCTCGACAAAAATTATAAGGGCATCTTGATGGTGATCTGTATATTGCAAGCAAGAGATATTTTTTATTTTTGTGCTCAAATTCTATTTCGATACAGGATGTGCTATCTAAGATAATAATTTACTTGAAAATTCATATTTTTCTTTTATATATACCAGGACACCGTCATTTTGGTTAAATGAACCAAAATTATGGACAAGTTTATATTTTTTTATATTAAATTATGACGTATCATTTAATTGCCAGGTTTCACTTTAAACAATTGTCATAATGATCAGTTAACTGTTCTAAATAAACATTTAACTCATCGAAATATTTTTGCAAACTTCTTATATTATTGTGCATAATATTAAAATTTGGGTTTTTTTGTGAGTTTATTATATTTTTGAAATTTTACACATTTTTTACAGTATATGTATATTTATTTTCATTTGAATAGTCGCGGATAAGTTGATCCATATTTTATTTATTTCGTATTAATATAACAAATTGTAACAGAATAGAAACGCTTAATAAGTAACTTAACAACTATAGCGGAATTAAGACACAGGTCAAATAATTTTAAATTTCTAATATATAAAATCTAGGTAGAGGTAATGTAAATAGATATTGTTCTATAGATGCTTCAAAATATCCGAGTTGGGAATTCTTGACTACAAATCACGATAATTGACCAAATATTTTGATATTCCAAAATGCCTTCCTGAAGAGTTATATCCCGCCAAATTTGCAAAAGAAAAACAAAGAACGCGGAATTAAACAAGACGTAATAAGTCGGAGCAACTAAATTTTAGATCTACTCTACGGTTAATTTGACGCAATTTAAACAAAATTTATCAATTGGAATGTTTCTTTAAGGGGGAGGGCCGCATTACCACCTCCTGAACTTTTTTGTCTTAAAAAAAAAATGATGTAAGTTATACGCTTGACAAATAACATGTAAAATAAGCCTCTTGTAACTCTTTTATTACTTTCGTAGGAGGAGCCATTTCCGAGGAAAATAGTAAAGAAAGAACAACTGTATTTAAATTACACATTTGTGAGATAATTATGAAAACACTAAAATTCTAAGTTGGTGGTTTTTAAATCAATTTTTTTAGACATAAAAGCAATATCTGAGACTGACTGACTTACATAATCTATTATGCGTCGTTTGTCCGTTTGCATGTCAATCAAATGTTAAATAATCCTTCAGAATGAAAAGAAGAAGAATTGAAAATCGATATCCTACTATTCCTAATTGTTAAACCAGATCGTTATTACTAGAAAGTAAAAAAACGCATATTATTCTAATCTTGGTCATGAGAATGCCGAATCTCCATATGTGTCGCTCGCTCGTTATATTTATAAAAAACCGTTGAAATTTCCCCGGGGTTAAAGCACACCAGACTAATTGAACTCGAAAAACGATACGCGTACCATTCCACGAGATTTTAATAAGATTATAATGAAAACTCACAAAGCCGCAGGCCATCACTCTAAAACCGTATGCAAATTGGTGTTAGGATAGGTTACGCGTTTGGCCGAAATGCTTTTCAGCGTTTCAGAGTTATGTAAAATGTGTAAATTTTGTAAATATTCTCACATGCTCGATGCCGCCTCAGTTTTATGAATATTCATGCGAGGCAAATATTAACGCAAATTTTATATAAACCACTACCCTTTGTTCTATCATCCTGTCTACTCTTGCCACATGGCACATGCGGGATTAATGAACACCATGATACGTTTAAAACATATTATGGCTGTTATACTGGATGATTGTTGAAAAAGGCAAGTAAAAATTGCAAATGACTTTGTTTAGGCTTTATACAAGCATAATAATAACAAACATATCCAAATTCATATACTTATTGATGTTTCATCTCTAAACATGCTATTATTAAATTCATTGGACTTTCTTTAATACATAATCCTCTTCGTACTTAATGGCAGATCATAAAGAAGAACACTTTATTGGACACATTGCAATTCTATTACCTTACTGAGATGATCCAAAAATACGTCAATTTAAGAGTCCATTTGAATTTATATCTAATTTACACGCTCCTAAATATTTTTCTTTTAAAAATATTTTTGCGGTACTAGGTACTACTTGCGTTATATCAAATCATCATTTAGTTATTGTCACATTGTAATATTATCTTGAATCTTTTCTATCAGTTTAAGAGAAGATAAAAGAGAAGGTAAATCTTACAGATAAGCTGGTCATCAAGTGGTCTGTCGATTTAAATTTATATCTGTTGCAGTTCAAAACTGTTTGATCCAGATGTGCTTCTCCTTATTGGTTCAATAGGAATTTTGCTTTTTAGGAACAAGTACACCATTAATCGTAGTGGGGTTGGGTTTGATGAGAAAAAATAAGAAATCTGGAATAATTTCTTAAATATCTTTATTTGGTATCTGCTCGTTTGTTGACTAGTTTTTACATTAACATTAATAACATTAATAATAAATAATTTTATTCTAGAAATTTATATATTAGAGTCTCCTATGGTAGATACTCTTAGAACTGTAAATTATTTACAATGAAAATTTTAACAAAACAATAACAATTATTGCAAAATATTTACGTCTAATTTTACCAGAAATTTTTTCTCGAAACCGACTATCAACAGCTGATTGTATCTTTTAGTAGCCTTTACAAAAATATGAATATATTGAAACATTTCTGTAAAATTTACACTTATTGTAACTCGATCGCAGCATGTCTTCTTTATGGCTTTTCTCCATTCACTATTTTAGATTAAATGAAACACAGCTTACTGTTGCGTTAAGTCTTCTCCAATATAACAGATTTCAACTTTTTGGTCAACATTTTACAAAGCATCATATAGTATAATCACTGTAGGTATGTACAGAGTATAACTTAAGCACTACATTAAAAAAATTATGTTAATAAGAAGTTCGTATTAACCTGTGTTTAAAAATTCAACGTTTTGGAGATAATGGACAACGAATTCTTTATACATTATTGTCGTTATTAGTGAAGGTTTTTTAATGGAATTCGGCTGTTAAATAGGAAGCAAGCTCTACAATTAACCAAAGGCAGTGATATGAATAATCAGTACCATAAATTTGATACAAGAAGTAGTAACGTCTTTTCGCTGCAACCATTGCACACACTCTACACATGGGCATCATTTGGCAATATCTTTCTAAAATATTTTAAAGTAGGTACTTAAGTTACACTCTATATAATCGTAGTGGTAATAATTACATAGCCATAAAAAAAAGTCCATTACCAAAAACCAAACCCATTTTTTTCGATGTATTTTGAAACCTGAAATCGAATCCGGCCACTAAAAACTTTGATATCGCATCATTTTTTGGCTACAAGGCCCAGATAGTGTAGAAATCATCTTTCTTATCATTAAAGGTTTCAATTTTTTTTAAATAATTTTTTGGTCTTCTACACTTTTTCTGATCAGTGGCCTCAAAAACGTGGGCATTGATGGTTTAAATATAAAAATTAGTTTACAAGATCAAAAAATTCTTTTTAAAAAGTTGAAATTTTAGTTGATTTTTACACTATCTAGACCTTGTACCCAAAAAAATTATGCAAAACTAAAGTTTTTAGTGGCCGGACTCGGTTACAGTACATCAAGATATTTACATCTGAAAAAATGGGTCCGGTTTTTGGTAACGGACTTTTTTTGTGTGTGGTTGTCTTATAGATGTAGAATTGGTTTTTGCTTGAAACTCGATTAATTTTAACCAATGATCTGTCTCTCAACTCATATTATTGAAGCTGTAATTTTCATTTGTAAAACATTGATGTGAAGAAACCCAACTAAAATAAACTCGTTACAGATGCTCTTTGGTGTGCAAGATGATGATTATTTCATTTCGTTGGTGATCAACAACTATCTTTATTTTTTTCGCCGATTGTTTAGAGCTAATAATATGTTAACTAAATAATAATATTGAAATTAAAAGTTGAATTCTATGGACATTTGAGACACCCAAAATTCCATTAGTAATTGGCTTTACCGCCTAGGCAGTAAAAGTATCAAATATCCATAGCAAACTTCCAACATAAATTGAATAAAATACTTACTTGTTCATGAATGCAAAAAAAGTAGCAGAAGTTGGCGTTTCACAGCCGGATTCAGCAGTGAATGTGCATTTTTGCATGGGGAACATAATATTTCTGTCAAATGTATGAAATTAACATTAATTAACAATTTTACAGCCAGTTTAGAGGCACTAAAGTGTCATTTTTACTGCCCTTGCACTACAAATTATAATTACTGCTAAGGCGGTACAAATAACACTATAGTGTGTCAAATATTCATAAATTAAAACCGTCGGCGAAAATTGAGATACTACAACTTTTGACTTTTAAATCATACCGCCATCCAGTAAATTAAACATGACTGCAATCGAGATTGCAACGTAAAGTAAAATAAAATCTTAATTTTCGTCATTCACAGCCACCACTTCAAGAGCAGGGCTATCAACGGATTCCACATCAGTCGAGCTGAGGGAATCAGGGTGTTGACTTCTTCCAGGTTTTTGTTTCATGTAATCTACAACCAATTCCAGACCAATCAAAGCCCTTAAGTCTTTCACCCGCTTCTCCCGCTCTTCTTCTGTTTCCTCGATATTTTCTCCGCCATCACATTTCTCCCTTTCCTCACTTCTGTTAATACCAACGTTCTTGTATATACTAGTAATATTACTCATAATATAGTTTGTGCTTGTTTTGTTTGTATTTTTGTCAAACCCCATCGATTTTACGTCAAATTTTGTCGACTTGGTTTCTTTTTCACACAAATTTATTGGATTTGAGGTTTTAGTGCCACTAGGTATTGGCACCGAAAATGCAGAGCAATGTCTTGGCTGCCTAAAGATACTGCTTAGGGTCTCTGTCTCATTTTTTACCTCAACCACTTCACTTTGATGTGTCTGTTTAGATGTCGCGTTAACGAAACTCTCCGGCGGTGATAAATTGTTATCTTTCTGATTTTTTCTGTCGTAAATATGACCGGATACCCTCAAGTCAATAAAGAAATGTAAAGGGTCGATGCCGTAAGGTGGTGCAGGATACAGTGGGGGATACCACATGGGTGGAGGAGGAGGCAATACTAAATTTGACGCGCTGTTATCTTGGGATAGGTTCGGATGTATGTTAGGAAACATCTGTTCTGATATAGCGGTTTCTACTTTTGGGCTAAAGGTTTCCATTTTATTCTGGTACGTAGACTCTGCCCCATCAGGCTTGGTTATTGTTAACTCAAGAGGGTTATTTTCCTCTATTTTCTTATTGCTCTTAATCATCCAGTCAGCTGAAGTATCTTGCTTTTCCTCCAGCTTTGGCTCTAAGCTAGGCTTTTGAAAACAATCCGACCTTGAAGTAGACCAAGTTCTCTTTCTAGATCTTCTGACTGGTGGGTGTAAAGCGGCTGAGGTTCGTTCCGCCTTGGCCTGCACGAAAGATCTCAACATTTCACTGAAGAAGTAGGTGTTCGGCAAGAGCGACATGTTATAGAGATAAGGAGGTGTCGCCGCCAGCAATCTTGAGACGAGGTCTGTATTTCGGAATTCTAGTGGAGACATCCTGGGTTTTGGTGGCGGAGGTAGATGTTCATTGGCCGAAGACATCTGTAAGAAAAAGATGGTGTTAATTTTGATAGTTTCTATGATTGAATTAAATATTTGGATATAATATTATATAATTATGGATTATGGATCATTAGAAGCGTAATTTCCAGTTCACTATCGCCTTTTTATCGAATTTTAGAGATGTAAATAGATGGCGTGGGTTTTAAAGAAAGAGTCTACTATTTGACATGATTGAGATTGTATAATATTTTACTGATTGTTGTATTTTTTTTTCTCTTTACATTGCTGAGAATTGACCATGGGCCATGTAAAATTTAATGTTGTTAGCTATGCCGCGCAAGTGAATGATAGAGTTCCAACCATCAAATAAAAACAGCCCTTCTTATACTTAGTCAATTTTAATCTCCGTTTTTAGTCCGCGAAGAGAAAAATGATACAATTACATCTTAATTATCTAGATTGAAAAATGCACCGCGAATTTAGAATCATAATTGAACGCGGACAAATTGGCATCTTTAGTTCTGTTCCCTCGCTCATATTTCCATAAAAAAAGCAGCTAATTTATTTCGAAACAACTTCTCAAGTTTTGATAACTCATTATTCTAAAATCTCCGGGAAAAATAATGCTTTCAACGAAATTTGGTTTACAGCAGACCAAATCAATTCGAATAAGTATTTTGAGAAAATTTAAATCTACAAAATTGTTTTTTCTAACGCAAGTATTATATACTTGAGTTGAGTAATTTGTTTAATCTTTTGAAAAGCTAACTGATATATGACAAGCGGAGTAACCGTAAAAAGGTAAACAAACAAATAAACTTTATAAGAATTATTTACTGTTCTGTTCCACTCAGAAGTTTGCGTTTCTTGGTTAAAACTTTAAAAGATGGCATCCCCCAGTAGTCTAAGTAAATGCAGATGTTAATTTCGCGTTTCTCTTTGAAATATTTAGTAACTTATTAAAATTTATAATGTAAAAGTTTCAAATGGCTATATCCGAATCTACAACCAAATATTTAAATTTTGCCGAGACAAGTGCAAACATCTGAAGTTTGATAGAATTCAATATCGCTTTAAATAAATTAATTCGAATAGGTTCGTATTGAATAAATTTAAAAAATATTTGATTATTTACTATAGAATATTTGTTCTAGTTGTTCCATTTAATTTGCAATTCATAACCGTTTTTTTATCTCTTTTTATTTGTCAGTAATTTCACTATAAGGATTGAGTAAACATTGCTCCATTATTTCTCTGAATTCTGCACTCCGGCAATACACTACTCACGGACGTCACATCTTTTTCAATAACTAAAAGATTCTTTTATTTTTCTATATTTACAAAAAATACAGGTGTTGAAGATGATGAAATAAATAACATTTTTTCAACATCTCAAGAATAAATAATGATTTTTTATTCAAATTTGGTGTACAAACACATTATTTAAAATGAATTTTGTCGAAAATATTATACTGGGTGGTTATGTTTTCTGATCGATTACCCTTCAAACTCAAGAACTTTTTTGTGTACGCCATTTATCAAGTTTATTTGAATAATTCTACGTTCTTTTTAAGGCAAAAATATTTTTGTTTATTTTTTAAAATTGGTTGCTAGCTTGAGCAATACGAAAGTCGTCTTCTGGTTTCTTCAATAGCTAGACATAATTCAAATTTTTCATTCATAAACCCAAAATTTTATAAAAACATGAAACGGGATTCTTTACAAGGCGGAAGAGATTCCATTTTTAGGATTTTGTGTTCAGTTCAAAAAGTAATGAGAAGGCTGAAGGCTGAGAGATTCAATTTTATGTGCAAGGTCTGCAGATGGTTGATGCGACGTGTGGAAACAAAAGCAAATATCTTTATCTCATCTTTATTTAAAGACATCTCAACTCAAGACAAGTCAATGAAGGCGTTTCTTGTTACTTATATATGGGTGATGTAGGACTTGAGATATATAATTTTAATTCCTTTGAAAAAATGCAACAAGATACATTTAAAAACGTTTTAAATGCATTGGATTTCTTCTTTATACCAAAGAAAAATGTAGCCATGGAAACTTTTAAATTTAATGACTAATACAGGAAAATGGCGAATTCGTTGATTCCTACATCATTAAATTGAAGAAACAGGCATCTATCTTTATACGAGTTTACTTGCAGTAATGAAAAATGTAAGCAACCTTGTGTACAAAGAATGATTAAAACTGACATTATTTGTTTCTATTATTGCCTTATTTATTATGAAATATTATACTCCTTGGTTTATGTTCAATAATAAACATTATTTTTTAAAGAAATTGTTGATGGAAGGTATTATCTAGGTCTGCATTGGGGGAATACAGCCACCCCACATTTGTTTTAAAGAATCCACCATGTTCCTAAGATTAATCACTCAGACAAATTAATATTAATTTTGTCCACACTGTTCTGGATAAGACAGTCACGGTGTGTTGAGCCACAACGTACATGATAAAATGATAAATGAAGGATGAAGGCAAATTTGTACGATTTCCTTATTGAGTAAGACGTGAGACGGTCTATTCAGACTATTATACGAATATCAGAGATAATGGCAATAAGATAACGTCGAATAAAGCCATTTGCAGATTGCCGAGACTAAGCAATTAAATCAGGCGTATTTGCTGTGCGCTTATGAGCGGAGTTGCGGCCTTGTTTCTTAAGAAAGGGTTGAGATTGAGAAGGGTAGAATCTGGAAAGGACTACATTGTCACTGCTATTACTCAATATTGCTTATATATGTGTGTGAAAATTTGATATTTTGTCCTTGTTTCGTGAGCTTGTCTTATGAAGTGTGCTTCTCGTTCAAACAAAGGGGTACTTTAAGCCTTGCGCGTTAAAAATGTTAGGTTCAATTGTTTTTTCAATTTTATAGAATATACTAAATGCATGTATAGATTAAATAAATAAACAAATGTACTTATATTAATTATCAAATGCATATACCTACAGGGTGTTCCAGTTAACGCGTTACGCTCTATTTTCTCGGTAGGTAGGTAGTGCTTAATATAATAAACTTTCGGTTCAAACGCCGATTTGACGTAATTTTTTCAGAGGAATCCGGAGCCGCCAAGAAACAAACAATTGAGCATCAAAAAACAAAGTTGGCCGAAAAACCAGTTTTATAAAAAAATTGAAAATGGCGGATATATATTTTTTAATAGACTATTGAGGGTTAGTAAATAAATGCATGTACAGGGTGTCCCAAAGTTGATGTCTCTGGAATATCTAGAGAATGAAAAAAGTTATCACAAAACCGTTTACGTGGTTTAATTTGGGGTGCACTAAGGTACATTTTACGCTATAATTTTTTTTTTTTCGAAATCTGAAAAATGGCGAAACTGACGGCATCAGAACTTTTTTCCCAGGAACATACACTTTTTTTGTGCTACCTGGAAAGTGCTATTTTTTCTGAACATTTTCTATTAAAAAAGTTTTTTCATATCTCTTATATTTAAAAATATACAGGGCAAAATAGTTTGGAAAATACCCTCAATTGCATACGAGTTAGCTATGATGTAATCGAGTGGCCTATGGAAAACAATTAACAAAATCTATTTATATGTTTTATGAAAGATTTGTAACAGTATATTTTAATAAAAAAAAGATATTTTAAAACAATAACAAAATTCTAAATCGTTTTTTTGTGGCGTTAGGAAAATTTTTCAAACAAATAATACTTTAAGATCGATCTTGACAAAAACGAAACCATTAAATCCTGAACAAAATTCAAAAAACTGTATTTACAGTATTCCATGTGAGTGTAATAAACATTATGTGGGTGAATCATCTAGACCACTTAATGTAAGTTTGGGCGAACACAAAAGTTATATTAGAAAAGGTAAAATAGAAAAATCTAAAATTTGTGAACATGCTTGGGAAAACGATCACAGGATAAAATGGGTTTCAGCAAAAATTTTGACCAAATAAGCAGACAGCAAAAAGAGAAAAATCAAAGAATCTGCAATAATTTTACTTAATGAAGTTAAATGCGTATCAAATTGTTCGGTAGAATTTTGTTTAACTTGGTTACCAATGTTGAGAGAAGAACTCAATAAAATTAATATTATTTAGAATATTTTTCAACATTTCTATGGTAAGTATCTATGGAAATGATATAAACAATTTTCTTTTATGCCGTGTTATTCTACACGTTACATAAAAAATCTAAAGAAAAGGAAACACATATAGTTTCTGAAACGACAGCGCAGTGTTTTTGACATTACGTCAAAGGCGTAGAGGTTATTTCCCAGTTTTAAACTGGTTAATTTGAATATTTTTTAGATACTTACCTAATATAAATTGGATAGGAATTTCAAGAGATCTGGTAATAAATCCCAAAAAGAAAAGGAAGAGAAAAAAATTGATTAAAATCATGTCAACTTTTTCATTGTTTGTAAATATTTCGGCGCTATTTAAATTAATTGATACCCGTAAACTATTTGACACAAACAATATATTCACTAAACAAACATGTCAACAGCCCTAGTTCATTGTTTTCCATAGGCCACTCGATTACATCATGGCTAACTCGTATGCAATTGAGGGTATTTTCCAAACTATTTTACCCTGTATATTTTTAAATATAAAAGATACGAAATGGTAACCATATTGTACATTGTACACTAATCTACAGAACGTTTTTATTTTTGTTTAATAATATTATTGCCGATTTTTAGTTTTTCTCTTTACTGTCTGGCGCTCTTGCCAAAATTTTTGCTGTTTCGCAATTTATCCTATGTCCGTTGTTTAAGAACGTGTTGGCAAATTTCGGATTTTCAATTTAATTTTTCCTAACGTAACTGTATTGATTCACCTACATAATATTTGTCACATTCACATGGAATACTATAACGGCAGTTTTTAAATTTTACAATGAAACGACTGAAAAATCACTCACATAATTTTATCACACTCACATGGAATACTGTGAGTGCAACTTTTTGAATTTTGTTCACTGTTTACCATTTTTGTTTTTATTAGTAAGTATAGATCTTAAAGTGTTAGTAGTTTGATTTGAACAGCTGTATCATTAAATTTATCATCGATATAACGTAGTTCTTCAGATAATCCTTGTTCATAAGGAATCAACGCTAATGTTGTATAATGACGGTCGGGTAGTAGTTGTTGACACTGATTATTCACTCTAGTTTCAATATTTACCAATGTTCCATCAATATACATTGCGAAGTACTGATTGAAGAAATTGTTTTGGCTCTATCACATAAACATTTTATAACATCTATTTTAACATACTTTTATTGATTTGAGTTAAAATTTTAGTTGTTTTCTTGTAAACGCTATTTTCAATTCTATTCTTATCCTTTTTGACTAAATGATGATGACTCTATATCATAAATATTATCACAATTGCTATTCTCAAATCTTTATTTAAAAATGATAAAAGATGTGAATTACATAAGCCAGGCCCTATTCTCCCAACATTTTTAAAACAATTGGAAAGTAGTGAAAGGATAAACAGCACAGTTATCTATACACGTACAACATATTAGATAACATGAAGTTTGGCATTATAAAAAGGAAAATACAAGTATCACCTTATTTTCATAAATTGAAGAGGTATCTAAAATCCTAGAGGAAAAGAAAATATATTTTATGAATTTGTCAAATGCTTTTGACTGTGTGGATCATATTATTTTACTTAAGAAAGTTAGTTATAAGTTGATTACTATGCCAGTAGTTTAAGTTGTAATTAACAGAATCGTAAAATGTACATAGAAATGGAACACGAAAACAGAAATCTTATCAAAGTTCAATCTGCACGAAATATTATATATGACATGTGACGTCCCACAGAACAGGATATATTGAGTACAATTTTCTTTTTAATAGACATATGCGACATTACTCAGTTTTCCTGAGTAATATTTTCTCTGCTTACTGACAGCAACTTTATCAAAAGAAATTATGCAAATTAATAACAATCTATAAAAATTTTAGTTGATCACCTAAGAAATGAATAATTGTAGAAATTAAAATTATTTGGGATTAACCAAGAACTGAAATGAAATTTTTATACTAATATTAAATATTAGATTATCGAAATCTGTCATATCAAAAATAAGAATTGAACTGATATTAGTGGATTAAAGTTTTTAATAAAGATATCAATTAAAGTTTTTAATAAAGATATCAATTACTTGATGATGCGCTGCGGCTGCGCTTGTTTGTGTTGGTTGTCTCGTTCATTTTTTGTTTGTTTTGGTTTCCTTCGCTGGGTCTCCCCGTTTCTCCCTGGCTGTCTGCCGCATATTATGTGTGCTGCTATTAGCAATCCAGATTACAAAATGAAATAAGAAAGAAATTGGGATTAATATTGCAAGTAGCTATGTTAGGTTATGCTAGGTTAAGTGGGTTATGGGGCAAATGGAAGAAGGACTTTTGTTCAATTTGTACCCTTTTACTTTGAGTAAATAAACGAATTTATTATTATTATTATTATTTAATACGACTTAAAGATTTCTTTAAAATAATTTGTACAATAGTTTACAGGATTTTTTCTTCTACTATAAGAGTATCACCATTTTGCGTAAATTTCCAAAGCCTCTATACATATAAGCGAAATATATATTTATTTATTCATTGAACTTAATTCTGGGAATCACGCCAAATTCTAAAAAATAAATAGAAATAAGAAAATTGCCAAAATATGTCAAGATAAAAGCGTAGTATCAAAGGCAAACCTCAACAGTTTGCCCCAGAAAACCACTGTACAGCGTGTCCCACTTTTAATGCCCCCCCCCTTCACAACTCAGTTATTAGTTATCCAATTTTAACCAAATTTGGATCGATGTCAGTGACCTTTGGTATGATCTTTTTGAATTAAACAAAATTTATTTTTGCCAGTAGCGTGCATTTTTGTTAAGAAAAAAGGGGTCGCCTTTTCGAGAAGTCATATTAGGCATTTTTTTATAGAAAAACGAATACAATATTATTAATCAGTATGCTTTAGAACCCCCATGTCGAAAATTTCACAACATTTTGATTAAGGGTTTCCGAATAACGGGCCCAGTAAAAATACATTTTTTCAGTCGTAAATAATTGACAGCTTGAAAACGGTTTGCGTTTTGAAAAAAAGTCATTCCTCATTTTCAATTTTAATTGATTTACTCTATCTCCCCATGCCTTCAAAAGTTTCAAATACTGCGAACAAAAATTTTTCATTGTACGATAAAAAAATATTTTAACCGGTTCTGTATTATTTGGATAGTAAGTGATAAAAAATTATCTTATTTGATAATAAATTAATTTTATACCAAACGAAAAAAAGGTTGCTCTGATATTAAATTAATTATTTTTCGAAAAATAAACCGTTGTCGAGTTAATTATTTACGACTGCCGCATTTCAAACTTTTGAGCGCATGATGTAATAGAGTAAATCAATTTAAATTGAAAATGACGAATGACTTTTTTTCGAAACACAAACCGTTTTCAAGTTATCAGTTATTTACCATTAGGAAACCCTTAATCTAAAAAAGGCAATTTATTATCATTCTCAATCTCTAAGGTGAATTTAATAGTTGTTTCCTTATTATTGATAAAATTTAGAAAACCGTTTAATTCCTCTTGGCCATGGGGCCATATTGAAAATATATCATCCACATATCTCCACCATATTTTTGGTTAGTTAATAAAAATTTTTACATAATTATCTTCAAAATATTCCATAAAAATATTGCTCATGATGGGAGATAGAGGAGATCCCATTGCCATTCCAAAATCTTGTTGAAAAAATTCATCTCCTAGCTGAAAATAGGTAATCTTTATACAAAGTGTAAGTAACTCCATAATTGTATTGATACTTAATTTGGATCTATTATTAAGTGTTCTGTCATTTTCCAGTCTTTCTCTAACTACAGATAAAGTTTTATCAACTGGGACATTTGTAAATAAACTAACCACATCAAAGCTTACTAATAAATCATGAAGTCTGGCTACCGATTCTCCAAAAAGAAGTACGTGACGGAAATATCAAAATAAATTAGAATTCTTTCTCTAGTGATCTATGCATTAATTAATAATCAGTGTCAGGTGTCAAAGTGATCTTGTTTGACAAGTAATTTTTTGTAATCACAGTTGAAAAAGGACCTAGACTTTGGTTCGAAACGTTCTGTTAAGATAAGTTATTGTTTTATAATTGTTTTTTACATATCATATAAATATGTATATCTATATATTATATAATATAGATTTTGTTATATTTTCTAGTGTAAAATACTAGAAAACCACTGATACGAATTTTAGATAACAATATTATATTTATATTCATTTAGAACTATATACAGTGGTTTTCTGGGGCAAACTGTTGAGGTTTGCCTTTGATACTACACTTTTATCTTGACATATTTTGGCAATTTTCTTATTTCTATTTATTTTTTAGAATTTGGCGTGATTCCCAGAATTAAGTTCAATGAATATTAACTATCCGCCACAAATAAACTACAAACAATATATATTTATTTACTTCAAATCATTCGATTTTACTTCTGTAATAACAACTATCACCGAAGTTTTCCATAAGGAGGAGAAATATCTAGTGGTAGAGAATCACTACGCCATAGTCTTCATTTATTACACTAATAGTCGTCATAGTACTTAGTTATAATGTTAAATTCTTTGGTTGGGTTCTACGTTCAAGAACATCCTGTATTAAATTATACTTCTAGCTGCTCTGTTTTAATTACGTGATCATTCGTTTCCTTTATATTCTACACTAATTTACACCCACTGTCGAAATATAAGCCTCATTTTTCGCGTTTTTTTATATTGTTAATTTAAAACTACATGTTTAAAATTTTTTATTATTTATTTTTATTTTTAATATTCGTCCTCGTTTACTAAAGAAATGGAGTTCATGTACTATTACTAATACTGAACTATTTTGGATTATGGCTACAAACTTTATTTTTGAAAATTTGGGATGAAACTAAGTAAAGGCAAACAATTTAAAATCATATAAAAAGATGCAAGGTTTACCTATATTCTTGTGTCTATATTTAGAGCTTCTTTTTCAGAATTTCAAACACATAATAATATAATTTTCATATGTTTAGATTATCGGTTTGTAGTCGCTCATGAAATCAAGAAATAGCGCTTGTTCTTATCATGATGATTTTTCAAATAGCATCATCCTATTTGATTAATTGTTTTCAAAAGAATACGGCCAAGCGCCGTATATAGGCACAAGGTTTTCCATGGATAAGTTTAGGATGATTACATGTTTTCAAATATCACCTCTTCTTTTAAAATTAATATTTAATAGTTCAGAGAAATTAGACATTGCACTTCGGAAAAATTCCCGGAAAGCTGGATTTTGGTATTTTTTTTTTTTTTTTTTATTTCGGAGTTTTTGGCTTTGGTATGTTACCATTAGCACAGTGCCATGTATTTTTAATATTTTATTTGAGACAACGCCACGCGGTCTTCCCGAGTGGTGTGACCCCATCTCGGTACTAATCGCGCCCAACGCTGCTTTACCTCGGTGATCGGCCGAGAGCCGTTTCACTAACGTGGTTAGCCGTTGCCCTGGATTTTGGTATGAACTATGATATTGTGGTTCTAAACAAAACGCAAAAGTCCCGATCGATCCGAGTGCCTTTAAAAATTTTACGCGGGGTCAAAAATCACCAAAAACGTTTTTGCATGAATATCTCGTTAACGGCCACTTTACAGAAAAAATATTAATTCCAAATTTGTGGCTAATTATTTCCTACAAAATAGATATTATGACTTTTATTCGTAAGAGTAACCGTTTTGGAGATAATTCGATATCAGATGTAACGTTTATGTTTCTCATGAAACATGCACTCCTTTCCCTTCCACACCCCTCGAAGTAACGTACAAAGCTACGTTTTTATACCACCCCAGTAGGCCTAATCCACGTTTGTTTTGTAACAAATGTTTATTTCTTTTTTAAAATTATGAAAATGTTCATTAATTAATTTTTTATTTAATACAGGAGTTACTAATCTTAATAACTAATATTCATCTGCACACCCTATTTTAATATGTATGCTTTTCTCTTCCTCATTTTCTTGTTCTTCTGCTCTCTCCTGTACTTCCATAGATTCAGTCAGGAAATACGATGGATTTCAGTGGAGTCGCAATTATCGACGTTATTTATATCATGTTACATTTAACCAATATTAATCTTGGCAATTACCACGAACAGGTGAACAATATAAACCGCAGTTTAAGCTACAGCCCTTGATGCAATTACAAGAAACAGTATTCAGCAGTACGTCAGGAGCAAATGGAACCAGAGTTTGATTTGGCTCCAAAACGTTATCCATTAACGTCCATCCCCAGTCTTCAGGAGTAAGCTCGTTAACGGCTTCATATTTGAACTTGGTAATAGACCCGATATAAATATTGATGAGCAGCACTTGATATTGGCGGAAGAGTAGATAATTGAACAGGTTTTCTGAGCTAGGTAGATTTTACAAAAGTTGAATTTCTGTGGGTATCAATTTCTTTTTTTACTAATACTTTGTGTTCTCTAGACATGATTATTAATAATGGAATTCGTTTCATCCTGGCACTTACAGATATTCAACTTTTGTAAAATCTACAATAGCTCAAGTGTTCACTGAAGATGTAGATTCATCGTGTTTACTGACTAAATTTATGGAAGTACAGAAGACAGCAAATTAATAAACAAATGCATTAATTTTTTTTAAAATAAACATTTTTTAACCAAAATCAGACGTGAATTAGGTCTACTGAGGACCTACACCACTGAAACTCATCTTGTACTTTACCTAGAAATTAGTGTGGAAAGGAGTGATGTTTCATGGGAAACTAAGGTTACAACTCTGTAAATCAAGTTATCTCCAAAACGGTTACTGTTACGAATAAAAGTCATAATTTTTTTTTGTAGGGAATTTCATAAGCTACAAAATTTGATAATTAATATTTTTTCTGCAAAAGTGACCGTTAACGAGATATTCACGAAGAACAGTTATTGGCGGGTTTCGACCTCGCGTAAAATTTTTAGCGGCTCTCGGATCGATGGAGACTTTTGATATTTTGTTTAGAACCACAACATCAAGGTTCATACCAAAACCCAGCTTTCCGGGCATTTTTCCGAAGTTGGGCCTTTTTTTTGCTTAATATCTCTGGACTATTAAATAACTGGTGGGTAGTCTTTCATATGTTTATGTTAGTTATTTTTGGAGAAGGCTAGAAATATTTAATCGTTTTTAATACAGCATTGAGCAATTTAGTCAGATTACATATTATTTTATTATCTCTCCTTATCCAGATATTTTAATATCATGGTGGGGTGTGTGACTGTGTGAACCTGAATTTAGTATACATTGATGATTTCAACGTCAGTTTTTTTGCTGTTTTGTAATAAGAAAAAGTAAAAATATATTTTTTGCAATTTAGTTACGAAAAGTCATCTTTTTGAAACTGATTGTCATTGTCAAAAGTTGTTCATTTTAGCACAAGTGCTAATATGAGATTTCATTTTAACACTTGTGCTAAAATGAGTTTTCATTTTATCACTTGTGCTAAAATAAGCTTTCATTTTAGCACTTGTGCTAAAATGAGTTTAGTCACATAAACAGATATTGCGACAGATCCATTTATAAAAATAAATGGTGTTTTCTCAATAAAAATGTTGTACGTTTAATATTTATGTTGTATTCTTAGTAAAAACTAAGAATACAACATAAATATTAAACGTACAACATTTTTATTGAGAAAACACTTATCTTATTTATTATATTATGTTAAACGTAAAGAAAACGTAACAAAAATTTTATTTTTTTCGTAACAACTAAATTGCAAAAAATATTGTATAAAACACGATGCAAAACTGCGTGTTTTTTGCACACGATGAGTTGGACCACTCGCTACGCTCATGGTCCAATCTTCACATCTAGTGCAAAAAACACGCTCATTTTGCAACTAGTTTTATAAATAGCTATTTTGCTACAATTCCATGCTAATTAGTACCTAATAATACGAAGCTAGTTTTTTTGGGGCAGTGTACGCATTTCAAACTAGGTTGAATGTATAAAATAATAAAATGACAATTCTCTAAATAACATGTTGAAAGGCGTAACATAACATATGCAAAATCGCACTTTACCGATTTTCTTTAACACAAAAATACACTTTCGCGTTCTGGTACTAACATAATAAAAACCTTTTAAATCCTAACGCTCACTTTAAAATAATTTAAGGGAAGAGGAATCGTTTCTGAACCATCGTTCCATCAGTCAGCGGCGAACAATCTGAAATTTCCCAAAGGAACATGCACTTAAGATAATAAAAAGCAAGTCCTATCGTTTTGGTCGAAAAAATATTGAATTAGGAAACGAGTAATGGCAGCCAATACAAATACTTTTCAGAAATTACATGACCAGTAGAAACATTTATGTAGTTTGCAATGTGATATAAATAGAATTTTGTACTGGACAACAAAAATTATTTATTTATTCTTCCAAAATTTTATAACTTAGTTCATTTAAATAGTTGATCAGTTTGCCAAGGAAGAAACTTCCAAATCAAAGGGTTTGTTTTTTTATTACAAATTATCCTGGCAAAGTGATTTAGACTTTACTGTAGGCCGTTTCCTTCACTCCAACAAATTTAGATTTATTAACTTAGAAGACAGAAAAACATATACACATACATTTGTGCCTTATAAATAAATGCCTTGATGGGCCTTCGGATGAAAAATTAATTTTTTTTATGAATCGTTAATTTAGTTTCTCTTCAATCGTTGATCAATTGACATTATGTTTACCATGTATTGATAATAAAACCTACGAAGAAATTCAATATTCTGAAATTAGGAAGATATGTGTCTACAATATGTCTTCATTCTCTTTCTCAGGATAGGAACGAGATTATTTTTGTTAGATATAGGTACTGAAGAAACCAATACACCTATTTGGAAATCAAAATTTGTTTATGATGCTGTACCATTTTGCAAGGTGGACACGCCAGCAATAGTAAAGGATGCAATAGTTTTACAGCGTTCATTACAGACCTAATGTTAAAATCTAACATTATTGGAAACTATTTCTTATTGGGCAGAGTAAAATTTTATATTTGAATGTCCACGAGTGAATCTTCTATAATGTGCTAATATAAATTCCAAATTGAATTGGCAATTGGCTTACTTTTTAAATAGTAAACGATGAGTTTGATTTTTAATATATAGTTTAACAAACCATCTAGAAGGTGATTAACTTTTCTGTCGTTCGGAGACGCCACTGCTGAGGCTTATCTGCGGTGTCTCTTACGAGTTCTCCCTCTCTTTATTGACGAAAGAACTTTAATTTGACAGATTGTCATCTTGCCTTTTCGTTACACAGTCTTCAAGTTTGTAATATCTAATAAAATGAAATACTGTCGAATGTAAATTAATTACTCTTAAAACTTGCGAACCTCTGAAGATTATTAGACTTCTTGCCACGTATTTGGTGCAATAAAAGCTTTTACAAGAAATATTACGTTGAAATGTCGACTTTTGTGAAGTTTTCATCCCCAATTTTTATATTTCTTTTCGATATATTTAAGTAAATTTAAAAGACCACACATTGCGATAGTTAAGATGTAGGTAATATGATTTATCGTATTTGATTCTTAAGGATTGGGTGACATCAACGCTATAACTAACTAAAACTTTGTAAATCATCTTCAGATGATTCCACCTTAGTTGTTATTAACATATTATTCTAAAACAATGGCATACTATTCATTTTGTCCAACCCTGTACTTAAAACCACCCTTGTGATTTTTCCAAAACTGAAATTTTTTATTTTAATCCAGTTGAAGAAACGCAGGAAAAACAGTAACCAGATTAAATAAACTTTTAAACCAGTCAGATTATACTTCCCAAATTAACTCCATAAAAAGCAAAGCGGGAAATATTTTTCGCCGTCCAGACCGCAAAAACACCCACAGCAGTTGTACCAAACTAGAGCGCTAGTATTTACAGAAACGAGTTGATTTTCAGCAACCGATTTCATTAGCCTATATTTGTTCAACAAAAGGGTCGCGTTTCCGTCGGTGCGGCGAGCTATCCAGAGTTCATAGAGTACACAGAATAGCCACGTTTAGTTGTGTAGGTGATAGGGTTCCTGTTGGACGTTCCACAATGGTCGAGACAGCTTATTGTGATATTGTGAAGTCAGGAGATGCAGAGATCTAGTCAACTGAGCTTGCTATACAATATACTTATGTACGAACAATGCCCCAGCATGCATAGCTATTGCGATGCACTGAAAACTTTGTTTTAAGACCGCTGCAGATAGACAGGGACAATTTATTTTAAAAAATTAAAAGACAGAGTTATTAGAGAAGGCCTGTGTGTTTGAAATTACTGTTTGAGCAAAATATACGCTTTGGAATAATTATAGTTTCAAGATAATATGCATTTAAAACGCGTGTCTAAATATTAAACTTCGTAGGTGCCCTCAAATGAAACGAATCTGTCGGGTTGCTATCAATTAAAAGTGCTAACCAAAAGCCTTCTCAATAATACTTACTTGTTGGTATACTAATAAAGCATAATATTAGCCAATAGACTGAGGAATTCCAAGTTATAGCTCTAGATATAAATCTCTAAATCATTTGATAAATTTGGCATCAAAGTTGTTTCTATGGCTTGTCAAATTTTTTTTCTAACCATCCAAAAGATCTGTTTTATTGACAATTTACTGTTTCTCCTTACTTTCTGTGCACAATTTTGCTTCTTTTCATAAATCAAATGCTTTTTACATTTTATGCAAAAAAAAATTAGCTTTCCTTCTCAAACCTCATCAGCTAATCTGCTATAACATTTAAATCCGTCTTATTCACTGAGTATTCTCCTACGCTCACTGTGGCTGATAACTTTAACAAAAGGGTGTGTAAGGGTGTCTCAAGCATTCGTCAGTAATACTAATTACTATCAGTGTTTAATTAATTTCATTTTATGGTTATAGTTGGCTTGACTTTAGAGACACTGTTTCGAGGATGCGCGTTCCCACATAACTTTAAAATATTCTTAAATATGAATATTTGTGTTATTAATTTTATGCACTGTAACGAAATTATTTTTAAGCAGTTAAGACAGCCTCCCACGATACTGTACTCTTAATGTAAGTGAATTATACTCGTATTAGTTGAAATGTATTTATATATCAAGGAGGTACAAATTTAATTAAATCTAATTTAATTTAAAAATGAAGCTTTGAAATCGCTTCTGAAGAACAATTCTCCGAAGAAGCTCCCTCCGCATCATCTGATATTTGTCCTGAGCATTCTATCAACCAATCATCATTTTCATGACTTCCAGGCGGAAAGATTGAACTGCAGAATAGATGAAACCGTTCAGAAGCGATGAATCGGAATTTGAAAACGAAAATCGAAGGTCTTTATTCTAACAGGAAGAAGCTTACAAGAATGGTTAAGTCATTGAAAGTCAAAGTGGAGAGGTTAAAACATAAAGGAAGCTATAACTTAAACGTTGAAAAAATTTATGAAATGATGCCTCCTACTTTTGCAAAAACTCAAATAGAAAAATTGGTGTATCAGAAGAAGAAAGTTTTGTGGAAAAATGAGGATATTTACATTAAGTATTTGGGGAAAAGAGCATATGTTTATTTACGGGATAGGTTGAAAGTTCCTCTTCTTGCAATTTCTACCCTTCAGAGGTGGGCATCGAAATTAGAATTGCGAAAAGGGATATTGATGCAAGTTCTTGACGTTATAAAAGCTGCATCAGTAAAAATGGAAGATAAAGACAAATATGTTGGTTTGCAGTTTGATGAAGTCAAAGTCAAACGTTGATACAATTATGATAAGAAAGCTGATCAAGTGATGGGCAAATATAACCAACTGCAAGTGGTCATGGTAAGAAGTTTGTTTTCAAATTGGAAGCAACCCATTTACCTTGATTTTGATCAAAAAACGACTAAGTCCATCTTAAACCACATCATTGAGGAATTACATGAAGCTTGTTACACAGTTATTGCTTGTTTATCTGACTGTGGCGGTGGAAACGTAGGATTATGGAAAGAGTTAGGAATTACCATCGATATTACGCATTTTAAACATCCCATCACTGAAGAAAATATATACATGTTCGCGGATGTACAGGGTTTTCCACCGAAAATGATCACCCCGATAACTTTTTAATTTGTAATTTTAGAAAAAGAAGTTTTAAGTAAAAGTTGTAGGACATGTTAAGGGCTAAAAAATCCCATTTTTAGAGAAACAATTGAACATCGTATTTACGATCTACCGATACAAGTTATGTTTTTTGAAATGGAACACCCTGTATTTTTTATATTTTTGGATTCTATACGTTTTTCTGATTTCAACCATATAAATATGTCGTATGTTTGCTCCGGTAGTTTATTTCAAATAATATTTTACTATCCCTTCGGCATGCCCGGCATCTTGAATATAACAAACTACGCTGCCCATCATGTTAGCCTTGGAAAACAAAATTTGAGAAAGCACGTCAATGTTTGTTAATGGTGTGTATTAGAAAACTAATTGTGTTACAATGCTGATATTGTTGTTTTCTGAGCAATTAATTTATCTGACGTTTCACATTTTCAAAAAATGAATAATTATTCAGCTCAGGAGAGATATCAGCATATCAGCATTGTAACACAATTAAACCTAATAATGACACCAGTAACAAACATTGACGTGCTTTCTCAAATTTTGTTTTTCCAGGCTAACATGATGCGCAGCGTAGTTGCAGTTTGTTATATTCAAGATGCCAAAGGGGTAGAAAAATATTATTTAAAATAAACTACCGGAGCAAACATATGACAAATTTATATAGTTGAAATCAGAAAAACGTATTGAATCCAAAAATATAAAAAAATACAGGGTGTTCCATTTAAAAAAACATAACTTGTATCGGTAGATCGTAAATACGATGTTCAATTTTTTTGCTAAAAATGTAATTTTTAAGCCCTTAACATGTCCTACAACTTTTACTTGAAACTTTTTTTTTCTAAAAATACAAATTAAAAAGTTATCGGGGTGATCATTTTCGGTGGAAACCTCATCTGCTCAAATTGATTCGGAATTGGCTAATTAATACGGGATTTGTGCTTAAATATGGTGAAATCGTTAACAAAAGCTGTTTAGAAGCTTTGTTAAGAATTGATTGTGCAGACATAAAAGTCTGCACAATTTAACAGATTTACACATAAATTGTGAAAACTAGGATAATTTTTACCTTTATTTCTGGTAAGTTGTAGTTGTTTTTCCGTTGCTTTTTTGCATTTGTCCTTGACTCACCCTTGGAACGTCCTGGGTATATAAATTTCCACTTTCAATTTTACAAATAATTTTCAGGAGCGATCTGGACGAGGGTTTGCTGCATTCACTATCCAATAACAACTCAACTTTTGATTTCGTTTCTAAGGAACATGCAGAAAATTTGCAAATCAAGGATTTCTAGACTGCTATCTGTCATTTATGGTTTGTATTTTTGCCTATTTTTACTTTATTTTATATTTTTCCTATGAAATTTTGTTATTTTCAGCATCCTCATTTCATGACGAATCTGTGGATACCCATTTGTTGATATTGCGTTAGATGAAATTTTGACCTACCGTTGACTTCGACGAAGCATCACTGAACCTTTTAAATTGCCCTACACAGTCACTTCTTAAGCTCTAATTTACATTGTGTCTCGTCATTTGACTAAACTGGTGGTTTTACAAGTAAGTCTTACACTTTTTATTTACATTTTTATAGAATATTGCAGAAATAAAGTGCATCTTAGTTTAACTGTTGCGTTGAAAGTCGTTTAAACCTTATTCAAAGCATGTAAATAACAGCTGTTCTGTTATTGATTATTTAAAAGAAACATTCTACGATAGATTTACTTTATACACGCTTTTAATTTATTTACGTTTGTTTTATTGTAGAGTAGCTGACCCTTTGTTTATGTGTTGACCTCTATTGCAGCAACAGGTGTTCTACAGCTGATTTAGGAAGATTATTCTCCAATATGATATCCTTTTTTTACTTGTATTTATCGATTCAGTATTCCATACGTAAGTTTCTCGTTATTTGTTTTATTGTGAGGATACTTTCATTCTTTCCTAGTTTTACCAGAGTTTATTTTTAATTTGATTTATTTAATAATCGGATTTTAATTTATTTTAGTAGTTTAAAATACATGACAATACGATTATTTATATTATTTTTTTTATCCAGATGGATTAAACGATCATCCGACATCTCTGGATGCATTGTACAGACTGCGTATGATAATGTTGGGCAAGGGCCAGGCATGGTTCAGTTAAATGTTAACACTGTAGTGATGAGGCTTTCTTTGTGGCGAAGATGTTGAGAGAAACAGGAGCTGTAGAATATCAACAAAATGCAACAGAAATTGATCCTACCGATCTGGATTCTTGCTCAACATCGAGCTCAACTTCTTCCAAACAAGTTAAAAACCCGATCATTGAAATTACCGAGGGCTGCGAAGAAGATGGTTTGAGGTATTTATCAGGATTCATTGCAAAAAAAATTATTGCAAAAAATCCTAATTTGTGCAAATTTCTGGAATCTCGGCGAATCACTTCAAATGTAAACGCATCTTTGTGGTTGCGCCAAATTTCATACGGCAGCTTAATTGAACCATCCGATGATGTTTCAAACTATCCTGAATGCGCCGAGCACTCCCGATTCTGCATGCGGTAACTTGCCATAATTTACTAATAAATCAGCCAAATTAAACATGAAAAGGAGGTGAATGCTGCATCAAATTTTTGCTTTTTTGATATGTTGTTTATGATGGAAAGGCAATGTTAAATCTAAGTTTCGACCTCGGCAGACGACCGGGTCATTGTCAAAAATCTAGAAAATCTCGAAATTTTTGGCCTTTTTTAGTTTTTGTCGAATTTGACCCAGAAGAATTGTTTTTCATCAAAAATCGTTATAATCATTTTTGAAGTATATTAAATTTGACTGTAACAACGACTAAAGTAATACTGTAAGTATATTATCTTATTATATTTAAAATGAATAATATCAATAAAGTCGGTTGCCACTTGTATACAACTAATATTAGCCTTCGTGGAGTAATACTGAAGTGTAATATAAAAAAAATTACTACGTAAAAAATAAACAAATACTATTTAAAACTTTAAAATATGTTCCCACTAAATGATGAAGGGGGTTTGGTTTTAAAGGAATCACATTGTAATTTATATGGTACAAAAGAATTGATACATATGTTCGATAGATTTCGAATAACATAATACATATATAAGATAAGATAAAATTATTAGAATCGTAGGGGGTCCCAACAACTTCAACAGATTATCAGAATATACTTTTAGATTCAGATTATATCATTATTTTTATCGACTTTTGACTAGTCAAGAGTCCTAATAATAGAAACCTAAAGATATATCTACTTAACAAGTGTTTCGTTTTTGTTTACTTACCAATTATTTTTTAAGCGACTTAAGCGTTATACTATTAGCACCTCTGGACGTGTCGATGTCTGTTAAACGTGGCTCTAAATTTTTAAGTTAGGCAAAGTCAATTTTTAATTTAGTAGCTTCAGAAGAAGCTATTAGAGGACCCACCCTATGACCAAATCAGAAGGAATCCCACTAATGCCATTCAAAAGCACATATCAAATGCCAATAGGAAATCCTGACTTGAAGAAATTGACAACACCCAAATCAAGAGTCCGACAGCCTTACTATATACCTATGATCTATAAGACGGATAGGCCACTTCGTGAGGTTGGTTTCTCGATTCACAGTGTAGCAAGACATTTAGTCAATCTTCTCCAAGTTATTTATTGGGCAAATACCATATTAGAAACTCATACCATTTTATTCAAAAGAGTGGGAGAAAATACTCTTTACAAAACAAGGACCAATAATATAGAACATTTAAAACAAAAGATTGTCGATGCTTACACCGAACTAAGTGGTAATACTTTATGACAAGTAATTTGGGAAAACAAAACATACAAGTGTTCAGAGCACCTTCATCTATAGTGTGACACCCCAGCCCTGGGTTGACTCATTACGCGTATTTTCCAACATTTATCCTATTTTATTTCATTACCAGTGACAGTAAATGTTATGAGATTTCAGTAATTTCTAATACGTTATATTTTAAATAACTTGTTGAGATAGCCTAGGAATGTCCACCTGAGGCACTTAAGATCGGTCGAGGAAACTAGTCACTATGTAACGCCTAGGCAAAGGTCATAATTTAGTACCGGATACGACATCTGGAAACGGGCAGCGCTCGGAGAGTTCGTCGGGAATCTCCGTTTGTTGCATATAGGATATGTAATACGTCACAAGATAAAATTATATAAAAACCGAATCCAAAACCCCTATCAAAGAGACGAACTTTAAACTCCAGTGTGGCGAGCTGCTGTCGTGAATCGACGCCTGTCACACTCCCCTCGATATGGTTCAACGTCTACGTAACCGCGGAAAATTCAATTATTCCACCTTCATTGCGATCGCTGACACACATACACGCTTATTGTATGTTACTACGAAGTGGCGGAAAGGTGGACGTCTTCGCGTCCAGCTACACCATGGGTTCCGACGACGAGTCAAGTAGAGAAGCCAGGGGAGAGAGTATTTCGAATTTCACCGTCGTTCCGAGACTAGGTGAGAATGTCACGTATTACCCAACATTTAACTTTCCCAACTAGAAATAACAGATTATGACTTTATAAATCAGAGAACGCGCATCCTTGTCGCTGTGGTACTATATTTTATTAATTGCCTTTTATAACCAGTTGTAAATATCTTTTTTATTATGACTGTAACCGAGTAACCCATTTTTTCGAGGAATTTTATTACGGCCTGTGTCGATATACAATTATTAACGTCAATTGAAATAGTATGTTTATCCCTGGGATATTTTGTTTGTTTGGTCCCGCTGAGCAATAGGATGGGTTTACAATCTTCAAGCGAGCTTTTGAAATATGTCATCTGGATTGTTACCGACCGACCCTTTGGGTTAACCACGAGCGTCCATTGATGATAGTTCGATGGCATTCCGTAATGTATTTATGGCCACAGTAACTGCACACTTTTATTATGTGTCGTTGTGTTTACATCCAAATATCTAAAACTACGATTAAGGGACAGTTGTCTCTGTGTATTTCAGGGTCCTGTATAGGCCATTATCACTGATCTATATTAGTGGATAAGCACTACTATTATATGAAAGTGTCCGTAATTGAAACCGCGCAATGCTAAAGGTAGGATTACACAGATACCACCTCATTATTTAGCTATTGTGTCCAAAATTCACAATATCAATGAAAAGGTTTAAATGTTATATAATAATACAACAATAAAACGAAAAATGTAAAAGCGACATGTTGTGCTCATCCAGTTATAGTATCTATAGATCAGTGGCCATCATAGATAAAAAAACTAATATAAGAAACAAAATTATATAGAAAGTAAAGTTCTTAAATATTTTAAAAGATGGAACACAACAAGCAAATACTTAATATTTCCAAAATGGCTTAATTTATAAAGAAAAATTATAAAACTTGTACTTCCATCGAAATATACTAGGATATATAAACTATATGCCTAGATTTTGTCGAAATATATTAACAGTTGCTCAAGTTATCCAGTATAGAGAATAATAGTCCGGCAAAACATTTTTAAAGAACATAATATAAGGTCGAAAACATACAAATCCGTTGAAATCTTGATGTCGATATTTTTCTCGATCACAATGCTTCATTATATTCATTGTAAAAGAAAGTAAAAAGTATGGACCACTTTTATTTCGCCTGACAGAAATTGAAAACATTTCTCAGACGATTTACCGAATTCGATAGTATTTGTTGTTAAACTAGAAATTTGTTAACGAATATTTAATAAATCAACTTGTACTTTTTCAGAAATATTTAAGTATTGGCATATCTTTTCGTAAATTTAAGGAAAAGAAATGAACTACACTGCACTTACTAGTTTTCTACACCTTCAGTTTGGCCAAAACTTGTTAAAACCTCATTGGGCCCTAAAATATTTTTTTACATAATATTATATTCCTACACCATCTCTTCTTCTTAAACAAACTTTCACAGAGACTAACTTCAATAAAAAATTAAAAAGTTTTGAAATAATTTAATAATAATGTTTGTTTATTGGCTTAGGTACCTGACTGGTCCTAACCATTTTACCTATCCCAATAACTTTAGAGAGATAAATTACCTACATTAAATTAGTAATTTCCACCGTCACATTCCGGATACGAATTCTAGATGTAATGCAGTCAAAAATACAAATCCAGAAATAAATCTATATTAAATATACTCGGTTTGTTGCGCCCTTGTCGCGTTCCCAGCGAATAGAATCAAAATCAAATAAGCAAACAATCTGTGATGCTGGCTGATACAGCTCAGTGGAAACATTTCTTTGCAATTTCGTTAAGCTGTTCCAGTCTTGTAACTCTTCACAATAAGCTTCGCCGTGTGGTAATATGGTAACGTACCGCATTCGCGGAATCTTACAAAAGGTTCGTTCCACAAAAGATTATTAAGTTTGATGAGTCCCGTTTCACAGCGGTGTAGAGCCGGGGGTCGGAAAAATCAACCTTGTCTTAATAACGATGCTGGGGATATGGCCTGATACTTTGCAGACTAAAAAAAATCATTGCAGAAATTATTTGATTTTAATCCGGTCTTTCTTCTCAAAAGTGTATCCCTTTTCCAAGATGTTTTAAAGTTTATGAAGACTTGGTGATACAACTCATATATAAGACCTTCTATAATCTTTACGCATCACATAGAATTTGATTTTATCAAATCGAGAAAAATATCTTCCACCGCCAAATCATTTTGATTAAATAATTTTCATGATTTGATTCGATTCTTCTCTGAGATAATAAGAATATTCATTCATTTTATTCTAACACTCATGCTTATTAAGATTGATCTTATTTCACTTCTACTGTTCCCACATTTTTTAAGAATATGCGGAATGCTCAATTTAATTTAAAAATCTCCACCTTTAATTCGTTGCCTCCCTCCCTGCCAGCTAGTCCATGCCAACCTGCCAGGGTGCGGTGAATTTCGGATCAAGCTGTCACGGTTATCCGCGATTTAATTGTTCAGCAACCGCTTACTGAAAATATTCCAGGCGAAGTTAAGCAGCTTAGCATTACCGCACTGAAATTGCAATTCACTCACAAGTGACTTCATTGTCTAATATCTTCTTTCAAAAGCTATTCCATTTTAAATGCTTTGTTGAAACACCTGCAAGAGTTGCTATAGGAATATTGAAGCTAAAACTTTATATTAACTCGTTCTTGTCGATTTCTTGCCACACAGTTTCGTCGTTATTGCCTTTCTAGAATTTTAATACAGAGGGTTAAGTGGGTTGTTTGTTTTGCCCGTTAAGGTGTGCATTTATATCATAAAATAAGTCGTTTTTGGTCTGTATAGGCTTGCAACACAGCTTAACCGTCTCACTTGAAGTAGTTTGTTGGAGCAGTAATTAATTAAATTATATCCTTATTATATTAATTCATTGCACTTTGATTGTTAGAGGGTAATACATGGCGCCTCTCCTGTTAACTCTTGTAACAATTTTAACATTGGAAATGTTTTTGTTTTCGTATAGAGGGTTGAAAATCAGTTTCATGTTGTATATTATGAAGCATGACTTATATAAACAGTGGCGACAACAGAGTGACCAATTTTTGATTGGTTGTCTAAATCACGTGGTACCGGCAGTTATGTTATTATTTTTTTATAGGCGTCTTCTTGTCGAGAAAATCCCAACGGCTATATCTCGTTGCGATTCTTTGAATATTTAAAAAGTTGTTAGCGTTTCAATATCCCATGTCGAAGAGTTTTGTAAATTTTGCGAAATTAAAAAGGCCGAATGCGCGCGCAGAACCCTCCAAATTTTATGCGCGTGCAGGTCATGCCAAAACTTTAAATTTTTCAATTAACGTCACAAATGTCACTTTTTAGTTTGGATCTGCTGACCTCAAAGTCGCAGCTGGACCGCACAATTCAAGATGTACTTTCAAGTTGGACTTTCGAGCTTGGATTTATTGCCAGAATGGCGGCCCGGCGGCCTGTTTTCGTTTGGAAATAAGGTTTAAAATTTTCGTGTTTTCGCAAAATTCGCCAAAAAATCCATAGTGTGTCCGATAGATTACACCTTATAGTCGATCCAGCGAAATTTAATGATTTCTTAATATCGGTCCTAGGACGGAACCGAGTACAGTTTCGGACTCGTGACGACTTCAGGACCCCGAAACAATTTTCTGTTTCTCGATAGTGCCTTTCCTTCACTTTGACATTTAATTGTATCGAGTATTGTATCCAAGTAAGAAACTGCATGTTTCAAGAGCAGGATTAAACAAATGTTTTTAGTTTCCTAGTAGGGGGTCGAAAATCAGTTTCATGGCAGAATGACGTAACGCGTGAGATTTCAGTGGTTTCAGAACGATAGACGTCAAAATTACACTTTTTCGTTCACTCCTATTGAGCTTAAAATCAGAGCTTAACCGTGCAATTCATGATGTAGTTCTAAGTGCGATCCTCTACCTTGGATTTCTTACCAAAACAGTCTCTAGGAAATTCGTTTGGAAATAGTATTTGAGGTTTCGTGTTTTTGCAATTTTTCCAATTTTGTCAATGACTTGCAATTTGACAAATCATAGGGGTGGATTTAGGATCGGGGTTGCTCTGGCAGGTTGCCGATACCTATTACGTATCATATTACGTATTACGTATTACGAAGTGTTAGAGGTTTGAGTACCATTACATGAGGTAGATTAAGGAAAAGTAAACAAAAAATTATTACAAAGGAATTTATCGCTGCGTTAGAAAAGTCACGCCCAACAATCTCCAAGACAACTTAACATCGAGAAACACGTTGAACAGCTTATTTCCTTTTGTCTCGTCGAAATATGTATAGCCGAAAACCATATGTAACTTAAAATTTTGTCGTTCTTCGCTATTTACAAAGATAGCGGTGATTTGAAGAAAAATAAAATATATGTTCAACTCCTCTCTCAATGCCTGATCCAATGATATGTCACACGGTTACAGTACAGGCAAAATGTACCGAAATTAATCAAATAAGCAAGAAAATTGCGAAATCTTTGTTACTCTATACTTATTATTTATGTAATTTGAAGGTGGATTTTTATTGCATCCACATTTGTACGACGTATGTTAATTACGTGAAAACCAAATTTATTAGGCAAAATTCAGTAATCGTAGCCCACCCTCAAGAAAATTTTTTGTCAAATGATATAAACGAAATCCGATTAATTTCAATGTTGCCAAAAATTCTTTAAAACAAAGGATTGTTTGTAAAACAAGCTGTAGATGATGTGGATTCACCTATTGTTAAAATAGCAATTGATATTTGTACTTAGTTGATGAGGACGTTGATCTCCTTGTTCTATTAATCGCTTTAACTCCAGAAGAAAAAGATATACTTTTCATAAGGCCAGGAACAGGAAAAATTATATGGAAAATTCTTTCTTCGTCAGAAATCCAGAAATGACAAGAACGTATAAGACTAGTTATTTACATTACTAGATGCGAAAGGTTACTTTAAGGTGCGAGGTGATTTTTGATGGTCGAGGCGAAGCCGAGACCTTTCAAAAAACACCGAATACTTAAAAGGGTTCTCGCAACGTGAAATGTATTATATTTTTTCTACTATACCGAAAAAAATTATGGGATTTACTAATTTAAAACTAATTATTTCATGAAATTAATTGACGTTTTTAATAAATTTTATACTTTAGGAGGCTGCCTGTGAAAATTGTTCCCATGGCAACGAAATATTACACATTTTAATTTCTGGTGGTTTCAAACCAAAATAAGCAAATACATATGTTTTGTGGCGATATAAATCGAAATATTTCTTGTGCCTTGTTTTACCCCAAGAAATTCAAAGCAAGGTATATGCAAACTTATGATGCGTTTTTAAAATGGAGTAGGTAGGTACTACGTGCCGACAAAAATGTTGGCGTACTTCCTAGAAAGACCTTTCTTTATTAATACAAAATTGTTTAGTTGTATTAATTTGTTCAAATAGAAATAATTAATTTCGTTTAAAATTTGTTTTTCTACTTTTCTGTCCTGGCCGCAGAAGTTTTACTTTCGTAGATAGCAACGCCTTAGCAACCAGGTAACTCGAATGTTTACTTTCGTTATCGCACGTGTTGCTAGGGTTACAAAGTTCATTTATATAGACGGTAGTAGAAAAATACAATTTTACTGACTCATGCCTTCAGTGGTTATGATACCACGTCTAGAATATTTCAGAAAGAAAAATTAAAAGTCATCAAACTTCTTTAGAACGAAATGCAGTTGAGTGAGACATTCAAAGTTGGAATTATTACCACCAACTTCAGAGGCAGACGCTTAATATTCATTACGAGTATTCTACAAAATTCAGAAATGGCTTGGCAATGAAAAAAATCCATAGGATAGAAGAAAATTAACGGCTTCTTATAAACTGTGACAACACTTTTTGTGCCAACAGCAGAATCAATATTGCAGCTTATCTCCAGCAACCGCAACAGAAAAGCAGGTTGAAGATGGAGCACAAATTTACGGAAATTGTCAGGGAGTGCGATGTCTAAATTCATACATGGATAAAATTATCGAGGATCTAAACGACGCAGAAGATTTAGATGCTATCGATTCCGATCTTCTTTAGATACAAAGTGTGTTTCATTCAATATATATAAAATTTTAAGCAAGTCGATAATCCTCATTTGTACAATGATTATGTACTTTTTCATTTTGCAGAATATACTCACAGATAAACAAGCAGAAAATGAAGGAAACAAACGTGAAATTGGTAAAAAATTTAATAAAAAAGTCAAAATTAATATTTCTCTATAAATGAAAATATTCTTATTTTTTTAAAATATCTCATGGTTCAATTGCCAATTTTTATTATGCATGTGAAAAACCTAGTTCATCCCACGATTTTTCAAGTAGGCAGCTCCGACACACCCCTTACGGTTCGGGACTCTTAAGTTTCTTGAAACATTGGTATATATTTTTAAATGTATATGTAAGTTTCAACGAATTCACTATGTTCTTGTTCAGTTTGGATACTTTTCCTGTACTATTAGCTGCGTTTAATAGTTTGCGATTAATCGATATCGGTATTTGTAATTGTTAGGAATCACTTTTCATCTTCCCGAAATTATATTAAATTGTTTCAGTTTTAACATTAAAAATGTTTGTTAGTGAAAAAAATTTGTATAATACCATTTTAGTTTTCATTATGAGAATGTTTTTGATAATAAAATAACTTTTTATTTTAATTTCTAAATAAAACTACTGATAATAAGATTTTACTTTTTGAAAATGTTTTGTGTTAATAAAATAACTATATACTACTTTGCAACAAATTTTCATTTTTATCACATCCGAAATATCACAAGATTTGCGTTCTACTTCGTCATTTTCAATGTCTCCTCCCGTTGCATCTTTGCGAGGGACTGTGAATTTTTTAACTAAATGGTATCCTTAAACTCTTCAGATGTTGCCATATATTCAATTCAGCCTCTGTAGAGAGCGTTACAGTTTTCTGTTTACAATTTTGCCCCGACATTACGGAACCCTAGCATATAAATCCAAAATCTGTATATGAATTTCTGTCATTGCCCCAATTGACATCAATAAAACCAACTAATTCCTTGTTTTTTCTTGGAAAACCTCAAACAATAGTCTTTAATGGCCTTTAAGTATCTTAAAATCGTTTTGCACATTTTCAGTGTGTTTCATTATACGATTTATTGCATTTTTTTCTGAAATAACTGACACCAAAGACTATGTCAGGCATTGTGTTGCGCAGTCAAGTACATCAAACTACTAATCAGATTTTGATAAGGTACATCAGCTGCTTTACCCTGATCATTCAAGTCAAAATTTAACTTAGTCTCTATAGATGTTTTTGTTGCTTTACAATATGTCATATTAAAGTTTTTTATCTACGCTCGTCATATAATGACACTCATTTCAATAATGACTTCATAATGACGGTGTTTATAGCACTAGTGCGATATATGAACTTAAGGAAGATGATATAGACAGAGTTATCAGAATTGGAAAAAAAATGAATTTTCATTGACCTATCAAGGTATGTTTTTAAGAAACACTCAAGTAGTGAAAGAAATACTGAGTCAAAGTTATATGCTGAAAAACTCAACCTACAGTATCAGTGGCGATAGAACTAAAATGCAAATGAACCATTTCAAGCAAATCAAAAATGAATTTAAAAACAGAGTTGATAGTGGAGAACAGGATATAAAAATTAAATATGTACCGGGAACCCGAAGATAGTAAAATCAAAAAACCAGTAAAAACCTCATTACAAATTTATTGTCAGAACGTTGGTGGATTGCGTAAGAAGAAGAACTGTTCTGACTTTTTTGCTATTATTCTAGTGGAAAGTTGGTTGAATGATAGCTTTACGGATGATGAACTTTGAAAACTATAACATTTTTAGATGCGACCGATCTAGTGCGTCAAGTAATAAAGTTAGAGGTGGAGGTATCTAATAGCAGTGCGAAAAATGACCTCCGCTTATAGAATTAAACCAATTGATGAGAATGTTGAACAATTATTCGTTAGCTGTAATATAGGAAATTGTAATTGTATATTCCAGTTCATCTGATCAAATATATCATTCTCATGTATCAAGCCTTGAATTGATTAGATTAAAGTATCCCTCTCATAATTTCTATATCTTTGGTGATTATAATATACTTAATTTACACTGGTTCAATGGAAACTTTACCTTTCTTGATTTCTGTCAACATGTCAATATTCCAAATTCTAATAATGTGTTTCTGGATTTATTATTTTCCAATGATCCAGATATATTAGTTACTGTCCCAGTCGATTATATTTTTCCTAGTTCTTTGCATCATGAACCATATTCGTTCGAAATTCTTCAGAATAATAATACAAAACAAAATACAATTGATATGGTTGATTATTTCTATGATTTCAGAAATGCTGATTATATAGTATTAAATAATTACCTTTCTCCTATAAAATGGTCGGATTGTTTAGATTTTAATGATAATAATGCTACAGCCTCCGAGGTTTTATGACATTTTAAACATGGCTATAGCACTTTTTGTTCCTGTAAAGCGTTATAAATCTTCAAATTTCCATGATTGGCTTAACTCGGAACGAAATTTAGTTTACCAGAAAAAAATTGCACACAAAAGATATAAAACAAAATAACCAAAAAACCTACTACTTCGTTCACAATGTAAAATTATGGCAAAAGTATGTTATGAAAATTATGTTAGAAATATGGAAGGAAAGATACAAGCCGATCCGAGATCGTTTTGGAAGTTTTTTAACAAAAAAAATTCAGTTTTTAGTATACCGAATCAAATATTTCTAAAAGACAAAGAAGCTAATAATGGTAGAGAAGTTGTGGAAGTATTTTCAGATTATATTGCTTCGGTATATGTTGATGATCATGAAAACAATTCGTATAGGTACATAGGCCAAGTTAACAGCTATGATATTAATTGTCCAAAATTTTCTGTGACCGATATTTTTAATAAAATTAGTAAAATACCTGATAAACTTAATCTAGGACCTGATGCAATTCCTAATGTACTATTAAAAACTGCTTATATTCACTGAGTCAACCTCTAACTCTGTTATTCAATAATTTTATGTTGAGTGGTGAGTTTCCAGAAATATGGAAAATAGTTATGTTATTCAATAATAAATAAAGACAATTTATTATTATTATTATTTATTAATCCTGTTTTTAAATCTGGGGATAGAGCTAATGTAACCAACTATAGAGGAGTTTGTAATCAATCGGCAATACCAAAGCAGTATGACAATTTAGTATATGACAGTTTAAATTTTCAATGTAAAGAATTAGTATCCGATCATCAACATGGATTTATGCAAAATAAGAGTACTATAACAAATTTGTTGATTTACGAGACTGATATCATAAGAGCTTTGGAGGATGGGTGTCAGGTTGATTCCATTTACACCGATTTCTCCAAGGCCTTTGATAGAGTAAATCATCACAAATTATTGAATAAATTAGATAACATTGGTTTTAACTATGATCTCATCAAGTGGTTTTCCTGTATGTTAATAGGCCGCACTCAGAGATTGGCTCGTTTATATCGGATATAATAGAAGTTGAATCAGGAGTGCCGCAGGGCTCCCACTGCACTCCTTTACTTTTTAATTTGTTTATTAACGATATTGGACATAATTTTAAGCACTGCAAATTTTTATTATTTGCGGATGATATGAAAATGTATATGCTCATAAATTCATACGATGACCAAATAAGATTTCAAGAGGATATCGACACTTTATTATATTGGTGCAATTTTAATAAATTACATTTAAACGTAGATAAATGTTATTTGATTAGTTTTTTTAAAATGAATAAAAAACATAATTCAGCCTACTCAATTTATAACTCTAGACTCAAAAACGTATCTTCTGTTAAAGATTTGGGAGTCGTCATTGATGAAAATCTCACATTTGTTGAACATATCAATTATGTAACCTCCAAGGCGTCTTGATTTTTGGGTTATATTTTAAGAAATTGTCGAAGCTTTTCCATTGAAACAGTGAAAACAGTGTACTTATATATCATTAGTAGTGTCTCATTTAGAATATGCGTCAATTATATGGTCTCCTTTTTATGTTATTCATCAAACTTTGATTGAAAGGGTGCAAAATAGGTTTTTAAGATTTTGTGCGTATAAATTAAATCATAATGTAACTGAACTTAACCATGAATATAGTGGTATTCTTAACGATTTACAAATGCCAACTTTAAAAAATCGTAGAACTTACTTGGAACTATGCTTTATCTATAAATTGTTAAATAATATAATTATTTGCCCTTCACTAATTGAATTAATAAAATTCCATGTTCCTAATAGGACTTTAAGAAATAATTATTTGTTCCATATAGATCATCACAGCAGCAATTATGGCATTCATGCACCACTGGTGAGAACATTGAGTTTACTAAATGATATTGATATTGATTTATTTTGTCATTCATTGTATTCATTTAAAAAACGCATAAAATCAATCATATTTGTTATGTAATTCTAATTTGGTAGGTTAGTTATACTTTTTTTATTATTTTCCTTTTCTTGTTTTAGCAAGTAGCAGGACTACACGTAATTGCACATTGTATCTGTAATTATAGTAATTTGTATGTAATACTTCTATGTTGTTATTAATGCTTTTTGTAATGGGGTTTCCCGTTTAATAAATAAATAAATAAAAATAAATAAATAAATATATTTATTGCCCGCATTTTATAAGAAAAAAGCACGCAAACCACCGGTTGCTAAGGAAATATCAACAAACAGCTATTGTTAATATTAACTTAGTTATTACTTACTTGACGATTCTGTGTGGTGTTGCCAATAAAAAATATTAAATGATTAGTTTTTTATAAATAAATGAAATAAATAAACAAACCTTTTTTATTTAGCAGTATTGCTAGGAAAAGAAATAACAATTTTGTTTTTTTTACTATTTGCAATAAATATCACTATAAGTAAAAACAAAACTAGATAGATAAGCACAGTTTTAACCTCGGTTTTAACAATTTTTTGTAAGATACAGTATTAACAGTTTTTTAGAAAAAATATTAATATTTTCACATTGTTTTAACTCTTGTGGCAAACCGTTGAAAAGATAGACCTTCATTAAATAAATATTTCGCTGAATTTTTACTTCAATATGATAATTGAAGCTATTAGTGGAAGAAGGTGTTAACTAATTTTTTGTCATAATGAGAAAAATAGAGACAACTTTAAAGTAATTGACAGATAACACCTTTATCTCGACCTTTATAAATGTGTATATGTACGAAACTATCGTCATCTATACGCTCATATGTTTACTAAATGACAAACAATGAGTTAACACTTTCTTGTAGCTGGATATTCAGAAATGTGATAAAAACTGAGTTAACACCTTCTTGCACTAATAAATTATCACCTGATCTAATTGGATATGAATTTAGTTCAGACATTGCTGTTAGAAAATTATTAAAATATTGAGGAGGTTTACCAGTTTTTATTTTGAAAATAAGTATTAAATTAGCTTTTTTTAATTATTTGCCAAACAGTTAACCAGTTTAACTTTAGTAACATATCTTTTATATGGGTTGTTCTGTCACAATTTAGAATTATACGCATACCTTTCTGTAATATTTGTAATTTGCTGGTCTCTGTTTTGCCGATAATACTAGTGAAGCACAGTATGTAAAATATGGTAATAAAATTGTATTAAAAATTATTTTTTTGCCCACTGTGACACATTACTTGATATTCTATAAAAATATCCAACCTTTTTACCAATTTCTTTGCACAAATAACTAGCAAAAAAATTGAATGACAACTGAGGATCTATTATTACCCCTAAATATTTCATTTCATGTACCCTTTCTATTGATTCACTATTTATGGTTATATTTGAATTCTCGTCGTCAAATTTGCAACATCGACTTTTTGTTCCTAATACCATATATTTCGTTTTTCCCGAATTTAATTTCACTTTATTTAAACCTAACCAATTATAATAATAATAATAATAATAATAATATTTATTTGTGGAAAATTGTTTACAAGATTATACGTACAAAAATACTTAATTTATTTACAATAATAATGTATCAACATTGCATAAGTAGGTATAAAAGGTAATATAACAAGCAGATATTTACCACTTAAATCACAGGCGATTTGTCTGTGGCAAATATTTTTCTACAAAAATTTTCTTACGCATATAGTAGTAGTTATTACATTATATTACATATACAAAACAACTAGTTCAGAATTCATTTGAGCGGCGACTTGTTTAAAATCGGATCCAGAAATAGAGATCAGAGCATCATCAGCAAAAAGATTACATATCGTTCACATAAATCAGAAAAAGTTGCGAACCCAGTACACTACCTTGCGGTACTCCATGTACGCACTTTCAATAGAATATGTTGAACATTTATCCCCGACTTTGGTTATTTGGAATCGATTGCTTAAATAATCACAAAACCATTTAATTATAACACCTTTAATAACATACTTGTTTAGTTTTCCAATTAGTATATCCCTATTCACAGTTTCAAAAGCTCTTTGAAGGTCAACAAATACACTCAACACGATATTTCCCCCCCTCCCACTTTTGCACTTTCTCCACTTGGCACACGCTAGTTGTACAGCAGATTCACAAGAATGCTTCTTTCTAAATCCCGATTGACCAACATATAACAGATTGTTCTTCTCAAAATATCCAGATAACTGTTCGCACACTACAATTTCGATGATCTTTTCAATAATTGGAAGCAGATTTATAGGTCGGTAATCACTAGGCTTATTTGGATCTTTAACTTTTGGTACTGGTATTATTGTACTCACTTCTAATTCAGGAGGCATTTTCCTTGTTCTTAACACCGTATTTATTAAATTTAAAAGAGGGTAACCAATAACGTCAAAAAGTGATTTTAGTAAATCTACATTGGGCACTACATCACTAACTGTTTTTTTTCCTTAAATTGATAACTATTTTACGCAATTTGTTTAACGAAATCGTTTTAAATTCTGAGAATTCCAAGGTAGTACACTCACTATTATGATCAGGGTTCACTAACACAGGATTTATAGTTTTATGCATAAAAAAATTAATAAGTCGGGCGTAGATAAAATCTTGTCTATTAACGATTTCCCATACATTATTTTCTTCAAATTCCTCCACAATTGCACGCCTCCACGCTGCTGCTCCCTCTAGCATTGAAAGGGCTTCCAAGATACTGAGACACTCACTGGATCACTTATTAGATTCACCACCTCATTACTCATATATAACATAAAATCTTAAAATGAGTTGTTGGTACCGATTCTATTTGTGACCTTCTTAGTGTTTGTGGCAGTTCTGCACTTGTTTTTGAAGTATAATCACTGTCGCCATTCAACTTCTCTTCTTCGTCTAAACTAGCAAACATTTTTTATTCTTCATGGACTGATTCATCAGAGTCTGTCTTTTCTTCTTCGTAGTTGAGTATGATGATTGATTAATTCTTTTTCTTCCCAATTAAATTCGATGATTTCACCTTCTCAGCCATGACAATACTTATTTCTATTGTATTTTCCATCACAAAATGATAACTTCATCTGTATTTGGATTATACAATCTGTAGCTTTACAATAACCTATTAAAATGTGTTTTACTACCTTTTTGTCCCATTTCAGTCTATTTGCTTTAGGGAAATGTACCATAGTTGTTGTACTCTCGGGTTTCTTAATGAATCAAGCAAGATATTATTTTATATGATAAATTACTTTTATTTGAGAAAAAATGCATCTGCAAGTCTAGCTAAAAGTACTCAAACTTAACCTAATTTATTAATTTGCAAAAAATATGAACTCACAGAAGTAAAAAACAAACAGCAAGTTAACTAACTATGATTACATTAACAAGTAAGTACAAGTAGTAAAATGTCAAAATGGATGCAAAAGAAACACAACAATGAACCGGCGGCGGCGCGGCGCTATATTTTATACGATAATTTAAACTAATTTTAAATTAAAATAATGATGTTTAAGTTTTGCGCGATATTTATTTACTGATAATATTTTCAAATCTTGAGAAACATATAGCGAAGTAATGGCGTTCTAGGAAAATGATCTCTGAAATAAATAAACTAAATACTTGTCTAAAAGAAAATTTTTCTCTAAAATACCACGAAGTAGAGGTTGCCAGTAAAGCGATGTATGAAAACTGACAGGTGGTAGGTATTTATAAACATTTTCAATATTCAACCAGCCTAGCCCATTAAATTTAAAAGATAATGTGATCATACTTTTTTTAACCAAAATATAAATCTGCAGCTGCAACTATTTTGTATTTTTTGGAATTCATACTGTATAATTTTATCCATGCAAGAATAGAAAATAATACAGTAATTGAAAATCAGTGATACCGAAGACTTACCTACTCAGTTTTTTGTGCAGCAGTTAATATTAGTATACAAAAATTTTAAGACTATGCATGATTGTTTTACGAGCAAGTTATAGTCCATTTACTAAAGCAAAAAAGATCTAACTCCGTTGATTTAAAACCGATTTTGATAATCTTCTTTTTTAAATTTCGGAAAAAGTTTATAGAATAGTTCCCCATAGATGAGAAGGGGTGCTTTTTATTTTTCCAATTGTTATTAACAAATAAGTCTTAATTAAAAAATGTATGACTCTTTTATTTATTTAAACAATTGCCTGAAATTTGAAACATAGAGTTTCTGGGGTCGTAGAAGACGAATTTGACCTCAAAATTGGTCTAAATACAAAATGGTGTCTACAAAGTGACGTCGAAAGTAAAATTTTTTATTATTTATTTTTTAATTTTTATTAGATGTTTGGGGTTTTTGAGGTCAGAAGTTGTGACACATTCAGTTAAAGCATGTACAAAAAGAACATGCTAACTGCAATTGAGATACGCAAATTGCAGGTTCTTAGAGGAAAACCTATTTTTTTATTTCCTTTATTTTTGGCAGGTTTAGAAATTATATATCTTTAAAAATCAGGAGAAGTTAAAGCTGTTAATATAACTAATACGTCTATTGTATCCTCTGATATTACGACTACCTATGTTTTTATTTAATGCATTGAGAGCTATTGTAACTAGTAACCGATCAGCATCACTTTTAGCTTGATAACAGGGACACAAGAACCAGCTCCACAAAACATCCTAAAAGTTAGGTTTTGCAACTGCAAAACTAATTTCGGGCAACCTTGTGGATGTAAAAAACGTGGCTTTTATTGCTCGGCGGTTTGCAGTAATTGTGGCAGAAATAGTTGCTTTAATTCACGAGAGTGACTATGCAAGGACTAAAGGAAAAAGAAATTAAAAATTAAATATTTTTTTTCTTGCTTTAAAATATTGTATCTTGTTTTACAATTATCTTTCTTTGCTTGATATGCATTGTTTATAAATGACTTTGTTTAGGCTTTATACAAGCATAATAACAACAAACATATCCAAATTGATATATTTATATTGATGTTTCATCTCTAAACATACTATTATTAAATTCATTGGACTTTCTTTAATACATGATGAATATTGGATTAAAAATTATAAAATACAAAACGTCTAAAAACAAATTCTTAAAAAATTTTTTTAACAAGTCTCGAATAAAGAGAGGTAGAGTATTTTATAAGAAAGCATGAAAATGTAGGCGGCATTAATTATAGAAATTTGTTTCTTATGGTTACATGACAGTTTATTAATTATAAAATGTAAGTTCAAGTAAATAACTTTGTTTTGCGAGATTAATCGTCCACCTGAAGAGCTTGTAAGAGCGAAAGAATATGTACATCTTCTTGTGGACTTCGTTTTTTAATTGGTGACCATAATGAATGAATTTTGTGGTGAGTAAAAAAAAATTTTTAATAATTTGTTTTTAGACGTTTTGTATTTTATAATTTTTAATCCAATATTCATCATGTATTAAAGAAAGTCCAATGAACTTAATAATAGCATGTTTAGAGATGAAACATCAATATAAATATATCAATCCATTTTGTATATAGACCAATTTTGAGGTCAAATTCGTAATCTGCGACCTCTAAATCCTGGAATTAAATTTCAGGCAATTGTTTAATAAATAAAAGAGTTATACATTTTTTAATTAAGAGTGTATAAAAAATCACTTATTTGTTAATAAAAATTGAAAAAATAAAAAGCACACCTATGACGAACTATTCTATAAATTTTTTCCGAATCTTGAAAAAAAAATTATCAAAATCAACAAAGTTAAAACTTTGGCCAATTTTTAGCGTTTAGAAAATGGGCTATTTGAAGTTCTCAAACGTTCGATCATCATCATAGAGAATTCATAGATTTTAAGCACAGTTTGAGACATGTACGATCTCATTATTTATTATTATTTTTATTTTTAGATTTGGTTTCATATAATCTTTAATTTCAAATTATTTTCTAAAAAATACTTAGAAATAGCGTCTAAATCAGCATTAATTTTATTGCAACCAGTTATTACAATTATTGGGACTAAACGCAAGTCGTAGTTGTGTATCATCCGCAAATGGTTGCACTTTATTAAATTTAAAGTAGCTGAAAAAATCAACAGTGGAAATGGGGAGTAGTATGGGGCACAATATTAAACCGTGGGGTACTCCTGACGTAAATATTGTTTAAATGTTATTTGCGGCATTTCATAAATTTTTTTTTCTTCCTTTTCTTTTCTTGGGATTTCTTACATGTTTTAATTTTTTATTAAAAAAATATTCAAATTAACCAGTTTAAAACTGGGAATAACCCCTACACTTTTGACGTGATGTCAAAGGAACAGTCAGAGGATGTTTTTTCACAACTAATGGAAATTAAAAATGACGTTTCGGAAACTATGTCTGTTTCCTTTTTCAAAGTTTAAGCTTTAGATTTTGCCGAACAATTTAATACTCAATAATACGCATTTATCTTCATTAAGTTAGGTTTATTTTTTCGATAAATCGAACTCAGATTAAAAATATTACAATGAATGCAATGCTTTTATCCTTTACTGCATGTCATTACTCGTCATCGTTATTACACTTCTGACTATTCTCTTAACTCAATTTCCGTAAATTTTTCTATATTTTATTATTTTTTTAACCTATCACACGGAAGGTCTCGCTGATATTATATTTTGTTATCAGAGTCATGAAGCTCATACCAAAAACATTAATTTTGTCTGAGGTGCTCCTTATAAAATAAACATCCTGTACGTTTCCGACTTACCCGACTAATACAAACACCCAGAAGCATAACCTGGAAGTAGTAATGACCTCTGCAGGAGGTCACATACACCCCTATTCCCTATCTATATTAACACATGCAATGTCCAATATGACTTCCGACTTTGACAGTTGTTACGTGTTTGGTATACGCAGCCCTCAATATAGTCATTCACCCAAAACGGTGTGCGAGTGTTTTTGTTTTAAAAAAACACGCAGATTAGGGAAAGACTGTTCCAGAGTTTTTTGTCGATTTATTTTTAGGAATCATATAAATAGTTTACAAATACACGCATATTGTTTGGAATGAGGGATTTGATGATCTTTAGGTACATCTTAACCCTCGGTTGTACAGAGGAGGCCTAAGGATTCTTTTCTTGTAAGACGTAAGATAAAATTAATATAAAAAAATAATTAGGTATAACTCAAATATTTGTAAAAAATTATCGAAAAGTATTTATGTACATTGTTTGAAATATATACTACTTTGTATTTGTAAACTATTACTATTTAAATAACTGGAAAGTATTTAAATACTTTTACAGAAGGATTTGTATAATTCTCCAACAGCATTTACATACTTTCAGAAATATTTGAATATCCTCTAGTATTTAAATCTCAATATACAAATATGAAATTATGTCACAAGAAAAGCAACATTTCTACGAATTCTAAATAATTCTATTGTTTTTATAATAGTACCTATTAAGAGTATCTTTTCTCATATAGATATTTCTATTCTATAATGGAGCATGTTATGCTATTGCTGTTATATTTATTGGATATGCCATGAATTTGTGTTCCTAACAATGTTTTTATTTTACTTTCCACATTATTTATTGGAATGGTATTATAAGTTTCACCCCCTGTTTTAAATATATTTAGTTTATTGCAGCAAAACTTGTGTCTTTTCTTTCGATGTGCATATTATTTCCTCAGCAAAAGTGAGGAAGGTACCTACGTATTCTTGAAATAATTTTTGAAAATTTTTATTGCATTTCAGGACAAATCTCGACGAATTATGACGATGCACAAAATTTCAGGCAAAAAAAATTTCTGTCTGTATGTGTGTATGTATGTATCGCTTTAGCAGTTACAATTTTTGAGATAAAGCTTTCAAATTTGGTACCAACACACGTTCTAGAGGCCAAGGAAAAGATTGAGTGCGTTGATGAGCAAAAGCGGTTTTTCCTTACCACAGTTCATTATTTTTTATTCAGTTACTTTAAAATTACATAAATAGGTATCAGAATAGTTATTTATGCAAGATTTTTTCACGAACGGGAATCCCACGAGTGAAAAAAGCTCACTTTTCGCACGAATTGCATACAATATTTTTTCTACTACCGAAATGGACCTAAATTCTCTAATAATAATGTGAAACGTCAAAATTTACCTATTACGTCAAAACTTCATATTTCATTTAAAAATCACAATACAGTTATAGCCAACTTAATTTTAAATCAGTCAATGTCTATTATTTCTTTGTCTAATGTCAATGTCAAGAATATAAATGAAGCTGAATTATTGTAAAAAATTCAATCATTATTGTTAAAGAATACTGAAAATTAGGTGGTATGTTTTATAATACTACCGTGATATTAAATAAATGGACTACATAAAATTAAATAACCACATTTAACGTTTTTAAAATAAGATATGTTTATTATAGGTGCTCTAATAGGTATGCAATTGTTTAGTATGTTACGTTACGCCCTAGTGCGTAAGGTAAAAACACTTTACGCACTATTGCGTAAAGTTTAACTTTACGCACTCTACAGCGTGCGGAAAGTTAGTACTTTAAGATCGGTAGTAGAAAAACATCTTTTTCCACGCTTATTTCTTTTTTTCACCCTTGTCAATAATGACATTGTTTTGATTCATTGAAACTGTCAAAGAAATGACATTTTAGAATATGGCTGTTATTAGCTGTTTATGTAACCAGTTACGACTTTATCTTGTGTCACGAGTTGATGTTTGAGGGACGAGCGAAGCGAGTTCCAGCAACATGACACGAGTTACACAAAATGGCCTTTCGTAACGTGTTACATAAAAGATTTTCTTTAATCTTAAACATATAAAAATTCTTTAAATAAAATGTTTAAACATCTTAAAAATTATGTAGGCATTCATGTATTCATAGTTACATTTTAGTACACATTTTAATTTTAATGTCAAAAGTGACAAATGTTATTTTTTATAACTTTAGAATTATAGTATACAAGAGGGCTATCTGCTGGCATGGGCAACTTTTTTATTTTCAGAGCTACAGCGTAGGTTAAATATGCAAAATTAGGCAGAATATCAGAGAGCAATTCATTGTTATTTTGAGAATTATTGTGATATGTCTTCAGGTTACTGAACACCGTCAACCATAGAAAATAATTGAGAATTGTTATCAATAAATATTTTTAGGTAGAATGCATAATTCAATAAACCTGTTGCCACTTCCATGGATAACACGATTTTGGAGGTACAACACAAACTTGTTTTTTTTAATCGAACTCATTATTAATAACTTATAAAAAGCTTATATTTTCTGATTTTAAAGATATAAATATTTGTATGCTTTTCTTTTTTGGTTATGTTGAAAAGATGAAATATTCTGTTTTTTATTTTAATAAGTCCTAAAAAACATGTAGACTTAAAAAGAAATTAACTTGCTTTGTTTCTTATAATTACACCCACAGTTGATTAGGCTCCTAAAAAATCTTATTATTTTCCCTAATTTCAAAGATATAAACATTTGTATGCCCAACTTCTTTAGTTATGTTGAAATATTGTTTTTTTTTTTAATAAATTTCAAAGAAAACAAGCAGGCTTAAAAGAAATTGATTTATTCCACAGACCTTAATTATTACAATTCTATTATAACACTGTATATTTCTTTTTACCACTGTTTAAACGTATCTGTGCTTATACCATGTACACTTTTTAGTTTTGTTTGTATTTTATAAATTATGCATTATTGTAGCCTTATCCTGTAATTGGGCCCTGGCCCGTTGGATATTGTAAATTAAATAAATAAATAAATAAATTCTGGAAAACCAAATACATAGACAGATTTATTTTAGGAAAATTTATTACTCCGTAGCTCTTAAAATGAAAATGTTACCCTTGCAGGGCCACCCTGTATACAGAATTATGGAAAAAACATATTTCAAATGTAAAAAGCTAATCAAAGTCATTTTTCATAAAACGAGGTTACCATTTGAGCCCTATTTTGGTCTTACTTGAAATACTTGAAGTGTACTGAATGCATATTTAATTAGAACTGTTTAAACGAAATGTCAAATGACGTTTTATTAAAAGTGTGATTTTTATTCCTACCTTAAAAATGCATAATTCAAAACAAAAATTTATATTTTTGCTATTAGACCCAAAAATTAAATAGGCATCAAATATTATGGTTTTGACATCAGAACTGAGAAAATAATATTATTGGTCAAATGGAATCATGTTGATGATATTTTATGTGTATATTACCCTGCATAAAGTTTGTTTTTAATTTTTTGAGATTTACTTAACTTAATAAGATAGATTATTTTCTAAAAGTTATTTGTGGCATCTTTCAGTTTTTTATTTCTGTTCTCATTTGGGATTACTGAAAAATCAAGACAGAACATACTGAAAATAGATGAACGTGCATACAGCGATCGAAAATATTTTCATTTTAAAATCGAATGCGATTCTTCATCATGTCGTTTATATTATTGTGCAGTTTAGTTTAAATAGCGACATCGATTTCAATATTAAGTCAAACATAAAGTGGGCTAAAGTGAAGAAAAACACTTGAAATGTTGCTTCTATCTTCTTTGGTTTGTATTGTTTCTTGATTCAGTACCATAAAACTTGGTACAGCTTCTGTAACAAATGTAATACAAATTTTGTATACCAGATTTGCAATTTTGCTGGATTTGCAGTGATATCCGCCTGATTTTCATTTGTCACATGTACGCCAGATTTTACAATGAGATATCTCTCATTATGAGGTTTTTTAATTATAATGATAACTGTAGAAAATATTGTCTGAATTCGAATCAATTTTTTTGTTATTTCGTTCTTTTTAATTTGTTATTTAACGTTGGTTTTTTACTTTCGCTACCAAGGTAAATCACATCTCAGAGAATAAGATCAACTTGGAAGTTTTGGCATTAACTTGGAAATTTTGGCGAAACTCAGATTGTCCTCAGTGGCAGCTGCCAATTTAGTATAAAACTTTGCATCGAGCCCAGTCAGTAAATTAATGCAACGCAAAGATTTTTCTGAGAACTCACAATCAGATGAATTTCTAAATCAAGGTCTTGTAAATGTTTATGAATTAGCCACCGAAATTGACGGTGAGACAAGTTTTGACACTTAATCTAAAATTGAGTTAGATTTTAAAATAAACAGCTGAATTATGGGTGTCGTGATAATCGATAAGCCTATTGTCGATAATGTTGATCCCAAAAAGAAATATAAGATTGATTTTATTTTCTTTCACATAATAGGGCTCACCCGAGTTAATATTTTCCCAAACTAGTGAAGACATCCACTTTCTCTATGGCTTAAGAGAGAAGCATTAGGGTGAACTCTTAAGCCATTGTTAAGATCTTGAAATTATTTTAATCGACGAGGAATCATCTGCTTTAAACTTACTACTCCTATATGAGTTGTCAGGCGGATCCTTTATACTCCTTTTAGATAAAAATCTGTCTCCTCGTACCGTTCTAAAATTTACCACATAATTAATTTTGGATCAAACCTAAATATTGTTCTCAAAATTCCCGTCATGGTCAACCTATAAATATTTATAAATTTTTCATCAATACCTAAGTCCTAAAAAAAATTTCAAAATTGACTTTTGAAAAATGAAAAAATTAAATTCGTACATCGTATTCGTAAATCGTTCCCAGAATAAAAATATTACAATTAATGTGTTAGTACAATAGATAGTTGTTTATTATTCATACATATATTTACAAAAGAGGATTCATTTCACTTTTGGTAAAACAAGAAGACTATTATTTGTGCACAGACAATAGTAACTAAATATTGCAATGCTTTTAACAATATAACTAAAAACAAAGCAGCCAAAGCTCCGTATAGATGTTTTATTTTGTGCGATATGAAGGAATGGAGATAGATTACTCATAATTAGTGAAACTGAATTGACGAGTAGCAAATAATACAAGTAAAAAATATACATTTATTTTAATTTTAAGGTGAGACGCTATAACACAGTTGAAATACGATTAATATGAATACCTATACGAGTGTAAATATACAGAAGGGCGAATATTTTTTTATGTTGGATTTATAATTTTTACACGTAATCAATGGCCTTTAGCTATGGCATATAACACTGTAGAGAAATAATTTTGAGGTCTCCTCTATATTTTTTATTTTTCATTCAATAGAAGAAATATAATTACATAGTTTTGACCTTACTGCATCCGAAAAAGTGTTTTTAAAAGACGGTGGTCATTCTGTTTGTATACACGATTAGAAATTGTTCAGTTCTAATTCATTCAAGTAGAACCCATTGTTTAATCTTATTTTAACAACGAAGACACCTCACCTACGAGCATATGGAATATTTTGTTGTAGTCTTTTAGATCTTAACTTTTTAGCAAAATCGAGCCTAAGAAACATTAGTTGATAATTCAATTTTCGTGAATAACTCTTTTCGAGATAAATTACCTTTAACAGTGGGCTTCTGAAATATAACAAAATAAGTTTTCTGCAGACCAAAAATGCCACAAAAATTGTTCAAAATGGTGGCCATCAATAACGAAAACCTTTGTATCCCTCTTTTGAAGGCACCAAGAACCTTTAGTAACTCCTCTGGTTAATAAATTATTTGTTTGCTCAATAGCAATTTAGATGCTGCCATTGTTATTCAATTTCTATGCCACATGCAATATTTTTTATGGATATTCAAAAACAGTAATAGCTTCAGCATTTAGCGATAAAGTTAATGTGTTGGCGATAACAAAGGTTATTTTGTTGATGACCGACTCTTCATATTCAACGTGTGGAATATGTTTCATTAAAGAAATTTCTTGCTATTCTTCCACAATAAGTCGAATGGTATTCACCACATTGTCAACAGTCAAATTAATAGAGCAAACTATTTCTCAAAAAAATTCTAATAAGTATGTTTATTTTGTCTAATTAAATTGCAATTGGTGTAAGAACAAAAGCTTCTAGTCTTAAATAATAGCAGTCGAAACATTTATTGACAATCAGTTTCTGGTGATGATTCTAAGTAGTATTGTTATTCTTTATTCTATTTTATTTAGTCATAAGTAATCATTCTTTGAAAAATTGTGTTGAAAAATTTGCATCGTGTAATGGTAATCCGTAAATTTAACACTCAAACTCTTTAAAATAACACCACTTTATAACGGACAAGTTTGCTGTACCATTACGTGTATTGGGTGAGGGAAGACTGAAGAAAATAGTTGTTTATTTTGATCTTAAAGGCCTAAGGAGAACATGACTGAGGAAAGAAATGATTGGGTAACAAGTACATAATTTTCTTGCTTGAGTTTCAAAGGTCAATAGTTATAGAAATTCAAATACACTTTGTCTAGTGCCCGAATATAAACTTATGGTTGCGGCTGCAACCCCCGTAAAAACTAAACCCACCCCTATAAAAAGCATTTCTAATGTATTATTTTAAAATCAAACCACAAACTGTATACCTTTATTGTGGATTGTCGTCAACAAGTGACCGTATTTTCAGAATATGAAATTGATACAGATTGACGTAAAATATTCAATACTGATTGGTGGGAGGTACTCATTATAAAAACACTGGATTTAGTAAATTTAAAGAAGTAAATAGACTCTTAGACCTAAATCCTGAGGACTTCCCCCGATTGATTTATCGATATTTCAGAATTGACAATAATTAATAAAAAAACAACAAAAGTATTTTGCTCCATTATTTTTTAATTATACAGTTTGTCCCGAAATTAACTAGAAAGATTTTGCCATCAGTATCTACGTCCAAAAATAGTAAAAAAGTTCATATAACTTGGGTTCAGAAATGGCTGCTATAAGGGGGCTAGAGCCTTTTAAAAGAGAACCTCCGATGCTGGTTGTTTGTAAATAATTTGTAAACTTTTCAATTTCAAATTTTCATTACCTGTCTAATAGTAGTCTAATTACCTGTCAATAATAGTCTAGTCTAAATGTGAAAATGTAAAAAAGAATGAATTTAAAAATCAACTAATGGCGAGGAACAGAATTTTCAAATCAATTTAACTCGAAAACCATGCCTTCTATCGAAGTTAGACCACTCTTACGTAGAAAATTTCGAATTTTCATTTTCTGCAGTTAAATTGTGAGAAATTCCACTGGCGAAAAAGTTGGGGCTGTAAACACCCCTAACCCCCTCCGATTACTACGTCTCTGAATAAAATTTTAGAACCATTTTTACATTTTTGATTCGGGAACAAAAAAAAATTAGAAAACCTACAAAAATTCATTGCTTTCTCACAAAAAGTCTCCAAAATATTTAACAAAAAACCAGCATCAGAGGCTCTCCTTTAAAAGGTTCTAGCCTCCCCTAGGAGCCATTTCTGGACCCATGTTTATATGAACTTTTTTTACTAATTTTATACGTAGAAACTGATGGCAAAATCTTTCTAGTTAAGTTCGGGATACCCTGTATAGTACGAAAACTAGTGATTTGTGCAATGTGCATGTCTTATTTTGAATCTCTCATATAAAAAGCTTGTTTATGCCCGATTTAGAGACTACTTTATTTACTTTGTTTATAATGTGAGCCTTTGGAAAGTACAGGTTTAATAATCTGTCAATAATTCAAACAAATGACAATCGCAAGATGGCGAAATTCTATAAACTTTTTTAATCGAACGCGCTATATATTATTATATTTTCGAAAACCTTATAATTTTCTGATTACAAAAACGTAAGTTTTTTTTAAATCGGCATTAAAGTATCACAAAATCGTCATTAATGTGATGGAAATTGTCATTAAAATAATCCATTATTGTACGATTTTTGTAGTTGGCCGAGGTGACAGATAAACGTAAACATAAATTTTTCGTTTTACATTCAGAATTGTATTATTACTATTATAATTGCTAAAATTAATGATTTTCTTACAAAAAATTATTCCGATTTGACATTTAAAAATATTTATAACATTTCCTAATGTCACTTAAAATTTTAAATAAATATGACATTTCTTAATGTCACCGAAAATTATTTAAAATATACAGATAATTAAAATCTTAATTTCACAGTTTCTGGATTTAAAAAAAAATTTTATATGCACCTCGGCATTAAAGTTCCTTTTTATCACTCATGTGGTTTATTTCGCCATTTTTGCGATTGTCATTTGTTTGTTTTATTGGCAGATTATTAATATTCAGGAAAAATACTGCAACTTTTGTATATAAAATTTGGTTAATTATAAAGAAAAACCCTGTACATCCTTATAATATTTCTTTTCAAGAGGGAAAATGAAGAAATTGTATTAGTAATTTTTTAAGATCACACATACGTTTGTAACAAATTTGAAAAGAACATATCTACCTATTCTAATATTATTGGTAACTTTACAACTTTAATGGCTCTCAGGAAAAAATCAAAAATATGAATTTTCACAAGAAATTTGCTTCTCGCATACCTACTCAAAAAAGTAAAAAAATCGAAACCATGACTACTCCGCCTCAAAAAAAAAAACGCGTTACGTAGAGATTTATGTTTTATAAAAATAAATATACCTATATATCACATATACTTTTCAAAGTTACATAAAAAAAGAACATCGATCTAAATCGGACATAAACATTGTACGGGGCTAGTTCCAAGCAAACACTCTGTATATAAATTACAACATTTTATAATATAACATTTAACACAATTATTGCCTCTTACCTTACTATAATAATTGTTAACAAAGTACCTGTGCGTCCACACTAATCAACACAATTGATGAGATAATTACTAGCAAACGCACAAAGTAAGAAATAGGTACCCAATTAGGCCCAATGTATATATTTCAATAGCGACGCGTGTCGTACGGATGACGTCGCGACGCTTTATAAGCAAGAAACCACGTGTTCTACCCTCTCCGACAAGCAAACGCGTTGTGAAGGGTGGCAAATGTGATAATAATAAAGGAGGTGGGGCGCCGGTGCACGTGGGGGCGGCGTTTACAGGTGATACACGCATCACTATTACTAGATTCCCCTATCCTACCTTAGTGGGGTTGATTTTGCACTTTCTTTGAAGTTTTAAATGGTTTGTGCATAAGGCTTTGCTTTTCATTCGCGTTTTATAGGGTTGATGCGTTGCAGGTGAACGTCGAACTTTCTGTGCAACTTTTATTTTGTCTGCCTGTCAGTCTTTCTGCAGGATCAATGATGAATACTAGAAAAGTTAAATTTGCGGCAGGCTATTAGCTTAAAACATATCTAAGAATTTACTAATTAGATATACAGTGTCCTCTTCAAAGTGGGATTTATTTAACGCTGGATAGTTCTTATTATAGTTTATCTGAGAAGCACCTTAATAAAATTTCATAATAAAAGAAATATTCCCTTTTGAACTATATAATATACAAAATATTTCCACTTCACTACATAAAACGTAGAATATCCTGGGAAGGTATATGTATACTTAAGTACAATAACGGCCTTTCTTATCATATTTCATGATAATGACTTCTAAATTTGCTAGTTAAGCATATTCGTGTTACTCAAATTTAGTTTTCATACTAAAAACCTCTAATTGTCTAATGAGCTAATTAATCCTTTGTTCTTATTTTCATGCTGAATAATCATTTGGAAGCTAAAATCTATGTGAAATTATACAGGGTAATTCTAAAATGTATGGCCAAATTGATACAGCGTCATCGGGAGACCAAAATAGGTTGATTCAACCCAATTTACCTATATACAAAAATGCACCCCTAAGAAGTTACAGCCCTTTAAATTTCAAATAAAAAAAACTTTAATTATTAATTATTATTATTTAATTATTATTATTTAATTATTAATTAATTATTAATTAATTATTAATTTAATTAATTGTTAACCAGCCTACTTGTACATTAAATAATAATATTACATATTTGCTACTGAGGTTAAAAATAGTTCGATGCATCTTCTTCATTTTTCTGGTTTAATTTGCAAACTATTGATATTATCAAAAAAATAAGAGATAGAAAAAAGTTTCCAAATTAAATTATCTATCAAATGATACTCGACTATACGTTAACGCACAGAAAAATAAGGATGTGAAATAAAGGGTGACTGCCCCTAAATTACCCCATCCCTTTAATGTATTTTCTTGCTGTTAATCTCAAAACATTGGCGTTTATTGGTAATGAATGTACACTGAATTAGAAAAAGATATCTACAGCCATTTGGGAGTAATCAATAATTAAAGTTTTTTTTATTTGAAATTTAAAGGGCTGTAACTTCTTAGGGGTGCATTTTTGTATATAGGTAAATTGGGTTGAATCAACCTATTTTGGTCTCCTGTTGACGCTGTATCAATTTGGCCATACATTTTAGAATCACCCTGTATATTTATCTCAATACAAGTACAATAACTCGGTCATTATGGGACTTTTTTTTAATAGAAGAACCTGTGCATTTTTACATTTTTGAAATCACCATCAAATTCTCTTTCAAAGGAAATACAGATTATTGATTTTTGATGCGGTGTTACCGAATCATTCGGAAAAATTAGAAAATTTTGGTCGGAACAAATTAATTTGCTGTGAGTATTATTATCAGCATCAACAATCAAAAAGCCGTACGTTGCTGGAAAGATAATTTGATGCTGATTTCAAAAATGTAAAAATATACAGGGTGGGTCATTAAAGAAAAAGTTTGGCATGTGGCAAACTTATACGATGCGCAACCCTGTCTAAACAGAAATAATTTTATTTTGTAGTTCTTAACAGTTCCTACACTTTTGTATTAAATATTTTTTTCCAACTCCCATAATGACCGCTCTGTAGTTATATATGTATAGATTTAGTGCATACAGGGTGGGGCAATAGTGCGTCGGACCTCGACATCTCGAGTTCTACGATACCTGGAAGTAAACTAGATAAAAAAGTCTATAACTGGAAATTATTTTCGAACGTACAGGACGAGCCAAGACGAAATTACAGGACCAAGTGCCTTTTTTTTAAATGAAATGATATGTATATCAGTACATTTTTTTGAAGCCTCTTTCTAGGCTCTATTCATTCCTATATTAGCATTGAATATCTCCCAACCACTTGGATGTAATGAATTTTTTTTGTTGAAATAATGCAATCTGCAGATGGATTTTAAAAAAATCACCACAGTCATAATTATGGGTTTTAAGAAAAACTTATGTGAATACCAGTTACGAGACATCTATTTAATGTTTTTGAATCATTTTCATTTCCTAAAACTGTACAGGGTGGCCAAAAATTATTTTTCAATTAAGAACTTTTTAAATTGAATTTTCTCAATTTTTTCAAATGGAAGACCCCGTATATTTTTCTATGATTTGTTGTAGAAATGAAAAACGAAAATTTTTTCTAAGTACTTCCATATGCCCATGGCTAATGGCAACCATTTTCGTTTTATTGAGCAATAATTACAAAATTCAAAAATAAACTAAAAAAAAGGGTTTCTTCAAATAACTCCAGTGATGATGATGAGTCGGTTAAATGTTCAAAATGGGGTAGAATTGTGAGAATAACTGTTATTTTGAGAATTGTGGTATGACTTCAGGTTGCTGAATTATTCCGAGAAAGCTGAAAATGGACAATTTTTTGCATTTTAAATAGCTTTGAAACTATTAACCCTAAAAAATAAGGGAATTGTTATCAATGGATATTTTTACGTAAAATTTTATAAAGCTGTCATAGCTACCGCGCCTTCCGCGACATTCATGTAAACCGCTCTTTAAAGAACAGTGGCGGCTCGTCGGGGTAGGCAAGGCAGGCGCCGCCTATCCTTCAAAATGCGGTCAACGTTCGACTCTTGCTTCTCAAATATCAATCTATCTATCTACCTCACTAGGGTTGTGGTTACAGGCCCATGGCCTGCCGATGGGAAGCATTTGCAATTTCGTCAGGTTCCGGAAATGGCTCCCCAAAGTGCCGGTGCCTATTTGCACATAAGGTCGGACACCGGCATAGAATATGGTGTGGAGTTTCGTCCTCATCACCACATACCCTACAACTAAGGTCGTCTAATATCCTCATGGTATTGAGGTGTTTCCTCATGGGGCAGTGCCCGGTTGCATATTCACATCCTTTACAGTCGTACGGAAATGGCAGTATTTGGCGCAATCTCATTGGCCGTTTCAAGGCCACGACTTGGCGCGGACGCAAAATGTCACATTTAAAAACAAATTTTTTTATCTAATATCTAATCTAATCTAATCTTATCTAATCTAATAAAAAAAATTCCTTTATCAGGGGAATAACACACATATCTAACCTGCCTCCGGCTATCGCCTCCGGCTTCTAACTCGCAATAGACCTCATGTCATGCCTGATGCATTTAATAAAAAAAAAATTCCTTTAATCTAATAAAAAAATTCCTTTATCAGGGGAATAACACACATATCTAACCTGCCTCCGGCTTCTAACTCGCAATAGACCTCGTCATGCCTGATGCATTTAATAAAAAAAAAAAACAAGAACGTGTGGGATTTGAACCTGGAACCTTCTGCTTGCCAAGCCGAGCTCGTTTCCGCAGGGCCATTAGTCCACTAACGAATTGCGAGTAAAGAAGGAATAAGTTCAGTTAGGTTTGGTTAAATGTGACATTTGGCCTTGAAACGGCCAATGAGATTGCGCCGAATACTGCCATTTCCGTACGACTGTAAAGAATGTTAATATGCTGCCCGGTTAGGAGTCCTATCGCCATTTTTAATTGTTCCCTGCTCAAATATCAATACAATTACAATTAATAATTACCGTTGGTGGTTGGGGTGTGTACTCTAAAAATCACCGTGGTCCGTGAGTTATGTGTACCGCAACCGCTGGTGCATGGTGCACGAATTTGCAGTACAGCGCGCCGCACATTCACGCTGGATAGGCACTCTATCCTATCGCCTTAATTCGACACCCGCACGTCAGCGAGACATCGTCGTGTGGTGTTGTTGTGATGCCTGATGCCAAAATAATCGCAACACAGCATCTCCGTTAGGCGGAATCTTCGGCCGCCTCCGTGAAGTGTCGATGCTGAACAAAACGGAATAGTTTCGGCACAGAACAGCTAGAGTCCGGCCGCTATAAGAATAAGCCAGGGGCGTTACCAACGGCTGCGCTAGCTTTGGCGACACCATGCTTCTACAAAGTAAGCAGTGGCGTGCATTTATCAAACTCAACGCTGCTAGTAACAGATTTTAAAAATATTATGATGATACGCTTATGGTACGTGCCGACCGTGCCATTGTCAAGGAATTATCGCGATTGCTAGGGGGCGGGGCTTTCAGTCTCAGTCAGTCAGTAGTTTTTTACATGTGAATGTGAACAATGCATACGTAGGTCGTGGACTAAAAAGATTACGGATAACGGATAAGTACCTACTTCGATTTTATTTTGACAGTATTTTAACTTTTTGAAAGATATATTTTATTTTAACAAATTTAACATCGGAATTTAGGAAATTTTAACAAAACGCCAAAAGGATAATCATCGTTCATGAAACCTATAATTCATTATTAGAAACTCCATTTTCTAGACTTAAAGATAATGACCGAAGAGACATTATAAATAAATGCCGTTCTACGCCACCTGTTAATATTTTATATTTTATAAACTGATAAAAAACATGAGGCGGAACCGTCGGCGTCGGCCGCCTTCACGCCTTTTGCTGTAGAAGTGCTGATGCCATCTACCTGAACGCCTAAACGGAACAATTTCAGTTATTAACGTTATTGTTACACAGTGAGCACGTAAAAGTTGAAATAAATTGCTTGAAATCGTTACAAAGCAAAAAATGACAAAAATTTACTCAGATACTTCGATTTTTAAATGAATTCTCAATTTGTTTTTGTAAACAAAATTTTTCTCAAACTTTTTAAAAAAATTATGACGTCATCGGCAATTTTCAGTTTCAGTGTTTATTTATTTTGTTTACCTACGATCACTAAAGTAAAAACGCACTCTCTGCCACCTATGTAAATTGAACTTTACACACCGTAAACAAATCGCACGCTCAGCCACTGAGGTGTGTTGTAATGTGACCACGTGACCAATATATTACACCACACTTGTAGTTCATATTTGTGACGACAGGCTAAAATTATTAAAAATGACAGGTGCAAAACTTAATTTTCCAACGCTGTCAAAACTGACATAAATAAATTTCGCGAATGTTACGCAGAAATTGGCAATTCTCAAAATTAAATTACTTTTGGATAGAAATTTAAAAAAATATTCTCGATACACATCACTTTGATGACTCATTACATTTAAGGACAATAATTGACACGCAGTGAAACCTACCGGACCTGAACCCAAATTAAGACAAATTATTCGAACCGGAAATCCCTAAAACACGTTAGATGTAACTAATTAAACGAGACCTCCAATTTTCATATTTAGAATTTCAATACCTAATTATTGTCTTATAAAATTAAAATCATTTGGTTATTTAATGAGTGCCGCAATATGGACAAAAATTTTCAAGAAATTCCTACAATTTTTACGACATAACAGTTCACAATTTTCAGGAATAAATTTTTAAAATATTTTAATCCTCATTTTCAACAAAAATCATTAATAACTAAACAATTTATCCAAAGATCTGACCCTATTACTTATTTAATACAGAAATATATTTTTGTCCCATGTTATTTGTATCCCACGAAATACATGAAGCAATTTTAATTATTCCAATAATAATAGTAAAACAATTTACACGTACAGTAAATTTTTATCCAGTAACAAAAATTCCAAATCACCAGCAACATACAAACCGGTACGTCAAAAACTATTTCCTTACTGATTATGGTGACGCTCTTTTTTACTTTACGGGGGCTGTTTGCAACTATAGGTAGGTACCTACAGACAGTCCCTGCCAGCTTTATAATACTTTTTCCAACGGAATCTTGGGCGCCAGTTCCTTATTTTAGATTGCAAGGAACAGCACTTTCTTTCTTGGCGGTTTCCAAAACAGGCTAAGGACGCGTTCACACTTGGATTCTTGATTCGCATTCCGGAATCCGATTCTAGAAGCGCGCTGAAGTTTTCTATACATTTAAATGGAGTCTGTTCACACAGAGATTCCGTAGAATTTCGTATATGTATGAATTCTACGGAATCTCTGTGTGAACACACTCTATTTAAATGTATAGAAAATTTCAGAATGCAATTCAAGAAACCAAGTGTGAACGCGTCATAAGGTATAGTCCGGGAAGCAGCAACACTAATTTTGTGACAATTCCTGCAAGGCTGATTCTTTCTTATTTTGTTGTTTGGATATCATAAGTAAACAAAATGCGAGACAAAATGGCAATCTACCGCGACATAGTTGCGAAAGCAGATGTATTAAAAAATGTGAAAATCCAATATGGAGCCTACACTTGGAGTAGTTTTCCACACACACCAAAACACTTTTGCACACACTCGACGCGCGTTTCGCCAACCAAGTTGGCATCATCGGGAGATGATTAAAACGCAAAAGTGTTTTGGTGTGTGTGGAAAACTACTCCAAGTGTAAGTTCTACACCAAAGGTTCCAACCCCTCTTCAGGAATATGGAGCCCATAAGAAAAAATAAAGTTGACTCCTGTTTCTCTCTGCCATCTTAGACGTCACGCACAATTGCAATGGCATATTCCAATTCCTCGGAAAAAAGTATCTTAAGAATGTTTTTGTTTAAAATACTTAGTTTTATTAGTTTTCAATTTAAAAATTAAAAACTAGAATCATGATTTTTTGTTTTTCTCTAATATCTTCAAAACTAACAAGCACTATTATGATGATTGATCAGCATAAAAATGTGCAACTTATATGCTCTAATTTAACCAACTTCGCATCTCTTAAGAGTTCCCCATGCTGCGGGTCGAAAAACGAGCACCATGTATAAAATCAGAAAAAGTCAACAAGAAAATAATTAAGTACAGGGCCGTCCTAAGATATTTGGCGCCCGTGGGTTCCTATTAACAATAATACACCGTTTTTCATAAGAAACTACATGGGAGGGGAAGCGGGAGCAGGATGAACCGATTTGAGTGCAAGCAAAATTGACGCCCTCAAAAGCTGGCGTCCCGGGGCTAAAGCCCATTTAGCCCTAGGTTACGGTGGCCCTGAGTAATCTGAGTATAAAGGCAAACAGAGAACTTTACTATAGAAACTTATTTTTTTTACACTTTAACTTCAGAGGGCTTTCGTAACACCCTAAAAGTTGCCCCTCGAATTACCCTTTTTAAAGAGTAGTTCATAAACCCTCGTATTTCAGGAATTAAAAAAAAAACGATTCATTTCAAATTTAGGTGGGAAATATACCGGGTGACCACAACGGGAGCCACCATGATGCCTTTAAAAAAAAAATAGTTATTCTATAACACAAATGTTATATATGACTATATCATATTTGTATTTTTTATTAATTATTGGAGCAAAACAAAACATTTCTTGGGAACACGACTGCTTCGATGAAAAATTAGATTTGTTAATAAAAATGTTAATCATTAATATTTTTACCTCAATATGCCATCCGTATCCTAAATGACTTCCTGAATCCAAAAATATAAAAATATATGCAGTGTGTTAGTTCCACTTAAAAAACTAAAGTGTCATTTCCGATAAAACCGGAAGCAACAGAAATAATGCACACTTATTAGCCATTACTTGACGTGTGTCCAAATTTGAAATTCATACGTTGTAAAACCGGCAAGCGTCACTTCGTGAGGTCACTTGGTATATGTACTCTAAATGTGATTCTTTTGACGCAATAAACTTTGATATTGCTCATTGGCGTGTGGGGAAAATTGTGGTCGATTTAAAAAAAAAAAAAACTTTTACCGATTTTTTTAATAGAAATTTTGATTTTAGATTCGTATTCAGCATCAGCATCATCAAAAACCCCCTTATACCAAAGTTGAACAAAATATTTCATTTTAGAGTGTAACGAAGTGATTTTTTCCAATCCAGGAATGTTCAATTTTGCTTTAAATATTACCGTCACTTGGGTACACCCTGCCGCTGTTTTAGTAAGTAAGTTCTGTTCTAGTTAAGTTATTATTGAGTTGTTAAAAAGTCCGCTGGTAAACAAGCAGTCAAGTAATTAATTGATTAATTTTCGACAATCCCTCGTATAAGTAAAATCCGAGAATTATTATAAATAATGACCGAGTCGAAAATAAAAATCATTCGTTCCTAAAATTATTAATCCTTGCTCGTTTTGAACCGTTTCCTTTTGCAACATAGTATAGAAATTACAAGCAACTCATTTCCGGTTAGATACGTTTTGAGTCGATGCACTAAAATGCATAATCCGCTGCAACTCTGCAAGTTACGCTGGGATATGCATACGAGTACGTCGTTTAAAGTCGGTGACCACCTCTCTTTTAACACGACAGATACGTCACAAAAGTTTACAAAAAGGGGAAGAACAGTCACTTCACTCACTTCGCTCTCATTCCGTGCTGATTCCGTCCTCATTCGCATTCCGAGAAAACCGGCAGCAGTTCAGGTTCATTCCGAAATAGTCCGCATCAGATCCGTTCGACCGCCAGCAATTGACGATCAAACCGAACCCGTAAATCTTTTGTATCACCGCTACGAGTTAATAGTAATTTCCTTTGAGTATAATATTGGTAAGAATTTAACACAACCTGCTACATTCTGCAGGTACTCCTGTCAGTCAAGTATAGATATTGCGAGATTTTATTATCAGTAAATATCACCGTATTTTGCTACCAAAGTAAACTAGAGCTTATTAGTAATACCTCCGCTGGTTTGTTTATTTTGTTAATGTAGGCAAAGACTGCTGAGGTCTGTTCACTTGTGCCACCTCAAATGTTCCCTTGCCTACTAGGTTACCGGAAAACCTACGTGAAAAATAGTCACTATATGCATTAACAGTTTATATTTGTTCACTTGGGCCATACGGACTGGGTTTTGCATAGAACTGACTCGCAAAGCTGTCATTATTTAAAATAATCCTGTAACAAATAGCTCGACGTTTGCGGCAGTAGCTTACCGTTTGTTTCAATCTTGTATCTATATCCATAGCTGACGGACTGCCCGCCGTCTAGAGTCCTCGTGAAAGGTACATTTGCTTGTCGTACGTAGCGAAATATCGATACAACGTCTCTATAAATTCCGCCGTAAAAACCCCGCGTAAAGACTGTTGCTTGCCAGCTTGACTAATTTATAATTATTTAAGAGAATATTTTATATTATTATTTTACACGTACACGATTGCAGCGTCGTGAAAGACTAAGCATAAATTACTTTGTTCATTATTTAGTCCTGAATAAATATGTTATGTTAAAAAGGCAAACTTCCCGAGTTATTATTTCTGTAGTGTTATTTTCTGATTAATCCGTTTGAGCAGTATGACCGAAGTCCATTAGATAGGTCTCCAGCTCAGAACTCTGGCTATTCCGTATCATCCACTGTTTTGCTACCCAGGGTTGTTCTCCCAATTAGGAGAACCAAAAAGATAGTGTCGTTCTTCGCACTTAAAAATTGAAGGGCTGGCGCCCGAGATTTCCGTAAGAATAAAAGAGATTACGTAAGTATCTGACCGAAAGCAAAGTGCATCGGAAAAAGAACGTTACAAGAGTAATAATTTTGTATGTTCTGCTGTTTTATTTGTTACAAATTTCTCGTTATTATAATCATTCATTTACCTATTAATATGACACATTTCAACGGGTTGAAGGAAATAAAGGAACGAGACAACAGTTTTTCAGTTTTTACAATTTTTTATTTAAAAAAAATGCGGCATAAGGAGGTTTTTGATGATGCTGAATACGAATCCAAAATCAAAATTTCTATAAAAAAAATCGCTAATAGTTTTTTCTGATAACTCGACCTCAATTTTCCCCACACGGTCGCACGCCAATGAGCAATATTAAAGTTGATCGCGTCATAAAAGTGAAACACCCTGTATATTTATGAGCTGAATTTTATATGATGAGTTACCTACTTCATGAGATTGCTTAATTAGCTTAATAAAGTCGAGCTAACATTTATTTAGCTTATTCCAGGGCAGTTCTCACGTTCTCAGAGAGGTGCCAAAGGGTGCCTGGCACCCTCCGAAAATTTGTTGGCATCTTTTTAGCCTGTCTGACTCCTAATAAAAAAACCTAGTACGTTCATAGTTTTATTTTTTTATATAGGCTATATTTTTTTGTTTTAGCAATCTCAAGTTTTTTTAGCACAGGTGCATTTGTAAACAAAATTTTGACTCTTCCCTTCACTCTGTTGGCTTTTCCCTTAACACACTCACAATTTTCGTTCTAGCTACGGCCCTGGCTTATATGCGTTACTTACACCATTGGCGTTGATTGAAATACTTCTTCAATCAACGGTACCCTACACAAATTAAATCAATTTACAATACCGGTGGCTGGCAACCAAATATACATCTATATTTTTTATTTTTATTCATACCGCGATGTCCCGTGATGATCGGAATTCGGAGCATGTCTAATCAGATCGGAGTAACACTTATTGACATTACTGAATCTTTTTGTTCATGTACTTAATAAAATAAACATAATTGTATTTTATTACATTATTCGAGGGTCGTAATATGATCTTTATACCTATTATTAATTATTTACATATTTTTTAGTAATACTTTTAGTTATTTTCGTACGTATGGTTTACCGGTTACCAACATGCCCTTGATACGTCTGTCTTCTGCGCACTTGCCGAATTTCATGGTTAATTTTTGCGAAAAATCGCGATTTCTCACCTCTTCGTAAATCATAAGATACAAAATTGTACACAAAGTTTTTCTCAAATAAAGTAGCAAGTAGCAAGATGGACATATCAGTACCTTCTCGTTTTTCTTGCTTGAAAATAGAAGACGAAGATTTTCGTCCTGTTTCTAACAGGTCCAGTAAAAAGAAACAAGATAAGCAAATTAAGAAAAATGAAAACATAGTTACAACTAGCGATAGAAAACCTGGTCCTTTGAAACAAGTAAAAGTCGAGTGTTACTGAGCAGGCAACTTTTTGACAAATTTGTTTGTAGGCCCAATCCTCTTCCAATGGCCCGAAGAAAACTAAAGCAAAAGGAAAGCAACGTGATAAACAATGGGAAGAGTGGAAGAAAAAGGATGATGAGTTTGTAAATGACAATTTTGAGCAAGATTTACAATGTGCAATACTACAGTCGAAACTAGATTTTGAAAACCAAAAGAAAAATTCTGTGTCTGTCATCGTTACCTCTCAGGATAAAAGCAAGAAGAAAAAGACCAAAACTATGTCCTTAGATCAGTTTTTAGAAAATGGTAACCAAAGCACTGGTAAAGGTAAGTAAAAATTGAAGCCCTCGCTGCTTTTGAACTTGTCAATTTTCTTTTAAGAGGAAGTTGATAAATTACCAAAGGAGGAAGGAAATTTCTTTGAAAATGTACTGGTCTCAGCTAAGCAAGAAATCAAAAGAGAACGAGTGGAAGAGAGGAGACGAGAACGAACCAGTAATATAGAAGATGTTATTACTTTAGCCCAGTGTCAGGTACCTTGTGTGCTCTTTATTTTTCTGATACATGTATTCATTTATTGATGTATTAACGAAAAGTTGAAAATTACTGGACTATTTTTTTTTCAAAATATTAGGTACTAATATTTTAAGCGTTAACTATATCAATATTTTGCGCATCAAATTTCTGCAAATTAAAATTATTTTCTTGGGTTATTTGCAAAGTAGTAGTAAGAGATTCTTACATATAAAAAGAAAAAATATTCAAGGTTTTTCCGATAACATATTTCAGAATAGATAAAATAATAACATAATTATTTTAAAATAAAATAAATACATTTAGGTATTTAACTTAAAGTATTGGATATTGGTTTCTTATGGAAATGAAAGTCTTGTAAAGTTTAATTTTAATAATTTTTTATTACAATACAACTCAAGCTTAAGACGTAAACGCTTTTATGACAAATTCTTCTATTAATTCATATTTGCCGTTTATAAAACATGAATATGTATTCACAACAAAAAGGTATTCAAATTGTTTTTCTGCATGTGTTAAAGAATATCCCCAATGGTAATAAAATCCCCTTTTTACATTGTTGAAGATTTTCGGTGCATTTTATGATGACAGCCAAAAGCTTTTTAAACATTGCTCTATTTATCTCACAGTATAACCCAATATGACCTGAGAAAATTTCCCAAATTGTAGACCTAGTTAGGTATAAAACTAAACACTTCTGTTCTCATATAGGAAAAACTGGAAAGTGAAAAGGCAAAAAATGAACAATTAAGGCTTGAATTAGAAGAGGCAAAGAGAGAAATAGCTCTTGTCAAGAAAAGGAATACCACATTATGCAGCATGTTAAGCCAAGGAGAGAGTAAGAATCAAAGAAAATATTATATAATATCAAAGACGATATGTAAAGACTGTTCTATTCCTATGGCAGGACACTTAATAACTTTTTAAAATGCGTAATTCCCTACAGATGTCATGAGCATTCACTTATTTGGGTGTGATTTGGAATTGAAAGCAAATCTCCTGTAAAGATCATTAGTAGTTATTCCGTTGTTGCCAAATATAAGATGTGTATCTCAACGCGCATGGCATGGCCAATGAATTAGCACCAGTAGCTAGTTGATCCGCACGTGTTCGTTTATTTTACTTCACGGGAATATTTTGTAACTGAATAACAACTCTAACTTAGAAATCATTTTTTGTCTATAAATAATTTTCTTTTTAGTAATTCATTAATTTACTAAATTTCTTTCCTTTCGTATTTGCCTAAAAATAATTGATCTAAAATCATTTAAAAAGTAATAACATACGTAAATTTTCTATTTAAAAAAAACTACGTATGGTAGATTATGTAACAGTTGGCATATGAACTTTATCCATTTCATTATCTTTTTCACTTTGTAACATGGTGGGCAGTTGAGTAATTAAAATAATGATAATTTAAGCAAATTTTTGTAAGGTATTATTTTATAAAAGGTATAAAAATAAGGAAATTCAAAGAACATGAACAAATTCTATAAACAAGAAAATAATTCTTATATGAAAAAACTAGAGAATGAATGAATGAGAATGCGAGATATTTTAAAAAATAATTACAATAGAGTATTCTTACTGAATGAAGTGAATAAAAATTTATTTAAAATCTACAGCAGCTGCAGTATTGTTGGCCAGTTCACCAGTTTTTTAGATGTATATTAATTATTTTTCTCTCATTTTAAAATAAAATGTTCCGTATCTCAGAAAATGAATACTCTATAGATTATTAGAAGCTTAACAAATTCTGTAGTGTTCACATTTGAAATTTTCACTTTAAAGGGATTGTCTGTACAAGAGTTTTTGGTTTCTCTTCCATGTTTTATATAGAATTTTTGACATTTCGACCATCAAGCGAAGTAGAAATGGAATATTTTGAAAATACGATAACAATAAAGTACTTAAAATGTAAAACATGAAAGGATGGAAAAAATAATAATATAATAATTGTAAATTTAAAAAGATGTGTAATTGGACGAAAATTTACCCGACACAGTTATCACAACACATTGACAGTTCTTTATAGAATTTTAAGGGTCACTTAATCTCTCCTAAAACGTCATATATTTATTTTTCAGTGAAAGATAAAGCAGCAGTTTTGCTAGACTTAGAAAGACTAACAACTGTGAAAGAGGAGTTGACCGAGGAGGTTGCTAGGTTGTATAAACTCCTAGAACAAGAAAGGTCTTCCACAAAAGCTAATATCAACGGAGTATCCGAGTCTCATAGCTCAAAACATAAGGATAAGGTAATTGACAAATTAACACTTTTTTAATTTACAATTTTAGTTTAACGAAGGTTTTGTGCAAAACTATTATGGTTTATATTTTTTATTTACTTACTTTTTCCTTTTTCAGAATAAGAAGAAGAAAAATTAGTTTTATTTTTTTGCTCCCTTAGTTTGGATGTTTTTTTGTACTATTAAAGACTGTTTTGAATAAGTATAAATAAGTTTTTTTATTTTTCTATACATATATATTTTGTTTTATTAAATAGCGATATAGCGATTTAGTGTTATTTTCAGTGATATATTTTGTTTTTTCAGAATAAGAAGTAAAACTTCCCATTTAAAGCTACTGCTATTTCTAAGTGATAACATTTGTATTTTCATATCGATATAATATGTAGAATGTTCCTTAATATGGTGAAAAATATTCTGTATTTAATGTACCTATTGTTAAATAGACAATTTTTGAAATTAGATTTTGAGTTTTACTAGTCATTAGGCAATGGTAAATAAAAAAAGACGTGACAGTTTCTTAAATCTGATTCATAAATGATGGAACTATAATTTAATTTATATTCCAGGAAATTCCAGGTAAACATTCAGGATTTAAAAGGTTGTTGCAAGTCTGTTTACAGTGTTTACTATTAATTGATATTCAACCATTTGGATATGTCCTGGGCAGCTGTGCTTAACTCCAGATAAGACATCGAACATAGGGTAGTTACAGGCAAAGTATTTATGCAATGATCATTTTAGTGAAAATCATTGGCCAATATATTTATTTTGTGGAAACGCTGGTTGTAAGAATACATATAAAAGCAGTGATAAATATTTCATTCCTATATGATCCTAAACAGTATATGTAGGTACTAGAAACATTTATTATATGATGACATTTTTTTTATCAAAAGATTTGTTTTTGTTAATTATATATATTATAAAAATTTAAAATTCAAAGAATTTCAACCCCCATTGACTTGAGTGTGGTATTCGAGACAAATTTAAATTCTTATTTCATAAGTATGTTTATATATAATATGCATTATCATCTCTTAAAATTGAAGAAAACTGGATTAAGGATGGAATTAATAGTGTACAATTGAAAAAATAAGCAAGGTTGTATAAAATCACAGTAAAATATTACTATCCATTAGTATCCATACAAAAATTATTGGATGTTTCAAAAAGTTGTTAAATGCAAATGTGAAACTGGTTAATCAATTTCAATGGGAACTTACACTAAAATTTAAAAACTGAAGTATTCTACTAAAGAAAGTACAGTCGGCGCCACCCAAATGTGAACGGCAAAATTGTATAGTGTAATTTGCACTTTAAATCATAGTCGCCGTAAAATTTGAAAATAGTCAAATATATTTGTCATAATTTGTCAAAAGTAAAAGTAAAGATAACTATGCCAAGACATTTAACTGAAGCGCAAAAAGCGAGGGCTATAGCTAAATTGGAAGAAAATAAGTCTTTGAGTGAAGTGGCTGCTGATTTAAATGTTGGTAAAAATTGTATACTTTATATAAAAAAAAGCGCTGGAAAGAAGAACAAAGACTGCAAAGATCTATAACGCAAGGCATAGGGAAGGTCTCCAATGAGAATAACGATAATGCTCTGGTCGAATTTATCCATCAGAATCCTTTCGAAACCGCTGTCAAAACTCAAGAAGAAACATTATTCCCAGGGTCTTTCAGAATAGCACAAAGACGTCTTAAGCTATCTGGCCTGACGAATTGCTGATTTTTAAATATAGAGATTAGTTTTTACCATTTTTATTTTATTAATGTTTTTATGAATTATGAATTATTAGGTATGTGTTGAAATATATTAATTATTGTTAATTCGCTTAGTTTGTGTCATTTTATTTCTCACAATCGTTATACATGAATGAATTAAAGGAATAATTAATATTAACCTTTTTTTTCTTTCTGTTCTTATTTGGGATTTACGGCCACACTTCTGAACATTAATCTGATAATCTGAAAAATATTTGGATTATTTAAAAAATAACCTTTACGCCTGTGACTTTACGTCAAAGGAACAGTTAAAGGTTGGTTTTCTGACATAAAATATAATTAAAATAAAATAAAAACAATTATGTTTTGCAGACGTTTCCGAAACGTCTGCAAAACATAATTGTTTTTATTTTATTTTAATTATATTTTATGTCAGAAAACCAACCTTTAACTGTTCCTTTGACGTAAAGTCACAGGCGTAAAGGTTATTTTTTAAATAATCCAAATATTTTTCAGATTATCAGATTAATGTTCAGAAGTGTGGCCGTAAATCCCAAATAAGAACAGAAAGAAAATACAGAAAGATGCCACAAATAACTTTTAGACAATATTAATATTAACCTTCTTCCACTAACATGTAGGTAATATTAGTTAATTATTTTGCTAACTTCTTTTATATTATTCGTGTCGGCCTTCGTCCTTCCAATTATTATGGTAACAAAAAATAATAAATAATATTATTTACTGTCAATATATCCTCTCTGTGTTACGCCACTAAACAAAGTCTGACTTACTACAATGAAATTCAGAAGAAAATTCCATGACAACCAAAATGCGTTCACATTTGGGTGGCGCCGACTGTACATACATAATATCCTTCTGTCCCGACCAATTTTAATTCCATTCTTAACCACTTAGGGCCGGTTTTTCAATGTTGAGTTAACTCTAACTAAAGGATAATATCCAAGGAGACCATTGTTACAATAATTGTTTCCTTCGATATTATCCTCTAGTTAGAGTTAACTCAACATTGAAAAACTGGGCCTAAGGATAATAATATGACATGCTTGTTATTATTAAATTTTTTACGGTGCGGGTAAAAGTAGACTCCTGCCCAGACTGCAAATCCACTCGCCCCTACTTACTAATTGCCCTGCTCCCACACAAAAGAGTTCAGTTCAAATTTTAACCGTTCAACCATTCAACGCAAAGAGTAAATATTTACTCTATGGTTCAATACGAGGGGTCGCTGTTTCTTTGGTTTCGTTTCCTCAATTTCAATTTGTTAAGGCTAGTGCAGACATACAGGCATTTGCCCGCAAACATTTGTATAAAAAGTGTTTGCAAACATTTTGTTTAAAAACATTTAAACAAATGCACCTGTTTTCTGTTTTCAGTCGAGGATGGAAAACGCGTGCTTTTATACTCGCAAACCAGCAAGACTGGATACGTTCGGGGCAAATTCGTTTGTATCGAAGTGGCAGCGTCAGCGGCGGCAGCTCACAAATTTATAGCATTGTTCGATCATTGTTAGTAGTGAGTGTAGATGTGATTTAGCAATAGAAAAATGGCTGCTCTATACTCTACTTGATTTTGAGTTTTGAGTTAATAATTAATCTCAACCAGTATTTTTATACCTAGGTATTCTATCAACATTTTTAAATCCAGCCAGATCCATCATTTAATGATGTCTCTTAACAAGTTTAAAGAATATTCTATTCCGTTTTGCAAAAGTTCGCGTACCCACCAACGCCTTTGTTTTTTTCTTTGACATTAAAAATATATAGCCAGCACAAATTCCAGCCACTGCTTCACTACTTGGCAATATGTTTTTGTCTTTTGACCTGGACGCAACTGCAACCTAGTAAAACTAAATGTTTGTGGAAACAAAAGCACCGCACCAACAAATGTATGTGCTTTTTGCACTGTTTGCGAGCAAATGTTTACAAACATTTTTGTTTGCGGGTAATTGTATGTAGGTCTGGACTAGCCTTTAAGTAGTCCACTACCTTTATGTTCTGGGCGTTTCTGGTTCTGTGTTTGACGGGTATATTTCAGGTATTCGTTATTCTTGTTCTGTGCTCTGTGATTTGTGAATCATCAATCATCATTCTGTGGTTTGACGTTTGACTCGACTCTACTTTTTGACGTTTTCGCTACTTGTGTTTTTCCTGGACAAAGCCGGTTTAAGGTCTAAAGATTTGTTCATATTGTTCAAAGTACATAGGGGTAAGGCTTTATTTATTGTTATTCTAATAATATTTACGTACTTTTCATGTTTTAAAAATTCACCGAAAACTTACTTATTGTTTTTATGACTTATTTTCAGTAGGTTAACTAAACTAAAGGTAATTAGATATGTGGCATTTTGGACATAATTATAGTATTGATAAAATACAAATCTTAATAATATAACACTGAGTGGGTCGATGTGACGATGTTAAAAATGTATATATTTATGGATTTTCTATTAGGGTACCATTAATCACATCTTAATAGTTGTTAACATCGGCAGACATAACGACTTTTTTTAGGTGAAAAATGGAAATCCTACTTCTGCCTACCTAATTTTTTAGATAGGTAATTTATAGCATTTTATACTGTTTTCCATTTTAAATTTCTTTATCCAATTTTATACATTACTTATTTGTTATTACTGTTGGGCATACTCCCACTGGTCTAAAAATAACCATCTATAAACAGTCATGTTTAAGTAATCAATGCTAATTTTCATTGCCGAAAATTTAAACCAGCATAATCATTAGCTATTAGCTGTTCATTCCACATGCAAACATTTTTATGTTTAACGATAGTGCAATTGATTAGGTAGGTATAAGTTTACCTTACAGCTCTTATTAAGTGTTCATAAATTATGATATGAAATATGAATATGTAAAAGTCAAGAGGTTGAAATCACTGAAGCATAAACATCTGTTACAGTCTCGATGTAGGTAGTAAATATATATGTGTAGGTAGAGTGATAAACTTAAGCCGTAATTTAGGTATCCATGTGAATAAAATATTAAGTAGAACAGTGTGGATACAACACTAAAATATTTAAACAAAAGCATAATCTCATGAATATTTAGCAATAATTTTTGCTTTTAACACGCTACAAAACCTAAACAAAGACAATTCAAACGAGTATTAACTGTGGTAGTCTTTTTGAAAATAATACCTTCTTTCCTTCTTAGTCAAAACTATCTTTTGACCTTTGAAACCATGTACCTACTGTATCAAACTTTCAAAAAGTGAGTCGCACTTTTAAATAGTTTCTTCATTATCATGAAAAAAAAAAACATAATTAGAATATCATAATTAGAATATCATTTTAATGAACTTGTTGGCTTAAAACTTATCTAGAAGTTACATTATTATTTTCTGTAATGAAACACATCACTGTTGAGTGAGGAACTTTATACCTAAAGCCAAGGCCATCTGACATGGTCTTACACGTTGGAAAAACTTGGACACATATCAATCATCAATCGATCCCTGTTTGGTTATTATAAAACAGATTTCTTTCTTATTTTCACTGTATTAAGTACTGTGTACTGTTAAGACATTTTTGCTAATTTTTTTTTATTTTCAATAGTTTTTGCATGCGTTATTTTGAGTTGAAAAACCTATTATTTGTCTGTTAAAAAATTAGATTGCTCCATTTGAAAAAAATTACTTTTGACCACTTAAAATTGTCAAATTTCTGTTCTTCACAGAGGAATTAAAAAAATTTTGTGGTTTAGCGATTAGCAAAGGGTAAGTGATTTATTTAATGTATCTAAATTATGTATGTACACAAATAATGATTGAGACTGTGATAAGTAGTTTAAGTACGGAAGTAAATATAATATAACTATTTAGTATTTCATTAAAATTGAAGAGCAATCTTCTTTCCATGCATGGCCTCGCATATGGCCTACCTACCATATGTTATGAACAGATTTAGATCAAATACAGGGTGTTTCTAAATCACATGTAAATCTCTGAACCACATATTCCTCACTTAAAAATAAGACAAAAACTTTCTACCTATAAACATATATCCGGAATCGCCTCCTAAGGGAGCTGGAGGCACCCGAAGGTGACACCTAAAAAGTAGTTTTTTTAATTATTTCGGAAATGACGTAACGAATTTTTTTCATATTTGGAATAACTATGCAATTAAATAATGGATTCGCCTAAAATACTAAAATTTCATCAAATTCAGTTAACTCCAAATACATTTTTTAGCCCACACAAATAACATTTTTTATCAGAAAAAGCCACTGTATTGCATAAAGAGTAAAAAATTCTCAATTTTTAAATAGAATGATTCAATATCTGCGATTTCCTTCTTCTGTAAAATTTTTCTTGGATTAACCATTTCTGAAGAAATGTAAGAAATCGAAATCAGCAGTATCAGCAACTATGTAATCTGTATTTTATATCAAATTTGTATTTTATATCAAATCAGTTTATGAAAAGTTCAATCACAATTTGTTGTTTTTTCTCGGTTTTTTCACTCACATGCAAAAAAACGCAATAAGTTAATATTTGGTAAAATTTGATGTCTCATAATTTTTTTATTTTTAGTTCAATTTTCATAATTTTTTTAGCAAACAGTAGATAAAATGACTAATTCCATCTTACATATCAAGTCTTTTATTAAATGCTTGCGTTTTAGTCATTATACCTGGTTAATTAAAGGGTTGTTGTATAACCCTAATTTTAAAACACCCTGTGGAATAATTTCGTAACCAAATTCTTTCAAAATACCAATTTTTGTAAAGAACCATTCGTTTCTTACATTTTCTTTTTCAATTCATGTCTAAAGGTGCATTGGTTCATTTTTAAGAGCGAAATGAACTTGTCACCAACAGTTTACTTTAAGAAATGTTATTTTTTGGCGAGGTGGCTTTGCTCGTTGTTGCCCTAATGTCAGTTTGACAGTGATTTTTTTTCGTGTAAGACTTACTCTCCTACCATGGTTTTAAGTGCGGAAAAATGCGCAAAAGCTGTTGCTCTTGTTAAAGATGGACTTAATTATGAATATGTTGCAAGAATCCTTCATGTTCATCAATAATTGATTATTAAAACTAAACAATATATTGTTGCCTTTTCATTGCTAGACTCATAAACTTAACGGTCACACTGACATTAGGGCAACAACGAGCAAAGCCACTTCGTCAAAAAATAACATTTCATAAAGTAAACTGTTAAGTGAAAAGTTCATTTTGCTCTTAAAAATAAACCAATGTACCTTTAGACATAAACTAAAAAACAAAATATAGGAAAGGAATGGTTTTTTACAAAAATTGGTATTTTGAAGATGGAGAATTTGGTTACGAAATTATTCCACAGGGTGTTTTAAAATTAGGGTTATACAACAATCTTTTAATTAACCCTGTATAATGACGAAAACGCTAGCATTTAACAAAAGACTGGATATGTAAGATGGAATTAGTCATTTTATCTACAGTTCGCTAAAAAAATTATCAAAAATTGAACGAAAAATAAAAAAATTATGAGACCTCAAATTTTACCAAATATTAACTTGTTGCGTTTTTTTTTGCAAGTGAGTGTAATTGATTATAAAAATGGCAGTAAATGGATATTCATTCTCTGAATTCATATGGCTGGGCGGCAAGAAGGAAGTATTAGGAATTATTCCCTAGAGTTTTCTTAATCATCAAAGTTTTGAGTCATTGGATCGTCGTATTTTGCGAGGTTTTTTGGGATAATAAAAAAGAAATCTAACAAATAAATTAGACTGTTTCTTACAAAGTAGGATAGATGATAATTTTTGAATTTTGACTAATCTGTCGTTATTAATAACTTGTTGATACTAGGATGAGGAAATATTAATAATGCTTCTTCTTATCCATTCTCAGATACCTTTCGCACGTAAAATTTAATTGTCAAATATTATTATTTTTCCTTAAACGTTGATCTATTCCATAGAGATAGAATATAAGGAGATGCTATACGATATAAATAGGTAAGGAAATAACGGTACTACTGGGCGGAGCTTATTGTAGTAGCAATATGGCGGCTTTAACAGAGTTGGATTAAGCGCGTTCTCACGATTCGATTTTAGTTGGTCAACTTTCAACTTTCGTAATCAACTAAATTCAGTGCAGTTTTTGGTTCTTTTTAGACAAGATATTTAATCTAGTAGAACTAGTTTTATGGGGCTTATAGGTCCCTTTGAAAGAAAACTGCACTATTAGTTCAATAGTACCAATTCCTACAGCTTCTTAATTGGGTGTGTGGATGATGGTGAATATGGAAAGTAAAACAATAGGCAAATAAGTAAATTTATATTTAATTTATATACCCATGTTATACATTGTTTCAGTATACATAAATATACAGTACCCCAAGAAAAATTATAGCCAAATTGGAAACAAAGACGGGATGATCGTGCGTAAAGCGTAAATAGAGAAAACGATCAGTGAATGTGTAACGCCCACATTCCTTCGAAGTGGTACGTACCAATCAGAAGATTTTCTCCAGGGCTATATTGAATAACTGACACGTCAGCGCATCTTCCTGTCGCAGTCCTTTGTGTATTTCGAACGGTTCCTATATTATGTCGTTCTGAAGTTTAACTGCGGACGTGGTATCAACCATGGTCATTTTAATCAGACAAGTTAGCTTCATTGGTACTCCGAGTTCGTTCATAACATCGTGCAACATCGACCTAAGAATGTTAACATACGCTGCTTTAAAGTAGATGACAAGTGGTGCATACCAGTGTTATACCAATGTCAAATTCTCTGGATTTTTCTCGGATTTGATGCAAAGTGAACGTTTGGTTGGTAGTTGAGCGACCTGGTCTGAATCCTGACTGATATTCTCAGAGGTGGGCTTCAGAGAATGGTTTCAGTGTTTTATTTGGGTTGATCCTCCGGCGCAGCTCTTGAAAATGTTCTGTCCATCCAAATAGAATATATTTTTTATTGCTTATTAAGTTTCCTCCTTTGACTCTGACTCTACAGATATTAGTTCTTGGTTTAAAAACCTTTCTTGTCGCATTTCTCTTCCCTTCTAAGATGCTTGTATTTGTCTACCGCCGCCCTTTGTCCTACGCTGTAGCATGTATAAAGTACACTACCAATAATAGCATTTATATACCATAATTTTGTAGGTACGTTTCTGTTTATTATTTATACTAACGTATGAAATGTTATTCCCGACATCTTTTTATCCACGCCGTCTCTGCTACAGCAGCTACGCACAGCACAAGACAAACTAACAAAAAATACTTAGACAGTTCTCAAAACACAAATGAAATGCTAAATATTGCTCAACATAAACTGACAACAAATGACACTTGTAACCTTCTTTCGTTAATGGCGGAAGTTCGAAAGAGGTTACTTTGACGCCTGAGGGGCGGCGGTGCTTTTTAGGACGGTGTCTCGGGCGCCACTTTCTGTTTAGAGTGTAGAAAGACCACTTTACTCTATTAGCAGGATAATAGAGGCTTCAGGTAACTGCAGTGAAGACACGGTTAAGCCAGGGGTCTAATTAACCTATAAAGAAAACTCAGAATTTCGGGTTAAAAACAGAACAAGTTTTATTCAGGAATTAATACAATAAATTGAATACAATTACGGTAAAAATAAAGTACAAATATCAGCACAAATATTTACAGCAAAACTTAAGGCAGGCAGGCTAGGCAAAACTAAAAGCGGCAAACTACGGTTATTAAGCGGAAAAACGGTAAGCAAAATAAAGCGAGTAAGCAAATCTACGGTAAAGCGGTTAAACGGAAAGCGTGCGGCAGGTAAAAAGCTCTCTACAAACTGGTTACTAGCAAAAGCTCGGTTAGCAATCTATATTTGACCAGGTAGGACAAGATAATTTACAGGCAAAACATATATGTTCGAATGGCGTTCGGCAGATTATTTTTAAGACAAATTTAATTTGGAAAAATAAAATAACTACAACACGGAATAAACGGATCAAACTTGACTGGCTACTCAAGGTGGGAAACGCGTATTCACAAAACTACTAAAATAGTTTAGTTACACCGGCGACGCCCTGATGACAGTGCCAATAGACGATTCCACGTAAATCGGCAGGCCACCAAAACGCCAAAGTGTACGCGGTATTCAAAATCAAAATTTCGGAGCAAAATTCGGCGACGCCCTGATGACAGTGCCAATAGACGATTTCACGTAAATCGGCAGGCCACCAAAACGCCGTTTTTGTTCGCGACTGTTAAATCCCGGATCGCGTGACAAGATGCGACAACGCCTTGATGACAGTGCCAATAGACGATTCCACGTAAATCGGCAGGCCACCAAAACGTCGTTGAGTTGCACGCGTAACTTAATAATCCGTTTTACTTAAGCCAGACAAGTGTCGACGCCGTCCGGATAATTACTGCCAGTAAGCGGTTCCACGTAAACCGGCAGGTTATCAAGACGTATCACGCGAGAGCACAAGTTGCTCTTGGGCCGGACAAACTACCTCGTGACGTTGTACTGACTTAGGATTAAATCAGCAAAACGTACAACGCGACTTAGAATTAACACGATTCGAACATACACGGAATATAAAATGATTGAAAATAAATCACAGGTCAAATATATATTAAATTTCCTTACTCTTTTGCTGACGTCAGAACTCTCTCTTGGCGGTACTTCGGTGCGGACTTCGGCTCGGTCTGGTGGTCTGGTCTGGATCAGGCGAAGCGCCAACTGAACGTTAAACGACGGGTGTGTTAGTTTTGTAGCCAGCTTCTGACGTGTACCCCTACCCAACTTGCGCACTGAACGCGAAACTGACTTCAAGCATTGCTCACTTATGTTGGCGCGATGCAGGCGATGCAGCTGGTACTGCAGTCGATGCGTTTTCTGCATAACGCGTGATCGGAGCTATCTCTGGTTTATTGCATTCGTTGCGGCATAATTTAAAAATGCATAAACGGAAAAAACGCGGTTCAAAATGCTTAATTTGAAGTAAATTAATATTTGTTACATTTTACCTGCCTGTTTTATACATTTAAAATTATATTTTAATTAAAAACTAATAATACGTCGGTGCTAAAATTCACTTCGTTACACCCCCCTCTTACTTCGGTAAAAAAAAATGAAAAATTCCCAATTTTACAATTTTTTTTTTCTATCTATCCGGGGAGTCAAAATAATAACTCTATTGGTTCCCTACGGTTACTTAAGGCGCATACCCTGTTCTGGTTACGTAAAACTTTATTTGCAGGGCATGTTCACCTTTTACAAAATTAAAATAAAAAACTATCTGTGACTCCCGGATTTATCGAATTTAACTAAGCAGAAAATATAAACAGAAAAATTAACCATATTTACCAAACAAATAAATACAATAATTCTGCGGACACATCAGAGTGGCAAAACTTCTGTCCTTGGGGTGATGTTGCTATCTGAGTTGACTCCGGAGACGGCGGATGCAGCGGCGGTCTGGCTGTCCTGTGGAGGGCGGGGATAGCTAGAAATACAAAGAAATTAGTAACAAGTAAATTTTAGCGGACGGTGGCCTAGCGTAAAGCTGGCCTTGACGGTCGGTCGGTTTTGACGGCGGTACGGTCGGATTGGTGAAGCATCACTGGTCTTCTACGGAAACTTCCTTCTTCTTGACGGTTCGGTTTCGGTTTTCGGGTCTTATTCAGGTTTCAGGTCCTTGATGTGTATGTGATGGAGCTTTTTGCCCGTGACCGATCGCAGGTTATAAACCACAGGGGAGACTACTTTCGTGACGGTGTACGGTCCGGAGTATTTAGGAGCTAACTTGGCGGCGAAGCCCTTGGCGGCGGAAGATAATGGATTTTCGCGCTTCATGACGCGATCACCGACATGACATTGCCATTCGCGGCGGCGGAGATTATAATAGTGACTTTGCGTCGTGAAAGCGCGGGCCAGATTGATTTTTACCAAGTCAAATGTCTCCTTCAACTTCTGAAGTCGGTCTCGGTGTTGATCGGTATCGTCTGGTTCAGGTACGGGATTGTCTTCTCCATCTGGATCTTGTCGGTAGATAGCCTTCGGTAGTTCCAATTCTCGGCCGAAATTCAGGAACGCCGGGGAGAATCCGGTGCTGTCATGCTTGGAACTATTCAGTGCGAACTGGAAGTCTGGAAGATACAGGTCCCATTTCCGGTGATCCTGTTCGCAATACTGGGCTATCATCGTCTTGATTGTTCGGTTGGCTCTCTCTACTGGGTTGGCTTGCGGTGTGTACGGCGGTGTAAAACGGTGCTGGATACCTAAGTCTTGTAGTAGTGAACGGAATAGACGGCTATCATACTGTGTACCATTGTCGCTTATCACAGTGCGAGGACAGCCAAAGCGGGTTATGACTTCCTCGTACAGAGCTTGACTGACGTTGCGGGCGGTGGCACTACGGAGCGGTCTGCACTGGATCCATTTGGTAAAGCGGTCTTGAAAAACTATCAAATAGTTATTCCCTTTACTGGATCGGGGCAGTGGCCCTACCAGGTCGGTACTTACTGTCTCCCAGGGATAATGATTAGCGGAGGGTTGCATTTTCCCCGGTGTCTGCTGCTGAGACGGTTTGTAACGCTGGCAGTGTAGGCAGTTACGGACATATTTTGCGACGTCTCTAAACATGCCTGGCCAATAATATCTCCGAGATATCCGTGCAATTGTCTTTGCAATTCCCATGTGCCCTGCGGTAGGTGCATCATGGCTTTCGGATAAGACGGCCGGACGAAGTGGAGTGGGAACACACAGTTTCCACGGATCGGACAGCTCGACTTCGGCCAAGTCGCTGTTGTCCCAGAAGTGTCGAAATAACTTACCATTGCGAATGCAATAATCCGGAAACGCTTCTGGGTTCTGCTCCACTTCTGCCTTCTTCCGCTGATACCAAGAACAATTGGGCGGTTCGGTGACGGCACACAGTTCTTCGGTGTCTGGTTCGGAAGAAGATCCTGGTACTGGTTGACGGGATAGCGCATCGGCTATTCGGTTTAAGGCTCCTCGGCGGTACTTAATCTCAAAGTCGTATTGCTGCAAAAATACACTCCACCTAGCCAGGCGGCCAGTTGGGCTTTTGATGGAGTGCAGCCAACGGAGAGATTGATGGTCGGTGATGACGGTGAAACGATATCCCTCGAGATACGGTCTCATTTTATCGATTCCCCAATAAATGGCCAAACATTCCCTCTCGGTCACGGAGTAATTCTTCTCAGCTGGAGTGAGGGTTCGGCTTGCGTACGCTATCACGTGCTCGTGTCCTTGGATCTCCTGGGTTAGGGCTATTCCCAAACCTTGATCTGAGGCGTCGGTTTGCAACGTGAAAGGTTTCTCGAAATCGGGGCAGGTCAGGATAGGTGCTTCGGTTAAGCACGTCTTCAAACGGTTACATGCGTCTTCTTGCTCACTGGTCCATTTAAAGCGGTGGTTCTTCTTCAACAGTCTGGTCAGCGGTGCAACAATCTGCGAAAATGCCGGTACAAAGCGGCGGTACCAGGAAGCCATCCCTAAGAATCTACGGATGTCTCTTGCGGTGCGTGGTGTTGGAAAATTCCGGATCGATTCCACCTTTTCGGGATCCGTGTTGATTCCGTCGGCGGTAACCACGTGTCCCAAATACTTGAGTGACTTCCTGCAGAACTGGCATTTTTCGGGGTTTAGTTGCAGGTTTGCGGCTCTTAGGCGACGGAACACTTCTCGGAGGTTTTTCAGATGTTCTTCGAAAGTTTCTCCTAGGACAATGATGTCGTCTAAGTAAGCGAACGCATACGGATCCATTTCAGGGCCAATAATTCGGTCCAAGAGGCGCTGAAATGTTGCAGGTGCGGAGTGAAGTCCAAATGGCATGACTCTAAATTGAAACAGTCCTCTGCCTGGCACAGTAAAAGCGGTGATTGGTTTACTGTCGTTGTCCAACGGTATCTGCCAGTATCCCTGTTTCAAATCGATGCTCGATATATAGCGAGCTTTGCGTAGTTTGTCCAATATGGCGTTGATAAAAGGTAGCGGATAGGCATCCTTTTCGGTGACGTCGTTGACTTTTCGGAAGTCGATGCAAAATCGAGGTTTGCCATTCTTTTTGCGGACTATAACTACAGGTGAGCTCCAGGGACTACCAGACGGTTCGATAATACCATTGTGTAGCATTTCATTCACTTCCTTGTTGATAATTTCCTGCATTCGGGGGTTTTGCGGTCGGTAGCGTTGCTTGATCGGATCAGGTGCGGTGAGACGGATATGGTGGTGTACTAAGTCAGTAGTGCCATGAATATCCTGGAAGCTAGGCAATTCCTGTGCTAGAAATTCCTTGAGTCGCTCCTCTTCTCCTGAAGACAATGCTAGAGACAACCCATTTAACTGATTTTCAGTTCTGGGTTTCCTGTTTCTCTTCATCTTCCTGGTCTTCCGGCGTCTGGGGTTCCTGGCTTGATGCTTGATGGACGACGGACGTTGTGATCGGCGGACGGGCGGTGAAGCGGATTGTCTTGGTGGAGCGGAGCGGACAGTGCGGACGGTACGGACGGTTCGGACGGTTGACGGCGGAGAACAGACGGTGGTCGGTGTCATGGCAGGTTCGGCATCTTCAGGTGAGCTAGCAGTTGTTACCTCGGTTTGAAATAGTTGTCGGATTCGATCCTCCTCTTCTGGAGATAAGAGACCTTCGGCTGGATCGTAGTTGTACTTAAGATCCCAGTCGTTGAGTAACACGGTGTTGGTGGCCGGATGTATCGTAAAATTTCTTTTACTTAAGATATCCATCCCCAGGACTATATCAGATGATAAATTTCGGAGGTGGAACAGACATTCGGAAAACGGATTTTTCCCTATTTCAAAGCTCAGCTGGTAGGATCGGTTCACGGAAGCTTGCCTACCATCTGCTAGCTGGACTCTCGGTGCAGTGACAGGGACACAGGGAATTTTCAACTGAGTACACAACTCATTCACCTGGTCACCTATGTAGGAACGGACTGCTCCGGTGTCTATCAGTGCGTTGAACGTACGTCCATACATTTGTACGTTCACATGGGGGCGGTTATCTGGTACGACGGCGGTTATTCGGTCGGAGGCGGCAGGATTGCGGAACCGTACGGGCCTCGGTTTTGTGCGGTTCCTTCCTAGTTTCCCTGTTGTGGACAGCGGCAGTCTCTTGTCATGACCCCTTGCTGGCCACATCTGGAGCAGAACAACTTCGGCGGGGCTTTGCACTGGCTGCGGAAATGTCCAATTTGACCACAACGCCAACATGTGTTGTTGCGGTCAAAGGTGCCGGTTGCAGTGGATGTTGACGGTCTGTCGGTACGGCGGTTGTTCTGGGACTGGTGACCATCCTGCGGTACATCTGACCGGTTGGGTACCGGTGTGGTAGCTGTCTGGATAGAACGCTGCGGTGACGGAGCGGAACTTCCGGATGGGCGGTTTCTTGGCTGCTGTTGCTGACGCGTGGCGGTCGGCGGCTCCTGGTTTTCAGGGGTGGAACGGTGAGCCACGGATGGATCGCGATACATCTGATTCACTTCTTGCCTCAAGATCTCGTATTCCTTAATTTTTGCGGTCAAGGTAGACATGTCTACGAAGTCTGTTCTTCGGATGTATTGGCGGAAATCAGGCAGCAAATTCCGGTATATCCAACGCAGTTCTTGTGCTTCGTTGATTTCACCATGTCTACGGATAAGAGTCTGGAGGTCGGTGACATATGTCATCACAGGCTCATCGGGTTGCTGGAGGCGGCGACTGATTTCGGCTTCGAGATCTTCCAGGTAGTGTACCGGAAAATATGAAATGCGGAAATCCTTGAGAAAGTGGTCCCATGTGTTCCATCTTGCCTTATTATTTCTGTACCAGAGCAGGGCGGATCCTCGCAGTAATTCAGGTAGTACAGGTAGCAATTGTTCGGGGCGGATGGCGGTATAGGTACACACTTCTTCTAAGCGTTCCAGGAAAGCGGCAGGGTCGTCGGTTCCATTGAAGTGAATGTTCCATTTGTGTACCTGGAATGGATCTATTGGTGGTATCCCAGATGGATTGTTTTGCGTTGGCGGCGGTATTACTAGCGGTGGTAACGGCGGTGGAAAGCTGGGTTGAACGGTTGTCGGTCGAGGTGAAGCACATCCTTCCTTTATGAATCTTACCAGTCGTCGCTTCTTTTCGTCTACGGTACCGGTTGTAGCGAGGTTGAATTTCCCCAACTCCTCGTCAAGCTCATCCTTCTTAAGCTTATAGATCCAGCTTAATCGGAAATCTCCCAAATCCGGAACTAGTGCTTCTTCCTTAGAGCCGCTGGCTTGATTCTCCTGGTCGGGTAAGTCGTTCATCTTGAATCGGATACTTCGTAGCGATGACGGTCCTCTCTAGTTGCGGTCTGAACACCAACTGTCCTGGTAGCGGTCCTAACACCAACTGTTCGCTGCTATCTCCCAAGTGAGTCTTCTGAGCGGCTCGGTAGGTGCTGCGTTGGATTCTGCGCCGTCGAGTTACTCGAAAAGAAGGGGTCACACGTCGGGTCGGTGATTCTTCTAGGTTCTGCGCAGGCGCGGGACGGAGCGGTACGGATTCCCAAAATGTCGTGTCAGGCGGTACTGGTCGAGGTCCTCAATCCGTAGACTCTGGTTCTGGTAGTAAATATAGATTTTGTGGACCTATATTCGGAATGGCTGGTCGGACGGCAAAAATTCCAACGGATTTCGATTCTTCACCTTCGATTTACTCGAAAAGGAGTGGTCACACGGCAGGTCGGAATTTCCACTGGTTTTTGGGTCAGCTTCGGGCGAAGCGGTACGGGTCCTCAATATATGGTGTAAGACGGTCCTCGTAGTGGTTTTGAACACGTGGAGTCGGATTCCGATGCTTAATATAGGATTGGTAGACCTATATTCGAAACGGCGGGTCGGGCAGCAAAATTTCCAACGGATATCGATTCTCCACCCTCGATTTACTATAAAACGAGGGGTCACACGCCTAGTCAGTTTTGTCACCGGAGCGGCCAAGTATTCCGGGGAAGTCCGGTGTGACGGCAAAACTCGGTCTAGACGGTGTGTCTGGGTGCAGGTAACTTCTTCCTATCGGTTTCGCTCGGTTCTGGCTTCAGACTGCGGAACGGTGAACCTTTTCGCGAAACGGCTGGTCGGCGAGTGTTCGGAGTACTTGCAATCGATTCCTTGGGTCTGACTTACTGCAAAATGATACCCCACTTGATTATATGTTGTAAGGGCAACTTCGGATAGCCTCGGGTATCTTCGGGTACAGGTCGGTATTTTGGACGGAACGGCCGACTTGCCTGCTTGGCAGCTCGCTTGGAACTCCTCTCTTCTCGAAAATTCCTCCTCGCGCTGTTAAAAACGGTAATAACGGCTTCGGGGATGATCGGGACGGGTCGGCGATGGTCAGAAACGGTTCCTCGTGGTCGGTTATGTTGAAAATGACACCTCACTTGCCTCCTGGTGTCACTTGGTCCAAATTCGGTTGCCTTCGGTGCCTGCAGAATGCTAAAAATTCCAAACTTCTCGGATTCGGTCAATCTTCAGGGTCCCTGTTCGGGCGCCATTTTGTAACCTTCTTTCGTTAATGGCGGAAGTTCGAAAGAGGTTACTTTGACGCCTGAGGGGCGGCGGTGCTTTTTAGGACGGTGTCTCGGGCGCCACTTTCTGTTTAGAGTGTAGAAAGACCACTTTACTCTATTAGCAGGATAATAGAGGCTTCAGGTAACTGCAGTGAAGACACGGTTAAGCCAGGGGTCTAATTAACCTATAAAGAAAACTCAGAATTTCGGGTTAAAAACAGAACAAGTTTTATTCAGGAATTAATACAATAAATTGAATACAATTACGGTAAAAATAAAGTACAAATATCAGCACAAATATTTACAGCAAAACTTAAGGCAGGCAGGCTAGGCAAAACTAAAAGCGGCAAACTACGGTTATTAAGCGGAAAAACGGTAAGCAAAATAAAGCGAGTAAGCAAATCTACGGTAAAGCGGTTAAACGGAAAGCGTGCGGCAGGTAAAAAGCTCTCTACAAACTGGTTACTAGCAAAAGCTCGGTTAGCAATCTATATTTGACCAGGTAGGACAAGATAATTTACAGGCAAAACATATATGTTCGAATGGCGTTCGGCAGATTATTTTTAAGACAAATTTAATTTGGAAAAATAAAATAACTACAACACGGAATAAACGGATCAAACTTGACTGGCTACTCAAGGTGGGAAACGCGTATTCACAAAACTACTAAAATAGTTTAGTTACACCGGCGACGCCCTGATGACAGTGCCAATAGACGATTCCACGTAAATCGGCAGGCCACCAAAACGCCAAAGTGTACGCGGTATTCAAAATCAAAATTTCGGAGCAAAATTCGGCGACGCCCTGATGACAGTGCCAATAGACGATTCCACGTAAATCGGCAGGCCACCAAAACGCCGTTTTTGTTCGCGACTGTTAAATCCCGGATCGCGTGACAAGATGCGACAACGCCTTGATGACAGTGCCAATAGACGATTCCACGTAAATCGGCAGGCCACCAAAACGTCGTTGAGTTGCACGCGTAACTTAATAATCCGTTTTACTTAAGCCAGACAAGTGTCGACGCCGTCCGGATAATTACTGCCAGTAAGCGGTTCCACGTAAACCGGCAGGTTATCAAGACGTATCACGCGAGAGCACAAGTTGCTCTTGGGCCGGACAAACTACCTCGTGACGTTGTACTGACTTAGGATTAAATCAGCAAAACGTACAACGCGACTTAGAATTAACACGATTCGAACATACACGGAATATAAAATGATTGAAAATAAATCACAGGTCAAATATATATTAAATTTCCTTACTCTTTTGCTGACGTCAGAACTCTCTCTTGGCGGTACTTCGGTGCGGACTTCGGCTCGGTCTGGTGGTCTGGTCTGGATCAGGCGAAGCGCCAACTGAACGTTAAACGACGGGTGTGTTAGTTTTGTAGCCAGCTTCTGACGTGTACCCCTACCCAACTTGCGCACTGAACGCGAAACTGACTTCAAGCATTGCTCACTTATGTTGGCGCGATGCAGCTGGTACTGCAGTCGATGCGTTTTCTGCATAACGCGTGATCGGAGCTATCTCTGGTTTATTGCATTCGTTGCGGCATAATTTAAAAATGCATAAACGGAAAAAACGCGGTTCAAAATGCTTAATTTGAAGTAAATTAATATTTGTTACATTTTACCTGCCTGTTTTATACATTTAAAATTATATTTTAATTAAAAACTAATAATACGTCGGTGCTAAAATTCACTTCGTTACACACTACAGTTTGACATTTTTGACAAAAAACTAGTAGCAATATGGCGGACATGAAACCACTTTTGCCACGTGATGCCGTCTCCCTATTATATTCTATCTCCATGATCTATTCATATAACATTGTGATTGAATTGACAGTCTGTCATATCGACTTTCCATACACTGACTTGATATAAAATACAAATTTGTTGATAATTTGCTGAGCAAAACTACTAGTAGATTTCTTACATTTCTTCAAAAACGGTTCATCCAAGCAAATTTTTACAGAAGAAGGAAAAGTCAAATATTGAATCATTCTATTTCAAAATTGAGAATTTTTTACTCTTTATGCAATGCAGTGGCTTTTTCTGATAAAAAATGTTATTTGTGGGGGCTGAAAAATGTATTTGGAATTACCTGAATTTGATCAAATTTTAGTGTTTTAGGCCAATGCATTATTTAATTGCATATTCCAAATATGAAAAAAATTCGTTACGTCATTTGCGAAATAATTCAAAAAAACTACTTTTTAGGTGTCATCTTCGAGTGCCTCCAGCTCCCTTAGCTTAGGAGGCGATTCCGGATATATGTTTATAGAAAGATTTTTGTCTTATTTTTAAGTGAGGAATATGTGGTTCAGAGATTTACATGTGATTTAGAACACCCTGTACCGAGCCCTGTAGTACATATGGATAGAAATTGATTTTAATATGTTAAGATATAATAATTGCCATTTTGAGAAATACTGACATATACAGGGTGTCCACGTAGGGCGTATTTCTTCCACGAGTTCTTCCATAACTCCTTAGCTATTGTAGATAGACAAAAATGTTTCAAACAATGTTCAGCAATCGACACTACATATTCCAAAAATATTTCTAGTTGTATAGGGTGTTCTATTTAGGCTGGACAGTAGCCAACTTTGTTAAGTTAAATGGAACGCCCTATATTTGATTAGAGAATATAAAGAGCATTCCAACGAACTTTCATAACCTGTACTTCTTTTGAGCGGTTTTTGAAATATTCCCAATTTTGTCGAAATTTTTACAGATGTAGAACCTAAAGAGAAATGCCATATTTTTCAAATAAAAAAATAATTTCAAACTTTTTATTGTGGCTAGCTGATTAAGCTATATACCAACTTTCAAATGATGTATTAGAATTTAAACTTCATCTAGATACAGGGTGTTCATAATTTGATTTCGAATATGTAGATTTAAAAACATCAATAACTTTCTTATTTTACAGATTTGAAAATTGTCGGAACCAGGACATAGGGCAAATCAAACTATTATAACCTTGCCTACGTTTCGTTTAATTATACTTAAACTTCTTCAGGGCTCAATAATAATAATTAAATGGTGTTGATCACTAACATTCTCAAAACAGAACATCTTAACTATACACTGTCTGTAGGTATAACAATTGAGGAAATCCAATCATTTTCTTTTTTAAATAAAACCAACAGAAATTATCACAACGAACAAGCAACAATAATTTTACACGTGTTAATAGTCAGTAACCAAAACCCAAACCAAATCAAATTATATGATTTTGGTTACTGACTATTAACACGTGTAAAATTATTGTTGCTTGTTCGTTGTGATAATTTCTGTTGGTTTTATTTAAAAAAGAAAATGATTGGATTTCCTCAATTGTTATACCTACAGACAGTGTATGGTTAAGATGTTCTGTTTTGAGAATGTTAGTGATCAACACCATTTAATTGTTATTATTGAGCCCTGAAGAAGTTTAAGTATAATTAAACGAAACGTAGGCAAGGTAATAGTTTGATTTGCCCTATGTCCTGGTTCCGACAATTTTCAAATCTGTAGAAGTTTTTTCAAGGACACAAAAGTAATTACTTCCTTTCTTATTTTAAATGGAACACTCTGTATATTATTTCATAATCAAATAGAGAATTACAAGTGCTTCTGACGATCAATAATAAAAAATCTTTGTTAGAAAGAGACAAATACAAATTAATAACTCGTATATAGGACGAACCTTTTCATTTTATTTTTCTTTTTAATTTACAGATTAGAACATGGCTGATCGATTAGATTTGCTGTTATTAGGTGCGACAGGCTTTACTGGTATCCACTGTATTCCCTACATCCATAAATTATCCAAATCCAATGGTCGCAATTTAACTTGGGGTGTTGCTGGTCGATCCGAAGATAAATTGAAGAAAGCATTAGACAAAATTGGAGAGGAAATCGGTAATTTCTTTTACGATGCAGAATAAGAGTTGTATGGAGCTGTATATTCTTGCATTGATACTTTTCATAAATATTTCATGACATTAAAATGCCTAACCGCTTAAACTCTTCACCCATTTCATTGACATTCTCACTATTCCCGTACTCGCTTTTCCTAATATTAGTGCAACATTGTTGAATGAATTTGACTTGGGAAAAAAGAGAAGGGATGTCTGTTAAAAATTCAGGTTCAAATTATTTCAATTTTAAGAATTAGATATTAAAATATTATGCTTTAAAATACTCCCAAACGTAAAAAGGTTTGTGGTTTTATCTCGATAAAATGTTATTTGAGTTATTTTTTGTAACGTATTTCGTAATTTTTTTTGGAAACAATTCCATATTATTTATTTGCTTAAAATTTATTGGGCCATAGTAAGCAACAAATCGTTGCGTTGTTGAATGTGAATTTTGTGGAATAGTAGTTTTTATATTGGTGTTCTGATTTGTAATATAGTGGAGTGGTGTTCCACAGTTGTTCGTTGCAGAGATTTGTGTTTATAAAAGTAAATATAAGTATTGACTTTGCATATAGTAACCAAGTGCAATCTAGTGTAGATGAAAAAAAAACCTACTGTTCTGTGATCGTAATGCACAAACGTGCACAAGTGGAAAGAGTAGAGACTGCAGAGAGTAGGCGAAATTGTAGGGAGAAGGGAAGATAACAATTCAATAATTTTTATATCATAGGCATAAGAAATGACGGAAACAAAGTAATTATAATAATAATAAAGAACATCTTAGGCCATCACTTTTTCCTAGATGCCTAGTTATTTTTCTGACAATTCTTATTACCATCTTAAAAATGGTGGAAAATTTGGAATTAGACCTAACCATAGAGATAGAATATAAGGAGATGCTATACGATATAAATAGGTAAGGAAATAACGGTACCACTGGGCGGAGCTTATTGTAGCACCAATATGGCGGCTTTAACAGAGTTGGATTAAGCGCGTTCTCACGATTCGATTTTAGTTGGTCAACTTTCAACTTTCGTAATCAACTAAATTCGGTGCAGTTTTTGGTTCTTTTTAGACAAGATATTTAATCTAGTAGAACTAGTTTTATGGGGCTTATACGTTCCTTTGAAAGAAAACTGCACTATTAGTTCAATAATACCAATTCCTACAGCTTCTTAATTGGGTGTGTGGATGATGGTGAATATGGAAAGTAAAACAATAGGCAAATAAGTAAATTTATCTTTAATTTATATACCCATGTTATACATTGTTTCAGAAGACATAAATATACAGTACCCCAAGAAAAATTATAGCCAAATTGGAAACAAAGACGGGATGATCGTGCGTAAAGCGTAAATAGAGAAAATGATCAGTGAATGTGTAACGCCCACATTCCTTCGAAGTGGTACGTACCAATCAGAAGATTTTCTCCAGGGCTATATTGAATAACTGACACATCTTCCTGTCGCAGTCCTTTGTGTATTTCGAACGGTTTCTATATTATGTCGTTCTGAAGTTTAACTGCGGACGTGGTATTAACCATGGTCATTTTAATCAGACAAGTTAGCTTCATTGGTACTCCGAGTTCGTTCATAACATCGTGCAACATCGACCTAAGAATGTTATCATACGCTGCTTTAAAGTAGATGACAAGTGGTGCATACCAGTGTTATACCAATGTCAAATTCTCTGGATTTTTCTCGGGTTTGATGCAAAGTGAACATTTGGTTGGTAGTTGAGCGACCTGGTCTGAATCTTGACTGATATTCTCCGAGGTGGGCTTCAGAGAATGGTTTCAGTGTTTCATTTGGATTGGTCCTCCGGCCAGCAGCTCTTGAAAATGTTCTCTCCATCCAAATAGAATATATTTTTTATTGCTTATTAAGTTTCCTCCTTTGACTCTGACTCTACAGATATTAGTTCTTGGTTTAAAAACCTTTCTTGTCGCATTTCTCTTCCCTTCTAAGATGCTTGTATTTGTCTACCGCCGCCCTTTGTCCTACGCTGTAGCATGTATAAAGTACACTACCAATAATAGCTAGCATTTATATACCATAATTTTGTAGGTACGGTTCTGTTTATTGTTTATACTAACTTATGAAATGTTATTCCCGACATCTTTTTATCCACGCCGTCTCTGCTACAGCAGCTACGCACAGCACAAGACAAACTAACAAAAAATACTTAGACAGTTCTCAAAACACAAATGAAATGCTAAATATTGCTCAACATGAACTGACAACAAATGACACTACAGTTTGACATTTTTGACAAAAAAGTAGTAGCAATATGGCGGACATGAAACCACTTTTGCCACGTGATGCCGTCTCCCTATTATATTCTATCTCTATGGACCTAACAAACTAACTAATGCTACAAATAATCATCTTTATCTTATTTTCTGTCATGAAAATGTAAATATGTAAAACATGAGAAAATGAGAAAATTAATGAGGTTATGTATACAAATAAATGTTTATTGACAGAAATATAAACACAAATTTTAGAAACCGATTTACAAAAAATCCCCATTATTGTTGTTGACATAAAAGATGAGGAGTCCTTAAAAAAAATGGCTCAGAGGGCCAAGGTTGTTATCAACTGCTGCGGCCCTTTCCGGTTTTTGGGCGACGCTGTGGTGGAAGCTTGTGTTTCCGCAGGAACACACCATGTAGATGTAAGTGGAGAACCTCAATACATGGAAAGAGTACAATTGAACCAAGATAAAGCGGCCAAGGAGAAAGGTAAAAATTTGTGATAAAATTATAGAAAGTTTAAATTTAAAATATTTATAAATTTTATTTAAATAAATAGGATATCCTAATTATATATATAATATATTATAATATTTAAAATAATATGCATATTTTTACTTAGGGGTGTACGTTGTCAGTGCCTGTGGCCTGGACAGTATTCCGACTGATCTAGGTGTAGTTTTTCTCCAACAAGAATTTGAGGGCACACTGAACTCGGTTGTTACTTACCTAGAGGGTTGGGAGGAAGGAGAATCATCCTCTGGGCCAATTGTCAATTATGCCACTTGGGAGTCAGCTGTTTATGGTTTGGCGGACATGAGTGAACTCAAGGACTTACGTAAAAAGTTGTTTCCTAACAGATTGCCACATTTTGAACCAAAATTGAAACCGAAGTAAGTTTCCAGATTATTAAAAATGATTAACTAATAATTTTTCTGTATTCATACTTTAAGGATATTGCCGCATAAATCAAATGTTGTGGAAGGTTGGGTAATTCCCTTCCCCGGATCAGATCGTTCGGTTGTTAGAAGAACCCAAACATACTTCTATGAAGTCGAGCAGAAGAGACCTGTACAGTGCAATACTTACTTTGTTGTAAAATCATTTTTATACTTGATTGCGATGGCTATTTTTGGATTCATTTTTACAGCATTAGCCAGATTTCAGTTTGGCAGAACGCTTTTACTTAATGTAAGTCTCAGTCTTGTTATAGTAAAAATTATTCTGATTTTGCTGTTTGTAGTACCCAGAAATATTCAGTGGTGGATTCTTCAGCAAGAAACCTCCCACAGAGGAAAAGATACAGAAATCCTGGTTCCAAATTACCTTCTATGGCGAGGGTTGGAAGGAGAAATTGACAGGGAAAGATGATCAGTATTCCACACCGTGCGACAAGTACATTGTGGGAAGAGTTAAGGGAAGAAATCCTGGATATGGGGCTACTTGTATTGCATTAGTTTTGTCTGCGATTACAATTGTCACTGAGGGCGATAAGATGCCTGGAAAGTATGTATTTTGATTCAAGTAGAAATTGATTAGTAAACATTACAAAAGTTGGTTCAGTAGCCTGTTGAAAGTTAAAAGTTTTTCAGCTCGTGTTAAGTTTATAACATTAAACAATATACAGGGTGAGTCAATAGTGCGTATTTCTTCTGTATCTCCTGTCTTGTTAGAGACAGAGGCATGGTTCAAAAATTTAATTAAATTGTGAGAAAAAGTACATTTTTTAAAATTATTATCAATTATACAGGGCGATCCGTTAAAGTGGTAGATGAAAGAATATATGTTCTTTAAATGGATAATGGCATCCTTAAAATACCTATGAATAAACTTTCGTTGCCTAGCACCAAAACTACTTTTTGCACTGTAAATAGTGCAAAAAGTTAATACTTTTTGCACGATCGTAGAAAAAAAAAATTATGATCCTCACCAGTGACATTTAACGGTGCACTTTGGAATTTAGGTATATATGACTCAAATGCCATAATTTTGCTTCTACAATACACCCTTACTCCTGTATTTTCGGGACACCCTGTATATAAGGTATATTATTGAAATACTACTCGGTGGCGTAGTCGGCTAAGGCGTGAGTGACGGACATGGCTCTGGCTACACTGCTTATCGAGTCCCGGTTCGAGACCGGGCACAGGCAAATGGCAATGTCGGTGGGTATGGATGTTTGTCTGCGTTTTTTCAAATGTGCAGCCCCCTTCCGGACAGCCTTTGGCTTTGGATTTGGGAGTTATCTAATTTCTGTGGTGTGTTTATGTTTATGTTTAATACATTATAAAAAATTATATCAATAAAATTAATTATTGTTTTTCAGAGGCGGCGTTTTTCCACCAGGAGCTGCTTTTGAAAAAACATCCCTCATTAAGCAACTTAATGAAAATGGTGTTACTTTCGATATTATCGAGCAAAAGGATCTGTAAATTTATGGTTTGACTTACCAAGTCAGGGGTTACTGCAATTCCCACTTATTATTCTATTAATATGCATTTACCTTAATTTAGTTAATTATTTTTGATAATCATTTTTATCTTTAACTCAAGAAGGTTTTATATCATTTCTATTTATACTTTTAAGAATAACTTAGTTTTGCGTTTTAATAAACTAATTGGTGTTTGATTTTCATTTAAATCACCAAAGAAAATAAATTGTTACCAAAAATCTCCAAATATTTTTCAAATTTTATAGATACAAAAAATTGTTCAATGTTGTATATTTGTACTGACATATTAGTCATTGATTCTTCATTTCATATTTAAAGTATGTACTTAAGAAAATAAATTGTTGACAAAAATATATAATTTTTGTAATTTTATAGATATTAAAAAATTCTCGATGTTATATGTATGTACTAATACATTAAATATTTGCAACGCTTACGTATCTTAGAGACTGATCAGATGTGCTTTATAATGAAACATTAATTACCTTTCTATATTGTATTGTGATCGTAATAAAATTATTTTATTGAGAAACGTTTTTTTTTACTAAATTGACACAAAATTTTTGTTGGTAAATTTATTAAAATTGCTTTAAAGAATGAAAAGAATGCTTTTAGTCAACAAGATAATCTAATTAAACTAAAATAGAAGAAGGTATTGCCACAGACTTCTTTTTTAAATTAATGCTTGTTTGCTTTAAAATTTGTGAAATATAAGTAGGTATTTAGCAGAGAGTTTAAAATTATAGGTGGAATATTTCAAAACTCTTGCAATTAGCCCCGGTCGGCATTGATATTGGAGATTGTCTAATTTATGTGTTTTTGAACTATACCTACGTGTGGAAATTGGTAGTTGGAGAGGGGGTGGGGGGGAAATACAAGACAAACAAGTTACAAGATAAATTTTTAGTAAAAAAAATATACAAATCAACCAATTTTATATTCCGCTAACAGATTTAATGAAATCTCTTAACGCTGGAATGCTACTGTATACTCCAGGAAAATTAGGTCGAGCACACCCATAACCCCATGAAACAATACCGACGAGCAGTCCATCGATCACCAGTGGTCCACCAGAGTCCCCTTGGCAGGCGTCCTTTCCTCCTGTGATTAACCCAGCGCACAACATTCTGTCGGTTATAGCCTCATCACCATACGCAGTACGACACTTTGATTGATCCGCAATCGGTACTTCCACTGCTTTCAAATTCCAAGAAGTAAACCCGTCCTCCTGTATGGTTCCCCATCCAGTAACAATACCCGTAGAATTTTCTTTAATAATTGTTTCTGCAGAGGCTAAAGGTATAGGTTTTGCATATCTGTGTGAGACAGGATGGGCGAGTTCAAGAACTGAGATGTCATAATCAATAGTGCTTGGAGTGAAATTTGCATGCTGGTATATTTGCTTCACTCTAACTAGGTGCCCTCCCCTTCCTTGAGTTGAAGATCCAGCTTTAATGTGTAGAAATCTAGGATCTATATGCTGAGTGCAGTGAGCTGCAGTTACAGCCCATGTATCTCCTATTAAAGCGGCTCCGCAAGCATGTTGACCTCTGAAGATAAGAGACAGTTGATAAGGGTAGTTGGCTATATCGACGTTTTCTCCACCAATTATTTTTCCATTTATGGCTGGTTCCTGCGAATTGCCTGGAACATAACATATCTTTTTTGTAAAGCTATATATATATTTTCTGAATAATTGTATTTATATTTCTAATTTGTATTTGATGTTATGCGACTTGTTTATATCTAGTCGAAAATATGTGAACATTATTTTACAGCTATGATTATTTTTTATTATTATCAATAGTGTTGTGGATTTACCGGTGAATTATATTATTGATGTTAATAACTGGTAAACTTACTGGTAAATATACCGGTCAATAAAGTAAAAAACGTAAAAATTTGATTAATACCAAGTTCGATACTTTGTGCTTAACTAGCTAGCTGATTAAAATGATACCAAATAACCAATATATTTCTATATTTCCTATTCAACCAAATAACCAAATTTATTTCTAAATTTCCTATTCATTTTTTTCTTGTAATAATCTCGTACTCTTTTTGCATTTTAATATTTTTATATTTTTGTTTTTAATATTGATTGAGAAAATAAAAATATGAAAACATCAAACAACAAATAAAATTTACTGAACATAACCTAATAAAAATAAAATTACCAAATAAATTCTAATTGTAAGGGGGGGGGGGGGGTAATTTACCAACGGGCAATCATCCATAATTAGCCGGTTATTAACTGGTTAATTAACCGGTTATTTTACCATGGTTAATAACAACTTACAACACTAATTATCAATATCATTATTTTTTTATTTACCACCTACGATTAAGCCGTAAATTAATTGATTAATTTTCGATAGTCCCCTGTATAGCTAAAATCCGTTAATTTTTCAAGAATAATGTTCAAGCCGGAAGTAAAAATCATTAGTTACGAAAACTTGTTAAAATATTAATCCGTGTCTGTTTTAAGCCTGTTCTTTTTGCGATATAGTTTAAAAATTGTAGGCAATGCATTTCCGTTTTCCGTTAGCCCGGTTGAATATGGCAAGTTACATAACACGCTCGGACTTAGTAAACCGCGTTCTTCGTTCGAGCCACCTGTCCGGATTCTCCACCCACCGTGTGAGCGCGCCGCCGCCTGCGTCAGCAAGAAAAGCTAATAAGTTCACCGGGAACGGCCAAATCAATATCAATCGAATTATCGGTTACTGGCACCGAAAACGAAAACCGACCAGAAACATTTTCTTTTATCGTGAACCATATTGGTAAGAACAATAGTAGTCCACCGTTATCCACCGCACCCCGCAGCGTCTTCGAATAAACACCGAGATTCGCCGTTGATTTCATCGTGTAAATACCGACGTCTTGTAGAACTAAATTAAATCAGAGTTTGGTTTAAAGTTTCCGTTTTATTTGTATTTAATGTTATATCACACATTCACCGGTTGAGCCCTACGGTGTTCTGCTCAGATAGTAGGGCCTAACCATCCAGTGGATATATTTCAAAACATGAATTTATCATACACAGGCAAAACAATTCGGTAACTAGGGACTCTGTACGCTCGCTTACGAATTGCTACGATACGATAAAAGAGATGCTAAGCGCATTTTTCAGCAAGATAAACAAAGACAGATAGATAGCTAACCGATCGCTACGAGTTACAGAGTCTTTGTGGCAACAGTGGATGATTTAAATCTTTATATTTTCCGGTAAGGAAGGAAATAACTTCCTTGTTAGCATAGCTCTGTATTTGAGGCAGTAGATCGAAATCCGCATTTGTTAAGTAGTATGCGAAACCGAAATAAAAAGAATGTCTGTGGCTTATTCATAGCGCTCCGATATTTTCATGTCATAATTACTAGCCCCAGCCCCGGCCGTTTGATTTCCCCGCGTAGGTATATCTCGATCCGTTCGCACTTCGAGTTCACCGCCGTCCACAATTAAATTATTTCCACGCGTACTCCGGTTTACCAGCTGACATATTATCGTTATCAAATGTGTACACACTCGACTGCGAAATCGCTGAAATATCCTGTTTATTTATTTGTTTATTACTGTTCTAATAAATAAATACGTTGGTATACATAGGTAAAATTCACGAGGTATTATTTCAGTTGTTTATTTCTAATTAAACCGTTTGAGAAATTGTCCAAGTACAGCTGACAAGACAATCATCTTAAGATCCCTGGACAAATAACCGTATCTCCATCTGTTAGCTACCCCTAAACGTTCTCACCCCGGAGAACCAAACAAGTGCTGTTCCTTGCACTTAAAAATTAAGGAACTGGCGCCCGAGTTTCTGATTAAAAAGTGTTACAAAGCCAGAGCGTCCTGTTTGTAGGTAGCCAGTTACAAACAGGAAAGGTTACGTAAGAAAACGCCATCACAGAGAATACAATGAGATAAAACATTTTCTTATTGAAATGACGTAACTATTATTGTCGCTGGCTCTCCGTCTTTATGTATTTCCTCTAGCAAATGAACAAAGTTTCTATGACGACGTATCGGATATTTGTTAAAAATTTCATTAAAGTGGCCATGACATGTGAGTCAAAGCACGAAATTAATTGTAAACAAAACGTTGCCGTTTAAATTTAATTTATGGCAGGCCGTTCTTTTGACACATAACGGCCTGCTCATAAAACATGTTAAAAATAAATACTACTTATAAATTTCTTCAGCAAAATATTTAATCAAAAATATTTAATAGTCGTGGATAAAATAGCATATAATGGCTATTATTCACTGGGGTGATTTACGACACTCGCCTTCGGCTCGTACCGTAAACATTCACCCTCATGAATAATATAGGCCATTATATGCTTGTGGAATAAACTACTATTATTAATTCCATAATTGCATTTTCATATATTTTGTCTAACTGCTTGTTTGTTATTATTTTATTTCTTTCTAGAAATTCAATTAATCTATTCTTCAGACATTTCTCAACAATTTTTGATAAGTTATCAATCAGTAAAGTCTGTCTGTAATTTGTTACTACATTTGTATTGCCTGACATATATCTGAGTAACTATATCGACGCCTCTCCAGGATAAAGAAATATTTGCATTGCTGAATGATAAGTTTATTAGGTAGGTACCTACCTATATGACATAATGGTTTATGGCGGCACAATCTGTTAAAAAGAGGCCTATTAACCTAGACATTTTGACTACCGAGCTGAATTTTTCAGAATATGTAGTTTATGATATGTACATATAATATACTAAAAGTCCCGAAGAATCCGAATTGAGCGTTAGCCGCCATGTTAAAAAAATGGCTTGCGCGCGCAGTCGTAGAAAATATTTTTTCCTTGCCTTATTTATTAACCGATTTTAATTTTCTAAAAAAGCAATTGTAACCAAAGAATGAGGCTATAATATATATGTTATGCAATTTACTTTAACAGTATAAGTGATAAAAAATTTACTTCAAATGAAAAAGTTTGTTTTGAAAATTTTTATTTATGCAATTAAAAAGAAAACTGGGTTTTATGAAAATATTTGTTAAATAAAAGTTGTAGGCCATAAAAAATCAAACATAATTATTTTTTGAATTATTTTGTAGCTCTAAAAATAACGGAGATAGAGCAATTTTATTATATAAAACCATATGTTAGGATCGTTAGAATCAGAATTAAAAAGGTAGGCTGTTCATTTCAATCACGAAGCAATTAACCACAAACAAATGTTATATCCCAGATAAGACGGATAATCTGCCGACTTTCGGCAGGCCAAAGTGGTCTTTTATGTCGAAAGCAGCGCCAGCGTAGGCTATTATTTTATTTTATTAAACTATTATTTTTATAATTTTTTTGTTATCATTCTTCTTTTATTATTATTATAATTATTAACTCACGCACCCTCTGAAAACTTATCTGGGAAATAACATTTGTTGTGGTTAATTGCGTCGTGATTGAAATGCACATCCTACCTTTTTAATTCCGATTCTAACGATCCAAACATATGGCTTTATATAATAAAATTGCTCTATCTACGTTATTTTTAGAGCTACAAAATAATTCAAAAAATAATTATGTTTGATTTTTATGGCCTACAACTTTTATTTAACAAATATTTTCATAAAACCCAGTTTTCTTTTTAATTGCCTGAATAAAAATTTTCAAAACAAACTTTTTCATTTGAAGTAAATTTTTTATCACTTATACTGTTAAAGTAAATTGCATAACATATATATTATAGCCTCATTCTTTGGTTACAATTGCTTTTTTAGAAAATTAAAATCGGTTAATAAATAAGGTAAAGAAAAAATATTTTCTACGACTGCGCGCGCAAGTCATTTTTTATAAATGGCGGCTAACGCTCAATTCGGATTCTTCGGGACTATTAGTATGTTATTATACATATCAAAAACTACATATTCTGAAAAATTCAGATCGGTAGTCAAAATGTCTAGGTCAAAACAGATTGTGCCGCGACTATTTAGTGAGATTTCGTCACTGGGATCTGGTCTGAAAGCTTAGACAATTACCTAATTGCTAATTGCAAAAAACATATAGGTATTATTCAAAAAAGAAAAGGAAAGAAATAATTTATGAAATGCCACAAATAACATTTAAACAATAATTATTCTTACATTTTATGACCGGCTGCGTGTACACGACTTCAGCCCTCTTTAAAATAAGGATTAACAGCTCAACAGGATCTCCATCGTGTTTATTATCGAGTTCAAGTTTGGTTAGGAAATAATCTACAACCTGAGCAATGGGAGTGGGTTTTCAAGAACTAGGAGCCTATGATAACGTTATTGCTATAGCAAATGATAACATTATAGCACCGAGCATCGGACGGATTTCTACAAGTGTCCGATAGTGTTGCAACTGTTTTTGCAGAAAAGTACCCTAGGATTGCAATGCTGCATAGTTTGTAATAATTATCATGGGGAATCATGTCTCAATTCCTCTGAGAAAATTATAAATTCAAATGATTTTGATGAAGAATATGATTTGATTGTATCGACATTTTAACATCAAATGATGGCACACTGCTAATGGTCCACAAACCGAAGCCAACACAACCCCGATTAAAAAAAAAAACATGAATGAAACTAAAATTAACAATGATGAAGATGACCTAGATACTGAACTTGGACAATCGAAAACTGAAGATGATGAAGAATGTTGAGAACAAAAATTTCTGCTTATTTTTGTAGTCGTAGTCGCATGCAAGGATGGACTGAGGACCGAGTAGCTCGACTTGGCGTCAGTCACTAAGAGGCTGCATCAGTGATCTTTGTTCAAACATTTAAATAATGAAAAATTATACCATTTAGGATGGATAAATTATCAATCAACATCATGGATTAGGCCTACAGGGGAAACCATGTAAAAGAAACGCGACTTGCATTCTACCTCGTAGGTGGTGCGGAAACGAATGCGCAATAATTTTGTATTTGTTAAGTATCTGTAAATAATATTTTTTTATAAATGATTGTTTTATTAATATCAAACATTTTTCCATTTCTTCGTGAAATGCATGTTATTATAATTTATATACAGGGTGTGCCATAAAGACCCTCCAATAACCGTTTCTATAGAGAACTACGCATGCTGGAATTCTGAAAATTTGCATACAGGGGTTACTCACAATGTTCTATCGACTAAAAATATTTTTGCTGAGATGGGACTTCCAGTTCTACCGGAAGTTGACATCAACTCGCTTACTTTAAATAGAATGTACTATTTTTTGTTCCATTTTTGGATTCTACATCGAAATTTACTGGATGTCTTAAACTTAATCGGTTCTCTCTCCTTTATTTCTTAATCTAGAGGGCTCAAATTTTAGACGAGTAATACTAAGATGTATCTAAATATCTGCAATATGTGAAATTTGTTGAATTGTTTACACCAATCTCCATTAACTTCATGCTTAGCTTGTCCCGGGCCTGTCCAATAGAAATTCTTTTCCGATACGATGAAATAGAATGCTCCATTATTCTTGATTTGACATTTGAATAGTTTTGATGTTTAATTAAGTTGAGTAGTAATTGTGCCAAAAATGATGAATTCGGACTGCAAAGGTAAGCATTTATTGTTATAATCGTAGATAAATCACTATGAATTACAGCATTCCAAACTTCATATCGGCGTGAGTTATTTCTTGCATTACCACTCGTTAAATAATATATTATTTTATTAATACATTTACATAATTTGCTCTTTCTACTCTAACAAAAATGTAGTCATAGTCAATAGAGAACTACTTGTACTAATATTGCTGTTAGATAATGTGTTTATAATTACGTCTCCTAAAAATATTTCTAATTTTACATTTTTTTTTAAATTTGTAAAATAGTTTATGCCTGTAACATATTGGTTTATATTTTTTATAAAGGAGGGTCGATAGATACCTACATGGCTGGTATGCCAAATTTAATACTAGTTTTTGCAAATGTAGCGTATTAAGTTTGTTGGATTCCTAAAAATAATATCCACTGTGACGTGTAATAGTAATTTATGTTACAAGTCTGGTAGAGGTAATTTGAGTAGATATGGAACAACACCTAACGGACGTGTATGGAATAATATTTTATTTCATCCGGTCATTAATTGTCTATTTGTATAATTTGAAACTTGTTTATTTTCTTAGATCATTTGATATTTGACAGTTTTGACACCATTTTTTAATTTAAGGTTAATAATTATTATTTAATTTAAATCACGTCCACTGACTGATGGTATACTAAGGTGAATAATCACAAGCAATTTGGACAAAATTTTTTTATTAATGACTAAAAAGCATAATTTAAAGGCAAGCATCAATTTAAAGGCCTTTAAATTGATGCTTTAGTCATTAATAAAAATTTTTTGTCCAAATTGCTTGTGATTATTCACCTTAGTTAATAATTATATCAAATAACTGTCAAAAGTTATAATAGTTTGTGATTGGTACGTAAATGAGAAAAGTACCTTGATTTCAAAAATGCAAAAAAATGTGGTGCTCCATTTGAAAAAATTTAAGAAAACCATATCTCTTCTAAACGACTTTCATTTATTTTTCTGAATACATATTCTAAATGCTTTCAATAAACCCTACAACTTTTATAGAAAATTTTTTTTTATAGCATCAAAAATAAAGAAGTTATTAGGGGTGGTCATTTTCGTTGGATATCCCTGTACATGAGTACTGTTTGGTAGGGCGCGTTCTCACCAAAAGCGACCGGCGACAGCAACGCAACAGCAACCCAACTACGGTTTCTATTGCGTTGGTCTTGTGTACTTACTAGAAGCAACTCATTTGGAAGTCAGTTGTAAGAAAAATGTCTTCCCCATCAGATGAATACTGCATACTTGCTACTAAAAAAGCGTAGAAAGACGACAAATAGAAAATTTTGGGTTAACCCTTTTTATACGGTAAATTTGGGACATAGTTCTTATGTAGTAGCTCAGGAATTAAATCATGATCCTGTTAAATTTCACGGATTCTACCATATGAGCAAGCGTACATTTCAAGTTCTGGTAGAAATATTAAAACCTGAAATAAGTAAGAGAAATTTCCAACCAGGCTTTTTCCCTGATATCCATACGGGCGTAAGAATCGTTCTTTATATCGTATAAACATTGATATGTTTCCACAAGTGCCACAAAATTTAAATTTTTAGTAGTGTCGTCCATTTTAGCATGTATTTTCAAACAACTTTGACTGAAACCTGACGATCGCGACGCGGATGACAGCACTTCTAGCAACCGGTTTCTCATTGGTTGGGTTGCCGTTGAGTTGAGTTGCGGTCAGTGGAAACACGTGTATCGAAATATTAGAGCTACGTCGCGTTGTTGTTGCGTTGCTGTCGCCGGTTGCTTTTGGTGAGAACACGCCCTTATACTTTCCGGACGGAATGAAATAAAATGACACTTCACATATACAATACAAGACCATAATTTTGGTTAAACTAGGACATAAGTATTTTAATATGTTGAAAAATTTGAGGAATAATGATTTACATCGTGCAATTCCCAAAGTTCTCTAAATTTGTTTCTTTAATTGATTCAATAATTAGTCGAGTCAATGAAGCCTACAAACTGGCGAAACTTCGGAATTCTCAGGAACAGTACCTACCGATTATATGTATAATGAAACTTTTTTAAAATTTTTCTAATACCATATTATATCAGAAACATTTCGGCGAGCGGAATAAAATTATTGAATTCTAATTTTAAAAATTGTGATTATTTTCTTTACGCTTTGAATAATTCATAAATTTCATAAATGAACTCGCAAATTCGACGAAAAAAAAATTGTAAGGGTTTTTGGGGTCACTGATTACTAATACATTGTCAAGAAAAAAAGGTTTTCACAAATTTTTTTAAATTTCTTTCAAAATGTTTTTGAAAATTATCACTTATTATAACTACGAATTATAAAAAACATTATCTATGAAATTTTACGAACAGTTTTCAAAAATTAGAAAAAGAGAATTCTTGTTTCATTAAATTTTTTCCAAAGAAAATTAAATGTAGGGGATATTCCAGTTGGGAACTGTAAAATTTTGAATATATGGATTTGTAATGAATTCGACTATAATATTTTTGTACATTTATATTTGAATTTTGTTTATTAATTTCAGAAATAATTCACAACAATATTCAAAACTAGTGTTTTGTTGCTGGTTCTGTGATATAAATAATAAACGATGTTAAAAAATCTTTGAAATGCGTATAGAAAAACGCTTTATATCTCGAAAATTAGTCATAATAGGTATGATTTTAAATATTCGGGACTCTGTTAACGGCTACACGATGAATACAAATTGAAGGAATTACGGAATTTAACGGAGGAAATTCTGAAATACAGAGTCATTTAAAAAAACAGGTTTCTCGACATTTTTCTTATGTTTTATCTTGTGTATCACCCTGTAGACCTCTCCAAAATTATATATATTTTGAGTCAGCTGTCAATGGACAATTAATACCTACCTATATATAAAAATATACAGGATTTCTTATTAAAATGGGACACTCGTGAAACCATATTTTTGACTCGCCATGTATAAAACGTGCAAATTGGGAATTTCGGTAATATCAAAACAGTATATCTCATTCTGAATATTTTATAGTTACAGCATGGATACATCGATTTAAAAAAATAAACTTCATGTTATTTGTGACTAGCCCTGTAAATAAAAGCACATTTTATCACAAAATCTTCATTGAAGTTAAAGGAATAACCTTCATGTAAATTAATTGCAATCGAATTCTGCCATTGCCATAAATATATTTGATAAAAATAGCCACTTTTTAACTTTAACCGCTTGGATCTCAAAAACTGATCATCCGATTCAATTGGGACTTGGCAATTTTGATCAAGAGATCGAAAACTACAACATATTAAAAATTAAAAAAATTTAACCGAGAACCGTTTTATACATAGGAAAAAGTGCGGGGTCCTTTAAGCCACTAAAAACACACTCGTTCACTCCAAAAAGCATGGAAATACTGGTTGTAGTCAAAGTGGAAACAAGGTTGGACCGGTTAGAATACCTGGTATTTACTATCTAAAATATCTTTACGAGGTAGTCTACATGCACAATTCATATTCGCTGAAAGTACTAAAATGAACGCTAAATTGTTTATAAAAATATTAACTAAAATTAAAATTTAATTTCCGTGGTGTTTTAATTAAATTTTTGTTGTTTTATACTCACGTATGTTCTATTATATTAAATACTAAAAAAAAATAACTTTTTATTAAATATCATTGAAAAAAAATTATCCTTATAAATTCATTATAATGTTTTAAACAATATAAATACTTGAGTCCGCCTGTCAGAATGTTTCTGATTTCAAATAATGTAGGTATCTAAGAAAAATTAAAAAAAGAATAATCTGAATCCGACCTGTTCCGAGGTCAAAATCTTCATTGACTCATCTAAGTATAGGTCTGCCGTTCATCAAAATTTTTGGTTAGACTTCTAATATTAAAGTGTATTAAGTTAATTATCTGCTTACCATCTACATCATGAAAATATTCTTGTATGTTCTTATAAATAATAGTTTCAATCTTGTCCTTTTCCTCAATTTCCCTAAGTACCTAATTCCATTACCCTTAAAACTATATCTACCTCTAAGTAATAACAGCGAAATAAAAACAATATATAAAAAAGCAAGTGTGACAATAATTTAAAGAAATAGATACATTGCCTTAAAATTAAAGCATATAAACATAGTTAAATGGTTTTGAGTGATTCTAGTGGAGTTTTATGTAATGTATCATCAACCTACTAATATCTCCCCTACAATTTATTTTATATTTTTGCCTTCCAGTCTAATAAACACACATCCATGGTGCAGCAAAGCAAGTTTTAATTTTAATACGTTATTTATCACGTTATTTTTTTTTTTTTTTTTTTTTGGCTTTGGTATGTTACCATTAGCACAGTGCCATGTATTTTTAATATTTTATTTGAGACAACGGCACGCGGTCTTCCCGAGTGGTGTGACCCCATCTCGGTACTAATCGTGCCCAACGCTGCTTTACCTCGGTGATCGGCCGAGAGCCGTTTCACTAACGTGGTTAGCCGTTGCCCTTGCTTCACGTTATTCACGCCTTAATTTTATTAGATCTTTAGTGACAAATAATTTAGTCCCCTTAAATTTACTACGTTTCCTTATACGATATTTAATGCTATAGTTTTTAAATTTTATAATTACTGGTCTCGATTTATGTACTATTAAATACTAAGTAGGTTAAGAATTTTAACAATGGCTTAAACGAATCTTGTTTTAAACGAAAGTTATTGGATTTAAATTAGAACTTAATCTTTTTTTAGCATTAGCTCCATTTTTTCTAAGGGTTATTAATTATTTGAAATGGCAACGCGTATGTTTAGGTACTTAAACTTTGAAATGAAAATGTCAAAAGGTGTCTTTCTTGGACCGTATTTTTTACTAACTTTTAGAAAAATACAAAATATAGATGGCTGTACCTAACCACATACATACCTAAAAAGTAATTCTGTTTTTTTCTCTTCCTTTTCTTTTTGGGATTTATTACTACATTTCTTGAGATTCCTATTCCAAAACAGAAAAGGAAGAGAAAAAATGTATAAAATGCCACAATTAACATTTAAACAAGCAAGTCTAATTTCTGTGGTGTGTTTTATGTTTTTTTTAATTCTGTGTTTTGGAAATCATTGTATCCTATTATTACTAAGTATTCGCTTAGTGTATTGTTTTAATTAAAAAAGGTTGACAAACATACTACAGTTCACTGTAAAAATCCGTAATTACTTACCAAGCATCAAATTAACAGCCAACACTAATAGCACCTTAATCATTTTGAACAAAATATCGAGAATCTATTACACGTTTAATATATAGGTAGTTTTAGTGAGATATATCATTCTTAATGACCAATTTTAGTCGTATCATTCGACGACTTATATAACAAATTTCCAAAATGATAACAAACATGTTTCATACGTGTTATGTTCTAATACAAGGTAATTAAGAAGTTATTAATCAACAATGTACTGGCTAAACAAAGGACTAACGTTCGAAATATAATTCTCCACAATTTTCAAATTGAAAAAATTTTACCAGCAATTTGGTGCTTAGTATGTTTAGGAGAACCACGTGGCCTAACAAAATATTGATTCATTTCGCACTCTTATCGATTTTGTAGATATTTTAATTTCTTCAAAAAACATGCAAATCATGATTGATGATTTTTATTTAATACAAATTGGATTTTCCTTTTATTTTAGAGTTTTGCAGAAGAAAACATTGATGGATTGATACTCAACGAAATGAGCTATTCGGTCTTTAAATGCTGTAATCAATTGCGACTTTCATGATTATTGACCAGGTTATATTGAAGATTATGTTCAACATGAATGTGGCATATTCTCTAGGCTAGGGAAAATCACATTTATATTTTGTAACATACATGATTTTTGCCATTTCTTGAGAGATAAGAAATTGGAGAAAACCTTCTCCTGTTTTTATTATTATTTTTGGAAAGGCGAATTTGATGTAAATAATTATTTGGATTTTTTAGAAGGCATATCTTTTAAATGTTATTTATTAACACAAAGGCAAATACCAATCTAAAATATTCACTCTTCGTACTATAAGCACTATAAGTACCTATAAGAACAAATTGCCAATTAGCTATTTAATGCAATTTAATAGTTTAAGTGCTGCGAATTTTTTGATTGTCCAATAACTCTTATACTCCAGGTATTAAAATGTTGAAAAGGAGGGTTACCTGGAAAGTTTTAACATTTGACAATGGACCGCGTACACTACAAATGGAAATCTAGAATCCTTTAAATTTCTTCAATTTGTTCTGCTGATCCAGCAGATAAAAAGACTCAATGATTGGCACGAGTTCCAAAAAATACACCCTTTTACCCTTTTTTACCTTCTATGGGGGTGAAGCGCTCGAATACATTTAACAACTACATTTCTGTAAAGAAATATTTGTATCTTGATCATCGTATTTACTTAATAAATTACAAAGTTATGGCTTCTCTGATTCACTACTCTTACTTTTCCGATCTTACCCATCAATTCATTCACAATTTGTAGCTTATAACGGATTTCAATCTGCTAACTACTTTGCTCCGTCTGGTTCCCACAGGGATCTGTTCTCGAACCTTTATTATTTATAATATTTATTAGCGACATTATCACAATTCTAGAAGTCAATTTTATGCGTATGAAGTGAAAATATTTTATACTGTTGAATGCTATGAAGACTGTTTGCACCTTTAAGTGTCAAGTAATGTTTTATTATCGGCATGACCTACGACCTTTCGTGACCTCGGTGTTATCTTTGATAGAAAACTTTCCTTCACCAATCGCATTGAAACCATCGTAAGTACTATAATGAGACTTGATTTATTGTGCACAGTAGCTATGATTTTTCTAATACTGATTGATACCTTAATTGCCCTGTTTTCTTCATTTGTTAGGTCCAGAGAATCGGTACAAAGAAAATTTCTAAAACTATTGTGGTTCAACGCTTGAGATTTTTACCCTCCAATAGACGCTCCTCAATCAGAACTTTTTCAAAAATTTAGCATGTCCTCTCTTTTTGATCGGTGTGTATATTTCTCTGATATGCATGGTACTATACAAAACAAAATCATCAATAATATAGTTAGACAGAAAATAAATTTTTATATTCCGCCTACAACTTCCAGATAGTCGCAGGCAGCTTCTACTTACCATAATCGCGCACTAATGTAATGCCGTTCTCTCCTATAACCACTATATGTAATAATACGATAACAGCAGTCACGACATCGATATATTTAGCTGCAATCTAAAAACACTGATAGTTTGTTTCAAATGTGACCTGATACGTTGGTCTTTTATTTATTGTAAACAAACCTATTTCAATTTCCATGTTTTGTATATTTGGATGTTTAATCATGTTTTGATTGTTTTGTTATTATTCGTATTAAACTTCAACCCTTCTGTTCTGTAGTTGTGTTCCTGTTAACCTGTGTAGTGTACATACTCAACATGAAGTTTTTTCACTCTTAGTGAATATACTTTGTTTTATCATATAATTTAGTGTAGTAAATAACACAATATGCTAATTTTATTGTCTTCAAAACTATTATTTTCATAACAACGTGTAGGTGAGGGCTTGTATATTGATAAAAACTGAAAAAGAAAAGTTGGTGAAAACCATTGAATGGAAAACCAAACATTGATGTTGGTCAGTAACCATACTACTGGCAGAAAATTGAAAAAGGCTCGTATCTACTTACTTTCTGAAAATATAATTGGATGCTCTAACTCTGGTTCCTCAACATTTTGCGTAAAAGTTGGCCGATTCATAGATATTGTACGTTTTACAGAGAGTATTTTTCGAAAAGTGTGGAAAATTGGCGTTATTTGACGTAGCTTTTCTACAAGCTAGACCACTTGATCAAAGTCCAAAATATTGGTACTCAATCGACACAGAATATAATGCTATTTTTGGTAATAGTGGACTTTTCAATTAAGTTTAGTTTCGGAGGAATTCGTAAAAAATTGGAAATAGTCCTACAATATCAATGTTTTTTTAATATCACGGCTGAAGCTCCACTCGCAAATCGGGGCAAACTCAGATTAATCATACCAGAGGCCTACTTGAGTGATTAAACAGTTTCCACAACTCCACCCGTTTTTGGAAGGCAAAACTCTAATTTGCTTGGGCCAATAAGTAACCTTTTTCAGTATGTTTTGTTTTTCCAGTATTTCGTGAGAATCGTTAAAAATTAAATTCGGTACACCCGTCAAGGGATCTAAATGCGACGCATTGTGAAAATCGATATTTTCACTGACGCAGGCGTAGGCCACGAGTAACAATCCACGTTGATGTATCTTCTATATCAACTCTTTAGTTTTGAAACAACTAAACGTTAGTTCTTTTAATTTTTTATGTGGGTCTTTGTTTCGAGTGAGTTTGGTGTGTGTTTGAAGAAGACTTAAATACAACTAACGAACATGACTGTATTAGATATCGGATGCGAGAAGTATTTTTTTTAGCTATGTAAACAAAGGATTATATTTCGTAACAATTAAGTTTAAGCTGAACCAATGATTCAGGTGAGCAAAACAAAGTATTTTGAATCAATTGTGAAATTATTTAAAAAGGGCTTTTTTTATTTTATTTATTGATTCCAAATTCACGAATTTTTTAAAAGAAAGTATAAAAAGTAGACTAGAATGTTTAATAAAAATAAAACTAGCCTAATTTTGAAATTGTGTGATTATTTGATAAATTTAAGGAATTTGGTTGAAAAATTCATTTTACGACACGTAATTATGGAGATAACATTAGTGATAACAGTAAACCAGGGTCGCTTTCACAGATTTCGATATTTTTATAGTTATTTAAGTAAATTATAGAAGCATTGAATTTGTTTGCATTTTCTTTAAACTCCAATATTTGTTAGTGCTGATCGTCCACATATAATTCCAATGTATTTTTAACATTTTTGAACGGGTTGGGTGAAAATAAATTTTAGATAAACATTAAGATAAATAAAATAAAGTAAAGCAAACCTAAAGATTTAGTGGAAGTTAGGTCTATATAAAAGGCAAATCAGAGCAAGCTCAAAATTGATACTGCTGACCTGTTGGGAGATAATACTGAGACTGATCTTTGCATGCTAATAACGTTTGACTCGTAGAAATTATTGTAGTGTATTTTGCTTTAGAATATCGAAGTGACTACTCGATACACTCCCATTCAAGAGTTGTAGATAGTGTTCTCTTGCAATGCCGGGACAATAAAATGTGGTAGAAGATATACAGGGTGTTCATTAAGTATGTACAATAAATTTAACAGAAGATTATTTGAGTGATTTTAAGACAGAAAGTTCATATAAACATGGGTCCGAAAATGCTTCGTTTTCAAGATATAGGGTGTTAAATTTTTTTAAAAAAATTGGTTTTTCGTAAATATCTTAAATATCCGTTACCCAAATTTGTTGTAATTTGGCAATGTTATTTGTAGTGTTAAGGGGCTAATTACGCACTAACTTGATAAAATTTACTAAGTCCAGTGGTGTCCCGAGCGGCACCTTAACGAATATTTTTGACAAAAAAATGTACGCCACTGACTATTTTGTAATTTTTATATTTTTTTTTGGGTTAAGCAAATACAACGTTTATGTCTCTTGCATTTTTTTCGTATCTTGCTTAGTTTTCGAGACAGAAAATTAAATTCAATTAATTGCATGTCCTGGACCACACAAGAAACACGGGGAAACGTAGGAAATAATCAAGGGTTGCATTGGAAAACGATTGCAGCATTTGGCAAACAATATGACGGTTGTTGTCAATTTATTAAGCTATTAAATTGTAATTTTTGTAAAAAGTATTTTTGGTGAAATCTGTATCTTGAAAACGAAGCATTTTTGGATCCATGTTTATATGAACTTTCTGTCTTAAAATCACTCAAATAATCGTCTGTTAAATTTATTGTACATACTTAATGAACACCCTGTATATAGAGCTCCGTTGTTAGATTCTGTTGTATGGCCAAGCTATTACACTGTATATTCCAATTTGGGACTTTGAAATGAATTATTTTAATTTCTCATTACATGATAAGCGTTATTCATGAAGTATTATGAACCCCTACAACTTACTTAGTTGTCACTGGCGATTTCAGAAGCTACAGAGTTTACTGTGGGCATGATTTTGGTTGGTTAAACTTTACGTCCAAATAACCTAATTTTCTCGTATATTAATATAAATAACTCTTGTTTGAGATCAACGTACTAGGAATTCGGACATGTACCAATGTCTGTAATAAAATAATGCAAATGACCCATTGACATAGTTAAAATAGATATAACCCCGCATATAGGTGACCACATAACGATAAAAGAGATATCATTTGCGTATTTAATGACAGCAAGCACCACAACGTTTTTTATATGACATTTAACCAAACTTATGTGGAATCACTCATTTTTTCCTATTTGATCAAATTTAAAGAAAAGAGAAATTTATAGAAAATAAATAGAGGTGTATGCAAACCACTTTTATTGAAAAATTAAACAACTTTTTAAATAAGTTCTGCAATAACACGAAACATCTTTTTCTCAAACAAAAACTTTAAAGTAATAGGGAATTTAAGAAATAAATAATCATTTTTTGTTAATTTAATAATCAGTGTTGCCCACCTCTAGCCTCAATACATTCGCGAATTCGACGTGGCATGCTTTCGATTAGGTTATTAATATTTTCTTGGGGAAGATTTTCCCATTCTTGTAAAGCTGTTTGAATCAGTTGGTCTGTGTTGCCAGGGTTATTAACTCAAACTTTTGAAGAAGGTTCCAATCCAGAACAGAAGAGAAAACCCCCCAAAACTGAAGGATTGGTTATTGACCAAGTAGTTTACAATTGGTTCTGTAAAACTAGAAACAAAAACCTCCCCATATCTGGACCACTAATAAAAGAAAAAGCGTTATAGAAGCAGCTGAAAGTTTAAAAATGACAAGTTTTAAAGCCTCAAATGGATGACTACAAAAATTTTGTCAAAGGCTTTAAAACAATTTGCGGTGAGTCAGCTGATGTTAACCTGGACAGTGTTGAAGCCTGGAAAACAAAGCTATAAGTAATATTAAAAGACTATTCACCAAAAAATGTGGACAATGCTGACGAAACCGGACTTTTTTACCTTGCGCAATGCGTGACAAAACGTATGCTCTAAAAAGTGATAAGTGTGCCCGTAAAAAAACTGCAAAACAAAGATTGACTATTTTATTTTGCGCAAATATGGAAGGTGACATGGAAAACCCATTAATTATAGGGAAGAGTAAAACCCTCCATGCTTTAATGGATCTCATATCAACAAACTGCCTTTAGAATGGGTATCCAATAAAAATGCTTGGATGGCAACAGAAATTATAACTTATAATGAGGAAACAAATCAGAAAAGCCATATTATTTCTGATAATGCCACATCCCATCCTAAAGTAACACTAGACAACGTGAACACTGTTTTTCTGCCTCCAAATACCACTTCGTACTGTCGGCCATTGGATCAAGGGATCATTCATAACTTTAAGATGACTTATAGAAAATTTCTAATCAAAAGGCTTCTAACACTCACAAACAGCGAAAGTTTATTTGAAGATACAGAATAAAGCATTAATTTAACCAGCGCTTTAGTTTGGATATCAGCAGTCTGGAAAAACGTTGCATCAGCTACAACTTCAAAATGAAAGCAAAAGCAGGATTCTTAGAAAATGTTCAGCAAGACGAAGATTTCGATGAGGCAGATGAAATTCCACTGGCCCAGCTTTTTTCTGAATTACATGATGTAAACCTAGAAAATTATGCATGTATTGATAACAATGTTTTGACCGAAAATCCTAATTTTGGCGTTGAAGAAGTAATCAATGAATTAATTGATGATAAAAATTGTGATTTAAATAATGAAAGTAATATGGAAGAATATGGAACGTTAAACATTAAAGATATGAGTGAAATGTGTGAAAAAGTAAGAGATGTACCTATGTGCAAAGTTTCCTACTGTGTAATGATAAAAGTAAAGTAGCTGTAAAAATTGTCCAAATTTTAACAGAATGTGAATCTCAGGTGTGGTGGCGGTAGTGGTTCGCTGGCTTCAGGAATAACTCCTCAGCCACAGAAGTTAATCTCAGGTTTTACAAACAAAAATTAAAAACTTAAAACAAACCTCTATTGAAAAATATTTAAAAAAGGTTATTATTTAATATATTTAATATATATATATATATATATATATATATATATATATATATATATATATATATATATATATATATATATATATATATATATATATATATATATATATATATATATATATATATATATATATATATACTGTTTAACATACGTACATATATATATTATGAGTTTCTATTGTTTGACCTCATATTTCTATATAGGTATATAAGCACACCTAATTTGTAGATATTGTTACGTTATTTTTTTATATTGAAATTTTTATTCTTGGAATTTATTTTTATTTTGTTAAATTGAAATTTTATTGTTAATTTTTAATATTTTATGTACATAACAACATAACAAATAATATATAATATTTCACTTACTTTACTCTTTTCTCAGGCTCATCTGGGTTCCTTAAATGTATTAAAATTTTATATATTTCCTTGATATTGTCTAAATTGATTTTATTAACTTGTATCTTGAGTTGCCTAACTTACTGCATACATTTTGTTAACTGTATACTATGTTGCATATACTTTATTTTCGCATGTTGTGACTCGACTATACTCTTTGCTGTTTACTGAGTTGCATTTACCTTAGTATAGACAAAAAATAAAAGACCACTGCATTATATTTTCAACTATGCCTTTAATTTATCCTTGAGAAATAAAGTGGCAGTTTCAAACACAAATTAAAACGTTAGTGATCGTCAAGTTTTGTGTACAACTAATATTATCCCTGCTAACTTAAAATTAAGAATACGAATGGCTATTTAAAAATTCTAGCATAATAATAATTGATGTGTTCATAAACAATTCAAATCTGGCTTTAAATTTTTAAAATGCCTGCTGTTTAATATTTAAGGTTATGTCTTAACTATTAACTACAAAATACACTTTAAAGTGCTTCCTTGTAATGATTTTTTTGATTATTTTACGATTAATTAGGAATGTTTATGGTTCCCGATTAGCAATTGGACTGTTTCTTTTTTACGACAGAAACTTCTTATATGTCTCGGTAAGTAAATAACTTTGATTATATTAATAACATGATTCTTATCTTGCTCAATTTATATAAAACATTAATTTCTTACTTTTCCTGTGTTTTCCTTCTATTTTCTCAAAATGTTTCTGTTAACTTTCTTGTCTGTTTCAGGTACACCTGGCTGCATACACCTTATTTTTACTTTTCATATCTTGACATTCATCTTTTGTGCTGGATCTGGATGGATTTTCACTAAACACTGCCTTTTACCATAATTACTTCAATTTTTGGTTTTCCTCTATTTTTCTTTTGTACAAGCACGATGCTTTTCTCCAGCAGAGAGAAAAATTCAACAACAACCAACTTTTTATTTAATTCTAAATTGTTATTATTTTGTTGATTAGATTTCCTTTTTAATGTTTCATGTAATATCTGTCATTATTTTCGTTTTGCTGTTGCTAACCTTGACCTATGTATCTAATTATGGACTTGTGTCCCTCTTGCTTAACTTTTGCTCATTTTTGTTGCACTACACTTTTTTTTAATTTGCTTTACACTTTGACTTAAATTTATTTCCTAATTCTATGTGACATATTTCATAATTTCTAATAATTTCTTTTTTGATTTAGGTTTTACCCTGAACGTTTCACTTTGGTTTTGGTTTTCAATATTGTACAAATTAATTTGATTTGCTATACTGCCCATAGTGCCCATCTATGCAACATTGATTACTACAGTGAACGATAGGAAAATTTCAACTACGAAGGGACTTTAACTTTGTATATTACGTTAGTGAAATATTATTATATGAACCTTGCAATGGCATTTAAACTAGGTAAACTTTTATATTTTATATTTATACTTAATTATAATTCAGTTTTTTTCTATGTGATTTTATATCACTACAATATATATGTAGCTAGTTTCTTCAATGTGTATAATTTAATTTAATAAAGAAATCACAAAAATAACCAACATTTTTTATTTATTTTTGACCTTCTTTCAATAACGGACACCTGCATATAGCGGCCATTTTTATAATGAATTTTGTTGGACGCTATTTAGAGGTTTTACTGTACATTCGAATTAACTCGTTTATTAGACTGATGGGCGAGATGGTAGAGTACCTGCCTCTCACCCAAAAGTCCCGGGTTCGAATCCAGGTCGTGGCAATGGAAAATACTGTGAGAGGGATTTTTCCATTATACACGGATATTGGATGTGTGTCCCTTGTTTTTAAATATGTAGCCCCCTCCCGCACAAGGCTCTTCTAGAGCCTTCTGGGAAAAAGGGGGTCGTAATTACATGTGGTGTATTTATTTATTTATTATTATTTTGTTATTGAACATTTTTTCTTACTATAATTTTTTTTTAGAATATTGGTTATAATAGTTTCTTATTACAAGCATTCATTTGGTTTCACCTGTTTTGATATTATATTATACTACCATAATAGCCCATTTAATTTCATGTGTTGCAGTCTCTTTTTACTATTTTGCATTATTTATTTACTTTTATATTATTTGACGTTACCTATTTCTAATCGTATTCTTTTCATACTAAGCTGCCTTTATAAAATAATTATGTGTTTATGATACCTCTGACAAACATTAGAATTTAAGTGTTATTTGAAAATTACTCATGGATTCTTGGTTAAAGATAGGATATTTAGCTCAAGAAGGAGCAAAAAGGTACTTTTACCGATATATATGAATGAAGAAGAAATGCAACTACAAATTAAAATTTATTCAAAATCTAATCTAAAGAAGTGTCAATTAAGAACAGGTTAAAACCGAAGTACCTACTATGAAAGCTATTTAAATTTTGCTACTTATGCAATGTTCGTTTTATGTAAAATACTAGCAAATAGTTTTTTGTTCCAGTAAAACTTCGTAGACATGGACATAAAACGAAACTCGCGGATTACAAAGGAAAAGATATACATTACGTAATCCGTCAGAATTACTACAATTGCTAAAGCTGAAGAAAATAAAAATGCAACAGATGCAACTTTTCGCGTGAGTTACTGCATCGCACTTAATGTTAAAGTTCATACAATTGAAGAGAGGCTCATTAAGCCTTATGTGAAAGACAATGTTTTCATGCATCTTAAACGAGCAGGCTGCTAAAAAATAGATGTAGTACAATTATCAAATAACGTTGTTTCACGTAGTATCAAAGATCTTTTTGTTGACATGCACTTTGCAGTGAATATGCATTACAAATGGATGAATCTACATAATTTACTGTACTACTAGTTTTTTGTTTGTTTCATGTTTAATAAGAGCATTGAAGATTTACTCATGTACGAATATTTGCAAGGGAATATTAATGGAAAAGATTTATTCAACTGTAGTAATAATTACATTACAAACCATAAAATCAGTTGAGAGAAATGTTATTTATGCAGATGGTTTTCAAGCAATGATAGAAAAGATGAAGGGGGTCGTACACGTATCTTGTAAGTAGCTACAAGAGCCACCAAGAGTCATTGCGTTTTGCGTAAATAAGCGCTAAAACAAATAACATTTAAAAACTATTTTGGATGAAGCTGTAAAAATGTAGAGTTATATAAAATCTCGACCACTTTAATTCAGATTATTTCAAATCTTATGCGATGAAATGGGTGATACCATTGCATTCCTTAATCAATGGTGATACTGAAAACGCAATTTTATTACAAACTGAAGTGAGATGGCTTTCGAGAGATGAAACATGTCCATGAGTCTTGCAGAGATTTTCACAAAGTGTAATACAATTAATTCGTCATTACAAGGAAAAAATGTACCATTTTTAATACAAGAAATTTCAGCTTTTGGTAGGAAGTTGCAGTTCTGGATTTCTAAGTTTGAACAGAATAATTTTGATTTATTGCCTGGCATGAATTTTTAACCGAAATAAGTTCCAAATGGAGAATTGAGTTTCTAGAACACTTGCATGATTTAAAATAAACCTTTGCAATAATAAGGATAATTTCTGGATGCGGGGATCAATTTAAAGCGATAGTTGAGCCAGTAGGCTTCAGCAAGTGCAAGTGATTATGAAAATCTAATTGACTCTGACTCTGGAACTAAAATACGAGGAACTGCCGTTAAATGATTTCTGGTCGATCTCATAATTAACAGAAAGGCACTGCAGTGTATCAAAACTAGATATTCTTGTTTTGTTTTCTATTACAACGACGCACTTCTACCAGGCAGGATTTTCATATCATGATGCAAGTAAATCAAACTCCAAGAATGGATTTGACGCTATACTAGATATGAGAATTCAACTTTCTAATATTGTGCCTGATATCAAAAGAACTTGTAATTTAAAGACCAAAAAAGCAGAAGCAAGTAACGTCCTGTATTTCCCCAAAATTGCCAAGACTTAGTTATTCTGTGCCTATAGAAAGATGAAGATAGATGAAGTGAACGATGTTTCTTGCCATGTAAATGTGTCATTTCATTCTGCTAGGTTTCCCTCTTTAGCGTTTAATAGAAATCTGCCATCATCTTAATTTCCTACCTTCCTTGGTATTGACTCTCCATTTCAACTTGATGAAATTTTTCTCCTTGTTCTTCCATATAGTTACCGAGATTTTCGGAAAAGTAGTCAAGGTGAGAGTGTAAAAAGTGCAATTTGAGATTCATCAAACAACCCCACTGATTGAAATTTTTCAATAACTCTTCAATTATACCCTGGTCATCCTCACTTTTCTCATTTCCCAAGAAATTCTGAGAGACCTTTTTGAAATTCAGCCATGCTGCTTTTTCAGTATCATTCATATTTTTTTAATAAATTTTTCTTCCCGAAACAGAGTGCGAATTTGAGGACCGTCGAAGATACCCTCTTTTAATTTAGCATTACTAATTTCGGGAAATTTCTCTCCTAAATATTGAAAACAGTCGACATCTTTGTCCAAAGCTTTGGCGAACTTTACACTCTCACCTTGACTACTTACCCGAAAACCTTGAAAACTATAGCGAAGAACAAGGAGAAATATTTCATCAATATATAAGTGTAAATGGAGAGTCGATACCAATGAAGGTGGGATATAATATGATGGCAGATTTCTGTTGGACGCTAAAGAGGAAAACCTACTTGGTTTTGAAAAAAATATTATTTTCCACGATTAAAACAACTGGAGGGTGATGGAGCATTTCTGACTCCGGATTCGAATTCAGTGCGTCAAAATATACAAGAAAAGTTGTAGCAAAAAAACAGCCCACTTTTTTTTGTGCCTGCAAATTGATAATTGAGAAGAAATATTTGATTTAGGTACTCATTTATTTTATTTATTTATCTCTACGACTCTACAAAATAACCAAAGTGTTTCGTCATGGGAAAAGTTTTGGAAACGTCGAATTTAAACTATAGTGACAAATAAATACATTATTTTGGTATTTGGCACTTCTGGAGACGGCTCTGTTATCAGTTAGAGCCACATGTAAATGTATTTGAATAGGGCACACTAAAATCACAGATATCTATTGCAAATAAATCACTACACTAGTCATTTTGTTATCTCTGCATTACATACATATCTAAAAATAGTGATAACCAGTTCATCGGTTAATTTAATACTCAACATACATCATTGAATTTGCTATGGTTAGTAGTTGTTTGTATTATATAAATCATAATATTTGTTAATTATTTTCTTGGTGATACGGAAAAGAATTAATCTGACCGCTTTCAACATACGGTGTAGATTGTTGAGTTTTCATTGTCATAGTGCCAATAAAAGTCAAGATAGTTGGGAGATGTTTATTGTACTACACGATTCTTGTTATACCATTAACATGTATTGTGTTCACTCGAAGGCAGGTGGTTACAAACTGGCTCCCGGAAGTCTGCCATCTTGCGCATATGCACTAGGTGGTACTTTGACAGGGTACCAAACATAACACCCTCACACTTAGCTGAGTTTACTACTGAAACCTATAAATTACAATTTTCAGTGATCTGTACACCGTTCCTAACTATCTTTTGTACTCAATTAAACCTTACTAATCTAGTGTAGACAATTTACAAATTTTTAAGCACTGCCAGTGCTTGCTATCAAATTATTTTTCTATCTGTTTTACAATCTTATGTAGCTAACCTACAGAATATAAAGATAAAAGGCACTTGTTTCGTAAATATGCTATGTTCTATTCTAAAAATATCGCTACCAACAAAAACTACTTTTTACACTGTTGTACATTGGTGAACTATTTTTCCTTTGAGCGACTTTCCTTGGATCCAGTTTGAACCTGATCTGCCTCCCCTTATTCTAGTTAACCTAGCTCCGTCAAAGAATATATAAAAAATACAAAAATCACACATATTAACCCTACGTCGTGCTATGTGCACAATTTCGAACTATATACATACATAATACATATAATTGTCAATACTACAACATATATTTAGAACCTCTTATCAATTTCGTCCCCTATCAGACAGTCCTCAAGTCTGGCGGGTATGTTCGTCTTTCTATTTGGTCTATGATTTAGTTTCGTTACCTGACTAACCGGCGTTTCTGGTTCATTCGTATCAGATAAAATAGGGCTTGATTTGGCTGAAACTAAACTATTATTTATACTATTATCTAAGTCTGGACTAACCCTGAGGGGGTTATTAGGGATGACCTCACTAGTGGAAGGTTTAGGTGACTTACGTGACTCTTGTACAATTATCGTGTTTGGAAGCTCTGCCGTATTGGGGGGTTCTTGAAGAGAACTGCTAGGGCTCTGAATAAAAGAATAATCTGTGTGATCTATGCCTGCGTTTTCATCAAACCACTTCGCTGCCTGAGGAACTTCTCTTGCGATAATCTGGTTTAAATGCCTTTTCCAGATTTGTCCTGAATTTAGCTCACATAAGTACATGTTTCTGCCTATTCGTTTTTTTATTTTGGCTTCGGTCCAGCGTTCTGAATTTAAAGTTCGGTAGTCTCTTACCATGACGGTGTCCCCTCTAGAGAACTGTGTGCCTTCCCTTGTCTTTGCAGGACGCTGACCTTCACTACTCGTCTTGTCCGTGTTGTCAAATTTTTCTTTGAGTAAATGCAATCGAGATCGTAGAGGTCTGTTGAAAACCATATGTGCTGGCGACTTCTTTGTCGAGGCATGTATTGAATTTCTGTGTGTTAGTAGATACCTGGAAATTATCGCTTGCAATGAAATGCCAAGATTCTTAGGGTCTTCCCGTGCTGTCCTTATCGCGTTCTTTACGGTTTTCACTCCGTTCTCTGCTAGTCCATTCGACATGGGATGGAAAGGTGGGCTGGTAACATGACTAATACCATTTCTTCTAAAAAATACTTCCATGTGCTTCGAGGTAAATGGTGGTCCATTGTCGGATACACAAACCTTCGGAAGCCCAAATCGTGCAAAGATTTCTCTTAGTACGTTTTCCGTCTGGGTTGCAGTAGCAGTTTGCATCTGGAAGACCTCAATCCATTTGGTGTACGAATCTACAAAAATGAGGCATTTTTTTTATTTGCAATTTCGGTGGGTTTTGTCTGGTTTTTAGACATGACAGGCAACCTTTTATCAGTGCCTCAATTTCCGAGTCGATTTTTGGCCAAAACATCAAAGATCTAGCTAATGTCTTAGTTTTTACGATCCCCAAATGTTCGGAGTGCACTTCTCTGAGTAACTCGGTTCTAAGTTCTCTCGGAATCACCACCCTGTGTCCCCACATTAAAATTTGATTATCTATGTGCAATTCAGTACGTCTATGGTAGTATGGTAAAAGGTTATCGCTTACCTTGCTGGGCCACTTGTCTCGCTTCACATACTCCATAATTTCTACGAGTTCTTCATCCTGTCGTGTCTTTTTCCTCACTGTGTCATTATCTATAGGCCACGAGTCGACTGAATGTGTAAAGCATATGTAGGAAACTCTTTCTGCGATTTCGTCTGAAGTCTCTGTTGCCTTTAATGGTGCTCTCGATAGGTAATCTGCAACCTGGTTGTTGGTTCCTTTGATGTATTCAATTTTGTATTGAAATGAAGATAAAAATAGTGCCCAGCGTTGCAATTTGTTAGCAGTCATTTGCGGGATTCCCCGGTGCTCTCCAAAGATTGCTGTCAAGGGACGATGGTCGGTCCTGAGAATAAACTTATTTCCACACAGATAGTGGTACAATTTGTTTACTGAGAAATATATTGCTAACGCTTCCCTCATTATTGTTGACATCTTCTTTTCACAATCCATCAAGGTGCGGGAGATACACGTTACTGTCCGTTCTTCCCCGTTCATGACCTGTGAAAGTACTCCACTTATTCCGTTAGCACTAGCATCCGTGGTGACTATAATAGGTAACCTTGAGTCGAAATGTGCGTAGAGTGACCATATACTTTTTTACTAATTCCAGATTTATATGTATATTGTCGATTGTTTGATGTACTCGTGAATTCGGGTGTAGGATGGGAAATTGTGTACCAGGATCAACCGTGTAGGCTTCATAAAAAGTATCTGCAAAAACATCAGCACTCTCCTTATTGTCGTACAGATGTTACCGTCTGCTCGTTTAACTAGAGGGATAGATACCTTACTGAAATTTTGATGTTGCTTATTGTGGACACTTAACGATTAAATGACACACTGGATAAGAACACTTGTTTTATTGATATAAGTTACTTGTACAAAGTATAATTCTGCTCTGGCGATGAGGAATCTGGATTTGTATTTATACGATTCCTTATCGCTTATAAATGCGTCAATAAGATAAAGACATTTGACATAATAATATTTGTCATGCATAAATAACATGGTATTGGTAAAAATATATAAGGTCCGGGCATTAGGTCACTACGTGTAACTCCTCCCATCTTAAAAGGGAAGCTGGGGCTCTGCAGGAGGTTCAGCTTGCACTCTGGGTTGGATGGTTGCTTGGTCCGTTGTTTTGTTGAAAAGGACTGCAAGTGTTTCTTTTGTCTTACATTTGGTGTATGTAAAGGCTAAAATAAGAATGGTTAAGCATATGACAATACAAATTTTCCAGATGTAATCGTAATGCCAGGGTGTAGGCTTAAATTCTTCTATATGTATGGGTTGTAAATTTGTGATTAGATTTTGTTCTTTGTAGAGGCTGTCCAAGGAGATATTATGTAAAGGAACCATAGGGAATCCTTGTAATGATATGTTCGGTACAAGATATACGGTACTGGTAGTAATTGGATCTTCGTATTCGTATATCTTTTCATTGATTGAGAATTGACATCCAGGGGTCATAATTATTCTTGTGTTTTGAGAAATGACCTTCGTGTTTGAAATTCCTATTTTACAACTATATTCAACTGTTGTACTTTTGCTAGCTATTAGTATATAGTCGGAAGATTTCAATTGGAATACATAAGGTGTTTTATAGTTAGTTCTGATTATTTGACATTTTCTGGGTTTTCTATGTCTAAAGAAGTCTAGGAGACAGTCGGATTCGGTGTCATATCGGACTTCAGGTGTAAAGTAGATATCTTCTACCATATTTGGTGGGGAACTAAGCCATTGGTGATTGTCTTGTGAGTCAGTGACAAGGTATTTAGGGTAATAAAAGAGGGAAACATTGTGTATAGGAATAGGTATCACATGATATAATTCAAGATACGGTTGCATTGCCAAAATTGGTACTGATAAACTGATATAGTAACAGAAGTTCTCATGGTATATTTTTGGTTCGAAATAAGTATAGTATGACTGCATATATTTAAAACGGGGTATTTCATTGAGAGGATATAATGTACGTAAATGTGTTATAATATCATCTATTTCTGAGGGGCTTAACAAAAAGAAGCTAATTTGTTTAAGATGAATTAGATTAATAGTGTGTTCGATTTGCTGAACATAGTATAGTATTAATTCAAATTGATTAATTATAATTTGTCTTTGAAAGTTTATATTAAGTTGATCTGAGAAATATTTGACGTTTTGTTCTAGTTTGATATTATTTGTTTCAATTCTTTTTATTAAAGTAGTTGTTTTATTAGTGAATGATTTTAGTAATGAAGTATGCAGATTAGTTTCTGTTTCAAGTTTATTTTCATTTGTTAACAAGGTGTTTAGTTTGGAATCAAATTGTTCAATATCTTTTTCAGTTGCAGTGCCAAATAATTGTTTGTTAATATCGCCAATGAAATTAAATAAACCTCTTTTAATTCTCTTTATTGGTCTGAATTTTTTAAATTCTTGGTATAGTATTACTTTTAAACTTTCTTCTTGGTGTACAAGTGAATCAGAAATACCTTGGGTTGTGTTTCTTTCCTCATTTTGTTTACTCATTAAAATTATTTTAGAAAAGGCTGTATATAAAGGCTGGAGATCTAACTTATGAATGAATGTGTGGTACCGATCTATCGTATAAGTTCGTTTATCGATTTTTTCAAATAGTGCGACACTATTGACGGGGTCGAAGGTTATATCGTTTGTCAATGTGGTTAGGGCCATGGTCAGGATGATCAGGATGTGTGTGGTGAGGTTCATTATTGTCCTGCAAAGAAATTCGTTCGATAACTTTTCTTTGCTTTCTAACTTTATTCTTATGGACTAATCCTAAGTTGGTTAGTATTTTGTTATTTTTGTCGCTAATCACGGTTGTTTCTTTGAATCTTGGGTAGTCTTTTGGTCTACGTGGTTCTGTACGAACAAATATGTTTTGATCTGTGTGAACTTGTTCTGGAATTTGTAATTTAGTATTACATTTAGTTATTACCTTTTCTTTATTGCTGGTAATTTTGTCTTTAATTTGATCATGTAGAGATTGTAAATTTTCTCTATGTTGTGTGGTATATTGATTAATGATCAATTGAGGTGAAAGGTCGAAGGGATTTATTCTAGGACCATGAATTACTTCGAATGGTGTCATGTTGATTACAGAATGGATTGAATTATTATATAAAAGAACTGCAAGTACCATTAGGTAGTTGATGGGTTTCTGGTGTTCTTGTTTTAAACATCTTATTGAATCAATAAGGGTTGAATGGAATCTTTCAACAGGGGAGTTAGAATTTGAATGATAAGGAGTAGTAAAGTGAAGTTCAATGTTATGTAAAAGACAGAATTCTTTGATCATTTGGTTATTAAATTCTGTTCCATTATCAGCCGTGATTTTATTTGGAATTCCCATGTGGGAGATAAATAGTAAAAAGGCTTCCATAATATTGATACTATTTTTAGTTTCGAGATGATAAGCTTGGCCAAATTTAGAGAAGGGGTCAAAGATAGTAAGAAAATATTGCTTGTCTATTATAAATGTATCAACATGGATATGTTCAAAAGGTTTAGAAGGAGTATTTGAAGTTTGAAGTTTAATCTTTTGAGGGTTTCGATCATATTTAGATAAAAGGCAAGTCTGACATGTATTTATATAATTAGTAACGTCTGTTTGAATATTGGGCCAATAATAATTTCTTTGGATTGATTTGATAGTTTCTTTAATTCCTCTGTGACATGTTTTTCCTTGATGATGGTATTGTATTATCTGTTGTTGTTCAGGTTCTGTCAAAATGTCGTCTACAATTTTATTTGATATTAATATTTTAGTATTCCGGTGGTGAATAAGGGAAGTTCTTAAGATTCTAGTGATCTTTTTCTCTAATGAAGGAGTTGAGAATTTTAAGCAAGTAATATTGTCTAATGATATTAGGGGTTTTAGAAATCTGAATGTTTCATCATCATTCGAGTTACTGCGGAAAGTTATAGAGTGTCGAAATTTATTAAATATTATTTTAGAATCGCATATATCAGTGGGAATAGTATTTGATTCCGTAATAATTAATTGACTTTTAAAATGATTAAGGGGTTTTTCCGTATAAGGTATGGTGAAAATTGGTTCTTCTTGACTAGTGTGAACAGTCTGGTTATCCTCCTGATGATCTTCGTCAGCATTATGATCTTCGGGTGATATTAATTCACTTAGTTCATCTATAGACATTAACTCGTCTTCGTTTGGATCTTCATTAAGGATTTCATTGATTATTGTATCTAGATCACCGTATTGGGCTTGAATGCTTGCGTTATCTTCCTCATTGATGTTACATTCTATTTTAACTCTACTAAGAGCATCGGCAACTTTATTTTGTTTACCTTTTTTGTATTTAATTTCGTAATCATATTCCTCTAGTTTGAGTCTCCAACGAACTAATTTTGAATTAGGTTCTTTTAGAGAAAATAACCATTGTAATGGTTTATGATCGGTATAGATAGTAAATTTAGTTCCGTAGATATAAGGGCGGAAGGTTTTACAGGCCCAAACTACTGATAATAATTCTTTTTCAATAGTTGAGTAGTTAATCTCTGAAGAGTTAAGGGTTCTTGAGGCGTAACTTATGGGATTATCGTTTTGGGAAAGTACAGCACCGATAGCGTAATTAGAGGCGTCTGTAGTTACTTCGAAAGGTTTAGTAAAGTCGGGATAATGAAGTATTGGATTATTAATTAGTAGTGATTTACAAGTTTTAAAGCAATTGACATATTCATCTGTAAAGGTGATTTTAATATCCTTTTTTAGACAATTGGTTAAAGGTTTTGTGATTTTTGCAAAGTTGTTAATGAATTTCCGATAGTATCCTAAAAGGCCTAAGAATGATTTTATTTCTGTGGTGGTTTTAGGTAAAGGGAAATGTTGTATTGCCTTTATTTTGTCAGGGTTCGGTTTGATACCGTCTGGTGTTATTACATGTCCTAGGAAGGCTACTTCTTTTTGTAAAAATTCTGTTTTGTCAATTTGGATTTTAAGGTTATGTTGTCTGAAAGCTTGGAATACTAGTTCTAAGTTTTGTATGTGTTCTTGTAGTCCGTTTGAAAAGACTATAACATCATCCATATATACCATACAGATTTTGTTTTGTAGGTCCCTTAGAACATTGTCCATACATCTTTGAAATGTAGCTGGAGCATTTTTAAGACCAAAGGGCATACGGATAAACTCGTAATGTCCATTATCTACCGTGAAGGCTGTCTTTTCTATTGAGTTAGAGTGCATTTCAATTTGGTGAAATCCTGAAGCTAAGTCGATTGTAGAAAAGTAGGAGCATCTGCCTAATCTGTCAAGTATGTCTGTAATATTTGGTATGGGGTATCTGTCGTCAGTGGTTTTGTCATTGACTTTCCTGTAGTCAATCACTAGTCGCCATTTGCGTTTTCCGCTAGCGTCCATTTTTTTTGGAACAATCCATATAGGTGATGACCAGGGGCTTTGCGAGGGTCTGATTATGTTATTTTTTAACATTTCATCGATTTGTTGACTAACCTCTTGTTTGTGGATATAGGGGTAACGATAACTTTTTGTATGTACTGGGATGTTATCCTTAGTGATAATTTCGTGTTTTACCGCATTACTAAAGCTTAATGCATCGTCCGGTTTTTTAAAGATGTCTGTGTATTTTTTACAAAGTTGTAAAAGCTTTGTGCGTTCTTCTTTATTTAGATGTGACGTACGTAAGAGAGAAGTTAAATCGGATGTTTGATTATTTACGTGTTCGCTTTGTATAGTGTAATCGTATGTGTCGTATTCTGTCAATGGACTGATCTTTATTTGATTGGGGTCAAAATAGTGAGATTGGGTATCATAATTATGTAGTTCAAAACATATGTGACCTTTGATGACTTTTGAAATTGTTGTAGGGAGATAACATTCATTTGATTGAATTTCGGCAATTAGAAGTTCTGTGTTTTCGGGATATTGAATAGGTAAAGTCATTTTAGAAATTTGATGAGGTGGAATTTTGATTAATTGATTCGTATTTGAGTCTTGATAGAAATATGGGGGTCGATATAATAAAGGTAGGCAAAAGTATTTGTTAGAAATAGTGTTGTGATTCATTGAGATATCAATTCTTAATTTTTTAATATCTTCAATGCCAAGAGCACCGTCGAAAAAGTTATGAAAGTCAAACAGAATAACTTCTAAATCTGTCTGAGTATTAAATTCTGGAAAACAAGGAATTTTTGCTTGATGATTAACAGTTATTTGTCCTGAGCCAGTTTTAACTTGGATTGGGTTGAAAATAATGTTATTTGGAAAATATTTTTGGGCTATTTTTGGATTAATGATAGTTTTAGAACTACCTGTATCGAGAAGTAATTTGAGAGGGGGATTATGAAGTTGGACGTAAGGAAGAGAACTATTAATTATGTTGTGATTTAGTTCTAAGTAGGGTTGTCTGAATCGGGGTCTGTGGAAAAATTTAATTCTTCATTATATTCTTTTGTGTCGGTTGTTCAATAGTGCGTTTGTATCGTTGGAATTGTTCTTCCTTCGTAACAAATGTGATCGCGTCTTCTAAATTGTTTATTTCTTTCGTGCGTACCATTTGTTGGAAATTGTACGGAAGATTTCGAACATAGGTAGCTAAGCTAAGCTTTTGAAAGACAGAACTCAAGGCTTCTTTCACTGCACGCGAGTCTGGAAGTTGTCTCAATTTAGACATTAATAAAGATTGACATTGCAAAATTCGATTGCTAAAACTAATTAAAGATTCATTTTTCGAGTCGTAATTTAAATGTATCAAGTCCTGTTGTAAGGTATCTAAGTCGCGAGGATCACCGAAAGTTTGAAGAAGAATTTCTTTCATACTTGTCCAAGAATTTACTTCTAACCGGGTGGAAATATTAATTTGCGCTTGACCTTGCAATTTGTTTTTTATTGCTCGTAACAGAAACTTATTTTGTACTTCATTGTTTGATGCGTAATTTGTTATCAATTCATCACTTGCATCTATAAAATCGTTCAATAAAGATGGAGTACCATCAAAGTTAGGTATTACATCGATAAACATCTTTAGTAATTGATATTGAGAATTTGTTGGAGTCGACATATTTTCGATCTCGTTTATAAAAAAAAAATAAAATAAAATAATTTGAATTATTGATATAATTCAAGTACATACAATTTTTCTGTTTCTCCGAATTTATTGACTGAATATCAATAAACCGTAAAACCCTTGGAAAGCATATCCAAAACTGAATTTATTGAATGCATATCAGTAATTCAGATAGTTTTAAGATTTGAATTGAATTAATTGAACAAATATCATTATGATGTTGCTTATTGTATCAATAGGAAAGGAGAATGCGGACAAGAAAAGAAGACTCACAGACTTACCAACAACTCGAGGTTCCAAACAGGGAAATGTGTCGAACTGGGTCTATTCTTGGTCCTGGTTCCAATTTCGATAGTGTCTTGATGACTGAAGTCACTCACTGGATGATTCTGTCCTCGATGGATGTGAATTCGTTCCAATGGACACTATCCTACCGACTGCGCCAATTTTGATGTTGCTTATTGTGGACACTTAACGATTAAATGACACACTGGATAAGAACACTTGTTTTATTGATATAAGTTACTTGTACAAAGTATAATTCTGCTCTGGCGATGAGGAATCTGGATTTGTATTTATACGATTCCTTATCGCTTATAAATGCGTCAATAAGATAAAGACATTTGACATAATAATATTTGTCATGCATAAATAACATGGTATTGGTAAAAATATATAAGGTCCGGGCATTAGGTCACTACGTGTAACTCTGAATAGGCGAGAACGTGTGTATTTGTAGCAAGCTTTTGGTTCTTTATCAACTAGCTGATTCTGAAACGTAGCTCTAGAGAGAGGTAATTGTCCTGTAATTTTGTTGGATAGGGAACGATGGAGTTGGAGCGTTTATATCGTTGCCACATAGATTTTTTCTTTAAACACATATTATGAAGTTCCTTGCTTGTCCACTGATGTGTATGTATCCGTGCATGTTTGACAGTTGGGATGAACATAGGAATCACATTTTCAATAGTACCGAGCCAGCTGTGTCAAAGTACCTCCGGATCATTCCTGTCTGAACAGTCCTGAAGCCAGTCTATATTGGGCAAATGCTAGTTCATATATCGGCTCTGCGAAAGTTAATTTTTTTTTATGTTGGAGTTTGTATTGATATTATTTGAGATAAACTGCATGCTGAATTAAACACACACATGGTCTGAAAAAACCTAGGGGGGGCTGATAAGATTTTCCACATTGGTTATAACAAGATTGGTTATAACAGCTCGAAACCTTGTACATTCAGTAACATGTTGCGGGAGAACATCATGTTAGGAAAATCCGGAGTGGAGTCTTCCGTGTTTTGGGTTTTGGATAAGGGCCATGTGATTTTTGAAAAGTTAAAGTCTCCAATGACATTTTCAAGGGAGCTGCTTAATGTCTCAATTTTTTCACACAGCAGCCGTTTGGAATCCTCAGCAATATATGGAAAGTAGCAAAGGATGGAAGCTTGATTGGTAGCACTAGACAGTCGATGTTAGGTAGGATGCAAGATAATTGAGTGATGTTAGTGAAGGTTGGTACTAAAAAAAGTACACACTCCTCCACCACGCCTTTCGACGCGATCAGAGAGGAATAATATGTAACCGGGTAGATCTATATCAGCATCGTGTATGTTGGGTGAGAGCCATGTCTTAGTAGGGAGAATAATTTGCATATTACAAAAGGTGACTGTGTCTGGCTAAGAGAGACGCGAGTTTTTTGAGGTTTGGTGGATGGATTTCTTTTTGGAGAGTTATTTTTTTTGATAATTCAAGATTTACCAGTCTGGGCTTCTGATTCAATAGACACAATACAAGATACTGGGTACGATTTGGTTTCAATGTTTGGCTGGCGATAATAGGTCCTATAATTGAAGTATCTTTGTGGTATTAAATATTGAATGTTTCCACAAAATGACATTGAGATATTTTTGGATGATATTCCGTTGGCTTCAGGACAAAAAATGTTTTTCCAGCAAGATGGTACACCTCCCCATAACACTAGGATAGTAACGGAACACCTTCACAACAAATTCGGAGAAAATTGAAATGCAACAGATGGTCCAGTAAGATGCCTTCCAAAGTCACCAGATTTAACCCCCCAGTTCTTTGTTGAATTTCAAAGTATATTTCTTTTAAAGCCGCTATTTATTTCATTACACAGGTTGTCCCAAAATACCTGCATTCCCCTTAAGGTACTGATTCTACGTGCAAATATAGTAAGAAAACTTCATATGAACTTTTTCCTTCCGAAAATAGTTCCTAAAGGAGCCACGGCTCTCTCAAGATGGCTGCTAAATGTTGGTTTTTAATGATTGATTGCCCAAAAAATGTATTTCATCCATAGCTGGAGAAACGAGGGATAATTACCCTTTTCTTCAATTTTTTTTAGTTAACATTTTTAGTTTTGTAAGACTGCATGCATGTTTGTGTTTTATTTTATTTCAGAATATATGTATCCTCAAAAAAATCAAATGACTAAATATGAGAAAAAGACATAATAAAATAATTTATTATTTTAGTGTTTAAGTTGATATAGATTGGGCAGACGTTGTACTTTGGTGCAACGAATTATTTATCCTATATGTATGTAATTTGTATGAAACCTGGGCATAAATAAATATATTTATTACTATTATTACTATTTATACTATTATAAGTGAGCAAAAATAAGCGAATTACTTTATCAACTATTTTTTCAGGTCGCGTTGTGAGATTTTTTCTTATTATTATTTGTTATTACTATTCATCATTGCATTGTTAGAGCTGGAGGCCAGCTTTCTTAGGTGGGGGAGATATGTTACAAATGGCCAATTTTATTATTTATTTTAAATTTTATTTGCTGCAACGCCCAGTATATTATTTTTATTTAACCAAAACCAGGTCATGAAAGTAGGATCATATTGTTGATGTTGCGAAAAGATGGTAAACAAATTAATTGCTGAATAAGAGTTATTACTGATGATGTCGGAATTCATGACCGTGGCGGAGAGACCGGGAGGTTGTAGGTAGTTGTGTTTTTAGGGTTGTCGAGACAAGACGCCTCAAGGGTTACCCCCTCAGGGCCACTCAGGTTTAAGTACATATCTTCGCCCCAAGTTAGACTGACCCCTCCATTTTTCTAATCGTCGTATACTTATTTTAATAAACATTGTTATTGTTGGAACCTTATCACCATGTTTTAATTTATTAAATACCATCCTTATAAATAAAATCCTCTCGTGTACCAAGCGAGTCATTTATCTTATTAAAGTAAACTTTTTAATATAACTTATACCAGGCGAATCAACTATCCAGTAAAATAACTATATTAGAGTGTCTTAGTATTTATCTCATTAAACTCAACCGCTAAGTCATGACATATGGTAGAGGTGTTAAACCCTGATCATGACAATCTTAATATAATATTTGTTTCACAATACCAACCAAGAAAAACATTTAAAAAAATTCAAATTTCTGCTCTTTTTAGGGAACATGTCGTCGATGGAATATAAGCATATCCGCCTTAGTCTTCCTCACAGTTTACAACATAATGCTAACGGTAAGGCTAATGTACGTTCCGAATTGCACAAAACAATATTCGCCTATCCAGAAACCTAAAATAATTTACCAAAAATGTGATAACGATAAAGAGAAACCACCTGACAAATATTTTTTGAACTTAGACTTAAACCTGGGTAGATGGGACAACAGGCTCAAATACAAACTCTTCGATAACATTATCGTAGGAAACAAGTACGCCATTTTAAATGATCTTTATAAAACTTGCTTGGCGACGCAAAGTTCTTTAGAAAAAATTGCCTCTATCATAGAAGTGGCAAACCACTGGAATGGGCCTATTTCATTGGCTACATTTGCTGCAAGTGAAGAAGAACTAAACACTGTACTGTTGTATATATTATATTTAAGAAAATGTGATACCAGAATAAAAGACAGAGTTGCTTTCCACATTCTTATTACTAAGGAACGCCGACCGAAGATGTACGAGGTTGATTCGGTCAAGTTAGAAGAACTAGACTGTGACAATCCTGTGGGAGTCTTGCAGCATTTGGTGAACAGTTTAAATAGGGGTGCTAATAAATGGAGGACAAAGTTACCTTATCCTCAGAACCACTTAAGGAATTTGGCGAGGAAAAACTGCCAAACCAAGTACGTCTTCCTAACAGATGTTGATATAATACCTAGCAGGGGTATGGCCGAAAGTTTGGACGTGTTTTTGGACAAGCCCGATTGCAGGGGACGGTGTGCCTATGTTATCCCGACATACGAACTAGACGAAAGGGTTCTTTTCCCTCCTAATAAGACTGAATTAATTCGATTAGCAAATAAGGGCCTAGCTAGACCGTTTCATCATAAAGTTTTTATTTATAATCAGTACGCCACCAATTTCTCAAGGTAAGTTTGGCAACAGTAATGCTATTATATGTATGGAGTTATAAACAGACATTGTTGAGCCTGTACAATATATAAACGGTCATTGTGAAGCCCAAAATGATACTGTTGAGCCCTGGTTCGGGCTCAACGTATCGAGGTGTATACCAGCACCATTTGGTTAAATATGGTCTTGGGCACCGTACGCAGATTTTAAGGAGGGCTCAACAACGTACTATTCACATCTTCATGTATATCTTGATTAGTTCTCTCATGTACGTTGCAACCAGTAGGAAACATGTAATATCAGACACAGTGTATATATATATTTGCCTATACGTGGTTTACAATCATTTATGAAGACCGAATTCAAATTTAAAAATTTTTCACACTGTACTCTTAAACCAAACTATGCAACAATAAGTACATGTTAGTGTTTTTGGTATTGCATATTTAACACTCCTCGATTTTACATTTCAAAATTAAAATGCCAAATTGCATCCAATGCTACATTAAAAATAATAAATAATCTCTCTTAATTTGACAAAAATTTCTTCACCTAACGGATTATCTAGTATATCAATAATATTTTTCAATGAATGGATATACTCAGTTAGCGTTCTGCGTTAATGAATACATCTTTTATAAAGTGATTTCTTCAATATATACGTTTTCACGAGGTGCGCAAAAAATGTTTCACGGTAGCATTCTTCTCTTCAGAAATCAGCGCCCAAATTTTCATCACAACATCCATTACATATCGATGACAGTATACTCCATATTTAAAATCAAATAGGCGTAGGTATTTCACATTTAAGTTATTGACTCTAAACAAATATCAAAAGAAACGTTTTTTTCGCTTATGTTAATAAGTTGTGTCTACTGACGCGACGGTAGTTTCTAATTTATTGTACTGTCCTTTCTAAAATATATTTAAACGTTGCGAATTAGACTCCTGATATAGAACACTTTTTGCTTAAAGTAGTTTCAGGAACATGATCTTTGCTACTTCTGTTAAGTATTCTGTTAAGTATTGCAACCTTTTGTAACATTAACGAATCATTTGAAAAATTTTGCAGATGGCAAAATAACTTAAATGAAGAACTGGATATACATATTAGTCACCCCGTCACCAACTTCGAATTTCTCTATGAACCTTTTTACATAGCACCAGACACGGTTCCGCCACATGACGAAAGATTTATTGGATATGGATATACGAGGAATAGCCAGGTAAACTATGTTTTTTCTCCAACTTCTATGAAGAGTTGTGTAAACTTTTTGAAAATAAACCTTTGACCATTAGCTAGATTATAGTTGCGTTGGTAATTACGCAATTTTGAATTTGTGAAACAGTGGATTTGAGGAGCGATGATTTTGAATACGGAAAGTACTTTGACAATCATCGGATCTAACTATACATATACAGATTGAGGCGATTGCAGAAGATATGTTTTCATTTCTTTTTTAATGAAAATATCCGTTCTTGGTTTTTAAATCGCTTTAATAATTACCACAACCATATTTATTTATTTTTCCTACATATATGAATCAAAATAATATGTAGTTACTATTGGATAATATGAGATAATCAAAACACATTTTTCTGTTTAAAATAACTTAATAAATGTTTCTAGTTAAGATTATCTACTTATCAGGGACACGTGGGAATAGAAATACTAATTTAATATCGATTTTATATTTATTCAGAGCAAGAGCAATAAGTACCTTACCGTTTATCTATAGTTTCCACAAAATAAATGTACTTAGGTATCTCTAGTCGGCAGGTCAAAGCGGTCATCCTGGTCGCGGTCATTTACTTAGGACACAATAGTCTGATATCTACAGTCACTAACCCTGCGGGATGTAGGGAGTGGTTGCAGATTTCTCCCCGTAAGGTGTCGGAGGACACGAAGAGATTGTCCAACATCGAAAAACTGGAAAAAAAATCAAATCGAATAGTATAGTAAGCGACGCACACCAACCTACCCCAACTCAAAAATCTTAAATGGCAACCCACTGCTTGTGATAAAAAACCCCATTTTTCCTAAATTTATATTATTTTATTCCAGTTTCAGTAAATGTTATGAGATTTAGGTGAATTATAATACGTTATATTTTAAATAACTCGGTTCATCCTAATTTTAAAAAAGTCTAAAAGTCGACGATAATCGAGCTTACAAACGCTAAGGAATGCAGAAATTAATCTTGCTAAATAAACAGAACCTATCTATTGTCACGGGAAATTAGTCACTATGCAACCCTTAGTCTCGGTTAGTAATCCAATGCCCGGCCACACATCTGGCACCAGTAGAACGAGGTCCTAAGCTCTTGGCGTAGGCATGTAAAAGCTAATCTATTATGTAAACAAAACCTATCTCCACGGGAAACTAGCCACTATACAGCCGGAGACTCGGGTCATAATCTAATGATACCTATGCCTTCTTTGTTAGTTTCACGCGAAATGGGTAACGTCACAGGGAAAAATCATATAAATACTGAACCCAAAACCGCAATCGGGGAGATTTCCCAAGACTACATAGTGACTAGTTGAGTCGTGAATCGACACCTGTCACGCTTCTTCATAAAATTCCTATCGACGAGACGGACTTAAAACCCCGTTGTGACAAGCTGATATCGTGAATCCACACCGCACCCACTTTTCCCTCGATACTACGCATCGTATTAAAGTAAAACCGAATTTACCATACGCGACGACGTTTCCATACACGTATTATCTGTATGCATCTTAGAAGTAGTGTCCGCGGGGCGCCACCAGACGTCACGACGCCGTTATCAAATATGAGTTCCAGCGAAGAACCGGTTGGGGAATCCGGGGGAGAGGTTACCTCTAACTTCACCGTAGTTCCGAGACTAGGTGAGACATACCCATTTACGTATTCAATATTAACTTCACGAAGTAAAAATGACAAATTACGACTCTATCCATTTATCGGCGCTGTGGTACTATTTAACTATTTTACTATTTTACAATTTTACTATTTTACTATTTATGTCTGTTAATTTAAATCATATTTAAGGGAATTTATTACCTACTTAACCATCTGGTATCTCGGCCGTTATGCTAAACGTTGCATAGTTTTTAACACCAATTATCTCTGGTACGTTCATTGCATGTACGAGTGATGATGGTCGGGCTGTCGAGTTTTACAAGCCTCCAACACGCTTTTGAAATATGCCATCGGGATTATTGCTGACCGACCCTTTGGGGTTAACCATGAGCGTCCTTTAGCGGTAATCTCGGTGGTACTCCGTCTAATGTATTCATGGCCACAGTATCTGTACACTTTCACTATGTTCCTTCATGTCTACATACACTATATAAATCTACGATTGGCAATAAGTGGTTTCCTATTGACGGGGGGTACTAACAACGTCATTAAACGAGAGACAGATGTCTTTCACAATAAATACAGAAACAGTTGTTTCGTATTTGCGACGAGTTATGTAACCTAAAGAATCATAGTGAGACTGTCAGCGACAAAGGCCCGGTAATTAAACAGCGAGATTTGTTTTCCTTATCAGGCGATTGTGTCACTGGTCATCCAATGAAATCGTACGAGAGGGGTTCCTCTCCGCCTATGGCGAAGTATTGTCATTGGCACATCTGCCTAGATCTTATATAAATCATTTTTGACAGTTGTCCCTAAATGCAAATAAATTGGTTTAACCATTTCGAGAGTATTCATTCACTAATCGTTTTTCTTTCAGAAGGTAAATTAAAGTTAAAATTAAAAATTATTTATTTAATAAACCGTTTATAATGTTCAAAATGATTTCCATTATTTTCCAGACAAAAATATAGTCTGTTTTCAAACTCCTGTCTGATGTTTTCAAATACCTCTTTAGGAATAGACCGGCATTCTTGAATTATTTTTTGCATCAGTCCATAGAAGTTAGATCTGGTGATCTTGGAGGCCACTCAATGGGGCCTCTTCTGCCAATCCACTGATATGGATAATGTCATGTAACCACTGTCTAACTGGGAATACGTAATGTGGAAGCGCTCCATTATATTGAAAATGTGTAAAATTTTCAGTTAATGAATGATTCTCGTGGGCGTACTTCTCAAACGCTTTTTAATGAGGTATCACAAGGGGGTTGCCATTTAAGATTTTTGAGTTGGAGTGGGGGATTAGGGTAGGTTGGCGTGAGTCGCTATGCTCTCCCCCTTCATATCACCAAAATGGTTTCGAGCGATTTTTTATATATTCATTACTTCCGGAGATATATCGATCGAAAGTTGTTTTTTAATTTTTATAATTTTAATCATGATCCAGCTTCTTTTTTTTTTTGTTAAGTGCCGTATCCCTAAGAGATCTGATAACTATAATATTATTGGTTAAACAGGGAGCTTTTTTCTTATAAATCGTGTACATTTTCACTAGCACATAAATATCGTTAAAAATATGAGTTCCTTTAGTCGCCCTATTATAATTTCCACTACTATCTACAACATAATATATTAAATAAGACTGATAGTCGAGATAGCGTACCTGCCTCTCACACAAAGGTCCCGGGTTCGATTCCCGGTCGTGGCAATGGAAAATACTGTGAGAGGGAATTTTCCATTATACACGGATATTGCATGTGAGTCCCTTGTCTTTAAATGTGTAGCCCCCTCCCGGACAAGGCTCTTCTAGAGCCTTCTGGGAAAAAGGGGGTCGTAATTACATGTGGTGTATTTATATTTATTTATTTATAATGTCGCATTTTTAAAATTGATGCTTCAATTCTACAATTATCTTAACAGCACAATAAGTATAACTTATAATCTAATTACATCTCATGATTTATGAACATTGACTTTATGTGATGGCGCGTGGCGTCTCATTTGGTTGCATGTTAGCATATCGGTGTATTTGTATCTTGATAGATGATAAAACACAAAGAACACAAAGACGTCCCCGCACATTGTAATCTAATGTTGACATTCAGTCTGGATTGAATACCTTCAATTGTACTTGGTTAAGCGAATCGATTTCATAAAAATACTGGGTACTTATTGATAATTATTTACGAAATACATACCTACAATTCATTTCCACGTGTTCCTGAATGGTTGGTAATTTTAACTGGATACATTTATTAAACAAGAACATTTTTAATAAAACATTTATTTTTTTTAAATTATGTTATATTAAGTAACATTTTGATTTATATGTAGGGGAAATAAATAAACATTATTATATTGTCAAACATCTCCAACAAGAACAACTATAGTACTAGCTTATTGTTCTTATAGCAGATTTGTGAACATTTTATTTACTTAACAGTTATTACATAATGAATATTTGTTTAAGAAATAAATAGCTATTTGTATGACAAGGGAGAAAAGGTCATAATTTCCTCCTGCCGCGGAGGGCATCAATATCCAAGGGAGGAAATGGCACTTTGCTCCTGTGTAATACATATGATTTTTTCTACGACCATTTACAGTGTTTTACATTGGTTTTACATATATTTTATTATATTTTCTTATGCATGACAATCAAAAAACCAAATGTGTCAAAATGTCATAATAGGTATTTAGATAAGTAAAAATTGTTAAAAGTCAAAGTACATGGAACGTTGCTAAGGTTGCTTCTAGGGAGGCAAAGTATTTTCCTCCCGAGGGAGGAAAAGTACTACTTTGCTCCCTGAAATGAGGGAGCAAAATATTATTTTCTATGTAGGGAGTAGAAAAAATATGTTTTTTTTTTACCTTTTTTAAAATTTGCATTAACTAATTTTTTGAATACCGTTGCCTACTATTTTTTAATAGAGTGTAATATAATGCTGCACTTTAAAATATTTGTATCAATTTGAAAAGAGCAGATAATTTCTATAATACACACTTTGGATCTAAAAATTAAATTTTATATCGATCCACCAGTAAATAAATATTTGCAAATTTTAGTTATCAAAGTCGCGATCACTGTTGCCGAAACGTAACTCTCTCCACCTCCTTAACTATATTCGGTATGAACAAGGATAATACGTGATGCAATTTAATTTTCAGGTGTACGAGATGTTTGTGGCTGGATACGAATTTTTGGTATTGTCACCTATATTCACTTGCCATTGGGGCTTGCAAGTAAAGCGCACACGACCACCTTGGAGGGAGCATCAAAATAATTTGAATAGGAAACAGTTCGATGGGTTCAAGAAAGAAATTTTTGCTCGATACAACAAGGATCCTCTCAATATGATGACTTCTCGAAAAACTTGACATTTGCCGGAGCTTTTAAACAACATTGGTTTTTACATTTTGTGATTTTTTGATGTACTATTTACTTTTGTGCAATAAATAATTCTCTTAGAACAGAAAGATGGATGTGTTTTTAACAAATTAAAATTTATTTATTTATTTATTTAAGTATTTAGTGTTGCCTATTTACACACTGGAGCTATATTTTTTTAATTCACAGTCATCTAGAGACTGAACGCGAGGCAGGTAACAGTGCCGAATTCAGATCGCTACAATTAATTAATGTGTACGTACTATCGCGGCCAAAAAAAAGTAATCGATTTTTTATCAAGTAGTATGTTTTTTCGAAAAATTTTCCTTTGTAAATGGGAGTGTTTACATCAGATATGTCAATTAAATTATTTTGACAAGAAATCATTGGTGGGGTCGTATTTATTAAAAAAAACTAATAAGAAATAAGTTGTTAATATTTTTTAATTATAAGAAAACAATTAATTAGTATGGTTTTGAGAGAAGCAGAAAAAGCTACATCATCACCACACTTGGAGAAGGGTGGTCTTAACAACGCATGGCAAGTCAAATTAATTGCAGCAAAGGCTCAATTCAAAAACTAAACAAAAAGACAGACCTTCCGCTATTATTTGTTTTGTACAAATATTCTTCATCAAACTTATGACTCCTGGGACGGTAAACTCGCAGTTGACCATTGTAGCAGGACTGAAATATATTTTCGTCGGAAAGACCACTCTCTCCCAGATCTTATTCATTAATAAAAGTATTAGCAAACTGCATTCTTGCCTCTTTATTATCATCTGTTAGTCGGTGTTTTTTAGCACTGGCACAGTTAAATAGACCTTGCTCTCGCAACCGTTTTCTTGCTGTCCTAACAGACGCTGGGAAGTTGGTTTGCTCTTTGGCTTCAATAGAATTAGAAAATGGGTTTAAATTCACATTGTCGTTTTCTAGATAACTCTTTCTTGGTCGCCCAGAACCCACTGCCCTGCTCAGATCATGAGTTTCTTTCCACTTTTTGTTTAGTTTTTGAATCGTGTGCTTTTGCTGCAATTAATTTCACTTGCTATTCGTTGTTGAGACCACCCTTCTCCAAGTTTGGCGATGATGTAGCCCTCGATGTAGCCTTTTTCTTCTTCACTCAAAACATGATAAGGCATGATTATTATAATACAAAATTTATTTTGGCTTAATATGACAATGACGTTGACACTAATAAAAAAAATATTGGGATTGATGCGACACTGAATAGAACCATAATTACAACGGGAAAATCAGTCGATTACTATTTTTCGGCCGCGATAGTACAGTCGGCGCCACCCAAATGTGAACGCATTTTGGTTGTCATGGAATTTTCTTCTGAATTTCATTGTAGTAAGTCATACTTTGTTTAGTGGCGTAACACAGAGAGGATATATTGACAGAAAATAATATTACTTTATTATTTTCTGTTACCATAATAGTAATTGGAAGGACGGAAGCCGACACGAATAATATAATAATAATAATAATAATAATAATAATAATTTATTTACCAAAAAATATACATATCAATAAAATCATAATATAGGTATAGTAGATTATTTTACATTTACATTGGGTAAATAAATAGAGAAACCCACAAAGGAATTTCCTTGTAGTGGGTAGGGCTGCTCTTATCAATTTAATTGAATTAAAATTTAAGTATAAACCTCATGCACTCAAAAACAGTCGTGTATGATTAAGATATAAGAAAAATATCAAGAGAAAAAATATGGTATACAGTGAAATTTGTACAGTGGGAGGTCTCCATTCTACAAAAGTAATACTTGTAGGTAGAATAATTAGCCTTCCACGTATACGATCCACATACAATCTTAATTTCCCTATACTAATACTAATAGATATGATATAATTTTTATTCATTTAGCAATCCAAGCACATATTCGTGTCTATTTATATTATTTCATAAGTTTTGCTTTTCCTAGCAATGATTATCCCAATTTCAGTTTAAAAGTTGTAAATAGTGTAAAAGTTTAAAAGTTGTAAAGACTTCAAAAGTAATTCAAAAGTTTAAATAGTTTAAAGGTTCAAATATAGTAGGTATTTTTTATGTCTATCAATTTGTGTACTTCTATTCTTGATAATGTGTACATCCATTTTTTAAGTCTGTTCTTGAACATTTGCACTGAGTTAATTCTTTTTATTTCAGGTGGTATAATATTGTATAATTTTGGCCCAAGATAAATATGTGATCTTTGTAAAATCGTTTTCTCTGGTTTTGGAACCTGATACGAATTGATCTTATGTCTTGTTTGGTGGTAATGCTCTATTTGAAATAATTCTCCCTTTTTTTGGTGTTGTCTTACCAAGAGTGAGTAGAAAAAAATTTGTCTGATGTCGAAAACTTTACTTTCTTGATAGAGTTCATTAGTAGGGTACGTGTATTCCTTCTTATAAATTATTTTTAGTATGTATTTTTGTATTATTTCCAGGTTATGTAGGTGGTTGTTTGTGGCTCCACCCCATACAATTATCCCGTATGTTAAATGGCTTTCAACTAAAGAAGAATATAGAATTTTTAAATGGTCTATTTTAAGTATTTGTGAAAGATGTTTAAATTTATGTAGGAGAGATCTAAGTTTTTGTACTAGGTAGTTAATATGTATATTCCATTTTAAGTTACTGTCGATGTTTATGCCAAGATATTTAATGTTGTGGGTGAGCTTAGGATAAGAATAACGATACACTGAAGCGTTTTGATTTAGTTTATTGTAATACCGAATATCGAAGTGTTCACTACAATCGCAGGAGACAGACTAACTAGTAAGTAACATGAAATATTGAAAGTACCTAACCTCGGGAATGGTAATTAGAGCAAGGATGCCTAAGCTGGTTGTCAACATTCTAGGTTCGTGGAAAAGAGGTATAAGGAATTACCCAATTATGGAATAATCTTATAGTCTAGGAAGGTAGGATGTTTATGTGCAATTGTTAGACACGATATGGTTAGTAGAGGGATTTCTTAATTGAGGTATTCGGAGAAGGCAAAGGAATTGTTATGATGTTAGGCTCTAAACGTTATAAACTAATATATACAATATTTACATACAGAGGTAATGGTGGAAATTCCTAATGCTTAAATGCCATATTTACAAGTATAACTATTTACAGTGTATTCCTTCTAAACCTGAACAACTTATAGCGTTTGCAAGTACAGAGTAGTGGAGACGTCTGTCACCACAGTACCCCCCTGCTAGTGTTTGAATCATTAGAACCCGCATTGAAGTCTGTCCGGAAAACGAACACGTCTTCCTGATTTTGTTGTGTTCTTTGATGTTATGGAAGTTGGTTTTTCACTGGGTGGTGGTAAGTCCAGAAGGAGCGAGGATTTATCCTTTAGAGACCGTGTAAAATTTGCGTCCTTGTTGGTATCTTCTGAGGTCGATGGAATAGTGTGAGGGTTATCAGAGTCGTCGGTCATGATGTATGCTGGTTTGAGCCTATCGATTGAGATTGTTACATCACGACCTTTTATGTGTACCACAAATGTCTTTTCTGAGCGTTTTAAAACTCTGTAGGGACCATCATATGGGTGTTGTAATAGCTGTCTGGGGCTGTCATGACGTACAAAGACTCGATCGGTGGTAGACAAATCTTTAAAGACAAACGATGGTCTTTCTCCATGGCGAGATCCTGCAGTGGGTCTCAGGTTGCGCAAGTGTTGACGCAGTTCTTTGACGAATTCTGCGGTGTTATCTGTGTGGCCACTAGGTTGATGCGAGCCCAGAAATTCTCCGGGAAGTCGTAGCGGTTGACCGTATACCATATCTGCTGCTGTCCCTTGTATATCCTCTTTGTAAGCGGCACGGATACCCAGGAGTACAGTGGAGAGAGCTTGAGTCCATCGGTCCTGCTGACACATGATTGCTGCTTTCAATTGTCGGTGGAACCTCTCGACCATGCCATTGGCTGAGGGATGGTAAGCAGTAGTTCGAAGATGAGTTGTACCTAGCAAACGATTTAGATGCTTGAAAAGATACGACTCAAATTGCCTGCCTTGGTCGGTGGTAACTCTTAACGGTGTACCAAAACGTGCGATCCAGTTGTCATAGAATGTTCGTGCTACGGTTGCTGCTTCCTGGTCTTCCATTGGTACAGCTTCCGGCCATCGTGTAAAGCGGTCCACCATGGTCAGGCAATAACGGAATCCCTCCGATGGTGGCATGATGACGATGTCCAAGTGAATATGTTCGAACCGAGCTGATGGGGGTGAGAAGCTGCCGATGGGTGCCGAAACGTGCCGTGATATCTTTGACCGCTGGCACTGGAGACAGCTGCGGGCCCATTCTCTGCAGTTTGACTTAACTGACGGCCATACATAACGCTGGGTTATGAGCTTGACTGTCGCGTTGATTCCAGGATGTGATAGTCGGTGAACAGTGTTAAATGCAGCTCTTCGGAAGTCCTGAGTGATGTAGGGTCTAGCTGTTTTCGTTGAAATATCGCAAAAGACTGAGGCTTCTGCACCCGGAATACGTACGAGCTTCAGCTGAAGGCCTGATGACTTGTCTAACAGCAGTTTCTGAAGTTCTTTATCACTCTTCTGTGCAGTTGCTAGTGCCTCAAAATCGAGTGTAGCCTTAACCTCCTCAACGCGAGATAGGGCATCGGCTACCACGTTGTTTTCTCCGGAAATGTGGCGAATGTCCGTGGTGAACTGACCAATGAAATCTAGGTGGCGAAACTGTCGAGGTGAGCACTGCTGATTTTTCTTCTGAAAGGCAAACGTAATAGGCTTGTGATCTGTGTATATGGCGAATGGTCGTGCTTCCACCATATAACGAAAGTGTTTCACCGCGAGGTAAATGGCAAGTAATTCGCGATCGTACGCTCCATATTTAGACTCGGCAGGGCTAAGCTTCTTGGAAAAGAAGTCTAATGGTTGCCAACTGTTGAAGAGCCGCTCCCACGGCGAAGTCGGATGCGTCAGTAAAAATAGCTAGAGGTGCGTTCGGCTCGGGATGGGATAGCAAAGTTGCTTGTGCGAGACTCTCTTTGCTTGCCTCGAATGCTTGGATGGCTTCGGGTGTCCAGTTGATGGGAGTTTTACCTTTAATGTTGCCCTGAAGAAGCGCATTGAGTGGAGCTTGGACTTCTGCAGCCTTCGGTAAGAATTTTCTAAAAAAATTTATCATACCCAGGAACTGCCGAAGCTTCTTTACAGTGTCTGGCTGCGGGTAATTTCGAATGACGTCAACTTTTTCCGGTAGCGGGCGAGTACCTATGCCAGATACCAGATAGCCGAGAAATTTCACTTCGGGCTGGCCGAAAACACATTTTGCCGGATTGATAACTACTCCGTACTTCTGCAAGCGTTGGAATAAAATCTCGAGGTGCTGGAGATGTTGCTCTAGTGATGTCGATGCAATTAAAATGTCATCTATATATACGAAGCAGAATTCCAGACCCTGTAGCACTTCGTCGATAAATCTCTGGAAAGTTTGTGCTGCGTTTCTGAGGCCAAAGGTCATGAAGGTGAACTCGAATAGGCCAAATGGTGTTGTGATTGCCGTCTTCGGTATATCTTCTTCGGCGACAGGGATCTGATTGAAAGCGCGCACTAGGTCTATAGTAGAGAAAATAGTCTTGCCGCGCAGCGCCTGCGAGAAATCTTGAATGTGTCGCACTGGATATCTATCTGGGCATGTTCTAGCGTTGAGAGCTCGATAATCTCCGCACGGTCTCCACTCGTCGGTGTTCTTTTTGGGAACTAAGTGCAAGGGTGATGACCATGAACTCTTGGATGGACGTGCTATACCCAGATGCAGCATGGCTTCAAACTCCTTTTTCGCTACTCTCAACTTTTCAGGAGCGAGTCGACGGGGTTTTTGGGAAACGGGTGGTCCTGGTGTAGTGATGATGTGATGCCTTGTAGTATGTTTGATTGCTTGGGGAGTTCCACCTGGTCGCGTTATATCAGAGAACCGCTGCAACAAGTCATGGAATGGCGATGAACCCGAAATTGTCTTGATTCTTGGAATCTCACACTCGGTTACCTCTCCGCGCGCAGTGAGTCGAGTCTCTGTGTCTAAGAGTCGCCGATTCCTCATATCCACTAGGAGTCCATAGTGTGCTAGGAAATCTGCACCAATGATTGGTTTCGACACGTCAGCGATAACGAATCTCCACGGAAATTGCCGGCGTAAGCCGAGGTTTAACACTAGGTTAATTGTCCCATACGTCGCGATTGAGGTACCGTTTGCTGCGGAAAGTTCATAGCTAGATTTTTCTCGCGGCTTAGGTAGTTCAGCATGAGGATATACGCACAGGTCGGCTCCGGTATCGATGAGGAATTTAACATTAGACGCACCATCGGTGACAAATAGGCGGCGTGAAATCGGGCTCGTGTCATCGGCCGCCATTAATGACTGCCCGTCTCGTTTCCCGCTTCTTCAGTGTGAAAGTTACAGGGTTGGTCGCACTTTTTCGCCTGTCTTCCATATTTCCAATGGTACCAACACATACTATTTTCGCGTGTACTGTTACTCTGCGATCTTCGGCGTGAACGTGAATGCGCACGATAACCTGAGCGCGAGCGGTGACGCGGTTGAGAGATGTGATTTACCTCTAAGGCTGCGACTTTCCTAAGTACCATTGCAAGTGTTTCCTCTATCTGCTCCATCTTAGAGAGTCTTTCTTCGATCTTGTCTAATTTAGATATCGATGGTGGTGGTAATGAATAAGTGTTGGTGGATGCGGTCGTTTCGGCGATGTTGTTAAGTGGGCCATATACTTCTGTAACGGAGTCTGCTATGTCAGCTCTCTTCTCAAGCGTGAGATCTTGGTGAGCTACGAGTAACGCCTGCACGTGTTTAGGAAGTCTTCCTAACCAGAGAGTTTGTAAAACGTCCTCAGGAAATCCAGTTCCTGCGAGGGTGCGAAGGTGGCGGAGAAACTGGGATGGTTTTCGGTCTCCCAGGGGTTCGTTCTCTAGGAGCCGACGAGTGTTGTGCTCCCGCGAGGTTCCCATTCTTTTAATTAGCTCTGCCTTTAATAAATCGTATGAACGCTCATCTTTGGGCAATCGCAGAATGTCACGGACCTCCATGGCGTATTTTGCATCTAACGCGGCCAGAGTATGAGTGAATTTTGTGCTGTCTTGTGTTACTCCGGCAGCATCGAAGCTATTTTCAAGCATTAAAAACCAGAATTCGGGATCTGCTGGCATAAACGGCGGTACCTTGACGGCAACCCGGTCTACGGAAGGTGCATCTTTTTTATCACTTGACATGTTTGAACACGGAACGGAACACTTATTATTTTAAAATAATCACGCACGACCAAGGAATTGTCAGTGTCTTAATAATAACTAACGAAGTTTTTTAAAAAAATAACTCACGAAAATTGTCGTATATCACTGAATACTAAGCTCACTTACACTTTAATAGCAAGAAATCACGTCGGGGTCACCAATTTGTGGGTGAGCTTAGGATAAGAATAACGATACACTGAAGCGTTTTGATTTAGTTTATTGTAATACCGAATATCGAAGTGTTCACTACAATCGCAGGAGACAGACTAACTAGTAAGTAACATGAAATATTGAAAGTACCTAACCTCGGGAATGGTAATTAGAGCAAGGATGCCTAAGCTGGTTGTCAACATTCTAGGTTCGTGGAAAAGAGGTATAAGGAATTACCCAATTATGGAATAATCTTATAGTCTAGGAAGGTAGGATGTTTATGTGCAATTGTTAGACACGATATGGTTAGTAGAGGGATTTCTTAATTGAGGTATTCGGAGAAGGCAAAGGAATTGTTATGATGTTAGGCTCTAAACGTTATAAACTAATATATACAATATTTACATACAGAGGTAATGGTGGAAATTCCTAATGCTTAAATGCCATATTTACAAGTATAACTATTTACAGTGTATTCCTTCTAAACCTGAACAACTTATAGCGTTTGCAAGTACAGAGTAGTGGAGACGTCTGTCACCACAATGTTATTAGTAGGGGCAATTATTATTTCTTTAGTATTTACACTTATTAGAAGATTTCCAAGGCTAGGTAAGTATTTACTGTATGATGTAAATGGAATGTAAAAGGTTTTTTTGAAGTTAATAGTCAAAATCCTACTGTTAAACCATTTTATTATGTTGCTAAAGTCCTTCTCTGCTATTGACTTTAGTTTTTCCCAGTTGTCGCTACTGTAATATATAGCGAAACTAATTATCTGTCCCTCTGTTTTAAGCTTGAAAAGATCATTTATGTAAATGTTAAACAATAACGGACCCAAAACGGTCCCTTGAGGCACTCCACATTTAATTGTTTTCATTTCGCTTACGGTTTCATTAATTTTAACACATTGTTTCCGATTATACAGATAGTCATGAATTAGTTTATATGGAGTACCTCGGAAACCAATAGAGTCCATCATTTTCAACAACTGTTTGTGGTCCACCGTATCGAACGCCTTGGCTAAGTCGACAAAGATGCAAAGCGAGGGCTTATTTTCATTTAAGCAGATGTTAATATTTTTTGTTAATTCTGCTATTGCATCTTGTGTCGACTTACCCTCCCTGAAACCAAATTGCTTTTCTGAAAGGATGTTGTATTTTTTGCAATAACTTGTGATTCTCGTCTTCAATATTTTTTCAAAGATTTTCGCTAGATTCGATATCAGGGATATCGGTCTATAATTAGTTGAATCTAGTTTATTGCCATTTTTAAATATCGGTTTGATAATTGCTACTTTTAAGGCAGATGGAAAGATGCCACTTTCAAATGTTTTGTTTATTAAGTAGGTAAGTGGAACCGCTATTTCGCTTGCAATGTCTTTTAATGTTTCTGCCTTGAGCTCATCTATTCCAGGGGATTTTTTATTTTTTAAAGACATAATTGTTTCCGTTACTTCATTTGAGTTTGTAGGTGATAGAAGAAAAGAATTGCTTAGTGATGTTCTATCGTATAAATCGTCGTTCATTGGAATTTTTTTTTGCAAGATTTTCTCCTACGTCAGTGAAGTAATTTACAAAGATATTTGCTATATCAGCTTCGTTATCTGTTATATTTTTTTCATTTGTTAGTATTTGTTTAACTTCTTGCCTGTTTTTTCCCGAAGTAATTTCTTTTACGCAGTCCCACATTTGTTTAGAGTTGTTTTTATTTTCATTAATTTTTTTTTGATAGTACTGCGCTTTAGTATTTTTAATTAGGCTTGTTAATTTATTTCTATATTGTTTATATTGTTGAATGTTTTCATTTGTTGGTTGTTTTTCCATTATCTTATAGAGTGCATCTTTTTAGTTGACTGATTTGATAAGGCCACTGGTAATCCATGCTTTACGCTTAACTTCGCTGTTTTTTATTTTAATTGAGACCGTACATATTTTTACATAATTTCTTATTATTTTGATAAAATTATCAGTAGCCCCATCAACATTGTTGCACGTATAACACTCCTCCCAGTTTTCATTTTGAAGTTTTGATATCAATTCCTTTTTGTTAATATATTCTTTGTCTCTTATTTTTTTAGAATTTGCTTTATTTTCAGAAAAATTCGGGGGAAAAGTCATTTGGAAAATAATTGGATAATGATCAGTTACCTTATTTTTTTAAATTATAGGAACATATTTAATGTTTGGTGTATTGTTTTTAATAAATAAATGATCAATACAACTTTTCGAATTCCATTCTATTCTGGTAAATTTATTTATTGTGGATAAGAAGCCTTCAGCACCTAATACATTTAAATAGTTCTGAACAATTTCATCATCATTTAATATATTAATGTTTATATCTCCAACAAAAACGTGTATATCAACGTCATTTTTACAATCTATTTTAAGTAATTATATAAATTTGCTACGAATGCAATCGCATTGGTGGCTGGGGATCTATATACAGAGGTAATTATTAGGTTTTTATTATTATATTTTATCTGTAATTTTATTATTTTAATGTTTTCTAAATATACTATATGTTTTTTAAATTCAATATGTTCCTTTATGTATATTACCAGCCCATCATTTTGATTCAGGTCACCCTCATTGTAGATCAAATTATAACCGTGAATATTATATAGTGACGTGTCGCGTATTTGCCATGTTTCTGACAATATTATACAGTCGAAGTCTATACTTAGGTCACATAGCTTTACTTTCAGCTCGTCTATATTTTTACTGATGCTTCTTATATTATTATGAAAAATTTTAAAATCTCTACAACTATTATTCGTTAAAATATTCTGACATTTTGTTTTTTGTTCAACTATATGTGTTTCTATATTTTCAAGTTCAAATTCACGTATATATGCTTCCATTGCTAATATGAAACAATTAAATAAATCAGTGCACCAATACGGTACAAAACATTAGGACTATTTATAATTTATTAATTTGGTAAATTTGGTTATTTATAATATTTCCAAAACTAGACTAACATGTAAACAAATACTAATTGAACAAATATTGAACAATATACAATAATACTAATTAAGACTAAACTAACGTTGCATACTCATATATCATATTCCCTAATTACCATTTGTTACTGAATTTGATATAGTTTTAACAGTGGAGGATTTATTTTTGTTTATCTTTTCTGTTACCTCTGGTTTTTTGTTATCTTGCTGCTCTTCCAATACTCCGTCTGATTCCAGTTCTTTTAATATGCGCTTTTCTCTTCTCTGGTGGGGATTCGGGGTTGTCGGTGCATTGTCAGATTTCTGGAGGATTTTTTCACAGTTTTGAATATTTACACACTGGACGTTGTTTGTATTGCCTAATTGATCCACAGTATAAAGATCTTCACCAACAACTATCTTGTTGCCCTTTATGTATGATGTTACTCCTCTTTTTTTTGCTTCTTTCATGTGCGTGACTAGTTTTTTGTGATCAGCTCTATCAGAGGAGCACAAATCATTAGAGATGGCTATATTTTTGCCTTTCAATTTTTTGGCGTTTTTCAGCACCGACTGCTTTTTTTTATAGGATATAAATTCTATTAGGATCGGACTGTTATCTTGATTGCCTAGCTTATAGATGTCATTTATATCGTTTTCAAATATTTCTATCTCGAGTGTTTGACGAAATACTGTTATAATTTCTTCACAAATATCCTCTCCCAAACTACTTATGCCAAATATCACCAAATTGTTTTTACGAACTTTCCTTTCTAGTTGGATGACATTTTCCTGCAACTGGCGGTTATGCAATTTTAGTTTAACTATCTCCTCTTGATGAGCACTAACAACTTTATTAAGATCGTTCTTGATTTCATCTACTTGGGTTTTTAGGTTTTCCTTTAATTCTAGTGATTTTTCATTAAAAGTGCTTGAAATTCTATTAAATAATGCATCCATACAAGATTTCTGTGATTCACTGAATTCGCTCATAATTTGTAGTAAATTATTTTAGTACTGTAGGGTATGGTAGACTTTAGATGTTTTGCCTTCTTGGTGTTATCAGCTTGTGTAGATAGCGAAGTTATTTATTATGGAATTTTTGTGATTACTACTATACTATTTATTTCTCTAATGTGGTTTTCTTACTCATATAATGTACTTACTATCGTGTAATTTCATGTGTTGTTTTAAATAATTGTTTTCTCTTATTTTCGTTTAATTTAAAGAAAAACTTTACCACTGTTTACTATCACAAGTTAAGCTAAAGGCTTTCACACACTAAAAAATATAAAAGAAGTTAGCAAAATAATTAACTAATATGACCTACATGTTAGTGGAAGAAGGTTAATATTAATTATTCCTTTAATTCATTCATGTTTAACGATTGTGAGAAATAAAATGACACAAACTAGCGTATTAACAATAATTAATATATTTCAACGCATACCTAATAATTTATAATTCAGAAAAACATTAATAAAATAAAAATGGTAAAAACTAATCTCTATATTTAAAAATCAGCAATTCGTCAGGCCAGATAGCTTAAGATGTCTTTGTGCTATTCTGAAAGACCCTGGGAATAATGTTTCTTCTTGAGTTTTGACAGCGGTTTCGAAAGGATTCTGATGGATAAATTCGACCAGAGCATTGTCTTTATTCTCATTGGAGACCTTCCCTATACCTTGCCTTATAGATCTTTGCAGTCTTTGTTCTTCCTGCCAGCGCTTTTTTTTATATAAAGTATATAACTTTTAGATCAGAAGGTCCAGAGATCTTGTTAACATCGATCGACATGAAGTCGGTGAGATGCAAATGTGGACCGTGGGGCCTTCTGATGTCATGCAGTGTGCGTTGCCTATACCATGCTGATGAAGGCTAATAAGCCAGAAACCGGTCCATGGGATGGTGACGTGCACTGCCTGATAACAGAAGGAGTCCTTGTTTGGATTAATCCGTCTGGTGAGGCTTATTGCAAATATTAAATTATTTGCTTTCTACATTCGTAGTACTGACCATTTTATCAGTTAAATGTAGATAGTTTGCAAATAAGCTCTGAAAAGAGTATTTATGTCTTTTTAAGACATTAGAGGATTAAGACTGAATAGTAAAATTTATTTTTACTATTTTATCCTATTTTTTTATTTATTTATTATAAATGTACAGGGTCATCACGCGAAAATGTCCTTTTTTGAAATAACTCAGCCATGTTATGACATAGATGTAAAGACATTCTAAACTAGTTTTTTCCACAGAATCAAAATTTTCAGTCAAAAAAACAATAACGAATCGCATTTCAGAAATACGACATAATAATTTCTCTTTTAAATAGAACACTCTGTATATTTTGAAATATTTCGATTCTGCTTCTCTTTCTGAATTCAAAAATGTCAACATATCTTTTGTTATCTCAAATGGTTTCTTAGATATTTAGATTTGATGATATTAAAATCTGATGTATAAATCTGACGATATTAAAATAACGTGACCGATTTTGTTAAATAAATTTTGAAAACAAAGAAAACATTAACCATAATGAGAAAATGATCTCTGAGAAACATAGAATGTTGATTTCATATATTTAATTAACAAAGAAAATATTAATAAACATTAAAAAATTAAAAAAATATTAACAAAGAATTAACAATGTTAAATATAATAAATAATTTTAGATACATTAATGCATATATTCAATTTAGTAATTACTCAATATGTCTACCACTATTTTCATAACAAAGTCTAAACCGCCGTCGATAAATCACCTAAACAATCACAATTATATGATCAGGAATTCTCTAAACAATTTTAAACGGCGGTATAGACTTTGTTGTGAAAATTGAGCAATTATTAAATTGAATAAATGCATTAATGTATCTAAAATTATTTATTATATTTAACCTTGTAATATTTAACATTGTTAATTCTTTGCTAATCTTTTTTTATTTTTTTTAATGTTGGTTAATATTTTCTTTATTAAATAAATGTATGAAATCAACATTCTATGCTTCTCAGAGATAATTTTCACATTATGGTTAATGTTTTCTTTGTTTTCAAAATTTATTTAACAAAATCGGTCACGTTATTTTAATATCGTCAGATTTATATATCAGATTTTAATATCATCAAATCTAAATATCTCAAAAACCATTTGAGGTAACATTAAGATATGTTGACATTTTTAAATTCAGAAAGAGAAGCAGAATCGAAATATTTCAAAATATACAGAGTGTTCTATTTAAAAGAGAAAGTATTATGTCGTATTTCTGAAATGCGATTCGTTATTGTTTTTTTGACAGAAAATTTAGATTCTGTGGAAAAAACTAGTTCAGAATGTCTTTACATCTATGTCATAACATGAAAAATGGCTGAGTTATTTAAAAAAAGGACATTTTCGCGTGATGACCCTGTACAATTATTCAAATTAGCTCATCACAGCAACAGGGGCCTGTGACTCCGAATATCAACATAACCCATAATGAGTAATGACATAATATATGACAGATGGTTTGTAGATAGCGCGTCACCGGCCGCTCTGATGGCTTTCCGTACTAACATTATGTTACTAGAACATTATGTTACTAGTAAAAAAAATTTCACCACGGTGGCGTTCTGTATTAACATTTTTTTTTTTTATTTTTTTTTTATTTAAAGTTTATTGTCGCATCAAACTTGTTGGTTATTAGCGACGTATCAGTTGATATGTACAAAGTATACAGATAAATATAGGTACAGTCGGCGCCACCCAAATGTGAACGGCAAAATTGTATACTGTAATTTACACTTTAAATCATAGTCGCCGTAAAATTTGAAAATAGTTGTCAAATATATTTGTCATAATTTATCAAAAGTAAAAGTAAAGATAACTATGCCAAGACATTTAACTGAAGCGCAAAAAGCGAGGGCTATAGCTAAATTGGAAGAAAATAAGTCTTTGAGTGAAGTGGCTGCTGATTAAATATTGGTAAAAGTTGTATAAGTACTTTATATTTATAAAAAAAAGCGCTGGCAAGAAGAACAAAGACTGCAAAGATCTATAAGGCAAGGTATAGGGAAGGTCTCCAATGAGAATAAAGACAATGCTCTGGTCGAATTTATTCATCAGAATCCTTTCGAAACCGCTGTCAAAACTCAAGAAGAAACATTATTACCAGGGTCTTTCAGAATAACACAAAGACGTCTTAAGCTATCTGGCCTGACGAATTGCAGATTTTTAAATATAGAGATTAGTTTTTACCATTTTTATTTTATTAATGTTTTTCTGAATTATAAATTATTAGGTAACTGTTGAAATATATTATTGTTAATATGCTTAGTTTGTGTCATTTTATTTCTCACAATCGTTAAACATGAATGAATAAAAGGAATAATTAATATTAACCTTCTTCCACTAACATGTAGGTAATATTAGTTAATTATTTTGCTAACTTCTTTTATATTATTCGTGTCGGCCTTCGTCCTTCCAATTATTATTATGGTAACAGAAAATAATAAAAGTAATATTATTTTCTGTCAATATATCCTCTCTGTGTTACGCCACTACACAAAGTCTGACTTACTACAATGAAATTCAGAAGAAAATTCCATGACAACCAAAATGCGTTCACATTTGGATGGCGCCGACTGTACATTATTAAATACATTATTAAATTTTGTTATACATGTTAATATCTGACAGGAATAACAATAAATTTTTTAAGTTGCACTTGTCACCTAGAATTCTGCATAGATCTATTGGCAAATGTCTGTTTTCCTTTTCTAGGGTATATTTGGGGCACTCCACGAGAAAATGTTTAACTGTTAGGATTGTTTCCCACACTTCACATTTAGGCACTTCACTATTTTTGATGAGGTAATCATGAGTGAGCCTGGTATGACCTATGCGTAGACGGGACACAATAACTTGCTCCTTTCTGCACTTGGGTATTTGTGACCAGGGTTTAACAGAAGTTTTTATTTCATTCAGTTTCGTTGTTTTCTGTTCCCAATCATTTTGCCACTGTTCGCAGATCCGTTCTTTCAGGAATTGTTTCAGGTCTGTGTGTACTGTTGTGGTAACTATAGTAGAGTTTTCATTTGTGATGGCATCTCTTGCAGATTTGTCAGCTTCTTCATTCCCTTGAATCCCGATGTGAGACGGTACCCACATAAATGTAACATCTTTATTTATTAACATTTTGTTATTAGTAAAACAATGTCCTATTTCTAATTCTGTTTTTGGTAGCACAATTGAGACATTTTAATACGCTTGAAGAAAAAAAACCTTCTTAATATTAATTCGAGGCGAAGAAATTCCTGCCGCCTGGACTATATCTAAATTATTACCATAAGTGCTAATGATGTACCTATCTATGTCTTCGTGTATGTTTTGATATTTGACTTTGGCATATTATGTTTATGGTATTGCTTCTCAGTAATCAAAATACAATTTTTGACATCTTCAAAATGATCGTCTTAATATGCAATGACCTAACCGAGTTACAATTTGGGGGCAAAGTGATGCCTGGCAAAGTCTCCTTAAAGATATCCCTTTGTGTAGGTGATTGTACAGGGTGTCCCAAAGTTGATGTCTCGGGACTATATCTAGAGAATGAAAAAATTTATCACAAAACCGTTTACGTGGTTTAATTTGGGATGCACTAAGGTACATTTTACGCTAGAATTTTTTTTTTTCGAAATCTGGAAAATGGTGAAACTGACGTCATCAGAACTTTTTTCCCAGGAACATACACTTTTTTTGTGCTACCTGGAAAGTGCTATTTTTTCTAAACATTTTCTAATTAAAAAGTTTTTCCTCAATTGCATACGAGTCAGCCATGATGTAATCGAGTGGCCTATGGAAAACAATGAACTAGGGCTGTTGACATGTTTGTTTAGTGAATATATTGTTTGTGTCAAATAGTTTACGGGTGTGAATTAATTTAAATAGCGCCGAAATGTTTACAAACAATGAAAAAGTTAACATGATTTTAATCTATTTTTTCTCTCTTCCTTTTCTTTTTGGGATTTATTACCAAATCTCTTGAAATTCCTATGCAATTTATATTAAGTATCTAAAAAATATTCAAATTAACCAGTTTAAAACTGGGAAAGAACCTATACGCCTTTGGCGTAATGTCAGAGGAACAGTTAGAGGGTGTTTTTTGACAATAGGAATTAAAATAATACACGTTTCAGAAAATATATCTGTTCATTTTCTTTAGATTTTTTATGTAACGTGTAGAATAACACGGCATAAAAGAAAAATGTTTATATCATTTCCATTTTTCAATAAGATACCATAGAAATGTTGAAAAATATACTAAATAATATTAATTTTATTGAGTTCTTCTCTCAATATTGGTAACCAAGTTGAACAAAATTCTATCGAACAATTTGATATGCATTTAACTTCATTAAGCAAAATTATTGCAGATTCTTTGATTTTTCTCTTTTTGCTGTCTGCTTCTTTGATCAAAATTTTTGCTGAATGCCATTTTATCCTGTGATCGTTTTCCCAAGCATGTTCACAAATTTTAGATTTTTCTATTTCACCCTTTCTAATATAACTTTTGTGTTCACCCAAACTTACATTAAGTGGTCTGGATGATTCACCCACATAATGTTCATTACACTCACACGGAATACTGTAAATACAGTTTTTTGAATTTTGTTCAGGATTTAATGGTTTCGTTTTTGTCAAGATCGATCTTAAAGTATTATTTGTTTGAAACATTGTCCTAACGCCAAAAAAAAAAACGATTTAGAATTTTGTTACTGTTTTAAAATATTTTTTTATTAAAATATACTGTTACAAATCTTTGATAAAACATATAAATAGATTTTTTCTAATTTTGACATATAAAGTGACATATTTTGTTATTTAAACAAGTGACAAAACGTTCTACTTTATGTAACTGGTTACATAATGAAAACCATTATGTAACTGGTTACGAAAAGTTCGTTATGTCACTAACTGTAAAAATAATTAAACAAAATACAACAGAAAAATATCAACATGGAGTAATGTGTCCACAGCGTAGAAGCCTTCAAATTCTTCTTACCTTCAAAATATGCCAATAGTATACTTTCCCGTTGACGTGTTTTACTTTCTTCTCTTCACGCCACTTCTCAAATTTTTCATAAACCAAGTCATATGCCGCTTTGGATTTTTCAGGAATCAGTGAACATACGGCATTTCTTGCCGCTTCTTCTATATCGCTCGGTATATCGTCAGAATCGGAATGTAAATCACACATTTTTCCTAATAAATAAGTAATAGTAACGATCAGCGTCACAAAATAGATCAGCGTCTATTAAATGTCAAGCCAAATGACAAGATAATTTAAACTGACACTGACCTACTAGATAATTGTCATTTAAATTATGCTTGTAAGTGATCAAAATTAAAACTTATTTCCCATTTTTCGTCAAAATTAGAAAAAATCTTGTATGTAATACGTTATGAAACATGATTTTATGTAACTCGTGCGACATTGCGGGATCTCGCTTCGCTCGTCCCGCACACTTACACTCCTTACATAAAATCATACTTTTCATAACTGATTACATAAATAGCTATTGTTCATTGTTTTTCATAGGCCACTCGATTACATCATGGTTAACTCGTATGCAATTGAGGGTATTTTCCAAACTATTTTGCCCTGTATATTTTTAAATATAAATGATACGAAAAAACTTTTTAATTAGAAAATGTTCAGAAAAAATAGCACTTTCCAGGTAGCACAAAAAAAGTGTATGTTCCTGGGAAAAAAGTTCTGATGACGTCACTTTCGCCATTTTCCAGATTTCGAAAAAAAAAAAATTTATAACGTAAAATGTACCTTAGTGCAACCCAAATTAAACCACGTAAACAGTTTTGTGATAAATTTTTTCATTCTCTAGATATAGTCCCAAGACATCAACTTTGGGACACCCTGTACACTCGTTATTAATTTGTTCACTGAAATAAAATTGTTTTAGGCTATTATGTTAAGTGCCTGAGCTCACTCATTAACAAACGTTACAATAGTCATCATGATTAATTTTATCCAGTACTTGCCACTGAATAGCTTACTAGCACAGTCATTCCTGCTCCATACACTCAGTTCCAAAAAAAGTGATGCAGTCGATTTTTTGGGTAATTTTAAAGTTCCTTAGTTTTACCGGTGGTGGACCGATTTGAACATTTTTTCTCAGTACATAGAAAAATTCATTCTGTATGAACCGCATTAGAAGGAGTGGTGAGTATTTCAAAATTTCATGGAAATTAAAGTAGAATTTGAAATCTAAGTTTTTAAAAGGTTTTCAAAACACCCTGTGGGTTATTCTATTACTGTTTTATCTCTAATACTGTCCGAGGTACTTATTACTTCTCTACGTGAACCCTGCTTATTCGCCTTTAATATAGAGAAATGATGCACAAAAATTATTGAGTAATCTACAGTGTTTTAGATAAGCAAAAAAAACCAAACCATTTAAAAAACTGAAACGACTTCAATTTAACATCCCTAATAAATGACAGGAGCCCTTTTGCGGGATCTAACTGTCCCAGTTCATACCATAGATGCGCTATGGGATTCATATGTGGATTAGCTAGCCATTCCAATGTTGTGATATCAACATTGTCAAAAAAATGTCACACTGCTTTTAACGTATGTGGTCGATAATTATCTTGCATTAGTATAAAATTATAAGTATTCAAGGATAACATGTACCTACTGCCCTAAAATATTGTCTAGGACGAGTGGTGTTTTCAAGCAACTCAGTTGAGTTTAGAAATAAAAGACAGACTTATAAGATAAATTCAATCACGAGTGGTATTTTATTAGACTATTTCACGAACAAATATTTTGGTTGATAACTTCACTTGAAGTAGCACCGAAGCGACTCATTTTGACGTCTGTCTATAATTAATTTTTATTAAACTGTCAAACTTTGCTTTGCCATCCGTATCCATGGTTACGGCCATCCGTATCCATGATTACGTCGTTGAAAACACCACGCTGATAGACCAATTAGAATTGTAATACAAGCTGTCTTTGGTTTGTGATTGGTCAGATTATGTGATAATTTTAAGGTGAGTGAAATAGTCAATATAAATGTTTGTTGTTAGCACCTGCCTTATTGAAAAAACGTTGTTGTTGTTGTACTCTATTTCATCGATATTCCACCCCACACCACTTGAACCACCGTTGAAACTCTCGCACTCAGTTATTAAATGTTGATTAATCTCTAGCCACTCCTCCTCCATATTCCTTTAAGAAGAACCTAGACTCGTCCATGACCATTGGACCAAACGCGATTTTTACAACCACCATGCTTTTGCACGAAATTGCGTCGAGCAACTCGATGTTGAGCTAATAATTTGGGACAGGTCTCCTAGTCTTTAAATTTACCTCTTTCAGCTATCTACGGATTGTTTGTTTAGTGACTACAACATTACGAATTTGTCGAAGGTCTTGTTTAATTGTTACAGCTATAATCAATCGATTTCGTAAAATTTGTAACCAAATGAGATCATCTATAGAAGCTGTTCTTCTTGGAAGACCAAAACCCACACGACCTATGTTTGCCATTTGCTGGTACCTATGAATTGCTCTTCGGCCTGTAGCTTCTGTAACTCCCACTGCACGAGAAGCATATTGTTAACTTCGCCTGTCATTTACTAAAGCGACTAATTTAGCTGTTTGGTCTGAAGTAATATTGGACATTTTTTTATACTGGCACACCAGATCGATTTTGAAGTAGAATTGGCAGATTTCTCCACTAACAACAGAACTAATGTATAGATGATAGCAACTGCCGCTGTCGGTCATTGTCACTGATTGTTGCGAAAATGGAAAACTTGTTTTTATGACCAACTGCGAGCTTCGTAGATCATTTCACAATAATAAAGGCGGAAAAGCAGGGTTATATCTCGAAGTGTGCCAGAGATAAAACAGTGAATAAAAACACAAAATGTTTATTGGAATGCAGAATGAATAGTTTTTTCAGGAACGCGAGAATAACCCACAGGGTGTTTTGAAACCTCGAAAAAACTTAGTTTCAAATTCTTCATTAATTTCCATGAAATTTGGAAAAACTCACCATTGCTTTCAATCTGGCTGATGCAGAATGAATTATGCTATATTTTGAGTCCAAAAATGTTCAAATTGGTCTACCGGTTTAAAAGCTAAAGTACTTTAAAATTCCTCAAAAAATCTAGTGGGTCACTTTTTTTGGAACTGAGTGTATAAAATTAGCCACAGAAAGTTTGTCAGTAACCTCGTCTATAATGAAATATACAGAATTCTCCGTACTATCTTGTCAGCTATTCTGTTTTCAGCTAAAGTTGTGGACAGTTTCGATCTAAAACCAAATTAATTCGAACTTAGGTTATGATTTCAAAATACATTATTTCTTTAATATGGTTTCCAGAATTTTAGCAACTAAGGGTAAAATAGGAATGGGTCTAAATTTTCCAATCTCATTTACAGAGTCCTTTTTGTGCAGTGGTATCACTTTTGAAAGTTTAAGTACATCAGGAAATGTACCTGTACGAATGCAGATATTTATTAAATTGATTAGTGGAATTAGTATTTCGTATGTGATAGTATTGAGAATTTTCATATTTCACTACACATACTTGGATTTAGTCTTTTTTTGATTTGTAATATACTCGTCAAAAATGTATGGATTTGTGCCGGGTTTTTAGCGTTTCAAGGGAAATTTAATTGGCTTTCATCTTACCTATTTAACTCTAAGATAAAGTTACAAAAACATGTTTATACAGGGTGTCAAACGAATGCCTGTTTTTTCAGTCAATTTTTATCTTGAGCACAGCGTTAACCAAACACCCTGTATATTAGAATTTTATAAAATTTGTTTGTCTTATGTGTCTGCTTTAAAACATTTTTTGAATTTTGCTCCTATCTTTTTGGTAGAAAAAGATACAGAGGTTTTAATAAAATGTTACATTTTCACAATAAAATAAAAAATCTCAATCTTTTATACTTTTATAATCATAAGGACTCACATTAACATTAATATCTTTTATTTAACAATATTAAACATTAAAACTTAACCGTAATGTAATTAGCAATGAGGTGGGCCTCTGGATGTTATAAATCTCTGCAACGTTGTGGCGTGTTCTGAACCAAATTATTTATTATCTCGTTTGGAATTTGGTTCCACTCTTCTACAATGGCTTCTCTAACTTCTCGCAATGTATCAGGTTTCGACTAGATATTCGTCTCTGTAGAACATCCCAAATTTGCTCTGTAGGGTTTAAATCTGATGATAATGCAGACTACCACATGCGGTTTATACCCTCTTGGTAAAAAAACTCGTTTACAATACGTGCTTTTTATGGTCAATCACGATAAATCCAAATTTTAGTAATCAAATTCATCCGTTATTTTAAATTGAAAATGTAACATTTTACTGAAACCTCTGTATCTTTAGTTACAAAAAAAATAGGAGCAAAATTCAAAAAATGTTTTAAAGCAGACACATAAGACAAACAAATTTTATAAAATTATAATATATAGGGTGTTTGGTTAACACTGTGCTCAAGATAAAAATTGACTGAAAAAACAGGCATTTGTTTGACACCCTGTATAAACATGTTTTTGTAACTTTATCTTAGAGTTAAATAGGTAAGATGAAAGCCAATTAAATTTCCCTTGAAACGCTAAAAACCCGGCACAAATTCATACATTTTTGACAGTTTTACAGCGTTATAAATCTTGGTCAATTTTAAGGTGTCCCGGAGCAAATTTTGACGGGTATACATGTTTGCCTCAATAGAAGTAACTTCTTTAAATAAAAGTTACTATGATCATTTATTTCCCCTATGTTTAGGAAGTCATTACAGGTTGTATCAGTTTTTGAGAAGTCATATTTTAGTGGCATTAGCAAAGTGAAAATTAAATTCATCCAGGGAAAAATTACAATCTGAGCAAACGTTTGGGTAGTTTTTACTGCTGTTTATGATTTGGCTGAGTGTTCATAAAATCTAATTCTTCTGATCTGATAACCTATAATTATTTTCAACAGATTTTATTAAGCAAATTACATTATTTTTCGTTACATTCATATCAAATAAAAGTTGAAAGTATGCCCCTTCTAATGGTGCAAGAAAATATGTTTCCATATAAAATTCGTTCACAAAATTTACTTATTTCCATGAATTTTTAAACATTTTAAATCTGCGTAGAAAACACTTTGCGTACATGGAGTGACATAAACACGCCCATAAGCCAAATCCAACGTTTACTTCCTATAAAATTCAAAAATAAGATCCTGCGTGGGCATTGTCTTTAGTTTTTTCACATTTTATTCGCAAAAAATTAAAAAATATACAGGGTGTTCCTTTTTTTAAAATCAGAAATTGGTGTCACTTTCGAGTAGACCGGAAGTAGTATTTTATGCACATTTCTGTCAGATTCTGACTTTGGTGACATGTTATCGATTTTCCAAATTTCAGAAGCCTATCTTTTATAACAAACGAGCTACTCCATAGGCAATACTTTCATGGCCACCTGTTATGTCTCGTAAGGAAGGACGTTGCTGATACACTACAGACATTTCCCAAATAAATAACAAAACCGGAGAGAACTTATATTACGATAACTTTTTAACAATGCAATGTATGTAAACAACGATAAAACAAAACTTGACATACTAAAAATGTAATTAACTGCTACATTAAAGTGCGTATGTTATTATCATCACATTTTCTATAAGTGAATGATTAGGCAATATACACATTCTTAGAGAAATTCGTCCTTTTTCTTGAGTGGTTGTTTAATACAGATTAAATATTAAATCAGTAATTTCTATACAATTGTCGTTGCGAAAGACTAAAACAAAGAATGTTGACTTGCGATATCAAGATTCTCTTGCAGTATATATGTGGCGGTCCAAATAGTTTTCAAATACTGTCGTTATCATGTTCAAAAGTTTTGTAATTTTGCTAGTTGCTAGTGTGGTGGTCAAATGTAAGCTATATGTTTTAGAAGTTATTTTTTGTAATTTTAATATAATTAATTCAGTATTATTATCTTCCTTGCAGTTAAGAATTCTTGTCTTGATATATTTTCTAACTATTTTATTGTGTCCCTTCTTCGTACGTTTATATTATCTTAAGCGCCGTGCAGTAAATTTTATAATATATATTTAAGATATTAGTAGGTACTAAAATTTTATTATTATCTAATGATTAGTAAATAATCGATTAACAAGGTTAGTGATTCATCATTGAAATTTACTCAAAATTTGGAAGTATCATATTTAGCTCAAATATCCATACTATTTAGGTTAGGTTTAATTAAGGAATTAATTTTGGTAAGTTTATGTACCAAACCAATGAATTATTCACTAATTTAATATTTGCCCAAATTTGCAATTAATTGATACTTCACTTTTGCAAAAGGTGCACCACAGGGCGATCTAGAACGTCCACATTTTGATGGAAGAATTGTTGGGGGAGATGACGCTGACATAGAAGACTATCCTTATCAATTGTCGCTACTCAGTGGTGGATCCCATACTTGTGGAGCCTCTATTATTAATGAAACATGGGCTCTTACCGCAGGTCACTGTACCGACGGGTACGTATATATATATTAATTAAGTGAACGTAATAACTAACCATACAACATGGTTTGGTTTCTTTTGTCACCTGCTGATTTTATAAACAGTCAATTGATATAAAACGCGTCAAAAATATTTCTAGTTATAAGGATCTCTTCACAATTAATAATTCTCGATATTTCGTAAACATACGCTTAAAAAGTCCGAAAATGTAATGATAAAATTATAGCATTTATTATAAATTATTTTCAGAACTTTCGTATGAATAGGTTATAGGTTCGAATTCCACAATAAACTGCAGGGCCTCGTTTTTATTTCTTACCACAAAATCTTATGTTGCTTTGAACTTTTTGCTTTGGTGCCCTCAGAGGTGGTTAAGAAAACATTTTAGGCGTTCCTCTTTGATGTTCTTACATATATCTAGAGCAAGATTTTACAAATATTTTACAACACAAACTTTACTTCAACCCGCATTAGTAACAGTTACCTTCTACTTATGACTTGCACATTTGCAAACCTTGTGTACTATATACCTGGAAATTTTTATCAAAGTCATCCTACGAAAGTTGTTTAAAACAGATTAAATTTGTCAGCTGTTCTAAATTTTACTGTTCATAATTTATTATTTTTTAATCCACTATAAATAATAATTGATCAACAGTGTGTATTACCGGATCGTGACAGAAAGTGATATAATTAAGTTCGTAAGAATTTAATCTCATCTACTAACCTTGTAATAATATTAACTTTTACGTAGAATCAGATTCATCCATATTCTAAAATTTAAAATAATTAGGTACTCTTATATTGTATATATTGCACAATCAAACAATTTAAAAACGAGCCAAAATATCCAAGAATTTCGTATGCATAATCATTGAGGTTTCCTTAACTTAGTGTCAAAACACCTCTTGTATCTATGAAATCCCCCTTGAAACTCACGATATACATTTAATTAATTCATTCGATCCAGTTTGGCCATTATCCAAAGCCAGTAAATTGATTTTTTTTTCAGAGCCTTAGCTGACGATTTAACAGTACGAGCTGGTTCTTCCATACTGCAGTTGGACGGTCAAGTGGTGAAAGTAAAAAAAATTTACCAGCATCCTAGTTTTGACAGCCAAAAGCTTGATTACGACATGTCACTTCTAGAACTAGCAGAGAATATTCAGTTAGGTGAATCAGCTTCTATAATCCAGCTGGTTGATGCCAACACTGAATTCGCTCCCGGAACAGAAGCTACTGTTACCGGCTGGGGCGTAGAAAGCGAATGGGATTATGTTCTACCTAGTAAACTGCAAGTTGTGAAGGTGCCTCTGGTTAGTAACGAAGAATGTAGTAAGGACTATGATTTGCAAATAACAGATAGAATGATTTGTGCTGGATTCACGGAAGGTGGGAAAGACGCTTGCCAAGGGGACTCAGGAGGGCCCCTTGTTGTGGATGGGAAGCTTGCTGGTATTGTTTCTTGGGGCTATGGTTGTGCACAGCCCGACTTTCCCGGGGTGTACTCCAACATTGCGCCAATGAGGGACTTCATCACTGAAATAACTGGAATTTGATTAAATGAATATGTTTTTATTTTTAATTATTTAATAAAATATATTAGTAAAAATTATACCTTGAATTATCTTAAAATTATATCAAAATAAATTCAATAGGTATATAGTTATATCAACAATACAGCGTCCGCCATAATGTTAACTACATATGGGAAACATTTTCATTATTGATATTTTGGAAAATACTCGAAAGGTTCTAGTTAGCTAATTACTATTCAGTTTCTGACGGTACTCTTCGAGATTCAATGTCTGTCACCACATTTTAAGAAAAATCGAAAAGATTTGTTTTGTGAAAGAATCACTACTTAAATCGTTTAGTTTAGGAAGTTTTATACCACCCGTACGATTTATATAGAAATTAGCACTATGGTGCTATCTAGTCTACAGAGACTGAATAGATATCTTTTCAGCAAAAAATTTAAGCTCAAACAAGGCAACCGAATTTTAATAAAACTAACTATTTCTGATGCTTAGAAATTTTCTTGTAAAGCCAGCTGTATTCCATTGCCTGATACACAAAGTTAGGTATATAAACCTTGCGAATGATCTCTTTTTAAACACCTTATTATCTAAAGAACTTTCGTCAAACTGTTATACACTACTTCTGCGTCATTTCATGAATATTTTCACTGAATTTACTTTATTTTTTTCGAAAAATGAAAACTAGAAATAAAATGGAACGCGCTGTCACCGCGATACATAAAGATGCAAAGTTAGCTCACTTAATATCCCGATTTTATTTTTCCAATACTCAATGACTCAGAAAGAAAAGTTTTTCAGCAGTCATGGCTCCCTAGATGCCAACTTAAATTATCCTAAAAAAATGTTTGAGGTTATGTTTCTTCCTCGAAGTTGATACCATCGTAAGCAGAATGAATCCCTGAATCCAAAAATGTAAAAATATACAGGGTGTTCCATTTAAAAAATAGATGTTACGGTCATTTCCGGTGAAACCGGAAGTGCTAGAATAATTTTATTAACATGCATTAATTCAAATTTAGGTACTTGTTATTGCAACTGCCAAAATTTGAAAATGATATCTGAAAAAACAAAAAAGTTATGGGGGTGAGCCTAATTTCATTTACACCCGGTATTCAATTGCAAAATAAAAATCGTTAACCAAAAATGAATTTTTTGCCTTATACCTCTAAAATTAAAAATAAGGCAGCTACGGATTTATGTTTCGGAATCATTGTTTTTCATCAGCGCAACTTGAAGTCTGGAAAGGATGAATCAGTAACAGTAATTAAAATCGGTTGCAGTACGAAGGTATGCATGTTGAGCCTTCGTGTTTAATGTGTGAAATGGGTTAGAACATTCAACCTCTGGTAAATCAGATATTTTCCTTGGATTATATTATTATAATAATGGGGTTTTTGGCACATGTATCCCTAAAAGCTGTGTTGCTCTGATGATGAACAATAATTCCGAAATACATGTCCGTAATTGTTTTACTGTTTATTTTAACGATGGCAAAAATTCAGTTTGTTTGTTTGTTGTTTAGTTTAATCCAAAATACTATCTACTATAACCGTAAATGTCAATACTATAATATATGCATAACTGTCATATTTGAGATAAAATAAAACCTAGAGCTAATCGGTAAGAAAAGCTTTTGTTTGATAAAAATAATCTACTTAAGCTTATAATCAATATAAATCTTAATAAAATAAAAGAATGTATTAAGTTATTAGTATTATACTACGAAAATTAAGTACGTCTATCTATATCGTATCCTAGTAGATTAAATTGGAGATTTGTATCAGAAACAATTCAGAGTAATTTTTGTTTTGTAACACTCTTTATTACCTTGCTGGGCTGTTACTACATACAAACAGTACGTTCCAGCGTGGTAATACCCCTTTTTTACAAGAAAATCTCGGGCGTCAGTTTTTTATTTTATAGTGCAAGAAACAGCACTTTCTGTCCTGGCGGTTTCGAGGAAAGTCCTGGATAGAATTGCAGTAGAGACGCGGATTGATACAGGGGTCTTAGGTTTGGGTAATTTCTCATGCGGGTCTAATTCGTTTTGTTCACACTTGAAATGATAACGCGTAATTTTCAACGTAAAATACGAATTATTTATTGAAGCAAATGTACAAGTGATGAAATGAAAGTTAAATTAACGGTACGGTAGGTGTTACAATGATATATTATTAAATAAGAAACTAAATCGTGCCGTGCCATGTACCCCAAAAGATGAAACTGGTGCAGCTACGGACACGTGTTTCGGAGTTATGCAATCGGTTAGCTATAGATATTTACGTCTTTTACTGGTATTTGAAAATACGGCGAAATACTGCCACAAACGTAGAGCTATTTTTGAACGGCTATTTTATTTACAACAAACTTTCTGGTCACCCTGGTACATTGACACATCACAGATCACCCGAGCGAGAAAATCTAATCAGTGGATGCACATTTAGGAATGACTTTTCTAATTACAGTGGGTTTTCCGGAAACTCTTGTACATGGAAACCTCTCAGATCACCCGAGCGAGAAAATCTGATCAGTTGATGCACAATTTATGAAATAATAAAAAGAATAAACCAACGGAGGTATTAGTAATTAGCTCTAGTTTACTTTGGTAGCAAAATACGGCGATACTCACGGAAAATAAGATCCCTCAATATCTATACTTAACTAAAGGCAGTATCTGCAGAATGTAGCAGGTTACGTTGAATTTTTACCAATATTATATTCAAAGATATTTACTATTGAAACTCGGAGCGGCGGTACGGAAATATTGACGGCTTCGGATTGATCTTCAATTGCTGGCGGTAGATCGGATCTGATGCGGCGGAATGTCTCGGACTGAACCTGGACTGCTGCTGACTTTCTCGGAATGAGAGCTCCTCCAGAGACAACCGAGACGTGTAACTTCATATGAAAATTTGTCCGATAATAGTTAAATTTACCATCTTTGTCTTAAGCAATGAATATGCTATATGGCTATCTCCTTTCCACATAATGTAAGGTGAATGTAGAGTGCAGCACGGTGGCAAACTGGGCATGCGCCATGCGCTCACGAATTTATGTGTACTTGTGTTGTGGCCATTTTGATTATTGTTTTGCGATTTTGTTTTGATTTGCATTTACATTGTTGTTCGTTGCGATATTCTTTATCAGAGGTAGGTAATGTTTTCTTGAAATCCATAAATATCAAAACACACAAGGACTGACTATGTAATAACACCCTCAGACTAGATTGTTTTCTAATGTTTTTTTGTTAATTTATTTACCACAGAACGTGTTCTGTGGTAAGTACGTAGTGTCGAATATTTATTTATTTTTATTTGTTTAGTTGAAGAAAATGTCATCACAACGTGCACTATGCCTTGTATGCGGATTTGAGGACCCGGAGGTTGAAAAAATGCATTATTTTCCCTCAGTCTTAAAAAAGTAAGTTTATCTGCATAAAAATAAATATACAACAATATAATAAAAATATATTACAGGTCAAAGATATGGCAAGAAAATATGGGAATTGTGTACAGCGGAGATTCTTTTCGAAGTCGTAGGATTTGCAGTCGACATTTCACAAAGGATTGGTACATCGTTATTTTATTCAGTCGATTCAAGTAATGATTACTTAATATCAACTCTGGGAAATTATTTGTATTGAAACTTAATGTTGAGAAAGAAGTTAATTTATATGGTCTTCTTTATTATAAACCATATCAATCAAGCGCCTTGTCGCCCTTGTCCTAGGAGTGGTATCATGTGTGGAAAGATTCGAATCGGTATGCCTCTAAACACCGAACGCCTTGTAGATCGAGAATAAACTGCCTTTTCCGGAACTTGCACCAAAGCGAGACTTAAATATGTAATTAGATGTGAATATTTCTATCTTAAGATTATTATTTTTATTTTATATTATATCGTTAAAGCTTGAAATATTACTAGGTAAGTTTTAACGTTCTTCTTTTTACTTCTATAGCTTACATATTTTTCTCTGTATTTAACACTAGCAATATTTGTGCGAGGAGCAATCGTAAGCACATATTATTATGTTTATTGTTATTTTGCAATTTCGTTCAATATATTGTTTGTTTTTATTTGAATTTTATTTCTCCCCATTCGATAAGATCTATATAATTTATTAACGAATTTTAAATCTTTTCTTACTCACAAACCACAAAATCAGCAGAATAAAAAAATTTATAGGGTAAGTATATAAATAGGTATAATATCGAGTATAATATTCACTATCAATTTGAATTGAATGTTTTAATAATTGATTTGGTGCATATTTCACTATGGTGAAATATGCAACAAGTCGATATTTAAAACATTCAATAATAATTAAAAATTATGAGAATACTAAAACAGATCAGTTTTAAATTTGGCGCCTATGCGGCACTTTGCGCCCTCTTCTCTCACCTTACATTACAATCGCCCAAATGAGTAGTCGGGAGTAAATTTTCTCAAGTAGTTGCACGTCTCGGTTGTCTCTGGCTCCTCTCCCTTTTGTAACCTTTATGACGTATCTAGGTCGCGTGATTGAGGGGCGGTTACTGACTTGAAACGAAGGATTCGGATGCACAACCCGGCGTAACTTGCAGAGGTCCAGCGGACCAGCACCCCTGGTCAGAGTTTTGAAGTGTCACTGTCCAACGAAATTACGAAATACAAAATTATATACCAACTCCTGGTCAGAAGCTTTGATACATCACAGGTGCTTGATACGCTAGGTATGTTAATTCACGATAAATCCGAAATTTGGTAGCTCTAGTTTGATTTGATAGGTCGGTTCTGCGGTAGCCGAATAAATATTTAATTTCTCGATATCTTTGCCTAAATAAATTTATAACTCAAATGATAATTTAATCAACAGCGGTGTAGTTTGACTGTAAAACGTTCTGGTGAAGCGACTTAGACAGATAGGATTCGGATCGCGACTTGACGGAAAATAGATTTGATATGACTGATGGTCGAGATGGTAGAGTACCTGCCTCTCACCCAAAAGTCCCGGGTTCGAATCCCGGTCGTGGCAATGGAAAATACTGTGAGAGGGATTTTTCCATTATACACGGATGTTGGATGTGTGTCCCTTGTCTTTAAATGTGTAGCCCCCTTCCGCACAAGGCTCAGCCTTCGGGGATAGAGGGGGTCGTAATTACATGTGGTGTATTTATTTTAGATATAATAACTGAGGAACTACGGAATTGAAAAAGTGAGCACTGAGACTGAGAACTAATTGTTTGCTCCCGGTGAATTTATAACCCACTATAGAAATAATTATATTTTAGTATTGTTTTATATATTTATTGAAAAAATTTCAATTAAATATTAAGCACAGCAGGTTTTGGGTCAAGATATACTTCTGTAGAATAATAGTAGGATTAGGTAAAATATTTATGAATTTATATAAGTTGCGCTGCCGAACTCGAACACAAATTGAATTACTGTTTCGCTATTGAAGAGAGCTAAAATAATATTAAATAAAGTGGCATCTGGACATTTAGTAATATAAAAAAAAAAATTAAGACAATTTTAAGTAGCAAATGGAAGAGATATTAACAAGTAAATTATCATTAGTCATTACAGAGATTATGGAGACTCTAGATAGTTACCGTCAATGTATTTACTGGACGCGGCATGAATGGATGCAGAACTCAAGTAATTTGAAAGCAGGCCACCGAAACTTAGACTGGTGCCGATGATATTCATTCATAATGTGTTACGCACATTATGAACGAACATCATCTGCGTCAATCTAAGTTTCGGTGGCCTGCTTCCAAATTACTTGAGTTCTGCATCCATTTTTGCCGCGTCCAGTAAATACATTGACGGTAACTATCTAGAGTCTTTATAATCTCTGGTCATTATTTGTCGAAAGAACTTTGCCAAAACCAGAAAAATCAAGAGAAACTGAAAGTTGACCAGAAGGCAAGAAGAGGTTGTATTCTGCGTCTAAGTACACCTAAAGTAATCACATCAAACACTGTCGACCATATAATGATACACGGAAACAATTAGAAAAAATTTATTTGTCAATCTAAAGAATCAGAAAAGCAAGAGTGTTGAAAGGATTATTATTACCCTAACAAAAATGTATGCACCTGAAATAATATCTGATGTAGTGCCTCAGAATGATGTAAATTATAATATGAGTCAAACGGAAGCTGAAGGTGATTCTTAAGAAAATTAATTAACAGCAGTAGCAAGCAACGCCGAATTGATATCTAAATACGTTTGGTTATGGATAGCGAAGCTACGTCTGATGTGTGTTGTGATCAAAATCAATTTGTCACATTAATTCCTGTAATAAATCACAATGTAGGATTAGCTAATAGATAAGACCACCAAAACGAAAGGAAAATATACAATTTATTTTATTGTGACGCACAGCACAGAACAAAGAAATATTAAATTCGAAAACATATTTTGCGTTTCGCAGTTAAAAATAAGTCATTAGTTTAATTTAAAAGTTGCCATAAAAGGTTCGAATGTAACAGTTGTTTTTAAATTAAAATAAATATGCTTAAGAGTCTGTATTAGATGCAAGGCAAACCGAAACTACCGCGATTGCAGGTTGCAGTAGGTGCATGTGTGTTGTTGCAAATTCGTGCGAGATGGCAGCACTTTTAAAGTATAGACATGCACTTTTTGTTTTTCAAAAAAAGTTAGAAGCAATAAATAATGTCGGAAATATATAAGTATATTTTCTTTTTGAAGAAAAAATAACTTTCCGACATTTGGAACATATTTTAGATTAATCTGATAAAAATTGAATTCAAATTGGATAAGTTTTAAATGAGATATTCGAAAACTACGATTTAAGTGGGTACGTAAGACTCTTAACAAATTCGGTAGTTTTCATAACAGTGTTCTCTTTCAGAAATTAAATTAAAGAATTCTTAAGTATCAAATTTAAGTTCGTCAGAGAATAAATGAATTAGATTAAAACAATTTAAAGAAATTAAATAATAGTAATTTTTATAAAAATAATCTAAGTGAAACAGCTACCACAACGACTTTTGGGTTCTAAATTTTTAAAACTAGACGATTACATTAAAAGGCCAAATTTGTACAAATTTCTCTTTCTCCGGAAAGCGATTAATAAATATAAGGACGGGAGGGGGATAAGAGTGTTATACAGATAATGGTTTAGAATACTTTGGAACTAAATTTATCAAGTATTTAGAAGAATATGGTAAAAAGAGGGCGCATACAAATTGGAGTAGCAGAGCGAATGAACCACACATTAGTGAAATGGCAAGATGTATCCTATTACAAGTTAATCTTCCACAATATTTCTGGGCAGAAGCAATTGCTACCATAACATAATATGCAAGAAATCGATTACATTCAAAAAGTTTAGAAGATAAAACACCATATGAAGTTTCGTTTAATTCAAAACCAATTCTCTTTCATTTTAAAATATTTAGTAGCAAATCATTTGCCTTAAATTTGTTCTTTTTCAAATCAAAGGAATGTAAGGCATATCGTTTATATTTTTGTGCAAAAGTTTTCACTTTCTCTTCCGCGTTGAATATTTTGAATTTTTGTCGTTTGAGTCATCTTGTCGTGGTTTACTTCTGAAACTAAGCAACTAAAACAAAATCACTTCAAAATTTCGTTTCTAGAAATTGAAGTTTATAATTTGCAAGAGAGAAAGTAAATAATTAAGTGACATCACCTGAATAATCCGGTGAGTCAAATAAGGGAACTATTCGCAAAAGACATTCGAAAAGTCGAAAGTTATACTTTCCCGGCCTAGGTCGGGAAAGTAATTTTCCCGGACAGAATATGGTTGCCTAGCAACGGACTAATATAGGTACTAGAATAGAATATTGAGGGGTTTGAAATTGTGCCAAGAAAGTAGATATTCTTGAGCGATTTCAGAAAAAATATTTTTATTTAATAAACTGAAAGTGAAAAAATGCGTAAATGATAATAGCTATTAACATATCTAGGAATGTTATGACTATCATAACTGCCGCAGATGTCGGTTTGAAATCCGAGCTCGTAGAGCGAGGATTTTAAGACATCTAAGGCTGTTATGATTCATAACATCCGTGATATGTTCAATAGTTTATCGGTTTCAGAAAATAAAGACATTATTAATAGATATTACCTTTTGATATTCTCTTATTAATAACGTTTTCATTTCATTAGTTGGTCAAGTCTGTATGGGTTGATTTGTCGCCATGGTTACAGTTATATTTTGTTTGTTTTTATTTGTTGCCTTTTTTCATATTACATAAATGTTTACATTTTTAATGTCACAACGGCTATATAAAAATGGACCTTGGATTGCCTGAAAATACATTTCAGTTGGATTTCAGTACTTAATTATTATTGTTTGGAGTTTTCTGTCTGTTTGTATTAATAAATAGCCCTATATTATAGTTTCATTATTTATTATTTGATCTGTTGACAGTTATTGACAGATCTGTATTTGTAATATTATTACCGTTCAAGTTTTAAATATAACTGTACAACTTTAGTTATGACTTGTTTACCAGCCTACTTTTGCATATGTAAACAAAGGATTAATATCCTGAAACCGATAAAGTATAGTACTTCACTATGTGCCAAGTATGGTATTAACTAATAGGAAAAAGGACAAGTACTATAGGAGTGACAGCCACTTCAATCTACGCACGGCAATAATTATTTTAACAAACGAGCATTAATTGGTTTTGGTTGCTTCGCCTATGGTATCTGCCCTTTTTTAATAGACTTGTATTGGCAAGTTCTAAACCGTAAGAAAAGGAAAGCCGATTAGAGAAAAGTTTTAGTAGTTTCGAAGGCATCCTGAAAATATCAAAATGTATTATTTAATTTAACAAAAAACTCAGGAACAGTAGGAATTAGAAGGAGAATAACAGTCAACTGGCGTTCTGTTACCTACTTAATATTTTCAAATTGCTCTAAATTCTAACCCTTCTATGCTAGGCATCGTTAAACCCAATTTTTGTTATCCTTCGTTACTTGCGTGGAACTTTGATTTTAAATATAAGTATCCGTTGGTCAAGTCTACTAGTGTAGATTGTAGACTAACAACTCTCATGGTGATTAAAGCTTCAGTATTCAGAAAAAATGCAGTGGATTTTGATCTGAAGCTATGCCCTCTATAGTTTTGGAACCAATACTTCGTCAGCTACCAGGAGGAGAAGGCCATCGTAAAACACATATCAGATGCGATTAACTCTGCATCCAATAGAAATTGATTCCAAATCAAGAACCCTACAATTTAACCATTTACCCAAAGATCCACTGGATGAGCTTATCACTTCTTCCAATTGCGGGTGCTGTTGGTTCACCAACTCACGACGATATTTAGCCGACCATCCCAATCCTTGTATTGGATAAACAAAAGATCACATCAAAACTCATACCATTTCATACTATGGTATCTGCCCTTTTTTTAATAGACTTCTATTGGCAAGTTCTAAACCGTAAGAAAAGGAAAGCCGATTAGAGAAAAGTTTTAGTAGTTTCGAAGGCATCCTGAAAATATCAAAATGTATTATTTAATTTAACAAAAAACTCAGGAACAGTAGGAATTAGAAGGAGAATAACAGTCAACTGGCGTTCTGTTACCTACTTAATATTTTCAAATTGCTCTAAATTCTAACCCTTCTATGCTAGGCATCGTTAAACCCAATTTTTGTTATCCTTCGTTACTTGCGTGGAACTTTGATTTTAAATATAAGTATCCGTTGGTCAAGTCTACTAGTGTAGATTGTAGACTAACAACTCTCATGGTGATTAAAGCTTCAGTATTCAGAAAAAATGCAGTGGATTTTGATCTGAAGCTATGCCCTCTATAGTTTTGGAACCAATACTTCGTCAGCTACCAGGAGGAGAAGGCCATCGTAAAACACATATCAGATGCGATTAACTCTGCATCCAATAGAAATTGATTCCAAATCAAGAACCCTACAATTTAACCATTTACCCAAAGATCCACTGGATGAGCTTATCACTTCTTCCAATTGCGGGTGCTGTTGGTTCACCAACTCACGACGATATTTAGCCGACCATCCCAATCCTTGTATTGGATAAACAAAAGATCACATCAAAACTCATACCATTTCATACAAGAGCTAACAGCATATACAGTAAGAGAAAATAACATCACTGTTTACAAAAGCACCAATTGGAGAAGCTATTGAATTGGTTCGAAAAATTCCGCAATACAACAGACTGAACAACAGCCTAGTTGATATGATGAAACCCTGCACAAATGCGACTTGTTTCAATTTCAACAGAATTTTATAAAGGTGGGACAGCAATGGCCAATCAGTTATTGGAAGAATTTTAAATTTACGCGCGGGACAACTACGACTTTATAATTAAATCGATATGTGGATAACATGGCCGTAATCAGCTTGACAATTTTAAAATCTAACCTCACAACAACTTAAACTGCAATGGTGCAAATTGCTTATAACACTATTTTTACCGCCTTCGAATTCTTAGCAAAATATGAAACCAGCACATTTTCAATAACTTTGCCAGAACTTTTTCTTGCACTGTTTAATAAATAGGTGGCATGCATGCAATGCTTATTCCAAGTTTTCGATATTTAGTCTGGATCACTGTTACTGGTATCACTTATATTAAGTTGTTTATGTCTTTATCTTTATCACAAAATTTGTCATTGATTGACTGAAATTAATAAACCATGTGAATAAAGGAACATGTTCCCTAGTCAGTTAATAAAAATTCCGCTAAAAAAGCCCTTATAATAATGTTTATTTGTAAGTTATATATACAGAAGCAAAATATATGTATGTGTATAAATAGTTTTGTGACTTTAGGATACCTGAACGTCCATCCTGTGCAAATTTTTTTATTGCAGGGAAGACAAGACATAAACTTATCAATAAAACAATGTAAAATGCAATGACTATTATTTATTTACTTTAGGACAATTATAAGAATGTTAATTGCTAATTACACAACATATTCAATAACATCATCATTATTTGCAAACGTTCTGGTTCTACTAGCCACGGCATTCTGGACCCAAGTTCTGAGATTGTATAAGTTGGTCTTAACTCCAGGATAATTAGGACGAGCACAACCAATTCCCCAGGATACCACACCAGCGAGATTGCCACCAATAGCAGCTGGACCACCGGAATCTCCTTGGCAAGCATCTCTGCCACCTACACCCAAAAGTCCTATACAGAACATTCTGTCGGTAATTGCAGAAGTGCCATAGGCAGACCGGCAGTCAGCAATACTAACAACTGGAACTTCTACGGCTTGAAGAGTTGTTGCTAATGATCCTCCTTCTGAGGTAGTACCCCATCCAGTTATAACAACTGTTAATCCAGCGGCGGGAGTGGTTCCAGAAGAAGGTAGAGCGATGGAGGCTGAATTGGCGACGGTAACAGCGCTGACGAGATGGATAACGGCAACATCATAATCAATTGTTGAGCTGCTGTAGCTGGCATGGACGAGAATTCTTGAGGCGGCGACTACTTGTCCTCCAGAATTACGAGTGGAGGAGCCAGCACGGATAGAGAAAGCGGTGACAGTTCCACCGACGACGCAATGAGCAGCAGTTACAACGTGGGTAGTACTCAAGAGAGCACCACCGCAAATGTGAGATCCACTTCTAAGTAGAGATATTTGGTATGGGTAATTGGCGATATTAACAGCGGATCCACCAACTATTCTTCCATCCAGCATGGGAACGGCTGCTTCCAGATCTCTGGAAGTTTGGGGTGCCCCTGCATAAGATAATATATTTAAACTAAATTATTGTTTATGGATATGTGGCAAATGCATACGAATTAGAAACGGAATTTATATGTGACCTCTCGTATAACTAGAAAATTCATGAAATTTTCCGCAGTTGGTGGACTAAATAATAACTAGCAAAAATCAATCATACAAGACTAACATATAATCTCTACATCCCAGTTAACCTGTTTATTTATTAAGAAAGGCAAGTACACTTTGCTCTCCAAAAAGTTACCAGTGCAACTATCGTTTGTGGCAGGGGAGAAATTACTTCCATTATACACAAAATGTATTAATGTTAACTGTCATTATATTGTTATTAGTTAAATTTACAGAGATTATTTGACAAAACAGCAATGAACTAACACCCACGATGTGTAATGGAAATTGTATTCGTAAGAAAATATCACTACTATCATTTATTTCAAATTTAGAGGTCATAACTATTTACGTTTCTCAAAGTATGGTTTTGATTAACCAACATATTGCGAAAAAAAATATTTGTAGGAAAACATTACTACGCATTTTCATTGACGTCAAATTCAGAAGTTTACTTTTTCTTATAAATATTGGTATTATATCCACACAAATGGATTAAATTAGGAATAGTATTAGAGAAGCAAACTGGGACGTGGTAAATTGAAATAACTCTGATTGGAAAGATTATAATTGATGTTTAAGTTAATTCACGTAACAAGTTTAAAAATAATATTTTATTGAACGAGTGGTACATTTTCGCTTATGGCTAGTTCTGAAATTTTAGTATTAGAAAGTTTAATAAAGTCAATTTCCACACGTCTTGCGGCCACTATTTTCTTACGACAGCAAAAATACAAGAAATATATTTTAATTTAACTTGTCAGATAATAGTTCTATTTAAATGTGAAAAAAAAACTTTATTTTATATTATAATAGCAACATGTCACAAAGATTCATTACATTAAAAAAGTAGAAATGGAAAAAGTTAGAAAGTGAAGAAAATGAAAGAGATAAAGTTATAAAACGATTTACATACCCAAAGCAACGCCGACAACTGCTAATAATGCTACCAATTTGAACATCCTGGAGATACTACACATACAGATGAATTTTGAAGTTCTTATATACTTTTTAAAGACAATAATCTGCTGTTATCAAGGAATTTATACTTCTGGGTACTAGATAATCCTTTAATTATTTATGGACGCTTCTAATCAAGTTAACTTGATAGTAAAGGAATACCAATAAATTTAAAGAAGTTTTTGGAAGTGACTTTTCTCTGGTTCTTTATTTGTAAACTTTGTTATACTATACTATTTAGTTTCAAAGAGTGAATTTAATGAACATTATTATCATTGCTATTTTCCCAATAAAAGATTGTTAATGGGGAAGAACTTTCTAGCAGATGCAACTGCAATAATTATCCAATTTCCAATATTCTGATGGTACAGTGAGTATGAACCGGGCGTTATTATATCCAAAGCAGAACAAAAAAAAATAATTCAAAATTAGGAGAGTGAAAGTTAAACATATATGCGTATATACCTAACGTTATTTAAATTTTTTATCATAGTTATCTTAAAAGATACGCAACCAAATTTATTATTTTTTAATCACAATAGCCGCTGTTTTTATATTGTCTGAAATGAAGTATTTTCTGATATCAAAATATCCTAGTTACAGTTACCAGCAATAGTAGTTTTAACCTTAAAAGAGCGGTACGGTTCATCCTGTACCAATTCATTACCACAGGAAAGAGAATACTTAAACTTATCAATAAAATGATGTAAAATGCAATAACTGTTATTTATTTATTTTAGGACAACCATAAGAATGTATATTGCTTATTAAACGACATATTCAATAACATCATCATTATTTGCAAACGTTCTGACTCTGCTATTGACGGCACTCTGAACCCAAGTTCTGAGATTGTATAAGTTGGCCTTAACTCCAGGGAAATTGGGACGAGCACAGCCAGTTCCCCAGGATACAACACCAGCGACATTGCCGCTAATAACGGCTGGACCACCGGAATCTCCTTGGCAAGCATCTCTGCCACCTACACCCAAAAGCCCTACACAGAACATCCTGTCGGTAATTGCAGAAGTGCTATAGGCAGACCGACAGTTAGCAATACTAACAACTGGAACTTGTACGACTTGAAGAGTTGTTGCCAATGATCCGCCTTCTGAGGTTGTACCCCATCCAGTTAGAGTAACTGTTGATCCAGCGGCGGGGGTGGTTCCAGAAGAAGGTAGAGCGATGGAGGCTGAATTGGCGACGGTAACAGAGCTGGCGAGATGGATAACGGCAACATCATAATCAATTGTTGAGCTGCTGTAGCTGGCATGGACGAGAATTCTTGAGGCGGCGACTACTTGCCCTCCAGAATTACGAGTGGAGGAGCCAGCACGGATAGAGAAAGTGGAGACAGTTCCACCGACGACGCAATGAGCAGCAGTTACAACGCGGGTAGTACTCAAGAGAGCACCACCGCAAATGTGACTTCCACTTCTCTGTAGAGATATTGTGTATGGGTAATTGGCGATATTAGTAGAGGATCCACCAACTATTCTTCCATCCAGCATGGGAACAGTTTCTTCCACATCTCTGGAAGTTTGGGGTGCCCCTGCATAAGATAATATATTTAAATTAAATTGTTTTTAAGAATATGCGACAAATGCATAAAAATTAGAAACCGAATTGATATGAAATGGAGGCGGATATCTATAATTAGAAAATTGATAAAAGATTCCATAGTTGATTGACTAAATTATAATACTTGGCAAAAATCAATCATACTTATATAAACTACATTATCTACATCGCAGTTAATCTGTTTATTTATTATTTATTTATTTACTTAGTCGTACATGAAATTTTCTGCCAAAAAAGAAATTATTTTTTACTTTTTAGTACGGATTTTTTAGAAGAGTAAGTTTTTCAAAAAAAAATTAATTTTTTTTTCCAAGTAGGTACATATAAATATTGCACCAATTTATTTTGTACTTTCTCATTTAACGTTTGTTATTCTTGGTAGATTTTCGTCATTCATTGTATAGTTATAGTCGATTTGTTCGAGTTTGCGCGTACATGACATAACAGCACACTTAGATGTAATAAAATGTAAATTGTTAACATTACTCAAATGGAAAAGTCAAGGTTGGCAGTCATTTAAGGTTTCGATTTTTTGTATGATATCATGTCGTCTGCAAACAAATGGAATTGGAACCTTTTAGTACTATTGGAATTATTTATAAATATTAGAAACAATAAAGGTCCTAAGTTTGATCCCTGTGGCACACCTGAATTTGCCGTGAATTTTCCAGATGTATAGCCATTGAACTTAACTGAAAATTTTCGATTTTGCAGGCGGGATGAGAAAAATGCGAAGATATTCGGGCTAGCACCAAACTCCAGCTTTCTCAGAACAACGTCGTGATCCACCTGGTCAAATGCCTTTTTAAAATCAGTGTATACTATATCAATTTGAGATTTTTGTTTTTTGTTTTTTTGAGTTGGCGTTACAAATACTTCTTTTAACACGTCTGGAAAAGTATTTGTTTCTAGTGATAAATTAAAAATAAACAGGAAAGGCCTTTCTAACCATTCGGCACGTCATTTAGCCGGTATATTATCTATTCCTGCAGACTTCTGAGGTTTTAACTTTTTTACTGGATTTTTAAAATCATCAGGAGTAATTTCTCCTAAATTAATTAAATCACAATCAGTTTGGGTGTTAAAATTTATACACGGTGTATTTTAAAATCACCGACAAACGGAAACTGGAGATTCTGCTATCCAAAATAAGAACAAAATACTGCCATAAACAATTTTCATTAGTAATCTCCCTAGTGCTTGAGTTATTACTGAAAATTTTTCGAGTGCACAAATTTTTTGAAAACTAAAAAAATTTTCGGTTATTAATTCAAGCACGTAGGGGATTCGGTAAAATAATTTCACACCCAAATAAAATGTAAAAATTAATGAGGTTAGAAAATTCTAAATGGCCAATTTTATGGTAGACGTCAAAATCAACACTGTTCGTTCACTCCTCCTGCTCCGAAAATTGCAGCGAGAAAGTGCAATTCGCGATGCAGTCTACCTTGGATTTCTTGCCAGAACGTCGATCCGGCGTTTTTTTTTTTGGTCGGAAATAGCGTTTGAAAAGCAAATGTCAAATATGATCATATTTCAATAATTTGACAGAAAAATTTCCACTAATTAATATCGCTCAAGGTACCCTGGAGGATAAAAATATCCGAACATTTTTTGTGTTGACATGGTAACGAAACCAAAAGCAAACTTCTGATTGGCTAAAATGCGACGTGTGAAATTTTCTTTATAGTATTTAAGTATTATATAGTAAGTTATCGGTCTATAAATGATAATTAGATATAGCAGAGTGAATCATAAGTAATGGTACACAGATACAAGGTGTCAAAGTTAAAATATATTTTTTATTTTTCCGTAATTTAATGAATTTTTATATTTTTCTTGTGAAAATTGATGAGTGGGGTGCGAAATCATAATACACTTTTAATTTTGGTATACATTCTAGAGGGCACTACATACTCTGCGTTTAGTTTATTAAGAAAGCCGTAACGTTTTTACCCGCACTTATACGGCAGATTTCGCATAAAAATTATAATCTGCCATATCTTAATAAAAAAAGGTATCCTTGTTTTGAGTCTCTACAACAGTTTTTGAGAAAAGTGCAAAACAAAAATTCGGTGCAAATTCATAGTGTACGTAGCGGCCTCTAGGAGCTATAACAAAATTTAAGGTATATTATGATTACCACCCCAAATAACCCCCACTTATCAATTTTCACAAGAAAAATATAACTCTTAAATTACAAAAGAAATTTAAAAAATAAATTTTAATTTTAACACCTATACAGGGTGGTCCGAATTTAAGTCGGGAAACTTCGCCAGCGGATACTACGCCTAAAAATAATAACTTTTTGTCATATAAACATATATCGAAAAACGAACGGATTTCAAAATACAATTTGTTGAAGTTGTCGGAAATTTTTTTTTTTCAATATCTGAATAACGAATAAAGATTTTTTATTCAAATTTGACATACAAGTATAATTAAGGCAACCACACCAGTTAAAATGAATTTTGTCCAAAATATTACACTGGGTGTAAAAAAATACTAAAAAAATTCCAAGTCAGTGGCGTCGAAAAAAAGGGGCGATGCAGAGAAAACGGGGAAAAAATTCGAAAATGTTTTTCGCTATTTATCTTCATTTTTCGACGACGTTTACACTTGGGCGCCCGGCCTGACCTCTACCCTGAACAAAAAGATCCAAAAAAATTTTTCATCCAAACCAAAAAAAAGTATGGGACAAGACTAAAGCGAACCTCGCGAGTCCGAAAAACATCAAATTTAGCGGGCATTTTTGAGGAGGAGTGAATTTATATATTTTCGTCAAACGGACCTATAAGTATATTGAACGAGTGGTAGGTTTTTGCTTATGGCTAGTTCGGAAATTTTAGTAGTAGAAAGTTCAATAGAAGATGAAATAAAATTACATTATTTTAAGTTGTCAATGGCAACATGTTACAAAGTTTCACTACTTCGTTACTGCGATAAAGTGCTACTTTACACGCTAAAATGTGCGTCTAAGAGTCTACTTTATTTGACGGTCGTAGGAAAAATAATATAGAGTACCCGTTGGTTTATTAAATAAAAAATAATAATAAATTAAATATAAAATGAGAAAAAAGTAGAAATGAAAAAATTAAAAAAATGAAGAAAATTAAAGAGATAAAGTTACATACCCAAAGCAACGCCAACAACTGCTAACAATGCTACCAATTTGAACATCCTGGAGATACTACAAATACACACGAATTCTGAAGTTTTTATATACTTCTTAAAGACAATAATCAGCCTGTTATCGAGGATTTTATATTTTTGGGTGCTACTCTTGTATGTCGAGATGTCTAGATAATCCTTTAATTATTTATGGTGTGAAGCTCTTAATCAAGTTAACTTGATAGGAAAGGAATAACAGTAAATTTAGAGGAATTATTGAAGTGACTTTTCTCTGGTACCTACTTCATTTGTAAACGTTTTGTAAACTACTTTATTTTAAAGGGCGAATTAAATAAACGTTATTATCATTGATATTATTCCCAAGAAACAAATATTACAGGGAAAAACTTTCTAGATATGCAACTGCAATAATCATCCATTTCACAATATAATAATAATAATAATAATGATAATAATAATAATATGTCTTTATTAGAATTTAACAAATAAACAAAAAACAAATTATTTATATAGGAATGGCGAGGTTCAACCTAGTTGCTCTTACACCTAACCATATCCTGATGATATAGTGTGTATGAACGGGCGTTATTATATTTAAGTAAAACAAAAAAAAAAACATTAATAATACACTATTAGAAAACTGAAAGTTAAGTACATTTGGGTATATTATGACGTTATTTAAATTTTTTATCACAGTTATCTTAAATGATAGGGAACCAAAGTTCATTTTATAATCGCGATAGCCGTTATTTTTTATACTGTCTAAAATGGTGTAGTTTTTTGACTTCAAAAAATCGTAACATGTGTTAACAACAGTAGTAGTTTTAACCTGGAAAGAGTGGTACAGTTCGGTGGGGGACATAGATTGAGCCTGTAATATTCTATGAGCAAGAGTTTGAGCAAATAAAATCGGTAGTGGATGGTTTAACCGACGGTACCAGAAGTGTTCAGATATGCAAGAATATAGTAAATAATACAAATTTGTTAAGTCAGCTACAGGTTCATTCAGACACACTTCTACAGATTAATACCACGTTGGAGGGAAACATAATTTCGGCACACGATACCAGAATTATTTGGCAGTCCATTGCAATTACAACTAAATTCCGATACTAGTGTTCTGGAATAGGACATGTACGCCAATTGAAAACGTTCATTTTCTAAAATCAAAGATATATTGAGATAATTTTAATATGCAAATTGTATGTAATATCAAGGTAAATATATCAAATCTCGATATATGTCACGCTGCATAAGCCCCTTATTCTAAATTGAAAACAAACTCTAAGTGATTTGCATAAAACTGAATTTAAAATATACATAATATGCTGTCTTTATATTCCACCAAATAGTTCATGTTCAATATATGAGTCAGTATGTCGATCTCGCAAAGCTTATCCTAGTTAATGACGTTATAATGTTGTAGGTGGTTTTAACCTTCCGGAGTTTAATAATATTGACTCTTGTAACCCTAAAAAACAGTTGATAGTACCTACAACTAGGCACTAACTCAATATAACATAGTTTTAAACCATAATTTGGTATTTCTAGAATCTAGATCTATTATTTAGTAATCTAGTTTTACAAGTAAAAAAATGCATTTCCATTATCTAAAGGACATGCTCATCAGCCCAGTATAAATAAATAAATAAATAAATAAATAAATACACCACATGTAATTACGACCCCCTTTATCCCAGAGGGCTCTAAGAGCCTTGTGCGGGAGGGGGCTACACTACACATTTAAAGACAAGAGACACACATCCAATATCCGTGTATATAAAATCCCTCTCACAGTATTTTCCGTTGCCACGACCGGGATTCGAACCCGGGACTTTTGGGTGAGAGGCGGGTACACTACCATCTCGACCATCAGTCATATTATTGTATTGTTGTAAAATTTGGAGGCGATCCAGGGAGAACAAAAATTGTAAGAGCTCGTAAATTAATTTATAACTTAAAAAAATGCAGATTTTTAACTATACAGGGTGTTTTCAAAGGCATTTATTTTAACAGGATGTAAAACTCGTAAAAATAAGTAATTTTGCCATAAATCACCTATATAAAAGTTGCAAAATAACGAAAATAGAAAATTTATCATTATAATTAAAGAAAAAATTATTCACTTTTTAAATGTTTCAAACAGTATTTATTAATCTCTACACGTGTTTCGGCTTTCTAGGCCTTTCTCAAGAGTACATACAATATTACGCAAAATTTATCATTAATTGTTCCTATTCCGGTCCTTTTATGTTTATAAAAGTCGTTGAAAGTTATCATCACCGTTCATTTGGTGCGCACATATCTTGTTCGGCGTAATCATGAGTCACTATGGAGAAATCAAAATTCTTTGCCTATGAAGAACATCATAGGCGTTTTGTATTGTTCGCTGTCTAACTTCTCTCACATTATCCACTTTTCAATTGTAACAACTAAGTGTTTCAAATGACTCCAAAAGTAAGAAATCAGAAGGATTGAGGTCCAGAGAGCATGCAGTTCAAGAAACTGGCCTTTTGCGTCCTATCCACCTATTGGAAAAACATGCAAAATAAAAGGAGGCCACGACCGTACTATATTTTTATCTTCGTTATTTTGCTTTATATAGATGATTTTTGGCAAACCGATTTATTTTTACGAGTTCTACATCCTGTTAAAATAAATGCTTCAACTTTGAGAACACCCTGTATAGAGAATGGAATAGAATAGACTTTATTTAACCTTAAGTTACATACTGAAATATTTTTGGCAAGTCAAGAGGAAAAATTACAAGTCTATATAACAGAGTGATGCAGCGAGGCATAAAATTACATAATATACAGGGTGTTCCAGTTTTTTGTAGCAGGACTTTAACAGTCGATAGACAATTGAAAATTATTAAAAAAAGTTCCTATAAACATAGGTTGAAAAATGCTTAGTTTTCGAGATACAGGGTGTTAAAGTTTGAAAATAAATACGGATTTATATTAATATTTCCAGAATGCTAAGAAGTATCGAATCCAAACTTGCCAATTTTTTACATATAATTTAGAGGCCTATTTTAGAATAACAAACTACTATTTTACTTAACCATGGGCGTAGATATATGGATTTACTAAGGCTCTTTTTTACAAAAAAGTAGTACGCCACTGATATTTTCCTATGTTTTCCGCTTAATTCAATAAAGCAAGAAAAAATAAAAATTTAATGTCTCTTGGCACTTTTTGATATGACAAGCCGTTTTCCAGAAAATTTACATTTAATCATTTGATGGACGCATCTGGACGAATTTTAGACAAACTTGAAGTCGCTCAGAATTTCACCAAATTTGATGGTGCGAAAAGTCTCTTAAAAATAAAGAATGAAACATTTAAAATATTTATTGTAAAAGTTTATTATCATGTAAATCAAAATTTTTATAACACAAATGTGTTAAAACGCAACGGTCGAACTAAAATAAATTATTAGAAACACAAACACAAAAGCTAGCAACATATAAAAGTGTCTTACTTTATTACAAGCATCATTAACGATGTTTCATTCTTTCTTTTTAAAAGACTTTTCGTACCATCAAATTTGGTGAAATTCTGAGCGACTTCAAGTTTGTCTAAAATTCGTCCAGATGCGTGCATCAAACGATTAAATGCAAATTTTCTGGAAAACGGCTTGTCATATCAAAAAGTGCCAAGAGACATTAAATTTTTGTTTTTTCTTGCTTTATTGAATTAAACTGAAAACATGGGAAAATATCAGTGGCGTACTACTTTTTTGTAAAAAAGAGCCTTAGTAAATCCATATATCTACGCCCATGGTTAAGTAAAGTAGTAGTTTGTTATTCTAAAATAGGCCTCTAAATTATACGTAAAGAATTGGCAAGTTTGGATTCGATACTTCTTAGCATTCTGGAAATATTAATATAAATCCGTATTTATTTTCAAACTTTAACACCCTGTATCTCGAAAACTAAGCATTTTTCAACCTACGTTTATAGGACCTTTTTTTAATAATTTTCAATTGTCTATCGACTGTTAAAGTCCTGCTACAAAAAACTGGAACACCCTGTATATATTGCGCAACAATATTATTTACAAAAATACAAATAAAATAGTTATTTAAATACAAACAATTAATGAATAATTTTTACGTTTATTATGGCGGTGACGGTAAGCATCTGAGTAAAAAATTTGTACGGTTACCTAATTAATTAATTTCAATTCAAAGGAGGTTTGCATATATTCATCTACTGAATAAAAACAGTGAGTGAGGAAATGTTTTTTGATTATCAGTTTAAATTTATTAGGACTGTCCAAGGATTTTAAATCATCCGGTAGATAATTGAACAATTTAATATCTAAAGAATTTTTTGTCGTCTTCGTAAGGCGAAAGCGTGGTGTTCGAAGATGTCTCTATTTCTAGTCTGGCAATTATGAAATTCAGCGTTTGTTGTAAATTGATTTTGCTCTTTGTAAACTTCCAGTATCGTGATATAGATATATAAGTACGGTAAAGGCATTATATTGAGACTTTTAAAAATAGACTTGTAGTGGTATCTGAATCCAACACCAGCCAGTATTCTGACAGCAAAATTTTGTCTGCGTAGCAAGAGTTACCCTACGCCCTATAGCAACAACTTATATGGGAATAGATTAGTGCAAAATAGCTCATTCTCAGACTCTCTATGGATAAAGATTTTTTTAGATTACGTAAGACAAATTGATATGACTGATGGTCGAGCACCTGCCTCTCACCCAAAAGTCCCGGGTTCGATTCCCGGTCGTGGCAATGGAAAATACTGCGAGAGGGATTTTTCCATTATACACGGATATTGGATGTGTGTCCCTTGTCTTTAAATGTGTAGCCCCCTCCCGCACAAGGCCTAGAGCCTTCCGGGATAAAGGGGGTCGTAGTTACATGTGGTGTTATTATATTAAAATACAGAGCTGGATAGCTTACATCAAATCAAATCAAATCAAATCAAATCAAATCAAATCAAATCAAATCAAATCAAATCAAATCAAATCAAATCAAATCAAATCAAATCAAATCAAATCAAATCAAATCAAATCAAATCAAATCAAATCAAATCAAATCAAATCAAATCAAATCAAATCAAATCAAATCAAATCAAATCAAATCAAATCAAATCAAATCAAATCAAATCAAATCAAATCAAATCAAATCAAATCAAATCAAATCAAATCAAATCAAATCAAATCAAATCAAATCAAATCAAATCAAATCAAATCAAATCAAATCAAATCAAATCAAATCAAATCAAATCAAATCAAATCAAATCAAATCAAATCAAATCAAATCAAATCAAATCAAATCAAATCAAATCAAATCAAATCAAATCAAATCAAATCAAATCAAATCAAATCAAATCAAATCAAATCAAATCAAATCAAATCAAATCAAATCAAATCAAATCAAATCAAATCAAATCAAATCAAATCAAATCAAATCAAATCAAATCAAATCAAATCAAATCAAATCAAATCAAATCAAATCAAATCAAATCAAATCAAATCAAATCAAATCAAATCAAATCAAATCAAATCAAATCAAATCAAATCAAATCAAATCAAATCAAATCAAATCAAATCAAATCAAATCAAATCAAATCAAATCAAATCAAATCAAATCAAATCAAATCAAATCAAATCAAATCAAATCAAATCAAATCAAATCAAATCAAATCAAATCAAATCAAATCAAATCAAATCAAATCAAATCAAATCAAATCAAATCAAATCAAATCAAATCAAATCAAATCAAATCAAATCAAATCAAATCAAATCAAATCAAATCAAATCAAATCAAATCAAATCAAATCAAATCAAATCAAATCAAATCAAATCAAATCAAATCAAATCAAATCAAATCAAATCAAATCAAATCAAATCAAATCAAATCATTTATTGGTGCTATATACAAAATATGTATTTACACAAGTCAATATCTAACTATGAGTGGGTATATCACAATAAGTATAAAAATATTTAAAAAAACATACATTGTGTAATACAAACATTTCTTTAAACAGCTTTAACAAACATAAAATATAGCTTATATCAATAAGTCCTTTATTAAAAGTTATATGACAGAAATTCCTTATATGAATAAAAAGCTTTATCAATTAAAATTTCTCTTATTCTTTTCTTAAATGCCGGGTCTGGCAGCCTTGTTATTTGGGTGCTAATACTTGAATTCCCTTTTGACTTTTTGTTAGTCTTACAAATGGTGCCTTTATTATATTCTTGTGTCTTGTATTGTAATGATAGTGAATATTTACACCATACAAACTCTCTGTAGCATACAAAAGTAATTCATATATATTATACAAGGTGGGGCAGTGAGGACGAGTGTCTTTAAAATAAGCACAAAATCGTTAATTTTTGTTTAAAAAAAATGTATTCACAACAATATGTTCTTATTGAACTAGCATTTGACAAAATCAAGTGAGGAAAACAATATCTTTTAAGTAGTGCCCATTTTCATTGACTCATTTCTGAAGCCGTTCTTCACAGTTAGTCTCCATTCTTTCCCATTGTCGATTTGGAGGAAACTATTCGCGTGGAACAATCCCGTGGAAGTCGCACAAATTAACAATTGAAAGCTCCACTCCTTCCAGTTGTCAATTTGGGCGACTTCCATGTGAATAGTTTCCTCCAAATCGACAACTGGAAAGAGTGAAGACCAACTTTGAAGAACGGCTTCAGAAATGAGTCATGAAAATGTACACCACTTGTAAATATATTGTTTTCCACACTTAATTTTGTCAAATGTTAGTTCAATAAGAACACATTCATGTCATTAAATTTTTTTTAAAACAAAAATTAACGATTTTGTGCTTATTTTAAAAACATCCGTCCTCACTGCCCCACCCTGTATATATATTGATGGAAACGTTAGTATTTTTAATTCACGAAATTGTTCTCTGCATTCTTTCTTATAACTTAAACCAGATATTATGCGTATTGCTCGTCTTTGAAGAGCAAAAATTCTCCCCCTTGTAGCGGCTTGTCCCCATGCTAAGACCGCATATGAAAGCAAGGAGTGGCATAGTGCAAAGTATGCATTTTTTATAGCATCCTTACCTAATTCATTTGCCAAATTTCTCAATATAAATGTATTTTTTGACAACTTCTTTGATAACTTTTCTATCTGTACTTGCCAGTTTAATTTATCATCTATATGGACGCCCAGATATTTTGTGGACTTCTGAGGATCAGGAACACTGTGCCCCACTTTGTTTCTCACTGAGAAAATCATGTGCACTGTTTTATCACGATTTAGTGAGAGCTTATTAGCCTTGAACCATTTTTCTGCGTTTGCCTCCGCCTCCCATACCCCTGCTGAGAGTTGTTCAATATTTACATGTTTCACCGATATAGTTGTATCATCAGCAAACATAATTTTACTAGAACGCTCCTTTGAATTTGCAAAATCGCTAACATAAATTAAAAAGAGAAGGGACCCAAGCACAGAGCCCTGTGGTACCCCATGTACTATTTTGGTTTTCCTAGAAAACTCATTATTTAACTTGACTGATTGATATCTATTATTTAAATAAGATTTTAATATTAAAATACTGTTGTGATCAAAATTATATATTTTTAACTTTCATAGCAGTACTTCGTGTGAGACGTAGTCAAACGCCTTACTTAGGTCACAGAAAATAGTGCACAGATGTTCCCCATTCTCAAAAGCCCCCAAAACCTGTTCAACCAGCTCAAGAACAGCAGATGTGGTATTTTTTGCTTTCCTGATCCCAAATTGTTTACTATAAAATATGTTATTATTTTCAAAATAATTTGCTATTTGGATTGCAAAACATTTTTCTACTATCTTTGAGAAGATTGGCAGCAGCGACACAGGCCTATAGTTATTTACATCATTTACCTCACCTTTTTTATACACGGGTATTATAATAGCCTCTTTCAAGCAATCTGGAAAACAAGCTTTTTAATGCACATGTTTATCAGTTTGCACAGCGGCGATATAATCCAATTTTTAATACTTTTTATCAAAATTATATTTAGACCATAAATGTCTTTGCTATTTTTGTTTTTTATCGAATTTATGACGTCTCGTACATTATTATGAGTTACAGGTTCTAAATGAAATATGTTTATATTTAAAGGTTCAATGTTGTGCATATTTTCTATAGGATCTACCTCGCTGCTACCCAGCTTCTCCACAAGATTTTCAGCAATTTCACTGAAAAATGTGCTAAACTCTTTTGGAGATAAATTCATATTGTTATGTGTATGTCCATTTGGAATATTTCTTTTTTATTTATGATTTGCCACATGGTTTTCATTGAATTTTGAGAATTTTTTATTAGTTCTTCATTTTTTGATTTTTTAGCATTAATAATTGCCTTTTTATATTTTGTCTTATAATCAGTTAACTGTTGTTTGAGATATTCGCTTTTATATTGATTGTGCAGATCCGTTAGTAACATTAATTTTGACCTCATTTCACGTAGGTCTTGTTTAAACCACACTCTGCCTCGTAAGTCACATTTGGGTCTCGCAAAATAACTTTTTCAGGGAAGGCATTAACCATTGCATTATTTATTTTTTCAGTGAACCTACTAAACTTTTTATTACAATCCATATTCTCATCATCAATGAAACTCCTTTCTATATTTTCTACATTTTTGCAAAATAATTGCCTACCTTCTGCTGTTATTGGTCTGCAGATTATTCTGGTTTTAGTTGTCTTTTGCATTTTACTTAATCTAAAATTTAAAAATTGGCCCTGATGGTCTGAAATACCCAAATCTATACTTAGTGATGAGCAAAGCTTTATATTAAAATTTATGAATATATTATCAATACATTTATCCTGTCGTGTATTTGACGTTATCATTTGTTGTAGATTATAACTAGATAGTAAATCTATTAGTAGTCAGGAATCCAGTGAACTAAATTCCGCTTATTTCTCTGTTGCTATGTAATTTTTGGACATACTTTTAAAATTAGGTCCATGTTATGTAAAATTTTCTGCCGAATCCATTTCCGGAGGGCGATTTTCAATATGAGCTTGCGTTCATCCCCTATATTAATTTTTCACCCCTTTTCGGCGATACACGATATTTTAAATTTTTCAGATATAACTCGTGCTATCTCCAAAACTATCAAACCTACAGGGATCAAATTTTAGACGGAGGTTATATGATGTATGGCGACTACGATAGCAGCGTTAAAATAGTATTTTGATTATTGATTCCAAAAAAAAAAAATAAAGTACGCGGGGTGCAGAGATATTGTAGAGAAAAATGTAGCATTGAGGTACTTTTTCTATTTCTAGAGATACTATATCGGTTATGTGAGCGGTATTGTAGTAGAAAGTTCAAATTTAATTTTGGTAAAAGAATTTTTACAATCGAAGTATACCGCGCGTTCCGATCACTTAGGCATGAAGTGTTGTTTTGTGAACTGTGGCAGAACGCGCTCACCATTCCACCGACCGATGTCGTAAAACATACGAATACAACACTTGAAATAACAAATAGAAACGTGTGTGTACAGGGTTATTGGTTATAAATGGAACCCCCTCTTAACTTCGTTTTTTTTTAAGATAAGAAAAAAATTTTAAACAGAAGTTTTAGGACATTCTATGAATTTTCTTGCTACCATATTCAATAGTATACAGGGGTATACAGGGTGCCTCATCATGTTTTTTTAAATGAAATACCCTGTATATTTTTGAATATTATGAAAGTCCTCGTTTTCCTGATTTCAAAAACATATAATATGTTGACATTTACTGTGGCCATTTTCGATATACAACGGCTGCTATTTACATAAAAATCGAATGAATAACAGTATGACATGATTTTCAAAAACAAAAGGTTATAGGAAATGTATTGATGAAAATTGGGGACATGTTGAAAATTTATTAAGTACAATAATTTTTTAATCTTTGGTATGCATAGAATCTTGTTACTAATAAAAATTTCTTACTGTTTTTGTTTATTGCAAAACTGAAATATTGATCTAACCAATAATAATTATGCATAGATATAATAGTAAACGTCAACATGTTACACAATTTTGAAATCGGGAAAACGAGGACTTTCATACTATGCAAAAATACATAGGGTGTTCCATAAAAAAACATAAGATTGCTTTGTGCCAATTTTATGAGGCACCCCGTATACTTTTATATATGGTTGAAACAAAATTCATAGAATGCCCTAAAACTTTCGTTTAAAAAAATTTTATCTCAAAAAAGAACGAAGTTAAGAGGGGGTTCCATTTATAACCAATAACCCTGTACAAATATTGCAGAGAAAAGTGCTTGTTCTCAAATTTAATGTAAGGAAAGAATTGTAACTGATAAATCTGTCAGTGTACATACAATTAGTTTTGAATCAAGAACATTTTGTCTCATATAAGCGCTAATAAACAAACTCTTCATATAAACATATATTTTAGTGGCAAGTTCTATTTAGAACGTAAATAAATTGATTTTTTACAAACCCATTATTTTCTTCACAAAATTATTTAAAAAGGAATAAAATGCAAATAGTGGTTAATATTATAATGAATAAAGAATAGTAAATAATTTGATTTGCCTAATACCTACAAATTTTTTTTTTCATAACTAACAAACATAAATAATCATAATTTTAAATAAAATTATTTATTCTATATGAGGAATATATTTATATGAGTGTATATGAACCAGATAATTTTTAATTTCAATCATTATTTGATGTTTTACAGAAAGAAGCTATGTAGATAGATATAAATATTTTATTTCATGCAAACGCAGCTTATTATGCAATCAACTCCTAGCTTCTTGCAACAGAACCTTATACTGCACTTATTATTTTTACACTTACACATTGTCCCATTTATTTGTTCCGGTTTCGGGTGTTTCGTGATCATGATGGGAATTAAAATGTTGCGTTCATTTTTCCAACCATATTCATGACTGTTTAGTAATTTAGGGGATGGTTTGTGCAAGAATGCTAGTGATCCATTGCTTAAATTATTGAACAGTCATGAATATGGTTGGAAAAATGAACACAGCATTTTAATTCCCATCATGATCACGGAACATCCGAAACCGGAAATATGACAACGTGTAAGTGTAAAAATAATAAGTGCAGTATAAGGTGTTGTTGTAAGAAGCTAGGAGTTGATTGCATAATAAGCTGCGTTTGCATGGAAAATTGTAAATTTGATTGGAATATTCATGAAATAAAATATTTATATCTATCTACATAACTTCTTTCTGTACGACAACAAATAATGATTGAAATTAAAAATTAACTGGTTCATATACACGCATATGAATATATTCCCCATATAGGCCCGATCTTTTCATCTTCCCATTAACTTTATCCGGCAGTTAAAGTTGTTGATTTTCATTGTTGTAACAATTGTATCCTAGGTAAATAACTGCCGAATAAAGTTAATTGGAGGTGAAATGACCGGCCCTTAGAATAAATAATTGTATTTAAAATTATGATTATTTATGTTTGTTAGTTATGAAAAAAAAAATTGTTTAGGTATTAGGCAAATCAAATTATTTACTATTCTTTATTAATTACCTATAATATTAACTATTGTTCCTTTTTAAATAATTTTGTCAAGAAAATAATGGGTTTATAATAAATCAATTTATTTACTAAAGACATTTAGAATTTAGAACTTGCCATTAAAATATATGTTTATATGAAGAGTTTGTTTATTAGCGCTTATATATAAGACAAATTGTTCTTGATTCAAAACTAATTTTATCTGTGTACACTGACAGATTTATTAGTTACAATTATTTCCTTACATTAATTTGAAAACGAGCATTCTTCTCTGCAATATTAGTACATACACGTTTCTATTTGTTATTTCACGTGTCGTATTCGTATGTTTTGCGAAGTCGGTCGGTCGAATGGTGAGCGCGTTCTGCCACAGTTCACAAAACAACACTTCCCGATACTAAATAATTTATATCTTTCGTTAGAATACTCCGATTGTAAAAATTCTTTTACCAAAATTAAATTTGAACTTTCTACTACAATACCGCTCACATAACCGATACAGTATCTCTAGAAATAGAAAAAGTACCTCAATGCTACATTTTTCTCTACAATATTTCTGCATCCCCGCTTACTTTATTGTTTTCTTGGAAGATCAATAATCCAAATACTATTTTAACACTGCTATCGTAGTCGCCATACATCTCCGTGTAAAATTTGATCCCTGTAAGTTTGATAGTTTTGGAGATAGCACGAGTTATATTTGAAAAATTTTAAATATCGTGGATCGCCGAAAAGGGGTGAAAAATTAATATAGGGGATGAACGCAAGCTCATATCGCAAATCGCCCTCCGGAAATGGATTCGGCAGAAAATTTTACTTGGCGGCGATACTATTATCGTCGGTGACCTATAAACACATAATATGTAAACATTTTGTTTAGGAACATAAGCACAACAAATTTCACATTGTTTTTCAATAGAAAGTACATTTATTTTTTCCACAGACCTGCATTCTAGATAAGATTTAGTAAGAATAAGAGTACCACCTCCTCTATATTCGCTGCAAATGTTTGCCGATACATTATAATTACATATAAATTAATGACTCCATCTCGTCACATGTTAAAAAATGCTCAGATACACACACAATATTAACACTCTTATCAACCAGTATCAATTAAGTTCATTTGTTTTGTTTCTCATTGACTGCAAATTTATATGTAGTAGAGTCTGCACTTCTTGTTGCTCTTCATCTATGTTGTTCTTATAAATTTTTTCTTGAAGAGAAAATTTGTCACAAGAATTCCTTTTGGCCACGCTTCAGGATTTAGATAATTTTCTTTCAAGTCATAGTCCACTCCAACCTTGAAAGAATTAAAATGCCCCATGTTCGTTATTTTCTGACATATAAATTCTCGGTCTGGATTTGTCTTTTCCAGATATTCTATAACATTTTTTTCAGTGTAACTTGTTTTATATTTACCAACAAATAGCCACGCTTTTTTATTTACTGCAGCGCTTTCGTCATTATTAATATACCATAAATAATTTTCGAGTTTTTCTTATTTGGTTTTCTGATAACTGTTTTCCACGTTTCCTCTTCTTCATTTTCCTCATTTTTCAGTTGTCCTATGTTCTGGTTATTTTTTGGTTGATTAGCAACAACTATAATTGTAAATACTATTTTTAACACATATAGTTTGTTTTCTATTTGACAGATACGATATAAAAAATGTTTGACACAAACCCTAATTCCATATCAGTGCAGTTTTATCAACAAAGTATCGTGTGAAACACAGTCAAACGCCCTTGGGAGTTTGCATAATGTAACAGAAATAAGTTCGCCCCTCTCTAGTTCATTGACTATGTCGTTTGCTATTTTGAAAATTGCTTGGGTTGTGCTACACTTGCTTCTGCCATTAGGATATTATTAAAAACCTTCGAGATAATGGGGATAATGGATATGGGGCGATAGTTTACTATTTCCGAAATATCTCCATTTCTAACGATTGGTATCAACTTTTTGCAATTTTAAAAGCATACAGAAAATTTTCTTCGCATTAAATAAAAGTGTTAGAGGATGAATAATGGTATCTAAAGTCTCTTTTAAAATTTTATTGTTCATACCATATATGTCGGTACCGTAAAACCCGACAACTTTGCCTGCTTTTTTCCGGGTTTTTTCGAATATTTTTTTTATTGTGCGTTAAATAACGTTTAAAAAAATGGGACGAGACATGTCAAGACTTCACCTACCTGCATCTTTCTTGGCCGTCTTGTAATATGAAAGGCGGCGGGGAAAAAATATAAAGAGGGGTGGGCAAAGTTGTCATGCAAAATGGTAACTTTACTCACCATAGTAAAACGTGTGTTGGAGGTATCTTAAAGAACTCTAGGACAACATTGCCCACAGTTTAAGTTTTTTAAGAAGTTTTGGGACCTTCTCAACAAAAACCAAATTAGGAAGAACAGTAATCTGTAAGATATAACGATTTTATTAAATAGAAACGTGCTCTCAGACTTTTTTAATCAGTCAATATTATAAAAAAAAACTCTTTTCTTAAAACTAAAAATATAAACAAAATAAATAGTATAAAAATACAAAAACATTATCAGTAATAAAAAATATATTTCTTCTTATAAAAATAAAGTATAAATTCTAGTGGTTATTTTATAATCGATAACAACTGAGATCTTTGGTAAATGTGAATACACTTCTTCTATCTATCACAGGACTTAGTACTATTGCTTTAATATCAAAGAAATTGACAAGTGATATGTCGTCAATTTGTGAAAAATGAATTTCTTATTATTTTTTTTTTTAGAAATTTCACAGTTAAATTGTCGTTTACGTCTTCAGTTTATTACTATTTTTTAGAAATTTCACTTAAATTGTCGTTTACGTCTTCAGTTTCGATTATGATTCCAACAAAATGTTTGCATGTTTTTTTTATGGCAAATTCAACTATCACATATACATGTCTTGTTTAATCATATCTGGAAGAATATTGTCTTCTATTTCGTTTCCATCTTCTTCAGTTATATTGTTTTGGCGGTCTTTGTTCAGGAGATCGCTGTCGTCTGCAGGAATAGATTCTATGTCGCTATCGTCAGCAGATGTAGTTGCTATTTCCACCTCACTTCTTGGTGCTGGAAGCACCTCAGCAGCAGCTATATCATTAGCACTTACTGAGCATCCTGGTTGAATAATCAGCATCCCCCCCCCCCCTCCCCCCTTTTAATATGTTTTGCTATATTGGGACTTCTCTGTTCTTTTAGAAAGTTTAACAGCGCGTTGTCAATATCGCACTTTGAACCTTTGCATTGAATCTTTTATCAGGAATTTATTTTTTTGTACACTTCACCAGGACTATATGGATCTACTTTTAATGATTTGCAGAGTATTAAATTCCATTTTTTTTTACCAAGTCAGTCAGTAACTTAGGAAATAGCTATTTATGTAACCAGTTGCGAAAGACTTTATTTTGTGTAACGAGTGGAGTGGAAAATGTTATTAATTTAGTGCATAAATGCTGCACATAATATCACGACAAATTCAACAAATAAAACTTCTTCAGGAGTTAATTTGACAAATTTCACAAATTGTATAGTTAATATTTATAATTAAAAAATAATAATTCCTATAAACCTATATTATGTTTTGAACACTTTGACCCCTCTATTGACATGTTGGCGAGCCGCTTTCTTAGTTTAGTTTATTGATTTCTTTTGATATCTGGGCGGTCACTGTCTTATCGACAGTCTAATTTGAATTTACAAATTCCTTGGTATTTTTGTACGTTGAAACGTTTGCTGTATGATCTAAAGATAGTACTTCATCACACTTGTTATAATATACTGTAATGGGAACTGTATCTTTTAATTGATTAAATTTAATTAATAATTTGATTTGATCTTTTAGAGAACATATCACATCTACATTTTTAGTTTTTTGTGATTACATCCTTGTGACTAATAATATCTTTCAAATAGAATACCTCCTTTGCTTCACTAAATTCATCCTTAGCACTGCTGAAGGTTATGAAGGTATACCTTATTTCTAGATATAGAATGGTTCTATCTTAACGCATTTACCTCAGTATGATGAACCTTTATGACAAAATTTATATAGCTTTGGATTTGTATGTACCTAAAACTTCTCTAAAGCCTTCTAAAGATCCGACTTGGTATAACGTTACTGTGGCTCGGTGTACTTGCCGGAGCCAATGGAATCTCCTTTAGAAAATTTTAATGCACTTCCAAGTGTAGTTTTTACAATTCTCTTTCTTTGCTTGATATGCATTATTTATAAATGACTTTGTTTAGGATTTATACAAGCATAATAATAACAAACATATCCAAATTGATATACTCATTTATGTTTCATCTCTAAACATACTATTATTAAATTCATTGGACTTTCTGTAATACATTAGGAATATTGGATTAAAATTATAAAATGCAAAACGTCTAAAAACAAATTATTAAAAAATTTTTTTTTAACTCACCACAAAATTCATTCATTATGGTCACCAATTAAAAAACGAAAGAATATGTACATCTTCTTGTGGACTTCATAATTTAAATAATTATGAAATAACTATATATATTAATTTATTATGTTTTTGTCTCTATTAATGTAAATGGTTATCAGTCATCTTACTTGATAATTAGTTCCGGTGTACCTCAAGGAAGCAACTTGTAGCCACTGGTATTTCTCACATTCATTAATGATTTGCCTGACATGATTCGTAACTCTTCTTGCATTCTATTTGCAAATGACTGTAAGCTTTATCGCAGAATAGAAAATATTTATGATTGTACCTTGTTACAAGAAGACATTAAGATTTCCGCTTGGTGCAATGAGTTCAAATTCGATTAATATTAAGAAGTGTATAGCCATGACATTTTCAAACAAAAAACTAATAATAAAATTCCCTTATACTATCAGTAATACTGAACTTTGTCATGTTAATGAGTATAAAGATCTTGGTGTTCTCTTTGATAAAACTTTTTCTTTTAGTGGTCATATTCGGCAAATATCCAGTTCTAACTTTAAAAAACTGGATTTCCTTATTAGGAATTCAAAAGATTTCATTAATATTGAATGCATGAACATATATAATAGTTTTGTGAGGTATAACCTTGATTACTGTCAAATTATCTGGTCACCTCTCTATCGCAACCCTATCAAAAAAAATCCTCAAATTCATTCATTCATATCAAATGAAAGCCGACAGTAAGACTCGATGTTTCGATTTCTGATGCCTGGGGTTTCAATCCATCTACTCCTAGATCGAACAATGGTACAGATCTCAATCAGCCTACTTATTTCCTTTCCAACTGTTTTTATTCAAAATTGTGAGACTTAAAACTGAATTTTATCAGTTAAAGACTTTAACAGTGATAATGGTTCGGATAATTATATCCTACAGTAATAGAAAATTGCACCGCAATAAGAGAATTTAAGTTTCTATTTCAAATTCAGTTGTTTTAAAAAAAATTATTAGTCAAAACTCTCACCTAAACTAGAGAAAATGTCAAGGTGATCCGAATTTAAATTGGGAACTTTCGCCAGCGGATACTACTTTTAAATTTAATGTTACAGAAATGCAATAACCATAAGAGCTTTGAGAAAAAAAAAACATTAATATTAAATTAAAGTTTTTCTATTAAATTTGAAATCCTGTTTGGTAGCCAAGATTATTCATCTTTTCCTTATTAGGATTTGCAAGTGTAATTCAATACAGGTCGGGGTGTTTGCCCGCTGAGTAGTTGTTTCTTGCAATCCTATTTCAGCATTTAGTTTAGTCCACCAGGGCTAGATAGAGATCGCCGCTCTTAGTACTTGCTTGGCAAGTTTCTATCACAAAGATATCTTTGATGTCTGGTAGTAACTCTGACCATTAGAGGGATAGGGGACAGGGACAGAAAATAATATTTTACCTGATACCCAGTCAGGTTTTAGAAAAGCTCACAGCACTACATCTGCCCTGCTAAATGTTACGGACGATATATTTAAAGCTACAGATAATAAAAAAATTACGGCGTTAGTGCTGTTGGACTTTTCTAAAGCTTTTGACACTGTAAATCATACGCTGTTGTGCTCAAAACTAAAATATATAGGTCTTGATGAGATATCTATAAAACTTTTGTCTTCATATCTGAGTAACAGAAGTCAGAAAGTTATTATTAATGATAGTGTATCTGAAAGCATTAACATATCTTCTGGAGTACCACAAGGGTCCATTCTTGGGCCATTACTTTTCCTTATTTATACTGCAGATTTATTTAATATGATGAAAACCTGTAAATTACAAGGATATGCTGATGACACCCAAGTTTATCTTAGTTTCCCTCATGATGAATATCAGATAGCATTAAAATTGTTAAATGATGACTTGTCACAGATAAATACATATTCTACTAAACATAATTTAAAACTTAATACTCAGAAGTCCTTTTTTATGTTATTTGGAAATAATACTAACATTGATTTAATTAAACCTCATTTCAAACCCAGCATTAATGGAGAACTTCTACCTTTCACATATAAGCATAAAGACTTAGGTCTAATAATTGATTCTAAATTAAGATTTGTTGATCATGTTAATTCTCTTATCATAAGATCGTATTGTGTTCTAAAATTACTATACGCTAATAAATATAGTTTTGATTTTAATCTGAGGAAAAGACTATGCGAGTCCTTGGTATTATCGATATTTAATTATGGCTGTGTTATATATGGCCCATGCCTAGACTCAGTAACTAGTAATCGTATTCAAAAAGTCCAAAACACCTGTTGCAGGTATATATTTGGGCTACGGAAATTTGACAGAGTTTCACAACATTTAAAGATTCTTCAGTGGCTACCTATGCATAATGTGTGGGAAATACAACTCATAACTTTTGTTCACCGTTTGATCCAATCAGGTACTCCGAATTATCTCCATGCAAAGCTCTTAGATCGCTCCGACATACATGATGTTGATGTTAGGCTACGCAATCAATTAACTATTCCCAGGCATAGTACCTCAATGTTTCAACGTTCCTTCTCATATGTGGCAGTCAAGAAATATAATAATATTGACAATAATTTAAAACAATATTCTATTGCAGTCTTTAAACGCAAAGTAAAAATGAAATATCTAAACTAATTGGGTGTTGTTGTTGTTGATATTGAAAGTTTTGATGTTAGGGTTGGTAGAGATAATGGGTGTGGACAGTGTGGTATATAACATTTTTTTTTAATTATTATTATTATTATTATTTTTGTTAAATAACCTAAACGACAATAATGCATACATGTAGGGTTATGTGTAAGAGTAGCTGTACAGCTAAATATCGCCCTTATTGTATTTGTTTTTTTTCCTCTAATAAAGACGTTTATTATTATTATTATTATTATTATTATATACTTGTCCCTCACCTTACACTTACACTTACGCCTTACACTAAGGTTGGTTTCCCATTATTATTTGTATTTTCAAACTCCTATGGCATACTGACGAGAACATAAGTTTGAAATCGGTCTGTCTACTAGCCCAGTTGCTATGTACAACTTACCATGCAAAAGGTTGGGCATCTGATTTTTTTTTACTTGTTTATATTGAGGCCAGTAGTGAGAAACCAAGTTTTCTAATTCGAAAGACTTGCTCCTGCTTGAATTCTGCCAATGAAAATATAATTCAGAAAATTTGAAACGCAACGAATAGAAAATATGACTATTTCTGTAAAAATAAGGGGAACTAAAGTAAATTCCAGTACATTGTCAACACAAAGAAGCTATGGTTTAATTCGGATTTCATATCACGATCCAAGAGGAAGAAACAATTATGGCGAAAATTTAAAAATTCTGGCAGCATGGAAGATTATGAGTTCACCGTAACTTCTCAAATATTTTAAGCAGAGAGCTTAAGGAAGCTAAACGAAAGTATCAATCTTCCCTGCTAGATAAGGGGCCAAATGCACTAGGAGCAGCCTGTTATCCAAGGTATCTACACCTATGATCCGAGGATCAGATAATCAAGTTTGCGAATCTGAATACGACTCAGCAGAAATTTTAGCTCATACCGTCCAATTAACCTACTCACAGGATACAGCTGGACCGATCCCGCTGCCTAACATACCATTCAATAACCACTCCCTTGAAGCCATTCTCTTCACTAAAGAAAACGTCACACAACAAATCAAGAACCTCAAAGAAGACTCATTTCCTAGAATGGATGAAATTACCCCCTCCATATTAAAGAAGTGCATTCATGTATTAGCCGAATCCTTAGCCTATATAATGCAAGCCTCATTCGACCAATCCAGACTACCTTCTGAATGGCTGAAAGCATCAGTCACCCCTATATATAAAAAAGGCGATAAACTTGATCCATCTAATTATAGGACCATAAATCTTATCTGTATTTGTACCAAACTCATGGATAGAAGTATTGTTAAATTTGCGTTGCCTTTCTTATTGGAACACCAGATTATCCCACTGGTTCAGCATGGTTTTGTCCCCGGCGATCTATAAATCTTCTTCAGGCCGTTAATACTTGGACACAACTTCTTGACAATCACCAGCCCATTGACGTCTTATATCTGGACTTCTCTAAGGCCTTCAATAAGAAGAAAGCTCCTTTTAAAACTAGAAATAGCTGGAATACGCGAATTGCTTTTTCGCTGGAAAGAGGCATTTTTCTCGAACAGACTTTTTAGAGTCAGAGTGGGCTCTTCATGCTCGAACTGGTATGAAGTATTCTCCGGGGTACCCCAAGGTTCAGTGTTGGGACCCGCCTTATTTCTTGTTTACATCTCCGACTTATATCTGACCACAAACTCCCAGCACATGAGTTACGCGGACGATAGAAAAATATATATCACTTGCTAAGCTTCTCTTCAAGCAGACCGACCTACTAGCCATAGAAAATTGGAGTAACATCTGGTCCATTCCCTTAAATAATCAGAAGTGTACTACAATTCTTCACATTGGTCACAAAAACCCCAATCTAATATACCATCTTTCACCAGGCCCTGTTACATACGTGGATAAACAATCCGACTTAGGAATTATTATTAATTCCAAGTTATCTTGGGGTCACCAGGTAGCTGCAGTAACCAAAAAGACTAACACAAAGATTTACCTGCTGAGAAAATGTTTTGATAATCCAGATGCCTCACTCTTTCTTCGCCTTTACAAAGCATATATCCGTCCGTTGTTAGAATATGGAATAACAATCTGGAGTCCATACCTATTCAAAGACGTTATGGCTCTGGAGAGGGTTCAACGAAGTGCGACGAAGATGATCCCACGGTATCACAATTTGTCTTATGAAGAACGTCTCAGCTGACTTCATTTTCAATACCTGGCAGAGAGGCGTAAAAGTGGCGATGTAATACAAACGCCTTAATGGTCACATTTGTTTCCGTAAATATTTAAAGGTTATGTCTAATAATAGCATTGCTAAACTTCTATTCTTTTCGGAGTGAAAACGTTCATTTATTTATTCATATTTACCTATAACAAGAAAATACGGGAGGAAATCACTTATTCACTCTGATATGGTCTGAGTATGGCAAATTGATTCTAATCCGCTTTCACAGTATTTTCTATTACTAAAAATATGTACACGTCTATGCTTACTGTCATTGCTGCAAAACAAGATTTGAATCTGTAAAGAATATAACATTCTCAACTGCGGCGGTACTGATGTTCTAAAATGTATGAAAGTCAAATAAAAGACGAAAGACAATTTACTATTTTTATTTACTGTGAGAATTACAATTGAATAGCATGAGAATATGCCTCCCTAGTAGCAAGGACATTATCAACCCAGCTTCTGAGTGAAGCTACGTTTGTCTTAACCCCAGGATGATTGGGACGAGCACAGCCTGCGCCCCAAGACACGAGACCGTAGAGGTAGTTATTGACAACTACTGGACCGCCGGAGTCTCCTTGGCAAGCATCCAAACCTCCTACGCCCAAGACTCCCGCACAGAACATTCTGTCCGTGATGGACGACTCTCCGTAGGCTACACGACAATCTTCTTGACTAACAATTGGGACCTGTACAACTTGAAGAATAGTTGGAGCTGCTCCACCTTCAGTGAGTGCTCCCCATCCAATTATGGTAGCTATTGAACCTGCAGTTGGGCCTACTCCCAAGGCAGCAAGAGGGACGGGTACTGCATTTTCAATTGTAATTGGACTTGCAAGTTCAATAAGGGCAATGTCATAATCAATCGTTTGGCTGCTGTAGCTAGCATGGGCGAATATTCTTGATGCAGCTATTACTTCACCTCCAGAATTACGATTAGTGGAACCAGCACGGATGGCGAAAGAGGAAACAGTTCCACCAATAACGCAATGAGCGGCGGTTATAATCCAGGTTGGATTTACGATACCACCACCGCAGTAGTGGCTATTTAATCTCAGCAAAGATACTATGTAGGGGTATTCTTCGATAGTAGTGTCAACTCCACCGACAATTCTTCCATCCAACATGGGACGCTCGACGTAGGCCTGGGGGGCACCTAAAATTGTTTTAATATACATACATACTATATAATATGATTTAGATGATTAAAAGTACAACCAATAGTTGAAAAATTTGTATATTTGTCATAGTGTCATAGGTTACCTTAATTCTAGGGTATGTATTTTGAGATTACACACACAAATAAAGACAAGGAAGTGGGTGGACGATTGGGTAGAGTTAAGCCAACAATTAAATGCACCTCACCACTGGGTTCGTTCAAAATACGCTACTTAAAGGAGGAAGAAAACCAAAATTATTAAAAGAAGAACAAATCGATCAAATTATTGAATGGATAGAAGAAGATTCCGAATTAACTTTGGTTCAGATCAAAAGGAATGTATTACAAAACTTTAGCACTTCTATTTCTATCTTGACTATATGATATTATCTTGAACATAGATTGTTCACTATTAAGCAAGTTCATTATGAGCCCGTAACAATGAATTCTTGTAAAAACAAGGTGTAGGGGCTGAATATATCAAACCCTTATTAGATTAATTGCAGTTGGAAAACAAATTGGTTTCATAGATGACTAGTTTTAATTTGTTCTGTCGTACAAAAATTGTCAATCTTGTAATTTAGAGTCAACTTGCAGCAAAAGGCCCTAGTGTTTATTTGATTGGGGCAATATCTGCTGCAGGATTTTTGGCATGGATATTCGAAGAGGTTCCTTCACAGCACAATCAGCAAATAAATGAATGGGGCTACCTCAACATTTGAAAGATGGCGAGAAATTGATAACCAACTTGAAAATTTGGTGTTAGTAGCCGATAACACTCCTGTTAGTTTATTAAAATTGTCACCTTATTCACGAATATTAAACCCAATTGAAATTATATGGAAAAAGATTGAGAATTCCAAATGGAGAATCACCTGGAATTGGGAAGCAGAGGGCTTTATATTTGCACAATATTATAGACCAAGCAAAAACCACAGTTGTTGGTGAACACTTTGCCAGGGCAGTACCAGACATTACTATTCACCACCTGGCTGCTTCAGCAATGGAAGATAAGCCTGTTGGACTTTAATCGTAAAGTTAATTTTGCGAAACTTCTCCATGTAGGTACAGTCAGTCTGAAATACAAATGAAATATTCTGAAATGCATGTATTTAATGCTTTCTGGAATAAAATTAATGAATCTGAAATACATTTGACACCTTCTGAAATAAAATTTCCAACATCAGAAATACATCTGAAGAAGGTGTAGATATGATGCAAGTAAAAAATTCCTAGTCTTCGACAAACGTGTTTGCTAAAATTTACAGGATGTGGGTATCAGCAGAAAAAAGTCGACTCTAAATAAATAGGTTGGAAAGAAAAGAACTGTGTCTCAGGAACAACTAATAAAAAAATTTTTATGGAGTACGCACAGGGGGTGCAAACATGAACGTTGGTGAAAGGCTTTTAGTGTGCTGTATACTACCGAAAGCTGGTTAGTGGAGGTCGGAAGAGGTAGCAACATTTGGCTAAAGTTGCAAAACCAACTTCTCTCCCGTGCTCGAGGGTGCTGAACCCGAATATGACACTCAAAAAAGTTTTTATCCTTGCGCACCCTCTCAAACGGCCAAAAACCACCCCTTTTTTCGGTTTCCTCCTACAGATGTTTGCCGGCGCGGGTTTTAATAGAAATTTCAACGGGAGATGATCAAGGGTAGGGGATGGTACCACGACTACTACTGGGGGTTGATTCTATCCTTCTAGGGGGTGGAAAAAGGATTTTTATTCTCCGTCTGGTTTCGAGCATGTTAATCATGAAAAAAATACTATCAGAGGCAGATACCCTTAAAGGAACATAAACTACCCCTTTTCGCGCGTTTCCATTTTCTTAATGCTCAGTAAGACGAGAGCATTGAATGTGAAGTGCACTTCGAAGAATGCGGAGAATGACTCACTATTTGTAAGCTCTCTAGGCTAAATTAATGCACTGCCAAAAGTATTTCATTTATGAATAAATATATACCTGTTTTATTAACAACAAAAACTTTGATCAATATATACCTATTTTATCTACATATTTTTTATTAAATCCCATTTTGACAATATGGCGACGAGTGAAAATCAATTCCCCACCCTCTGACAGGGTAGAATCATCCCCAGGGGTCGTTGTTTCTTGACCATCGATCTTTTCCTATGACTCGATTTATATAAAATTTCAGTCATTTCCCTTTATCCAAGTCCCGAGCATTAAAGAAAGGAAAACACACGAAGACAGAGAATAAAAACACTTTTTCCACCCCTAGGAGGGTAGAATCAACCCCCAGGGGTAGTCACGGTACTCTCCCTGATATTATCCTCCACTTTTGACCATATCCCGTTCAAACTTCCATTAACACCCGCACCGGCAAACGACTGTACGAGGAAACCGAAAAAAGAGGTGGTTTTTAGCCTTTTAGGTGTACGCAAGGGTATACACTTAAGTGTCATATTCGGGTTCAGCACCCTTGAAAACAGGGAGAGAGTTGGTTTTGCAACTTTAGCAAAATGTCATTTTTCATTAAAATCCCGACTCCTACTAAGTTCGCTTATTTGATTTATTGTTGTTTTGTTAAAGAATCTTATTCCTAAACAATTAACTTGATGTGTAAGGCAGTAGAAAATGCACCAAATATATTTATTTTAAGAATTTATCCTAAGAATGTATACAGAAAGTGAGGTCCATTACGTAAGTTCAGCTGGAACATTATTAAAATCACTGCAATAATTTTTTGTCTAAAAATGGATTGGAAACGTTTTTATATTTTCAAATCCTTCATTCATTCAACGCTGATTATGGTGTGATGATTTTACAAGATTTCTTATTATTGAATAATAGGTCTTTTTTCTTCCGTTTATTCATTTTTATTTGCCAAAAGGAACCACGTGGTTTTATTTGCCAAAAGGAACCACGCGGTAGGCCGATTAGATTTCATATAACAAATTTATTTTTTAATGACCAAAGACTCAATGGGTGATTCTTAAGTTAAAATAATGAAAGTTTTGATTTGGTATAATAATAATAAAAATAGTATTTACCCAAAGCTACGCTGGTGAAAACTACCAACAACGCTACTAGTTTGAACATCCTGGAGGAACTAAGAATATTCCAGATTCCATTTGTTTATATACAAAAATTTCAACGCAATATTCATTCATTATCAACTGTACCAGTATCTGTCTTGATCCTTCTATTTTAAATAAATACATTTTTTTAATTGTTTGTGGCTTATAATTGATATAATTTATCAAGATAGGATTGATGATGTTAAAACTCCCAGTCATCTAGATAGAGTAAAACGTACTTGTGAATTGATTAAAAATCAAAGTTTATTATAATTACCTAGTTGGAAACTACGCAAGTAGGTTTCTTTAGCTATTATTATAAACTACCTAAAGTGCTCAGAATTCATGCATGCATTGATAGATTATTTATTTGTTTACGTTACACCCATACATAAAATTAGCTGGACAAATTAAAAAAAAAAATAAAAATTATAAAAAATTTCCAATATCTGCATTATTAGTTATATTATTGTTATCAAATTAGAACGACGGACGTTTGTGTTTTATGATTTAACTCTCTTGCAATCGGTGAATCTTTATACAACAGGTACGTACTGCAATATCTCATAATTATTTTAATATAACATGATTGTTACAAGGTCTTAAATATTCAGATTTAATTCTATGTCTTATCCAGTGGATTAACCGATGAACTTCTCAATAATAGCACCCATGGTATTAGGTACAGATATGGAAAAATACCACTAATCAAAAAATTTGTTAGGAACGACAAACCACAAAAATAATAATATGAGCACGCTTTTACATGAATTTACCGAGACTGGAATAGGAATGAAAATATCAAGTAAAATGAAAGATGAAAGAAAGATTATAAGAGTTGCCAGAATGATTTGTTTAAATTTAAAGAGAATATGATTTTTTTTTTGTTTTCTATAACATGGATGCGAAAAGCAACCAAGTCACTGATTTTGATAAAAAGAAAACTAGTCAGCTTTGTGTGGAAGTGTAAGAGGTGGATGAAAAGTAACAGAATACTGCAAGATTTTAAAATTTTGCAAGCACAAAGACCTCACTAATGATTTAATTATAAGTTCTCTCTCCATCCAAGTAATATATAATCCAAGATGCTAACATACTGTCATGTATTTTAAACCAAAACCCGATTATTAAATAAATAAAATTAAAAATAAATTCAGATCAAGCCAGGGTAAAATGAAATAATCCTCCTACTTAAAACAATAACGAGAAACTTACGTATGGTATACTCATTAGATAAATACAAGTTTAAAAAAAGGATATCATATCGGAGAACCATCTGATAAATCTGCTGTAAAACACCTGTTGATGCGAGAGAGGTCAACGAGCCTCATGTAAACAGAGGGTCAGCTACGCTAAAACAAATCAAAAGTAAACAAATTAACGGCGAAAATAAAGTAAATGCATTGTGCTATGTTGATTTAAAATAATCAATAACAGAACAGCTGTCAGTTACATGCTCTAAACAAAGGTTGAACGATTTTCAACGTAACAGTTAAACAAAGATGGACTTTATTTATGTGAATTTCTATAAAAATTGTAATTAAATAGTATAAGACTAACCTGTAAAACCTCCAGTCTAGTCAAATGACCAGACACAATGTAAATTAGATCCTAAGAAGTGTGTGTAGTGATCCTCGAAAGTTCAGCGATCCCTCGTCCAAGTTAACGGCAGGTCAAAAATTCATCTCACGTAATATCAACAAAGGGGTATCCACAGATTCGTCTTCAAATAAGGATGCTAAAAATACCATAATTTCATAGCAAAATTATATAATAAAGTTAAAAAAGGCAAAAATACCAACCATGATGACAGTTGAGAATCAAGAAATCCATGGTCTGGGAAATTTTCTGCATGTTCCTTAGAAACGAAACAAAAGTTGAGTTGTTATTGGGTAGTGAAAGAAGCAAACCCACGTCCAGATCGCTCCTGAAATAAATTGAGAAAAATATAATTTAAACTGAAAATTTAATTCCCAGGACTTTCAAATAATAAGTCAAGGTCAAAAGCGAAAAAGTAACGGAAAAGCAGCTTCAAGTTACCAGGAATAAAGGTAAAAATTATCCTAATTAATGAGCAGTCACCTGATTGGTCGAAATCCAAAATTGCATCCAAGGCCTATTTGGTTTACACAAATCCAGTAAACGGCGCAATAAATTCTAGAACAGTCAGCCATCATATCTGGACCACAAACCACAAGTGTCAAAAACTCAAAACAGGTCTGACAATTCAAGTGCAATTAACACGACACGGTAACCCGAAAGTGCAGAGCGTACTCTGAACTGAAATTTTAAAACCTTAAGTTTATTAATTTTGTTGTTATCCGAAAGGACACTGTCCTCTATCTGTTATAGATTTAATTAGTTTTAATTAGAGCAGGGACACAGTTTAAGAAACGTTTTTGCTTTTGATTGTCTCATATTTGCAATAAAACATAACATTTTGAGTTCCATCTATGTTTAATTGAAATAACTAAAGCATATAAATTCATCTCAGTTGGATATCTAAATTACAGCAGACTCAGAAACATCTAGCTGTCAAATGACAAAGTAATATTCATTCTGATAAAGATCTCTAACTTTTCTAAATCCTTACAAGTCAAATAAGAAATAAACCAGCACGAAATTTAAATAACCTTTATTCAAAACAGTACAACAGCAGATTTATAGGTAAGATATTTCTTCGAAGGTAGAAGGGAACCCCCAAAGGCCCTGAAAGGTAAAAGAGTAATTATAGCAAACCTATAGTAAGTTTCACGTTAAATTATCATAAAATCATACGCACTGTCGCTTATTAATAAAACATTGAAATATTCTGCCCAGTGGCGGACTGATCGTATGCCATAAAATCGATAATTCAAAACCATATACAAGAACTAAACATATTTCTTATAAAAACTATTTACAACTACTTTAGAAAAATAAATTTAAATTTCAAAACTAAATAACTTAATTACTAGTGCATGCATAAAAATATATAAGTAAAATTAATATCTAGAACTTGCAAATATAAAACATAAAATCTTAAATTTAAAACTTACCTTAAAATAAAATGTAATAAAACCAAAAATTAACAAAAAAGTATAATAAATCCCCAAAAACCTCATAACGTAACATATATATTGGCGCCCAACGTGGGGCCCAAAAGAAAGAAAAACAATATAAATTACAAAAATAAAAATTCAAAAATTCAAAATAATAAAATCAAAAAAAATTCCTCAATACATAACAATACTATCAGAAATTGAGGGTAGGTATCCTGAGCCTAAAAGAGAAGTTGTCTGCAACGAAATTGTCGTGCTCATTTTACCAGTTTAATCAGAGACACTTTTAACAAATACTTTTTAATTCTTTTCTTGCACTTCTTTTTAAGTTAGGTACATCATTGGGTTAGCCACTAAATTATAACAAAAATGTATAATTTGAGTTGATTTTAATTTACTCTTATTTAATGCCCTAGTAATATTCATAATTATTTTCAAAATATTTTAAATATTTTAAACTGATGATGTTTGACTTCTCCAAAGCCTTAATACGATTAGTTAAAACCTAATGCATACATAGCTCAAATATTAGGCTTCCGATCAGAAGAGTGTTGCGTTCCTTAATTCATTCTTATTTGGAAATTCTATCTCTTCCCCACTGTTTTACCTGGTGTACCACAAGACTCAGCTACGCTATTGCTTGGCACATATACTACTGTACTATGGAAAATAACAAAATAAAGGATATGCGGACGACATTCAAATATACAGTAGCTTTTTTTATTTTTTACTAAACATCATTATCAACAACTATAATTTTTGTTCACAGCATTTATGTTCAAATCCCAACAGCGCCCTTACATTGACATTATATAGTCAATCCAAGTCCTAACAACATATAAATTAACGTATACTCCAGGATATCTGGGACGCGCGCAACCAACACCCCAGGACACAAGCCCAGCAAGTGCGCCTCCAATAACGACTGGACCACCCGAGTCCCCTTGGCAGGAATCTTTACCTCCAATGCCCAAAATTCCAGCGCAGAACATTCTGTTAGTGATGTTAGAAGTGTTGCGGTAAGCAGCGCGACAATTGGCTTGGCTAATAATTGGTACTTGTACAACTTGAAGAGTAGTTGAAGCAATTCCACGTTCTGAGAGGTCTCCCCATCCAGTGACTGTCGCTATAGCTCCAACAGTTGGACCAGAGCCTGAAGGCACAAGAGATATGGCGCTTGCGTTTCTTATGGTAATAGGTGCCACAAGTTGGATGAGTGCAATATCGTAATCAAGTATACGTCTATTGTAGCTTGCGTGGTACAGGATTCTTGATGCAGCGATTATTTGACCTCCAGAAGTTCTGCTGGAGGAACCAGCGCGGATGGAAAATGCGGAAGTCCTTTCACCGAAAACACAGTGGGCAGCAGTTACAACCCAGGTAGATGAAATTATGGCACCACCGCAGTAGTGGCTGTTGCGTCTAAGCAAAGAGACTTGGTAGCTGTAGTTGCCAATGGATGCAGGGGTACCACCCACAATTCTTCCTTTGAAATTGGGGACCAGTTCATTTGATTGAGGAGCACCTAGGAAGACTTATTTGTAATAAATAAAGAAAAATGAAATAAATTGCCTAATCTTTGATTGGCATTAAAAGTTTTATTAGATAAGTATCAATTTGTAATTTCTTGAGTGGAAAAAAGTTTATGGTATTGCAATTTAGGATCATAAAAACATTCTTGGAAATGGAAAATTTATTGAAAAAAATTAATTTAAAACACAGTAATAATGATTTAAAAATTTTCTACTAAAGGTCCTCTGTTCTGTACATTTCTCAGAGTAGTGACATTAAAAAGATATTAATTCAAATAATTCATATGATCTGCCAGTAAAATTCTTAGGTTCTTAAGTTATGGTAGGATCAGAAACTTACAACTGAGTACGATCAAACTGCATGCGAAGTACTGTTGAGCTTGGTAGCAGCGAGTTATTTTCTCATGGTACAAAATACAGGCTTCGTATCGTTAAGTTAAGTTAAAGACATATTTATGATACTTATTTGTCTTATAATATTGTGAAATATAACCTGTACCTAAATAAGTTTTTTTACGTGTGTATTTCTGTGCTCTCTATTTTCATTTCATGCATTTACTATCTTTTTAGATGCGAGACAAGCGAGAAAGATACTCACATAGGATGAGTTGCAAGAATCAAGATTCGGTGAATTGTCGTCAGACGAGGAATTCGACGATTCCGATGCTGATCCCGATTCTTCTTCATTCTTAATATTCACAAGAAATCAAGGATTGGTTCTCAATCCCCATTAAAGAATCAAGATTTACTTTCATAGACAGCAACACTTCTAGTAGCAGAGGATTCTCATAATGTAATCTATATTTTTCAGACAAACACAAACAAATTCGCACGTAGGATGAGTTGCAAAAATTAGCGCTAAACATCGGTGCATTATCGTCAGATAAGGAATTCGATGATTCCAATGTTGAGCCCGATTTTTCTCCATCCCAATAAAAAATCAAGATTTACTGTTATGGACAGCAACACTCCTAGTACCAGTGGGGAAAATGAATATAGAGTAAGATAAAATAAAAAAATACTGAAATTTTTGGGGGAGGAAAATATAAAAAAAAAATCGAACAGCAAAGGGTCAAATGGTTGAATAAGAGGCACCGACAGAGGAAATTATGGAGGGAAGAAGGAGGAAATTAAGTGTAATAACAGAGTGGACACCAGCAAATAAAATAAGAAAAAGAAGACTGGTGTCAACATGGACCAAGGAGGTGAAGGAAGATTTGTCCAAGTTAGGAATAGATAATGGAGTAACAATAGCTCGAGAAAGAGAAAGAAGGAACGTAGAGGAAAAATGGAACTGATCCACCCCAAAAATTGGATCTAACTATTAACGGCGCTTACCCCAGCTTTAGATCTTTTTGATCAAATGGGGAATATTCGGAAAGTCACTGAAACCATATCGTAAGGTTGCCTTTGAACCCTTACTGATCATCTGATGGTGTCCTTCTTCAACCATTGCTCCATCCTCTTTCGAAATCAGGGTCAGGGCTAATGTTCTCCATACACGTTATTGGTCTTCTCAGCCTGTTCCGCTTTTCTCTTGATGTTGATGATTTAAATTAACGCAACACCGCCTGCCTGCTCCACTCATTTTTTAACAAGACTGATACAATATCTTCCATGCTCGTGCCCTCCGCCAGAGTTTATCTATTACTTGCCGTCTTAGAGTTACTTAAAACTTGTTTACTCAGCGTTGTCCAGAACATGGCCTCAGAGCAGCCTCGCCGTGTTCTTACTTTTTTAAATTTGTGCATATATTGATTGGAACATCCATAACGGTAAGTGTCTGGATGAGATACTAGTTCATGTGAACGTGAGCACGATTATATCACTTTGCCATATTAGTTAGAGTTCGTTTTCGTAGATTTGAGATAAGCACGCAGATGAAGATTAATCGTCACATGACCATCGAGTTCACCGATTCAACTAAGTACCTAACAATTTTTGGAGAAAGGAGAAAATTGCTTAAAACCTTAATTTCTGGATCACATGCACGCTTCGAAATATCACTTGCATTCGTGTAAGATTCACATTGCTTACACCTTTTTCTTCTCCGCTACCTTCGTGAGTTAAAGCGCAGGAAGATGGAATTGAAATAATGGAACGCGAAATGAAAAAGTATAATACTGTAATACAAGGAGCAGTGGTGGTTTTAACATGCTTGCCGCCCCTACTCTTAAAAAATATAACATAATATATACCTACTATACAAAAAATGTGCCCCATCCCATCGAAAAGAATACTACTTAACGTTTTTTCATTAAAAAACAAAGCCGATAGGCGGCCGCCTTTGATCTTTGATTAAAAACATGGAAGAGTAGACACATAATAAATTTTAACTATTTTTTTTAATGGTTTATTTATTACAATTTTCTTTATAGTCGAGTAAACTTTAACTTGGCGTGTGGATGAGTTGATATTGTGCATATTATTTCATTTTCTCTTGCACACAAAGTTAAAGCAATAACCCAAAAACATTGTTCACGTATGTTTATACGTAAACAATGGTTTTGGGCCATTGTTTCAATTTTGTGTGCAAGAGAAAATACAATAATACGCACAATATCAACTCATCCACACGCCAAGCTAAAGTTTACTCGAGTATAGTTCAGTTAAATCGTTTAGAGAAATTGAGCGAGTTGTAAAAACTTTACTACACCTTTATAGTGCACGCAAAAAAACCGGCCCGTTTCAGTTTTTATCGGCATCAAACGAGAGGCGGTTTTTTATGCGTCTTATTACCAAGATGTAGTCAACTATAATTATTTATCAAACCCCAGATAATTTATTTTTTATTTCGTTAACGGACAAACGGTTTACGGTTTACTTGCTTAAATGAGATTTGGCCGCCCTGGGCACTCGCCCAGTGTGCCCAGTGGTAAAACCGCCCCTGACAAGGACTCGATAAAAAAGCAGAAGTAAGATAGGGAATGTGAAATTAAATGATGGACGAGAAAACTAAGAGTAGCAGAGAGAAGAATATTGAGACGGACGTTAGGGCCAATTCGAACGGGAGAAAATGAATATAGAGTAAGATCAAATAGAAAAATACTGAAACTTTTGGGGAAGGAAAATATTTTTAGAAAAATCAAACAGCAAGTGAAATAATAGAGTGGACACCAGCAAATAAAAGAAGAAAAGGGAGACTGGTGTCATCATAGACCAAGGAGGCGAAGGAAGTTAGGAATAGATAATGGAGTAACAATAGCTCAAGAAAGAGATGGCGAAAGATATCTAAAGAAGAAACGTAGAGGAAAAAGGGGACTGATCCACCCTAGAAATTGGATCTAGCTATTAGCTATTAGGAGTCAAACCATTCATTCATTACACCCAAGCAAAACCTGACTGGACATTTTCAATTTAACAGAAACCACATTTTAAGGTTGTCAATCTAGCTCAAATTACAGAACAACTAAGTCATGGAGTATGTCACAAAACATAAAATACAATACAAGATTTTGGAATGCCGAACGCTGTAATGTGGATGTAATAAACAAACTCCTATCTAGGAAGAAACCGAACTCAGCTATTGAGAATTAAGCGGTGCGTCTAACGACCCGCTGTATTGGGATCCCACCTTACCAGGTACCTTTCCATGAGGCGCTGCACGATTCTTAAATTTTTTGTGTTTCACACATCATGAGGTTATCGGGGCGTGCCGGATAATACCAGTGCCCCTCCTTCTGAGATGATCTTGGAGGAACACAAGGACTAAGTGAACCAATTTTGAAGTACTTCAGACAGGTTTATATCCGGAGATTTCAAGAGTTGTGGTCAGTAATCCTATATCATTAAAAAAACTACCAGATATTGGATGGACTGGCCATGTCAATCTCGAAATGAGCGATTTGTCGTTTTATCAAGGCTGTACTTTACTTAGACAAACTTATCTATCGATATTTTAGTTATAATTAAATTACTAATCTGTTTCTTAAATTGAGATTATAAATAGTAAATCCTTTTCGTATTTATTTTATGATTCCAAATTATCCAAAATATGTAATTTTAACGCATTGTTTTCGCAAACTGGATATTTTACAAACTGACTATGATGATAGCGCAATCGTATCTTTTTAATCGTTCCTTAACGGCTCACAACGCATTAAGCTCAAGGGCGGCTTCGCAAGCAGTTTGGTTGTACCCTAACAGATTCTAACGATCTCACTTGGTTTTTGTCCTCGTACCAAGTTAGTTATGACCATAATTTTACTTGAGCTGAAGATATACTTTCTATCGTCAAGGTCTGACTTATTTAATAAGGTATGCATATACACAACCAATGCATTTCGCTAGAAAACAGAACTATCTGTAGCTCTCTCTGAATCTCTTTCCGATTTTAGAAAAAAATACAATTAAAAAAAAAAATTATTTCTTGAAGCAATAACATTTTAACTTTTTTAGAGCGGATCATTACAAATTCATTTAATTGTGGGGGAAAACAATGAATGACACTTACCTACAATAACACTCGAGAAAGTTGTTAACAGTACCACCAATGTGAGCATGTTGAAACTGTAATAACGTTTTAAATTGCTCTTTATATATTTATTAACATATTTTCATTTTGTTTTTGAAGTTAAATTAAGTGTAAAGAAAATATTTATTAATTATTTGTAAATTACAAATCTAAAAAAATTTTGAACAAAATACTAATTTACTAGTCTGACACAATTTTTCACAGTTTATTGAGGTCAAACTATGTCCTTAAAAGATGAATAAGTTGGTCTTATTTTATAATAGAAGACTCAGTTATAATCGAAGTTGGAATATATTAAACTAAGTATGACTTAAAATTTGTTCACATCTATTTAGTGGAAACTCTCTGGAAAATACATTTCACATATTATTTCCTTCTTAAAATAAATAATTAGTGGGGAATCACTAATCCAAATCGGTTATGACAAAACGAGAAACTAGGTATAGGTATTAAAAGATAATTTCTTACCAAAATCTTTTGTTTATGCGGTGGTCTAGACACTTTTGTATGAGAATCATAAATTAAATATTTTTATAAAAATCGATTATGACAGAACATTTAATTATTTATTATCAAACATTTTTTTTTGTTTCTCAAAGTTTTCATCAGTCTTTTATTCTTGTCGTCAAAAATGTGTTAATATCCGAATCATGCGTACCGTTTTCTGGCTGATTGACCATTGTCAAGTGCGGAGACATTTAGTAATTTCAAAGAAGGTTACATTATATTGGCGTTGTGAAACTGGTAGTAATTTTATTTTATTTTATTTGATGTAATATTTGACAAACCCCTTCACTTACATATAAATTTGTACTTGTGTAATTTTAATTCTCTAGCTGTTGCTAATATAATTAAGCTAAGATTTATTTTTTCAAAATTACGTAATAATACTGCCGTAATATACGTGCTATAAACTTCAATGTTTCATCAGTACGCTTACTTGCAATAAATATTAAATGATCCAATAATCTTTATATTATGTGTGGGTTATTAATATCAAATATATGTATAATAAAACAATAATTACTACTGTGTGTACTCCGCTCTTTTAATTTTAATAATAATGTTTATCCAGTAGATTAATTGAATTAATAAATAAAATATTACTATTTATACTCGTATGTTACTACCGTAAATTAATATATTATTAAATAAAAACATTTATTATTACTATTATAATTTTTCTTATTTTATCTAATGTTAACCTATATTGAAGTAGTAATAATAAATATTCCAAAGATTAAATTTTGATACCTGTCGCTAAAAATACACGACCTTTCAACGTCTACAGATGTTACAAGAGCAAATTTAAAGCACGTGTGGTTTTTAGGGAGGGTGCATTTATGTTCGGTAATGTCTACCCCTTTACCAGCAAAAATCGGACAAATAATCCGGGGTTATTCTGTAAAACGGTTTGAAATTTATGTTTCGCAAGTTCAGCAGCGGTTCCTGATACCTGGAAAGTACATTGACGCAAATTAAAGACAATATTCAGATCATTTATTATGGAATGTCCGGGTAGATGTACACTCAAAATTGCGTATGGCTGAAGGAATTCTCGAAAAATTACCTTGTATGTAAGCCACGGTGTAAGACAATTAGGTGATGAAACGCCTTAATTAGAGTGTCTCCAAACTGTTAACGCAAGAGACGCGAAATCATAAGACAAAGAGACAGAGTAGGTGGCCGCGAGGGCCGCGCGGGCTGCGCCTCGCATCGTCCCTAGTTAATTTCCACTTCATTTTACGAGGTCGAAAAATATACCATTCGATGCAGAAAAATATGTAGAACACGATTGTTGAAAAATTATGTGTCTAAATTGTCGGCTACTGTGCAAAAAAAAAATAAAAACCATAAATGAAATTGGACGCCGGCACGTTTAACTCGAAACGCTGCTAAAACCGTTCGAGTTATGAAAAAAATTAACATAAACAATTTTATAGAGAACTAAATTTCCTATAAAAAAGTCAGTGGTGGCATTAGTCTATCTTTAATAGTTTTGGTGTGAGGGCGCATCAAATTCGCGCGCTGATCTTTTGTTAAATTAAACTTATCGTTTTCCAGCGCACAACTTTCAGGCCCACGGTGTAAGAATAGTCTTACACCGTGCTCACGCCTAAAATATTTAAGATAGACATATGCCGTCACTGACTTTTTTATAGGAAATTTAGTTCTCTATAAAATTGTTTATGTTAATTTTTTTCATAACTCGAACGGTTTTAGCAGCGTTTCGAGTTAAACGTGCCGGCGTTCAATTTCATTTTTGGTTTTTATTTTTTTTTGCCCAGTAGCCGACAATTTAGACACATAATTTTTCAACAATCGTGTTCTACATATTTTTCTGCATCGAATGGTATATTTTTCGACCTGGTAAAATGAAGTGGAAATTAACTAGGGACGATGCGAGGCGCAGCCCGCGCGGCCCTCGCGGCCATCTACTCTCTTTGTCTTACGATTTCGCGTCTCTTGCGTTAACAGTTTGGCGACACTAACCATACGATACATTGAGGCGTTTCATCACCTAATTGTCTTACACCGTGATGTAAGCCAAGTCTTTCCGCATAGTTTGGACCCATAACGGCCATAACGCTTGTGAAATAGAAACGCATCCTTTGAATCTAGTTTTCTATCACTTTCTTCAATTCGTTAAAGTGAATATAATAATAACCTGTTAGCCCCAACGTGCCCCAATCGATTCAGGGGGTTGTGGTATGTGTAAGATTTTCGTAAAATAATTTTCTACGTGATGGTGTATTTAAAAATAACTTCTTGACGTTGGCAATTGCTGTATCAACATTAGGATAGCACTCCTTAACGGTATCAGCATTTAGTGGTAGCCCATGTGGCAAACAAGCCCTAGTTCATATTGCTTTCAGCTACAGGCACAGAATAACTAAGTTTTGGCAGTTTTCGGGAAATACAGGACGTACATGACTTGCTTTTAAAAAAATATACTGAACGCTGATGGAGCACTTCCAACTTCCGATCTGAATTCAGCGCATCTTAATACGTGAAGAAAATCTTTTCCAATCGCATCCAATTGGTTTTCACGATTACACCTAATGCTAGTGCCCCCATACAGAGGAATTTTCCGAATTTAAGGGTAACTAATTCCCCATAATAAAAAAACTGGAGGGTGATGAAGCAATTCTGACTCCGGATTCGAATTCAGCGCGTCAAAATACATATACATAAGTTGCGTCCAGTCAAGAGAATTTTTAAGAAATTTTATAACTTGACCCCCGGACCAGATTGATGAAATACTTTGCAAATTACTTGGTTCTAATGACATTATAAAGTACAAAAACTGATCTATTTTAGTTAACAATGTAGCTACTAAAAAATTATAAAAATAAATCTTATGTCCATCGATCAAAATGATAGTCGCGGACAAAAACTAGTCACATTTTATATACAGGTGTTCATTAAGTATGTACAATAAATTTAACAAAATATTATTTGAGTGATTTTAAGACAGAAAGTTCATATAAACATGGGTCCGAAAATGCTTCGTTTTCAAGATACAGGGTGTAAAACTTTTTTTAAAAATTTGGTTTTTCGTAAATATCTTAAATATCCGCTACCCAAATTTGTTGTAATTTGGCAATGTTATTTGTAGTATTAAGGGGCTAATTACGCACTAACTTGATACAATTTATTAAGTCCAGTGGTGTCCCGAGCGGCACCTTAACGAATATTTTCTACAAAAAAATGTGCGCCACTGACTATTTTGTAATTTTTATATTCTTTTTTGGGTTAAGCAACTGAAAATACAACGTTTATGTCTCTTGCATTTTTTTCGGATCTTGCTTAGTTTTCGAGACAGAAAATTAAATTCAATTAATTGCATATCCCGGGACCACACAAGAAACGTAGGAAATAATCAAGGGTTGCATTGGAAAATGATTGCAGCATTTGGCAAACAATATGACAGCTGTTGTCAATTTATTAAGCTATTAAATTGTAATTTTTGTAAAAAGTATTTTTGGTGAAATTTTTTAAAAAAGTTTAACACCCGTATCTTGAAAACGAAGCATTTTTGGACCCATGTTTATATGAACTTTCTGTCTTAAAATCACTCAAATAATCGTCTGATAAATTTATTGTACATACTTAATGAACACCCTGTATAAAAAAAATTGTAAATAATGACCTACTTTTTGCATGAACGTAGAAACAAAACTTTGTGCTTCCTATTGGGAAATCGAATTCGTTTTTGACTCTGGATTGATATATATTTTCCTAGAATTAATCGAAGCCCCCGAACTATGGCAATTGGGTGCAAATTAAATTAAAGCTAAATTCTATGCTAAGATGGATTAGTTTCCATCATTGCGTCATAAATTTACTAACAGATAAAATAACATACCTTTGTTTTATATAAGGATTATAGGATATTATTATCTACAAACTTATTGTTATTTTTATTAGCATTGCAATTAGACGTAAATCGATCTTACCTAGATACCTCCTTGACGTTTTTACAAGGTTTTTCTTTGTTTATTTTTTTGGAATTTTTTACTATGTATGTGGTTATTCCTTATCTACAATATAAACAAATTATTGGAAGAATTATCTGTACGTCTCTGACATTATGTCAAAGGTACGGTTAGAGGTTTTAACAAAATAAATATCTAAATAATAATATTTTCAGACATTTCGGTAAACAGCGACCAAAATTAAAAAATATATATATCACAGAATTCCACGAGAGTGTGACAAATATTATGTTAGTGAATCAATCAGACTATTCGATGTAAGGTTGGGTGAACACAAAAATTACATTAAGACGAAGGGCAGTGCTGCTAAAATTTAGTGTACACATTGAAATCACCACAAATCAATGAATATAAACGAAAATCAATGGAAATCAAAAGAAACTCAAGATGTTCATTCATTTTTACACTTAGTTGTGTCATTAATTGAGACTTAATTTTCGTGTTCCTTTTGTATTTATAATTTTTTCAGAAAGATATTAGGTTACTTACTATTATGTGAGATCAACTTTTCAAATTTATTTAGATAATAATATAATTGGGTACGCTTTGTATGACGAATACTGAGGGAGACATTGATACCATCGAAAATATCATATTTTCCTCGCTCTTTTGTAATGATTACATTGAGAGTTACACTCGCTATGACACTATAAATTGATCTCTGGTTCTATCGTTTCAAATTAGAAATATGAATATCATATTGTGGATTCCAAATAATACCAGCATATTCCAATTTTGGTCTTGCAAATGCATTAAGCAGACGAGAAACTGTGGAAATATCCTTAAAATTCCTCGAGTTTCTCATAATAAAGCTTGGATTATTGTAGGCATTGGCAGTGATGTAGCTAATTTATATTGTAACAATGGTTAATTTTGAATCAGAAGTGACTCCTAAATCTTTAAATTTGATGTATCTAGTAACTGTTACGAAGGGGGTGCGGTACTACAACAGCATTATTACCTAAATGTATCATTTAATATATTAAGAGCTTTGGATAAGAAACAAGACACTGCCTTGGTACTTTTAGATTTTGCCGAGACATTTGATACTATTAGTCATGATTTGCTCATACCCAAATGTAGAACCGTTCTAGGTGTCCTGTTGGTTTTTCTGTACACTTTTGATCTTCATAAATCACAAATTGATAACTTAGGGCGAGGTACAGTTGTATTGGCGCGAAATTACGTAAGCGGTACTGTTTGCAACTTATTATTTACAAACAGTACTTTCTAGCTTTGAAACACCTTTTTTAAGAATCTCTGGCGCCAGTTCCTTAGGTTAAATTGCAAGGAAGAGCACTGTCTGGCTCACCGGGGTGAGAACGCTAGCGGGATAGCTAAACAGTCGAGAAGATGGGTATGTCCAGAGGACCGAGGATGATTGTCTTGTCAATCGGACTGGACAATTTCCCAAACAGGTTAATTAGTGACAAGCAACGGAAATGATAACTCGTGAATTTTAATATAGCAAACAAAAATCTTTATTAACTGTAATCGGCAGTTACAAATTAATTAATAATGAATTAACGATTTATTTTGCAGTTATAAACCAAAGGCGGTAAATATGTACAATTTCAATATTAAATCATATATTGCGAGCCGGCAAACAAGGGTAGATATTTATTACACGATTTCGGTCGGCGGCTATGTGTGAACAGAACGAGATCTGCTAACGCGGGGAAAAGCAATGGGATACGGCGAGAAAGCTGCTGTCCAACAGGACACCAAAATATTGGAGCGGGTTACATAAGCTACAGATATTCTTTTCTCTTTCGGTTCGGACTTAATAAACGCGAACTGACTCTAATACAGAAGTAGTTTTCTACTTAATGAGAGAAACTTCAGTTACAGCATACGCTGGAGCGGAAGCTGCCATCACAACCGGGAAATGCAATATTCCGCCGACGTTCACGTTATGAATTAAAGTTTACTGGGACTGTGTTGCCCACCCAGGCGGGAAATGTCGACTCACCCGGTGAATGTTTTATAGAATATGTATTGCCAACAAGCGGAATTTTATTACAGGCTTTGATTAAAAACGTCGGTACGTACAAAATGATACAAATGCAGAATATTTATACTTATTTGAAGGCGTGTTCTTCCCAGGATGATTTATTTAACGGAGCGGAGTATTGCGGTTATTTTTCGAAGACGGGCGGTTAATGCGAAGGCGGTGACACAACTCGACAGATAATGTTCAGGTTTCAGGTTCGACAGCGCGAGCATCAAAAGATAAGAGAGTTTTAATGTACGTTCCAGCAAATTTATGATAAATTTTTAAATGACGTATTTCGGCTACACATGCGTTCAAGCTGCGAATTGAATTCGAACGTGTGACTCGGACTGGAGGGAGTGTTGTTCCACAGGCTATCAAGGGTTATAAGTGGAAGAACCGGGGTAGGTTACTACACTGAACCTGAGAACCTCGCCCTAATTATTTTCTTGCTATTAATTTGTAATAAGGACCTACGCCCACCACCAATATTTCGAGTTATCACGATACTGGTAATTTGAAGAAATATATTTAGTTCGAGTGAAAAGAAACAAGTTTTATTTATAAAGGAAAATCCCAGGATGTTGCGGTAGGGGTGAAAATAAGTTTTCAGTCGGTAAAAAAAATTATCATGATCAGGCAGACTATTACAAATCCTTTTTGAGAACAATAAAAGTCTGATTTAAAAAAAAAATATATATAAGGTTTATTTACGGACCATAGTAATTACACAAAGTGATTATAAAACTTTGAAATCTAACAATTATTTAGAACATAAATTAGTTTGTCTAGGGTAGATTTTGAATACAATGTCTGGTAAAAATATATATAACAAAAATAGATCAAGACAAATATCTTAGCTGTAAGGAAGAAATTATTAGTAAATTTACAGGCAATAATTACAATGAAAAGCTGAAATATAAATAAATGTACAAAAACTAAAACTTAACTTAATGATGAGTTTCAGACAGTTCCAGAAACAAGATTCCTTCGTTCCGCTTAGGGAGCCTTCAGGAAAAACCAGTGTTCTCGTTGAATATAGTCTTCGTCTCAGGTTTTATGTTACTGCATATGATGTTCACAATAAAATATAGATACATGGTAAATGTGCTAGGCTTATCTTCCATGTTATTCAATATACCAATATCAAGTACCAAAAAATCGCCAAAAATAAATGTCCAGAAATCAAAATATATTCCCATAAATACTCAAAAATTCAATAATAGCTGGTGGTATTGCTCAGTTTGTCACCGTACCAAAACCGTCTAAATTGCATTACATGAAAAGTTACTTTTAAGTTAACCTATAAAACGCGTGGTCTTTTAAAGACAAAAAAAAAACTGTTAAACTTAATAGTCTGGACGATTAGTTTGCTATTAAATCCGATTAAATCGACAATGAATTTAATACCCAACGTATTAAACTAAACCAAAATGTAAAATTGTGTTTTATTCCGGAAGTAACCGAAAGCAAGCCAAAAAATGCCTTTATAACATATTTCACACAGCAAAACTAACGGTCCATCAGTTGATGGATAAAAAAGGAAATCTTCCCATTTACAACGCGTTTTATAAAATTCTCTTACCCAAAAAAACTCATAGAACTGAGTTGTGATTCGTCCGTGTTACCAACTCACTATTTTACTCTAAAAATTCCCTATATTTCTTGGACCATTGAATATTTCGATGCGATGGACTAGGTATTTATAAATTACTATGTTTATTCCAAACAATTTCTAGTTGTTAATATTTACCCAGCATACTTATTTATCAATGTTATTATGTTATTTTTAAATGAATAAAAATTAAACTATTTTTGGTAAGAAGAGAACTGTATTATCACGGTTGTCGACAGACTTCAGGTGGTACAATGAATCAGCTGTGAGATACGTTCCGCACCTCAACTAGCGTTCAGTTACGTTCAGTGGAAATCTTCCACATATATTTTAACTATTTTTAAGCCGTAATAAGACTCGCTCTAATTTCGCGTTAGTTTTTTATGCACTTTACCGCCTCAAAGGCTTTTTCCAGGGCGAGTGTCGGCGCGTGGCATCGTATTTTATAGACGTATTCGTTTCGGGAAAATCTTTTAGGCTATATTTCATAGCGATCCTTCGAGTACTAAGAAAGTTATTAACGTTTCAATACCCCCGTGTCGGAGGATTGTGTAAAATTTGAGAGATTAGAAAGAGATGCGAGAAAATGACCGGAAATTTGCAAATTTTAACACAACCTCAAAATTTTCGCAGTGAGGCCGTGCGATTTGCGATGTAGTTCTAAGTTGGACCCTCTACCTTGGATTTCTTACCAGAATGGCGGCTAAATCGTTTTGATCGATTTTTACTCCTAAGAAAGTTTTCAATTTTTTAAAAAAGGCGATTTTGTCGGATTTTAGCGATTATTCAAACATGTACCCTTTAGAAACGCGCCACAGCCTTTCCCTTTGGATCCAGAGGATCCGGACCCGGACGGCGGGCAAGTAGAAGGAATAATGAAGAACTCTTTTTTGTTTTTAGGTCCATCTCCGATATTAGCCGAGATATGAATTTAAAAAAATACCTAATGCTTTTCCGGGGGCCTTTGCTCCCCTCCCCGCAGTATTTTATTGGACCGAACTTTCAGGAGAGCTAGAACCAGCCTCCCTCTCGGATCCCTAAAAATTTCGTTGCTTAATATCCATCCGCTGCCGAGCTCGCATAATCGAATAACCAATATGACCCATTGTTTTTACATCTTCGATAATTTTTTCACCCCTTTAGCAACGAGGTAGACGTCAGTCGTGATAGAATTTTTTTCATATTGACACGAACTGTTGAAAAAAAAAATAGAATCCTCGTGTCGCGATGAGGTCGAAAATCCTGGTCGAGGGCTCTCCTACTATTATTATTATTTATTATTTTTGTGTTTGTATCAGTGTGGTTTTCGCGCTATTACCCGAGTCAAGATAGCATTTGACCTAGACAAAAATAATATAAAGCTGATTTTTGGTACAGATCATAATTGAGGGCTAAATAGTAATATACTAAAAGTCCTGGAGAATCCTCCTTCCGCAACCCCCTTTTTTCGCCCCCCAAACCCCCCCCTTTTAATATTTTGGTGATTTTTTCGAAAACTATCAACTTTACGTAAAAATGTCAAGTGAGCATTTTTGAAGCTGATAAAAATCTCCTTCCAATGACGTATCGCAATCCATATTCAGTAGCACATGGCACCCCCCAGTGGCGTATCAAATGAAGAGTTACTTTTAAAAAATATACTTTTTGCTATTTATTCTCAGTTTTTTATCTAAGCATCATTTTTTTAGAAGAAACATATTTTCCTCTAAAACGACCTTTAAAAGGTGGTCTACTTGCGAATTTTTTAGAAGTTCATCGCAATTACTTCAGCCAAAAAAAAATAAAAGTTTATCCGAGACTTCTCAGCTTTACGAAAATCTGGAGCAAATTAATTTTTACTACCAATATTAGGCCAGTCAATATCGACACAAGGAAAAGCAAACATCGCAAACGCGCGTGTATCTACGATTGTTTTATATATTATTAGGACCCCTGAGAGTAGTTTATACCCAAGTTTGCAACCCCAAAAACCCTGTGCTACTCCCGTGGTGCTCGAAAAACTGCGAAATTCTGACACTTGTTGCATTTTTTTTTTAAATAATAACTTAAGGAAGCGTTTTTCGGGTATCTTCATTCTATACTTTTGTAAAGGAAACTAAATTTGCTACAATTTTAGCCCAACCACAGCTCTCTAGGTCCATTGGTTGCGGAGATACAGCCAGTGAAAGATTGGCAATTTTTTCTAAAAAGTGAAAATTTATCGGTAGGGTCATTTTCTAAGACACGTACCGACTAAACTAATGCTCCTAGAGAAAAGTCATGAAAATGAATTAGTACATAATTGAATTAGCTTCAATTTGATCCCAAAATAGTGCCTCTAGGCCTCATAGCTTCCTCAATAAGGAAACAATAGTATAACATCGGATTTTGGGGAAACATTTGAATTTAACATTTTAGATGTAATATATGGCTTCAAATAAACATACACTAAACAAATACTAAGCAAATACCGAAAATTCATTAAACAAACAAAATTACATAGGTACCGTTTTTCTTGTTTTATTTACAATGAAATATGTTGAATATACATAAATATGATTCAGTCAGAGCCATTGTGGCTAGGGTTTCACAGCTTGACTTGGTTTTCAAGCTACTTGACTTGACTTGACTTGAAAACAAGTCAAGTTCAAGTCAAGCAGTTATATTTTTGGTACTTGATTATTCAATTAATTATATTTCAAGTACTTGAAAAATCAAGTAGTTCTTCAAAACTACTTGATTTTTCATTAAATTCATTTAATATTATTAAGAAATGACAAGTAACCCTGCAATAAAGTTTTATTTACAAAACTAAATCTCAAATTCTTAAGCGAAAATTTTTAACAAGAAGTAATATACTAGTAAAAAATACAAATACATAGTACAACCTCGATAATCTGAAGAGTTTTGGACCATAGAGAATTCGGATTACCGATTTTTTGGAGTATCGCGAAACTTAGAAAATATACACATGTATACAGGGTGTATTAAGTATAAGTACCCTTATTTTAACAGGTGATACATTGGCCTAAAAGGAACAAAAAAGTCTTATACAGTTTGTGTCAAAAATTGAACGGTTTTCCCAAAAAAAAAAAATGTAAAATGTAACTTTGATTTTTAAAAATTAATTACATGGAAAATAATAGAAAATAAGTTAAAAAAGATTAAGAGATTTAATACATTTTTAAAGAGTGCTCTTTAAAAATTTATTAAATTACAATAAATTATTTCATCAAAACCTTCCACCGGACAAAAAATTCGTATTACAATTTTTTCTATTTGCATATTTGACTTGCACCTTCCCTTAAACTTTTTTAACTTATTTTCTATTATTTTCCATGTAGTTAAAATAAGGCTACTTATACTTAATACACCCTGTATAATTAAAACAACTTTTATTCTGATTAATACGCTTTTCCTAACAAAAATGCATACATATGAAAATGTAAATTTAAGTATTTTACTTTGTTGGAATATTAAAAAAATACAATAAAGTAGTACCTACATAATTGAACGTGATCAATTGGTGCAATAAACAGTGCTATCAATGGTACAGACGTAAGATCTAGTGTGTGTGATTATGACCGTTTCCAAACGAACTACATGTGCTAAGTGTTAAAATCGGTAAACGGAGATGGCTGAGAATCCCAATACCTTGAGGGATGAATTAACCAGATGCCCTGAACCTTTATTTATTGCACCCAATAAAGCATCAAAAATTAATTTTATTGCAATAAGATGGCGGTAAAATCATTTGTGCGCTTTCATACATAATCGGGTCGTTATCAAGTAATATCAAGTAGCTTGAAATTGCTTGATATCAAGTCAAGTAGTAACCATGTAAAACCAAGTCAAGTCAAGCAGTGACTTTTTGAAAAGCTTGGTTTTCAAGTCAAATCAAGTAATTTATAAAAACATCAGGCTACTTGGCTTGATGAATCTCTAATTGTGGCGGGATACGTCAGCTACGTTGTCAACCGCTTTGGTAAAAACGTAGCTGTGGTTTTTTATGGATACCCACAAGATGCAGCTATGAGGAGCGCTAAATCAGCTGAACGCCTGCGACGCTCTGATTCTCTCTCCTGCAGTGACATTTTGTTTAATGAATCAACACCCATCAAGTGTCCCAAGCAAAACTGCTCTCAAATGAATCTAACAAACGCCGACTGATCACCATGATGCGTACTGAATTTGAGAGGCATGGTATCGAGGTACATCAAACTCAAGAAGACGGCGATGCTGATATAGTGAGGACTGCCCTCTCCAAGGACTCATCGTTCGACCAAGTTTTCATCATTGGAGAGGACGTCGACCTACTGGTCCCTCTCAACGGCTTAAGCTCTACATACAAACGTGTACTTTCAGAAAGACGGCAGAGATGGGTCAGAGTGCGCCCAATATCCAGCAAATTCCTTCACATGTGGAGAAATGCAAGTACCACAGACGGTTTTGTTCCTGCATGCCATCAGTGGGTGTGACACCACCTCTACCCTTTTCTGGCAAGGCAAGATGAAGTGGTGCAACGTCTTCAAAAGAAAATCCACTGGATATACCTCGCCAGCATTTTCCTTGATCCAAACTCCAACCAGGAAGAAGTAGGAAATGCTGGCGAGAAAATCTTGATGAACCTCTACGGAGAAGACGAGGGAGCGCTGAACACCCTGCGATACTCAGCATTTGTAAAATTGGCCGCCTCCCCCCCATCACAGAGGCTGCAAAATATCATTCTTGGAGGACCTATCACCAGGTGCAAATATGGTTGGGGGTCGACAAAAACCCGTGTGACTGGAGATGGGCTACCAGCGAACAAGGTCTCATGCCAGTCACAATGTGCGCAGAGCCCGCTCCTCAAACCCTGCTTAAAATGGTGGCTTGCAAATGCAAGAAAGGGTGCTTAGGGCCGTGCACTTGCAGAAAGGCTGGGCTCAAGTGCTCTATCCTATCCTTTTACCAAGGGCGAAGTTGCAGCAACGCCACCCCTGTCGTCCTGGACGAGGAGGACGAGGATGTGGATGACCCAACAACATATGACGACTCGCCTCCACCTCCAGAAACCCTCGTCTTTCCTCCCCATCCCTCTCCCACTAATCCAGACAGGATGCGAGACCCGGAGGGCGAAGTTTTAAACTACTGAGGTGTTTGTCCTTGACTGTGTAAATAGTATTTTATAGTTTACATTTATGTTTACGTTGTTTATTTTATGTTTACGTTATGTTAAATTCAATTGTTTATTTTATGTTTACGTTATGTATGTACGTATAAATTAAACAGCAGTTTCAATATTTTTGGTTCTGGGGGGTCGTTCTATACATCAATGGATTTGCAATTTTATCACCTACAAAAAATTGGTAACGATATTTTTCGCCAAGCTTATAGTTTTTGGTTAAAATCAGTAAATTCGACGTGTCCTTCAAGAAATTTCAATTAATCTCGGGGCAGACTTTCTGTTGATACGCCACTGGTGTGTACCACGTGGTATTATATGGGCTCGCAATACGTCTTTGGAAGAGAAATTTTGTCAGCTTCAAAAATGCTCACTTGACATTTTTCCTTAAAGTGGATAGTTTTCGAGAAAATCATCAAAATATTAAAAGGAGGGGGTTTGGGGGGCGAAAAAAGGGGGTTGCGGAAGGAGGATTCTCCAGGACTTTTAGTATAATACTATTTAACCCTCAATTATGATCTGTACCAAAAATTAGCTTTATATTATTTTTGTCTAGGTTTACCCAAAATTTGAACTATCTTGACTCGGGTATATTGACTTATGCCACAGTCACTTTGCGACGGCCACGGCCACGGTATTATTCAGTTAATAAGCGAATGGTACCGCCATCAGTAGGTTAATATGAATACTATCAAGTTTCAGTTCCGGACAATAGATGTCCCATTATTATGAAAATATTCTCGTTTTCAACATTTTATTGAGTTTAATTTCTGATTCATAGTTATAAATGGTGATATGGTTGAATGAAATAGGAGTGAAAAACGATAAAAAATATTGTTCAGCAAATGTTTACTGTGTATATCGTTAAAAGTTATTTAGTATTTTCGGATTAAAGAACCTTAAATCAAAGATGAATAATTTTTTTTTATTATTCGGTGCTTTGTTTGTCAGTCGCAGTATACCATTCATAAAAATATCTCACAACTAATATTACAATAGTTCTTTTAAACAAAATATTTACTAAATTATAGTGTTATTATATTTTAAGTCACCAACATTGAATCCTTTATCTTTTACTGATAATAAAGTCTAGGTACCTAATAATGACAAGTCGTTTTAAATACAAAATAACTTTTCACTCTAGTGGAAGATTTGTTAGAATGTGATTTCGGTATCTAGATTCAAAATTCACCGTAGTACCGTTTCATTAAACAGGCAATACATTCGGCTCTTATTCCCAAAAAGATCTTGTATAATGTAGATTTAAAAACGCAATTAAACTAGATAAATGAAATGAGTTAATGTTCAGAAATTATTTTCGAATATACAGGGCGAACGATGACGTGTCAAGTGTATTTTTTTCAAATACAATTAATTAGTATATTCATTGAAGCTTCTTTATAATCTCCCTCCATATTGACTCTTTTTCAACCACTTTAATGTAAAGATTCTTTTGGTCAAATAGTCACAAATATACATATTAAGAAAAAATATGGTAGTGCTTTTGATTCACATTTACTTCCCAAAAGTATACGTCAAATAGTGCAAACCGACTTTTACACTCCTAATGAAGTTTTATCAGTGAACCCTGAAATTTTTTTATTATAAGATATCTGAATATTATCTTTTAAACTTTAGAGCAACAAGGCATAGTTTCATTTAAGTGATTACGTCAATAGTTGCAATTTGAGAATTGGTCAGCTGATAATCCTCACGAATATATAGCAACATCCCTGCATCCCCAAAGTATGTCAGGGTGGTAATATTATTAATTAATTTGTTACAAAATTGATTGCCATCTTGTTCTTCTTATAATATACTGCTTTCGATTTCTTCCTAATTTAAAACGTTGATGGTGTGATTCCCCAAAATTAAGTAATATCGGTTCTTACTTCCCACCAAATCAGGAACAATACTTTCTGCAGATGCAAATGCAATAATCTTAACTGTTTCAACAACAAAACCAATCACAAGCACAACAGTAACCAATTCTCAAGAATGGTCTCAACCGGCGGCGTCGAGGAAGTCGAAAACTCAAACAAGGAAAATCGATGTTAAGTAGTCAAACGCGTTAAAAGAAGAAACAACTTGAAAAACAAAAATATAGCTTCTCCAGAAATAGATACGCCTCAAAAATCTTTAATGACTTGCCAAATAATATTAAACACCTTACCTCCTTGGTAACCTTCAGAAAAGAGGTAAAAACCTTATATATATTGAATAAACGGACATAATGGTACTCCTATAATACTTGCGCACCTATTATTTTGATTATTATTGTATATTGTATATGAATGTTTTGTTTGCTAGATTATTAACTGAGATGGTTATATGGAAGAGCAGCGAAGCTGAATATCGTCATCTCTTTCAATCATTTTTTATAATGTTTTATATGGAAAAAAATAAGGACATTTTATTATTATTATTATTATATCCCCAGGTAATGGAGGAAAGAAGCAAAGATAAACCAAATGAAGAAAACACAACTCCGAAACCTCCCCTCATACTTGTGTATTGATTTTCAACAAATGGAAACAAAATTTAACAATGTGCTAGTTGAAGACGGACTACGACACTACTAAAACCATGGCTGACAACACTATGAAAATCAACAGAGACCTCGTGACCTACATGAAACAAAGCGACATTGTCTACCACACTTATCAGCCCAAGGAAGTGAAAATATACAGAGAAATCACAAAATACATACATCTAAGAAATAGAAGGAGATCTTACCTCTTACCTCTCAGGTACACAATGTAAGATAGATATATGCAACCGCTGAATATGTTCTACGTTGACCTGGAGCCCGCGAACAATAATAAAGAAATCTATAAAGTCACCAAACAACTAAATAGTATAATTAAAATTGAGCCCTCAAGAAAGAAAAATAATATGAGGTGCCAACAATACCGTCATTTCAAAACTTATTGCAACAAACCTTTTAAGTGTATTAAGTCTGGAAATTCTCAAAGCACTACTTCTGTCTAAAAGAAGCACCCTAGCTGCATGCTGCTTTTGTGAAGGAATCCATCCAGCCAATTACAGAAGTTGCAAATATTACCACCGTTTGTACAAACACTATCGCCAAAACAACAGTCATCCCATCTACGAATGTCCATTAATACTAACGAACGAACACTAAAACTTTTCAGCAAAGACTGTGCTATGGCATGAACAATAGTATCAACAATTATTATAGTAACAAAAACAATGAAGACTTAGGTTGGATCCTAAGTAAGATCCTAGAAGATGTCAAAAATATGTATGCTAACTTATCCAGCAAAACATTGTGATAATGAATATGTTAACAATGTATGGCTCTATGGAATGGCATAACTCAACGTAAAGAGAAATTAAAAATATTTTTTCCAAAACAATATTAACCATTATGAGCTGCAAAAATATCAAACAGACTACCTTCAAGCCACATCTCACACGCAATATCATCAGTATACTGCCCGCCTAAACACATCAAAAAGGAAGACTTCAATGACTTTTTCTAAAATCTAGGTCCTAATTTTATGGTAGGAGGCGATTTCAACAGCAAACACACCATATGGAAGTCACGACTCACCATAACCAAAGGCAGAGAACTTGCGAAACCAATTAACGAACATGCTGTACAACCTACTGGCTGTAACGGTCCACTGTTATTATAAACCGGTTGAGAGTTTTGGGAGCCTTAGTTTTGGGTAACCCTGTATGTTGACGCAGTCAAATTAAATTAAGTTGGCAAATAAAATAAGCAAATACGTAGGTAATAAATAAGAAATGAACATCACATTCTGAGCAATCAGCAGGTAAAGAGAAATAGATAAATATAGTAATATAATTTTGGAAAATGAGAGAAATGCATTTAAAAGTGATATGATGATTGAATTATAACCGAAAATATTGACCAACCTTGTATACTTACATATATTTTTTATTGTTTTTATGAAAAGATAAATAATAGTGTAAAAACAGAGTTCTGTTTTTTTTGACTTGCTGGATTTCTATCAATTCAGATTGATTGAATACTAGGTCTGGTAAACACCTATTTGATTTAGAAACCTAAGTATTATTTAAAACAAAGTAGGCCGATTAACAACTATAGGTAAATATTGTTTTATATTATCTTATTAAATTAATTTCAGAAAGTTCATAATAATATTTTTTTTGAATCATGTCATTCTTTAAATGTATTTATTTCAGTCCTTTTTGATTTGTCTGATTGTTTCCACGCATGGTGGTTTTACAATAAATATTTATTGCACGGACATTTGGCTTTGTCTGTATGGTATAATATCGCTGTTTCTGGATGATGTATTTTTCGCTAATATAGTTTGACACTGGAACTGAGCAAAAAAGAAATTCCTGGGGGTGAATCGGAATTTTCTATGAATATTTATTTAAACTGGTAGAAGGAATAATATTTTATCTATGGTCATTGGTCAAGTTGGTAGCAAAATTAAAATTAAAAGAGTACTAATGTTCTGGATTGGTTATGTAAGTACTTTTATACTTTTTAATACATCTCAGAAGTCTCTAAAATCGAGAAAGAGCAGTGAGAAGCCGTCCATCTTCCAGTTCCCTTTTTTTGTTTGCTAGATAATTAAATCTATGTTAGTATAATATATACTGTATACATACTCTCAATATTCAAGATTTATAGACAAGTTAATATCTACATGGTTTTTAATGTAAACTGTAGAAACAGCTGTTTCGACGAGTAATTTACTTCCAAAGGATATTGTTTTATTAATTATTTAAATAAGATTAGACACAATATTATTTCTATTTCCATTTGTGTATATATATCTGATTTCATTGTGGTCATACAGATTGATAGTTTATAGTTACATACTTACCTACCACGTTTCTTTAAATACTGTGAAATAATAAATAATACCCATTGTTGCTAAAAACTTAAATTAATTTAACGTAACTTAACTTAACTTCACTGAACTTAACTTTGGTTTCTTGATTGCAATATATAAACATAAGCTTTATAAAAATTCCTTGTCTCTAATTGTAATTATTATTGAAGAGCTAATTACCTAGTTCTTAATTGTAAATAAACATTAAAATAGTTTTCGTGATATTTAAGTAACTCCGTTTTTCATTGTGTGTTGTTCTGTACCTCCCAACTTTCCCTTGTCAATTTAATGTTGGCTGGCGCCCGTGCTTACTTAATAATAAAATCAAAATCCACGACCTAAGCTCCCGACTATGAAAGCTGTCGATAGCATCATGTAATGTACCTACTACTAGGAAAGGTTACATGGCCAACGAACCCAACCAAAGTAGCAGACCTATTGGATTTCTGTATTACCAGCCAGCGGTATCTCAAAATCATATATGGCTCTTGAACCAAACTAAGATTTATCTTCTGACCAATCGCGAGTACTAGGAACGAACAATATGACCATAATAAAAGTAAAGAAAGTACCTTGACTACAATACCGAATGGCAGAAATATTATTAACAAAAATATAAACTTAAACTTAAGTCTCAAAAACCCATTAGCCGTACAAGAAGGTTCAAACAATCTAATTGCAATTCTACAAGAAGCAGCAAAACAGGCACACCGTTAACAAAAATAATAAGCAACATAACAAATAGTCCTCTGAAATAATGATAAAAAGAAGAGCTATAAAAAAATAGCAACAAAAGAAACGTAAAACCACACATTCCACGACTATATATCCAATCCTAATCGACTTGATAGCTCTATCGGGCCACCAATAAAAGCAACATCTAAGCCTCCACCAGGACCTTGTGCAAGATGCAATGAAGAAAAGGCTAACTTATTCGCTGAACACCGTTCCAAAGTTTTTATTCTCCTATCTACTATGTCGAAATTTCTCGAAAACTCCTATTGCAAATAATCAGTCTGCTCCTAAATGAAATTCCTGACCATTTTGGATTTCGTCAGTCACATCTCACAATCAACCATACAGCAATGCCACAGAATAATTCACGCAATTAACCAATCTTTAGAAGACAAAAATATTGCCCGCATTCCTCGACATACGCCAAGCCCCTGACAAGATTTGGCACGTTGGCCATCTTTTTGAAGTTAAATCTTCCAGGATACCGAAATCCTAATTAAACAATCGTCAATTTAGTACCAGAGCTAAAGGTGAAAAATCAATCTTCTTTCTAATAAAATTAGTCCCCCCGGGCACTATATTAGATCCAAAACTGTATCTCATATATACTTCCGATTTACTAACAACACCCAATATAGTTACTGGAACCAACGTCGATAATACAGGAACAATTTCAAGTCATGAGAACCCAGATACATCATCTTGCCACCTGCAGCATTCCCTAAACCTACTACAGGACTGGACAAAAAATTGGCAGATAATAATAGACGAATCGAAGTTCACACAAATAACTTCTATCGTAAAAAATTCAGTCCTTCGCAAAGATGCAACCGGAGGAGACATTGGAAATGACGAAGTAGAACGCAAATCTTGTGATATTTCGGATGTGATAAAAATGAAAATTTGTTGCAAAGTAGTAAATAGTTATTTCATTAGCACAAAACATTTTCAAAAAGTAAAATCTTATTATCAGTAGTTTTATTTAGAAATTAAAATAAAAAGTTATTTTATTAACAAAAACATTCTCATAATGAAAACTAAAATGGTATTATACAAATTTTTTTCACTAACAAACATTTTTAATGTTAAAACTAAAATAATTTAAAATAATTTCGTGAAGATGTAAAGTGATTCCTAACAATTACAAATACCGATATCGATTAATCGCAAACTATTAAACGCAGCTAGTCTCCAAACTGAACAAGAACATAGTGAATTCGTTGAAACTTGACATATACGTTTAAAAATACATACCTATGTTTCAAGAAACTTAAGAGTCCCGAACCGTAAGTGGTGTGTCGGAGTTGCCTACCTGAAAAATCTTGGGATGAACGAGGTTTTCACATGCATAATAAAAATTGGCAATTGAACCATGAGAAATAAGAATATTTTCATTTATAGAGAAATATTAATTTTTGACTTTTTTATTAAATTTTTTTACCAATTTTTCGTTTGTTTCCTGCATTTTCTGCTTGTTTATCTGTGAGTATATTCTGCAAAATGAAAAAGGACATAATCATTGTACAAGTGAGGATTATCGGGTTGTTTAAAATTTTATATATATTGAATGAAACACACTTTGTATCTAAAGAAGATCGGAATCGATAGCATCTAAATCTTCTGCGTCGTTTAGATCCTCGATAATTTTATCCATGTATGAATTTAGACATCGTACTCCCTGACTATTTCCGTAAATTTGTGAGCATCTTCAAGCTGCTTTTCTGTTGCGGTTGCAAGAGATAAGCTGATTGCAGCTTATCTCTTGATTCTGCTGTTGGCACAAAAAGTGTTGTCACAGGTTGTAAGGAGCCGTCAATTTTCTTCTATCCCCACTGTTGTGATTTTTTTCATTGCTAAGCCATTTCTGAATTTTGTAGAATACTCGTAATGAATATTAAGCGACCGCCTCTGAAGTTGGTGGTAATAATTCCAACTTTGATTTTTGTTTTTGCAGCGATTTTTTGAATTGATTAAATCTGTATGAGTTGAGTGAGACATTTGCGATTTTCCTTGCACCGTATACAAGTAGGAAAAGAGTTTCACCAGCCTGTTTTCGTTGTGAGGGGGTTGAATTCTTGCCATTGAAAGTTCTTACTACATTAACCAACTGCATTTCTTTCTGAAGAAGTTTGATGACTTAATTTTTCTTTCTGAAATATTGTAGACGTGGTATCATAACCACTGAAGGCATGAGTCAGGAAAATTGTATTTTTCTACTACCGTCTATATAAATGAACTTTGTAACCCTAGCAACACGCGCGATAACGAAAGTAAACATTCCAGTTACCTGGTTGCTAAGGCTTTGCTATCAATTTACGAAAGTAAAACTTATGCGGCCAGGACAGAAAAGTAGAAAAACAAATTTTAAATGAAATTAATTCGTTCTATTTGAACAAATTAATACAACTAAACAATTTTGTATTAATAAAGAAAGGTCTTTCTAGGAAGTACGCCAACATTTTTGTCGGCACGTAGTACCTACCTACTCCATTTTAAAAACGCTTCATAAGTTTGCACATACCTTGCTTTGGATTTCTTGGGGTAAAACAAGGCACAAGCAATATTCCCATTTATATCGCCACAAAACATATGTATTTGTTTATTTTAGTTTGAAACCACCAGAAATTAAAATGTGTAATATTTCGTTGCCATGGAAACAATTTTCACAGGCAGCCTCCTAAACTATAAAATTTATTAAAAACGTCAATTAATTTAATGAAATAATTAGTTTTAAATTAGTAAATCCCATAATTTTTTTCGGTATAGTAGAAAAAATATAATACATTTCACGATGCGAAAGCCCTTTTAAGTATTCGGTGTGTTTTGAAAGGTCTCGGCTTCGCCTCGACCTCACACCTTGAAGTAACCTTTTACATCTAGTAATGTCAATAACTATTTTTATACGTTCTTGTCATTTCTGGATTTCTGACGAAGAAAGAATTTTCCATATAATTTTTCCTGTTCCTGGCCGTATTAAAAATATATCTTTTTCTTCTGGAGTTAAATCGATTAATAGAACAAGGAGATCAACGTCCTTATCAACTAGGTACAAATGGTCGTCTATTATTTAATATTTCAATTGCTATTTTAACAATAGGTGATTCCACATCATCTACAGCTTGTTTTACAAACAATCCTTTGTTTTAAAAAGTTTTTGGCAACATTGAAATTAATCGGATTTCGTTTATATCATTTGACAAAAACTTTTCTTGAGGGAGGGCTACGATTACTGAATTTGGTTTTCACGTAGTTAACATACGTCGTACAAATGTGGATGCAATAAAAATCCACCTTCAAATTACATAAATAATAAGTATAGAGTTACAAAGATTTCGCAATTTTCTTGCTTATTTGATTAATTCGGTACATTTTGCCTGTACTGTAACCGTGTGACATATCAATGGATCAGGCATTGAGATAGGATTTGAACACATATTTTATTTTGCTTCAAATCACCACTATCTTTGTAAATTGCGAAAAACGACAAAATTTTAAGTAACATATGGTTTTCGGCTATACATATTTCGACGAGACAAAAGGAAATAAGCTGTTCGACGTGCTTCTCCATGTTAAGTTGTCTTGGAGATTGTTGGGCGTGACTTTTCTAACGCAGCGATAAATTCCCATGTATTACTTTTTTGTTTACTTTTGCTTAATCTACCTCATATTAAAGTAATGGCACCCAAACCTCGAACACTCGGTAATACGTACAAATCAGATATCGGCAACCTGCCAGAGCAACCCCGATCCTAATAGATCCACCTCTATGATTTGTCAAATTGCAAGTCATTGACAAAATTGAAAAAATTGCAAAAACACGAAAACTTCAAATACTACTTCCGAACGAATTTCCGAGACACTGCTTTGGTAAGAAATCCACGGTAGAGAGTCGAACTTAGAACTACATCGTGAATTGCACGGTCACGCTCTGATTTTAGGCCCAACAGGAGTGAACGAAATAGTGTAATTTTGACGTCTATCGTTCTGAAACCGCTGAAATCTCACGCGTTACGTCATTCTGCCATGAAACTGATTTTCGACCCCCTACTAGGAAACTAAAAACATTTGTTTAATCCTGCTCTTGAAACATGCAGTTTCTTACTTGGATACAATACTCGATACAATTAAATGTCCAAGTGAAGGAAAGGCACTATCGAGAAATAGAACATTGTTTCGGGGTTCTGAAGTCGTCCCGAGTCCGAAACTGTACTCGGTTCCGACCTAGAACCGATATTAAGAAATCATTAAATTTCGCTGGATCGACTATAAGGTGTAATCTGTCGGACGCACTATGGATTTTTTGACGAATTTTGCGAAAACACGAAAATTTTAAACCTTATTTCCAAACGAAAACAGGCCGCCGGGCCGCCGTTCTGGCAATAAATCCAAGCTCGAAAGTCCAACTTGAAAGTACATCGTGAATTGTGCGGTCCAGCTGCGATTTTGAGGTCAGCAGATCCTAACTAAAAAGTGACATTTGTGACGTTAACGAAAAATTTTAAAGTTTTGGCAAGACCTGCACGTGCATGAAATTTGGAGGGTTCTGCGCGCGCATTCGGCCTTTTTAATTTCGCAAAATTTTTTTCTTCTTCGACATGGGATATTGAAACGCTAATAACTTTTTAAATATTCAAAGAATCGCAACGAGATATAGCCGTTGGGAGTGTCTCGACAAGAAGACGCCTATAAAAAAATAATACCGTGACTGCCGGTACCACGTGATTTAGACAACCAATCAAAAATGGGTCACTCTGTTGTCGCCACTGTTTCTATAAGTCGAATGCATATGCAACATGAAACTGATTTTCAACCCCCTATACGAAAACAAAAACATTTCCAATGTTAAAAGGTCGATGTCCTCCAGTTTCTTTTAACACCAAAATTCCTGAATCTACAATTAGGTTGTCAGGGATTACACACTTAGATAACGAACTTTCCTGGATGAAACACATAACAAAAGAAACGAATTGATCTGAGATTTAAAGAATTGCACTGGCTTCTTAGAAGATCCCACTTATATTTAGAAAACAAGCTCTTTGTTGGTGTACAAATCTGCAATAAAACCAATATGGACTTACATTGAACTTTGTCAAGTTAAACATTGCTTTCCAAAGAGCACAATTTAAAATTACATTACATCCACTCCTGCATCAACTAAACAGCATAATACTAAAAAGAGAACTACCAATCGACTTCAAGTGAAGTGTCGAAGGTATCTTCAATGGACGAGTCATCATAATGTTATTCCGAAACTAAAATATTGCTTTATTGTTAGCAAATTGGCTTATAGAAATTTTATTCTGATTAAAGTGTTGCAAGATACCAAAGATTTCATTTCATACACTAAACAGTCAGCTATTGTTTGTTTTATCATCTTCTTCCTCTAACACATGCAAAATTGGACGCCAAATAACAGAAAATATTACAGTTACGATGAAATTAAACAATAGCTAGTGGATACAATGGATCATTGTAAATACTTATAATACTATATATTTTATCTACTTTATTTACAATTTATTTGTATTTGTATTGATATTTTTGGTATCTCATTAATTGTCTACTAAATAAGTAGAGATTGTTGTCTGGCGATATATTTTTTTGTTTTTGAGAAAAAGCTTAAAGTGACGAGCAACTGATAAAGTTGTTAAAGCAAGCATAGAAATATATAAAATATAATAAACTGATAATAATATAATATGAATGAATGATTTGATTAAATGAAAATTGCAAAGAAAAAAAAATATACACATACATAATATATTTGACACAAGACCTCTTTAAAAAAAAAACAAAACTTTATTTTAAAATACGATGATTAAATAATAATATGCAACCACAATATTAATAATAATTAAGAAATAAGAACTGAGTTAGATATAGTACCTATTTGAATTGCGACTATTTAGTCTGAACGAAGTATGTTTGACAAGAAGTCTGAATCGAAAGTGTTAATCTGAAGATTCTGAAGTGTTGTTACAATACGATTTGGCCCTGTTTATAAGTTTCTAATACAAAGTTTAGGCATGGTCAAGGTTTTCTTGTCAGCGGCATAAATGCAAGAAAGCCTGATTATGCATTCATAACAAGAGGGCTCCGGAGGCATACTAATAAGGAATTGCAAATGACTCTAAAATTATAAATTATTTCGAAATTTGGTTTTCACTATAGTATTTCTAAAAATTGTCGGCATCCAGGAAGATAAGAGAAAATACACAACATTAAAACATTAAAAAAATTAAGTAATATAGTTTCGATTAAAATAAAATTATTTTGCATCATCTCGACAAAGTGTTAATAAAATATGCATTTTGGCGTTTACAGAATTAAAATAAAAGAAACGGTAAGTCCTCTGTTTGTAATAGTAATATTTATTTACTCATCGTATAATTTGCAGGACGTGATTTTCTGTTTCCTGTATATCCTTCCCTTTCTAAGAACACTGAAACGCGATGGGTCCACAGGCATGGCTGAAAGGAAATATCAGACGTACAGAACAATTTTTTGACAAACAATTTTATTTACGTTAAATATTCAGTACCAATAATTCGAAGTTTACGCAAGCTTTACCTTCGAAATTAATCCCTTGATGATTGATTAATATTTTGACACATTTTCACAATTCTATCTGATGATTTATATATATTTTTAAAATTTTTCAATTTTAAGTTATTTGTTCAGGTAGATATATGTATTTTTTCAAAATAGATGTGTATATATATTATCAGATCCTAACAAAACTTAGTACTGCTTGCGATAAATACCTTACAACATGTTCAAATTGGTAGTAGTTGTTTCCTTGGTTGCTCTTGCTTGGGGTAAGTAATAATTTACGACTATTAACAATAGTATTTATTAAATAACTTTATTAATTTTATTGTACATCCTTTCCTCATCTACTTCTATTTGTGAATATTTTACAAAAATTTTTCTGATCAGGCCAACTTTATTCAACTTAAATAATTTTTTTTTGTTTGCCATATTGCTATTATTATATTCGTACAATGTATATTTAATTGTTTTTATGTAATATGCTGGGTGTGAAAATGCACTCGCTGTGACGTGTCTTAAAACATGTGGAATAAAAAACTGCAATTTAGAGGACTTATAGATCTAAAATGTGGGGTTTGTCGGAACTGATTCAAATTTTAGCAATTCAAATAGAACACCCTGTATAGTTTTATTATTTTTAAATTTGAAGGTAACTCTGAATGTAGTATTATATTTGAAATATGCACCAAACTGTAATGTAACCAAGTAGCACACTAAAAATTACCCAAAAAGCGAGTATAATATAGAAATTTTAAGAGGCTGTTAAAATTTTTGGTTAATATGTTTGGTTGTAATTGGTTATCAGGATTCTGGAGAGTCCAGGTGAAGGTTTACGAAGGGTTGGAAGAGGGTACATTTTTTTTTTAATAATTGATTAACTAAGTATTAATTATAACGAAAAATTTACTTGACTTTTTTAAAGCTTAAAATTTACCATAACTTAAATTTTACAATTCTTCCTAATGATTTAGTCGAAACGCAGTTTTTAAATACATTCTTTTATTTTACTTTCTTTCAAAATTTTCTTCGAAATGAAATTACAATAAAGAAAAAGTAGTGGATAATTAAATTTCGCGTTATTATTCTTCTTATTTTATATTTAAACCTCAAAATTAACTTATCTAAACATACAGAAAAATGCATATCGCTCTAGATTTTAATATAACACTTTAAAGCAAACATTTGAAAGTAAAAAATTTTTAAATATTGATAATTAATATATTTATATTTTTGGGTCATACATTGCGTTTTTCATATCAGAATTGATCTCTAACTGTTAAATTGACTGCTTTTGACTGTACAAAAGACCCATAAAGAAAATAAATTACTTAGCGAAATAAAAAACTTGTGTGTGACGATTTTTTTACCTTGCTGGGCTTTTTGTAACTTACTACATACAAACAGTACCTTCCAGCTTTGTAACACCCTTGTTTTTAGAACAAAATCTTGGGCGCTAGTTTCTTATTTTAGAGTGCAAGAAACAGCATTTTTTCTCTTGGCGGTATTCAAGAAAGGCGAAGGTAAAACTGCAGTAAAGATACGTATGTGTACAGGGGTCTCTGAGTTGATTGCCAATTTTTGGCGGTCAGGACAATTTCTCATGCGGGTCTAATAAGAGTACAGAACGGAAATGACAACTCATGGACTTTAATACAGCTCATAAAATCTCTATTAAATGTAGGACAAATTCGGTGGTTAATAGTATTTGTGCTTAACAGTTTTTAAAAATTGACTGGTGATGTACAATTGTACAATTTTAATATTAAAATAAATATATTGCGAGCTAATTATTATTAGTATTTATTTATTATAAGATCTCGGTCGGCGGCTACGTGTGAACAGCACAGCGGCCGGTGTCGCGGTGTCAGCGATCGGCTGGCGAGCAAGTGTGAATTTCCAGCAGGACACGAAACTACCGGAGCGCGTTCAATCAGCCACAAATATTCTGTTCCTGTATGGAGGGTTTTCTAATTAAGGATCGCGAACAACTACTGCCACAAACGCAGAGCTATTCAACTAAGGAAGGTATTTTCTTGCTTAACCGAAAAAATTGACTTAGAGCTTGGACGGAAGGCTGTCAGCCAACCGGGAAATGTTAAGTTGCTATGGCGTATGACAAGTCCATATTATGAGTTAGACGCATTGGGACTGTTCTGACCACCCAACCTGGAAATGTCGGCTCAGTTGGTAAATGTTTTATAGAACATAAAATGCAAACAGCGAAGTGATATTACGAGCTTTGGTTTGATTTAGTGGTACATAACTTCAGTACTTACAAATGACATGAATTCCGTATATCTATACTTAATTGGAGGCGGTACGGACGGCTAGAGGGGACTACGTTGTAGTCTTACCAAGATAATTTGCAGATAAGTCAATAATCGGAGCGACGGTTAATTTGTAGGTGCTGGCGGTTTTGCTAAAGCGATGGTATCGACAATGTGACAGGTTCGACTGATAGATCAGACAGATCCTTTTCTGGATGCTCCTCGCAAATTTATTAGGTACCCATTTTTGCAGACGTACATATTTCAGCAGATTGAATTTGAACGTGACTCGTATTAGCGATGTTACTTACTAATTCGAGCGTGTTATATAATTTGGAACAATTACTCGGCATCTGTAAACGGAAAAAGGCTGCTTGCTATTGTTAGACTATATTGCAAAAAGAACCGATTAACATAACAAATCAGGACTTAAATACTTACAGCAGCTACGGGTACCTACCCAAGTGATGGAAATGTTAAAAAAACAGACAATCCTGAACGAAAAAAATATCAATTCGTTACAGCATAATAAAATACTGAAAACGACATTTTCTTTCAATTGTGTATTTTAATTAAGTAATAATAATGTTTTTTGGGGCTTGATGCTGATCAAGATTACTTATTTTTGATATGTCAATTACTTATAAGGCACTTTTATAGTTGTTTCATACTAAATTTTTTTCAAATATGAAAAAAATTATTTTTCTTAAAAAATTGCTTTTCTATTATTGCAAAATTTAAAACAAAAAAGTAAATACAAAATACACCAAGTTATTCTTTACTTAAATACAAAAAAATGTAAAACGATTTTTTTGATAAAACTCAATACCTACCATAACTCGATACATTCTTAGGGAAATAACTATTTTGTTGCTTATTTTGTCTATAACTCTATTAATTTAGAAGATGCAAATAAATAAAACAAAATTAAAGGAAATTAAGCTCACTAAAACGTTCATTTGAAGTGAAGATAGTTATTTTTTAGTTGATTGCGTAAGATGAGTGATGACCATAAATAACTTCGAAAATGCAAAAGTTCAAAAGCGTCAGAACTTGCTTATATTTTATTGTAGAGAAAAAATGTAAAAACCAAATTAGAGGGAATTTGATAAGCTTTCAAAAAGCTTAAGTAATTTTTTTTTTAAATTAATAATAATTCTTGAAATAATTGCAAAAAACATTTTACTCCTCTTTCAACCTTCATCTTACACGCTCCAGAATCGTAGTGGTTTTTGTTTTTTCTAATACTATAATAGCAGAGTAGATATAGAGTAGCCTCACTCCTGGTATTTATGAATGAATTACCGAGGTTTTTTTTCATAACCTTCACTTGGCGTGAGACTATCTTCGCATGCATAGTTTAGTGTGAGACTATCTTCGGATTAAACAAACAGGTGACAACAAGTCAGTGGCGTGCAAGTAGGTAAATTAAAGGATAAAAATGAAATGTTTTCAATTTAAAATGTATTTGAAACTTCAGATAAAATTTCCTAATTCACAAACTTAAGCATCCGTATCTTAATATAAATAAACAAGAAGTATTCAACAAACCTTCAAATAGTTTAAAGATCTTTTAATAATAATAATAAAATAATTCTAATTTAGAGACGCCACTGGACAAAGCGCAAACATAACCTAGAAAACAAATAATGATAATTTTGACACTGACAAGTTTATTATTACGTCGTAGTAGTAAAATAGAGAGAGATAGAGATACATAAGAACTGGATTGGCGCCAAACACGAAGTCGGTTTACTGTTTGTTTACTGTGACTAGAATATTTTTTAGATACCATAGCACACTAGATTGGAAAATGCATTTTTAAATAGAATTTAAAATATTCGTCATAAACTACCTAACCAAAACCTAGTACATTCAGAATTTTTTCTGAATTTTAAAAATGTAAAAATATATAAGGTGATTATATGGTTGGGGATATTTCCGGTAAAAACGAAAATGCAAAAAAGTTGAATAATTATAGCTAAATAATTAAAATTTTGTTTTTCTATAATTATGCACTTCAAATTTACAGTTTTTTTAAAATACTAGAAACAATATGTATATGTTTTTAGGTGCTCCTCAAACAAGAAGTGTACCTACACTAGATGGAAGGATCGTAGGGGGTCAAAACGCCAATATTGCCAACTACCCATATCAAATATCTCTCCAGTCCTGGGGCAGTCACATATGTGGTGGAGCCATCATTGGTAGCAATTGGGTTCTAACAGCTGCTCACTGTACCGTTGGGTATATATTTAATTTTTTATATAATTCTTTTCCTTTGAGGTCCGATATTTTTTTTATCAAGAAAATATTTTACTTTTACATTAATAATTACCCTATATCAGTGGTTCCCAAACTTTTTCGAGTATGCTAGTTTTATTAAAAAATCTGCATCGGTAAAATCTTGAAAACATTACCACGAAAGAGTCATCATGCACTGCTGTAGTACAACAAAGAGGAGTGTTGGGCTCCCATATAATCACGTAGTTTTTTTTAAAACCTTGCTTTCAATGGACGAGTTTTTATAAAATTTACCTCATATACTATACATGCTTAGACCTGGTTCGGTGCAGGGATCAAAGCGCTTCTCTGTAAATAATACAATGGATCTACAGTTCACCAGGGGCTTTGTCTAGAATAAGTGCCTGTAATCCTCCATAACAGCCAGACATACAGCGAGCGCCGTCAGTACAGACAGGTACACACTTAGTCCATTCCCAATTGTTTTCAGATATATAAGTAACAAGGACCTCGAACAAGTCCTGAGCCATCGTACCTGCAGTGGTACTTTTACAAAAGAGAAGGTCTTCTGCAATGTTCTACCGGCCAGCTGCAACCCAAATTCCTTTCCTTTGATTTTTTCAATTAATTGTTCATTGAAGTCCTCTTCCCACCCCACTTATCATATCTTATAGCACTCACATTCAATAGAACAATATTTTTCAGATCTAGTGCATCCTCACTTACCGTACGTGCTGGCAGCACAAACCGAGGATCCGGAGGACAAGTTGTTCAAGTTTCAAGAATCATTAATCATTCTAGCTACAACAGCAGAACTATTGACTACGACATTGCACTTCTTCAACTGAGCAGCGCTATATCCACAGTAAACGCTCGTGCTATTGCCCTACCATCTCAGGGTAGTGGACCAACGACTGGAGCTACTACCACCATTACTGGATGGGGAACCCTTCGGGAAAGCGGAAGTGCTCCCACAATTCTTCAAGTAGTACAAGTACCAGTCGTTAGTCAAGCCAACTGCCGCTCTGCCTACGGTAGCTCTTCCATCACCGATAGAATGTTCTGCGCTGGATTGTTGGGAGTTGGTGGTAAAGATGCTTGCCAAGGAGACTCTGGTGGGCCAGCTGTTGTTGGAGGTGTTCTTTCTGGCATTGTGTCTTGGGGTTCCGGTTGTGCGCGTCCTAATTATCCTGGAGTATACACTAATGTTGCTAATCTCAGATCCTGGGTCAGAAGTAACTCTGGAATTTAAATGTTGACGACCCCGTCTTGCTATAATAAATATGATGTATATATAATAAATGCATATGAATTATGGTATATTGTAGTTTAATATTCCATTTTACTCCAATACCTTATGACTGTCAATTAATAGGACTACAGATTAGATATTACGTACAAAATTTGTTTGCTCCTGTGTAACCCATTTTGATGAAATAATAATACAAAATATCAAACAACAACAATATTGTCGTCAGTCGCAGTCTACTACGTAGTAAGTAATTACTGCTCTTCCATCAGAAACCCTAAAATACCTTTATGCATATTTGTTGGTGTTATGTATGTCCGATATGTCAAAAAATTCTACAGCTAGACCGATCAACCCTTACATATTATTATTTGAAAAAAGAAACAAGAGGAATATGTAAAAATATACGGACATTTCCATTTAAAAATCAATCTTCATTGTTACATCACATGACATATGCAAGCAACTGTTTTTTTATTGCATTACAAAAAATTAAATATTGCCTACAACTTTTATACGCAACTTTTTGTATCTCCAATAATAACAGAAATTAATAAGGGGTCAAAATATATTGAATAACACTGTACTTAATGTAAAACATCCAATATTATTATGCTCGATTTGAGTAGACTTTTAGTTAAATATTTCTCCAGTCATGACTTGGCTGGAGAAATATTTAATTCATTTAAGTTGATATCATTTTGATGTGTTTAAAACTCGATAAATCAAACAAACAGCAAAGTAACTTTTTATTGTTTGGTCCTAATTAAAATTTTGATGTATATTGTTATGTATTTTAATTTAAATAAAATAAAATAAGTAGTTTGAAACATAAAAAGAAACTGTCCACGATAATATAAACTTCTCTCGTTTATACAAGCCAGATAAAATACTTACAAATCATGCAAAATCTAAAATAAAGTAACCCTGGACTCCACTGGTTTTGAGAAACAAGCCACACAAAAGTTCCACTACTTAATGGGACATGCAGGCCTTCGTCTACGGAGAAGATAATGATTGCAAAAAAGCAAAATTTAATTAAAAAATATACCAATATTTCGATAAAACGCATCCTGATTGTTCAGGAATTGAGTTAAGGGAAAATAGAAACTATCTCCTAAGTGAATCGATGACAAAGTTCAACTAATCAAACCTTATAAACAAGTCGCTTAGTGATTAAAGTTAAATTAATCTATGTAAAAATATTAAATTTAAGCTAGACAACTAAGTTAAAACTATGTAAAATCAAAAGTGGATGCCTGAACACATGACATATCATGAAATTAGTGTCTATGAAATAATTTTAGGGGTTCAAATGGGCAGTGACGCGCAATATATGACACTGTTACCAGTTAGTGTCACTTAGCCTCTCACTGACCAATTCCGACTCTCACCTCCAAGTTGGCGAACCCCGGGAACCTGAGCAACCCTGTAGAAGATTGGGTAAACAACCCCAGTGGGAAACAGGGTCAGGGCGGACGAGAACGGAAGAGATGGTCCTCCGAAAAGGGGGTTAGCACGGGGCTAACAACCCAGTCCGTAAAAACACCTGTTACGAGATCTCAAGTTTATGAAGCCGGACAGATTCCAAGACGACGACAAAAGCACCGAAATAAGGGAAATGATTTAGATATATTCACATGGAACGTGAGAACTCTGTATGCAACCGGAGCGCTAAGGAAGCTTGAGAACGAGTTAGATAAATACAGGGCTGATATTACAGCCATCCAAGAAGTTCGGTGGGTAGGTCAAGGTGTTATCCAGAAAAGGAACTATAGTATATACTAGAGCTGCCACAAAAATAGGCATGAGTTTGGTACAGCATTCATTATAGCCAATAGAGTTAAACATCTCATCATAGACTTCAAGCCATTTAATGCTCGAATTAGCACTCTGAGGATAAAAGGCAAGTTTTTTAACATAAGCCTTATTAATGCCCACGCCCCAACAGAGCAGAAGACCGACGAAATTAAAGACGAATTCTATGAAGAACTAGAAACCGCGTACGACCACTGCCCAACACATGATATTAAGGTTATCATCGGTGACCTTAACGCCAAAATTGGCAAAGAGGACGCATACCAACAACACATAGGCCTATCTAGTCCACATGATGCGACAAACAATAACGGCAATAGACTCGTCAATTTTGCAGCATCCAAGAGTATGGTCATGGGAAGCACATATTTCCCACATAAGAGAATCCACAAAGTGACGTGGACGTCACCGGATAGCCAAACGCAAAACCAAATTGATCATGTCTTAATAGATGCCAGACACTTTTCTAACCTCCTGGACGTGAGAACATACCGAGGCGCAAATGTGGACTCTGACCACTATTTGGTAGGGACGCGCTTGCGTGCAAGGATTTCTAATGTGCAAAAAGCGAGAGGTGAACGACAGCTTAGGTATAATACTTACCTATTAAAAGATCCTCAAACAGCTGAACAGTTTCAGAAAAATATAAACGATAACATAAATGGCATAGAAGAAGCTACAGCAGCACCAGAGGCTTGGACAGCATGCAAAGAGGCTATAAAGGCAGCAGCAAGAGACGTACTGGGTACGGAAAGACACAGACCATCAGAGAAATGGTTTGACGATGAATGCCACGATATAACATCAAGAAAAAACGAAGCACATAAGACCATACAACAGAGAAGAACACGCGCAACCGTAGAAAGATACAGAGAACTAAGAAGAGAAGAAAAAAGAATACACAGAAGAAAAAAGAGACAATTAGAGCACAATATTTTAGAGGAGCTGGAGGCACACAGAAACCAGACGGAAACAAGAAAATTTTACCAAAAGGTTAACAACATGAGAAAAGAGTTTAAACCAAGGATTAACGCATGTAGAGATAAACAGGGGAACATAGTAAACGGCGAGAACGAGATACTAAAACGATGGGTTGAGCACTTCAGGGAACTACTCAATGAAGAAGCCCTGGAAGAACACAATGAAGACCTCCCCACGCCACATACTGAAGACGACATTGCCCCACCAACTTTGAACGAGGTACAAGAAGCTATTAAACATCTTAAGAACAACAAATCTCCGGGTAGTGATGGCATCCCAGCGGAGCTCTATAAACACGGAGGACAAAAGCTGGCTAAGCTTATCTGGACCATGATTAAGAAGGCCTGGGAAAATGAAGACATGCCGCAAGAATGGAACATCGGCCTTATCTGCCCTCTGCATAAAAAGGGCGACCAACTAGAATGCTCAAACTACAGAGGCATCACCCTACTTAATACAATATATAAAATATTCTCCCACATTATACAGGGTGTATTAAGTATGAGTACCGTTATTTTAAGGGGTGAAACATTGGCCTAAAAGAAACAAAAAAACCTTATACGACATGTGTCGAAAATTGAATGGTTTACCCAAAAAAAGTTATTTAACCTTGCTTTTAGAAGGTAAATTTACATGGAAAATAATAGAAAATAAGTTCTAAAAGTTCATGAGAAGGTGCCGGTCGAATATACAAATAGAAAATTGTAATGCGAATTTTTTGTCCGGTGGAGGGTTTTGGTGAAATAATTTATTGTATTTTAATACATTTAAAAAAAAGGCATATGACAACGTCGCATCATATGGCTGGCAGTGGGCTACTCTGTTACAAAGGAGTCAAAGGACACTCAGTTGCCTTTGTTATCGCCGTCCGAGTGTTTTAAGTCGGTAATTAATGTTTGGTGCGTTTTACTATTTTGTTTTCGTCGGTTCATTTTGTTTTGACTAGTTTGCAAAATGCCACATTTCACTGTTCATGAACTACCTACATGATATGTTGCTTATTTATGGAGAAGCTCGAAGCTCACATGAATTCAGATGCTGCGAGACGTCTTTATGAAGAACGTTTTCCGAATCGAAGGGTTCCTTCCTAACCGAAGAAGTTTGGTTCGCACATCTCAACGTTTGTTAGATACGGGAAGTGTAGTTTCGCGTGTACAAAACCGGGGACCACAACGACCGACCTGCGGATAATTTGGTTATTGAGGAAGAAATTCTGGACATAGTTCATCGAGACCCAATTATTACTATTATTTCAGAGATTATTTCCCAATAACATAATGTAATATTTCGCCAAGAACACCTTTTCTGGCATATTACAGTCGCCTGAATAGAGGATATTGAGGTAGGTTAGCACAAGTTTTTGTAGTACAGCTGCTCGTTGCGCTATGTTGCCAGATGAGCTATTTAATTAAATAGGACATAACTGGGCAACGGTTCGAGAAAGAAAAAAAATTATTAAGAATGTTTTGTTCCTTCTACATCAATGTATCACCTGTTAAAAGAACGGTACTCATACTTAATACACCCTGTATATAGAAGATTGAGCCAGTATACCGAAGGCTCACTGGGAGAATATCAGAGCGGTTTCCGGCCAGGCAGATCTACCGTTGACCAGATTTTTGTCCTGCGACAAATCCTAGAAAAGACCACGGAGTATAACATCGACACGTTCCACATGTTTATAGACTTTAAGGCAGCCTATGACAGCATCATTAGACCTAAACTGTATGAGGCTATGAGAGAACTCAGAATACCCGCCAAATTAACAAGACTCGTCAAAACAACAATGAGACAAGTAACCTGCCAAGTGAAAATACAAAATAAAACATCTGACTCTTTCATCGCAAATAAAGGACTAAGGCAGGGGGATGCGCTGGCGTGTCTCCTCTTTAACTTAGCATTAGAAAAAGTAATCAGAGACGCAGGGCTGAACAACAGGGGCACAATATGTAATAAGAGCATACAGATAATGGCATACGCAGATGACGTGGATGTCGTATCACGTACAATACGACACTCCAAAGAGGCGTTTGTCACACTCATTAGTGCAGCAGAAAAGATGGGTCTGACGGTGAATGAGGGAAAAACTAAGGTCATGGCGTCGACACCAGGCAATAGAGCCAGAAACATCGGACAAAATATGACTATCGATGAGTACAACTTTGAGGTAGTTCAAGCATTTACTTACCTGGGGTCCTCAGTAAATAATAAAAATAATATGTCCGAGGAAATAAAACGCAGAATAGTACTTGCAAACAAGTGCTATTTTGGACTTGGAAAACACCTCAAAAGCCGGATACTATCTTTTAAGACAAAGCTGATGCTGTATAAAACGTTAATACTCCCGGTCCTGACATATGGATCAGAGACATGGACGCTGAGTAAAGCTGACGAAACCCTACTCCAAACTTTTGAAAGGAAAATCCTGAGGCGGATCTTTGGAGCCGTATGTGACAACGGTGTATGGCGCCGTCGTTACAACTTTGAACTCTATGAGAAATACAAACAGACGGCAAATGGCAGGGATGTGGTAACAAACATAAAGATAGGACGACTCAGGTGGGCAGGACATGTCAATAGAGCAGACGACAATTACCCCTCAAAAAAGATCATGGTGTCGGAATCAGCGGGAGCTAGAAGCCGCGTCAGGCCAAAATTACGATGGAAGGATGGTGTCGATGAGGATGTACGAAGAATCGGTGCAGGGAATTGGAGGCAAGAGTCGCGGAATCGGCAGGAATGACGAAAGAAGCTAGAGAAAGTCGGGGCTCGCACAGAGCTGTAGCACTAAGGATGATGATGAAATAATTTTATAGTTTGTGATAAAGATAAGTATCGGAGTGTTAAACAGCGTGGAGCGGAAAACCTTTTTAAATATCCAGAGACAGGAAATCAGACAAAGAATCTGAGTGTGTCCTTAATTTCACATGGAAGTTAGAAATAACTAAAATAAATAGAAAATACTTACCAAAACATGAAACAAAAGTGGGTGCTAAAAGTACAAAATCCCACCTGATTACCTGGCTACCAGCAACAAAATAGTCGAGGAGTGCATTTTCCGAAGCCAAAGTAGATACACGTCTCTACGTCGCTAGAAAAATTAGAAAATTCATTTGAAATTTAAATAAAACCGTTGTGGAATTGTAAACATACCAGATCTGATTTCAGATAAGATATAAGGAAGCGATTTTGATGATTCCAGAAAGGCCAGAATTTAAAGAAACCCAGAAAATAAAGTAAGGCACTTGCCTATTGTATTTAATAACGCCGCAGTAGCCACAGGTATCCAGATTCATAAGTTGAAACCGGTGTTGCACAAACTTGTACACCAAGGCGTCCATTTTAATCCAGAATATGAACTCTTGGGCACCTCGTGACAAATAAGGAAAGAAATCGATAATAAAGAACTCCTTAAGTTTTAAGCCACTGTTGAGGAATGTTAAATCGTTATATTTTATGATTTTTTCCATTTATATTGTTAGATTAAGGTAATTGATAAGTTGTCGTAGAGATAATTAACGTTAACAAAGTATATTTGTCAAAATTTGCAAAAAAAAATTGAAAATTAAAAATAAAGAACCCCACACACTGCCACGAACATAAGAAAACATTACAATTTTATGGCAATGTAAGGGCAACGAAAGTCTGGGGTTGTCGACTATATATTACAATATATTTTTACTTTCCCTACATTTATTTATTTATATACAAATTCTTATCTTCATTTTTTTTCTGTGCTTACTTTAATTATTTTTCTGCCATTTTCTTGCATTTTTGATGTCGGAAATGAATTTCCTGAACAATTTTACGGAAGAAAGATCCCTTGTTGGGGAGCCGTAGGACGCACCGCTTTCGAGAAAAATGGGATTATGTAATGGATGGTGAATATTTTGACCTCCTCTTTTAATAATTGTTTATTTTTGCTTTAATTATTTGTTGCGTTAATTAATTAAATAAATGATATTCTCTTTACATAACATGCTTTTTCATCAAATATTTTCAAAGCGTTAATACAATCACTTATCACATCTCGGAGGAAGCCTAGCTAAAAATGTACCTTCACGTAAGTTGAACAGCGTTTTACATAATCCCATTTTTCTCGAAAATGGTGCGTTTTACGGTTACCCAAGAAGGGCTTTAAGTAAAATTGTTCTGGGAATTAATTTCCGATATCAAGAATGCAAAAAAATGGCAAACAAAAAAATTGGTGGGAAAAATATAGGAGCCTCCTCCAGTTTCGTACGTCAATGGTTAATATTTTCTATTGTTGATAATGCAGATTCATACCTCTTACTTACGTTATATAGCATGCCAAATTTGATGTTGGTAGCTTAGAGATATTTAAAAATAAACTCATTTAGTGTGCCAACTTCATGTAGGCGTAGGAGCCATTTGGAGACCCACGTTCATCGAAACTTTTCTTCAAATTTTCGCGTATGCAATCACCTCCCGAATTTCAAAGATAATTTTTTCAAATGGAGCACCCCGTATATTACTGGATTTTTGAATAGGTGCGTTAATTCTCTACATGTTACTCAAATAATTTGTCAGAGTGGTTCATGATTAAACTTCGTTATAATAACTTTCAAATGTTGTGGTGCGCGATTTTATGCCTCCGCCACTGTAGAGTGAAAACAGTGGGGAGAAGAGACTGAAGCGACAAGTGCGCGATCAGCAAGTGAAGAGAGCCAGATGGAGGACCGTGAAGTAAGGTCGGGACAGGTTGCTGGCGTGTTTGTGAAATAATTGTGTGGTGGTTTTCCTGGGGCCCCAGGGCCCAGAGCTGTTAATGTTAGCAGGAAGTTATATGAACAATCAAGGAAAGTGTGAGTACTGTTTATTATTTTGATTAGCCCGTGATTAGTATGTATTATGTAGACCGATCCCTGACAAAGAAACAGAGCATCTCATTTGGCGGCCAACGAGGGCTACATAAATACTAATCGGCGGCACCGGCGTTTGAAGTTTCAAGTTACAATCACTGATTTATTATATACAATGGTTATAATGTATGTGTAATGTGCAGTGTATACTGGTATAGACAGACGTACGACGTAGTTTGGAGTAGAATAAATAACTGTAAAACTGTAGGAAGTACAATTGCAAGGTTCCGTTTTTATAATTTACTCAGAAAATTATTTGTTCATAAAATTATTTAGTAGTATAACTTAAAAATGCCTAAGCCTACGAAAGGACGTAATTCTCGTACAGCACGTGACTCATCGCGTGAAGACGAAACGGAAATGAGTATCAATGCCGATAGTAAACAAAGACAAAGATATATTGAAAGTTTAGTTTTTAAACTGGCAGACGGAATGGCTGAGATGCAATTTAGTATTTCGCGATTAGCGGATTCAGTGGCGGGAACAGAAACAAATAGTTCCTCGAAAAACCTCCCGGAGGCTCAAGTAAATGATAAACATTATATTAGTTTATGGCGTGATTTGGGGGTACGTCTTTATATTTTTATCCAGGGGGTACGTTACACCTTATGTTGTTTATTAAAAAGCTTAAAAGAATTTTTGAAGAAGCGGGTGTAAACGAAAAAAGTAAATTGGGATTGGCAATTGGAGCGTTGAGAGGCTCAGCGGTGGACTGGGCTGGGGCGAAAGAAAGTTCATTTCGCGATTTTAACCACTTTTGCGAGTGTTTTAAAAATCGTTACTGGGGTATGGACCAGGAACGAGACTTATTTTTTGAAATAAAGTACGGTAAGTTCAAGGCGGGTAATTACGCAATTATTTTTTGAAAATGGCAGGACTTGCAGCATTTTTAGCTGAACCAATTGAAGAAAGTCAATTGGTTGATTACTTGATAAAACATTTTTCAGTGGAGGTCCAACGAGGTATTTTTATAGCAGGGCTTAAATCCCTAGACGATGTTGAGAATTATTTGAGGAGATTAGATACTACATATGAGCAAGGTAGAGATGATAGGGGAAGAGAGTTTTCTCGTAATAATGAAAATCGTTATCAAAATAATTATCAGAGGCGTGATATGGGGGGTCGACGAGGATTTCGGAACAATAATATTAATGAACAAAGTAATGCAGAGAATAGGGGCGACCGAAGTTATAACAACGAAAATAGGGATGTAGCGCCTTCAAATCGAACGATTCGATTTTTAAATATTGCAAACGAACTCTTGAGTGACATTGACGATAGTGATGAACCGGAAAATGATAATATGTTATCACCTATAATCGTTACGAATATTTTAGATCACGGTGTGGAGGCTTTGATAGATTCGGGCAGTCAATGTTCTGCAATTTCCGACGTTTTCTTTAAGAAGATACAGAGTGGTACAGGAAAACTACCGATTTTGCCGGTATCTAATATGGAAATTTCTGTGGCAGTAGGGGGTAAAACGCAAAAGGTTAAGGAGCAGGTGCTCCTCCCTGTTAAAATTGTGGGTCAAGTTTTTGATATATCTTGTTTGGTAATACCAAAGTTAAATATCGAGTGCGTTTTAGGCTGCGAAACGAAAAAGTTAGGTTAGACTTTGAAACAATGATGGTGACTATCGGTAGTAACAATTTACGATTGAAAATATGTTTTGAAAAAAGATTTGAGAATAAGTTGTCGATTAATTTGATTCAAAGTTCTGACGCCGCTGTCCAAAAACGTCATTGTTACTCGGATGCTGAGTTAAAAGAAGCAGCTAACTGTTCCGAAATATTTAATGTTGAGCAAAAGCAGAGTTTTTATGATCTTCTAAAAGAATATGATATGGTATTTTCTGAAACGCCTGGGCTAATTAATAATTATGAGCACGAAATTAAGATGCGGGATACTACTCCATTTTTTAAAGCGCCATACCCGATTCCTTTTGCTCATCGCATTGAAGCTAAACGACAGATAGATGAAATGGTGGATACTGGAATAATCCAACCGTCGCAAACCGAATATGTTTCCCCGTTGACGACTACTACCAAAAAAGATTGTTCAATACGGGTTTGTCTTGACGCTCGCTGGTTAAATAAAAAAAATGGAAAAAGACCATAATGTTCCTCCTAAAGTTGATGAATTGTTAGTTAATATTAATCAAGTACAATTTCTGACTACGCTTGATATGACGGCCTCATATTGGCAGATACCGATAAAGAAAGAAGACCGCAAGTATACAGGTTTCTTTTTCGAAAATAAAACTTATATTTTTAACCGCCTTCCTTTTGGCTTATCGACATCTGTTGCAAGTTTTATAAGGGGTTTAAGTTTGGCACTCGGACCTGAAGTGCAGAGTTTTTCACGAATGTATGTCGATGATTTACTAATTATTTTTTCAAAAGATGCTAAAAGTCATTTTAACCACTTACGAATAATTTTTTCTAAATTTAAAGAAGCCAATTTGACTATAAAATTACGGAAGTCAATGTTTGCGCGAAAACAAGTGTCTTATGTGGGGCATATTATTTCTCCATTGGGTGTTTCAATAGACCCGTCTAGGATTGAAGCGATTAAAAAATTTCCGGAACCTCGCAATATTCGGGAACTTCGAGGTTTTCTTGGCCTTGTTAACTATGATAGGCGGTTTTGTGCAAATTTCGCAGATTTGACGATACCCTTATTAAAACGCCTGAAGAAAAACGTAAAATGGGAGTGGGAAGACCCGGAAATTAAAGCTTTTGAGGCGATAAAGAGAGCTTATTTAAATGTGACCATGGTAAATCATCCTGATTTGGAGAAGGGTTTTTACATTCAAGCTGATAGTTCTGGCTACGGCATTGGTTCTTGCTTATACCAATTGTCAGGAGCAGGGGAAAAAATGTTATAGCATATCATAGTCGCGCGTTGAGGGGTCCTCAATTAAATTACACAGTGACGGAAAAAGAAGCGTACGCTATACTCGATTCCTTGAAAGTATAGAGGGTTTTTATTTTAGGTCGACCGTTGGTGATTGTCACCGATCATAAGTCATTGTCATATATCATGAACTGTCCGTTAAAGAACGCACGTTTAACTCGTTGGATACTGTACATGCAGGAGTACGATTTTGTGGTAGAGTACTGTAAAGGGTCTGAAAATGTTGTCGCTGACATTTTGTCCCGAAATCCTATAAATTCTAAACCCGGGATAGTCAAGGCAGATTTTCGATCTAAAGTTGATATTTTTTTATTTATTTATTTATTTATTTTAGAGTACTGTAGTAGATATACTAGGTGCGTTCAACGCCACTTTCAAGGCCACGCATTCTCGATGGACATGGGCCATCAGGAGAGCCCTTGGTTCTTGTAGCTACACTCTGGGGGTCGTGCAGGTCATCCTTCGTCTTCAGATGACGTCTGCTGCTGCAGCTTTAGCGGGGGTGCTAGGGGGGTGGTGGGGTTAACGCTTAAGAGCTCTTCGGAATCCAGCACCCCAGGTCTGATGCATTAGCTGGAGGATGACGTTTCTTCAGACCTAACGCAAGAGGTGCAATGCACTAACGCATCCTGCATCCTGCACCCTGGTCCCTGGCCCTGGAACCTCTTGCGTTAGGTCTGAAGAACGCCGTCTCCAGAAGCTTTTTTTAGTTTCTAAGTTGGTACTCCTGAGCAAAGAGTATTGTATACGAAGAGAGCATAGGCGTACCAGCTTGAAAAGGGGGTATAATTATATTAATTTTGCTAGAGTACGCCTATGGTAGAAAAATTTATATATACCTACGTGCCTATAAGGTAAACAAACCCGACTTCTAGGAATTTTATTTATAAACATTTGCACGTGTTCACATGTAGGCTTCACAGCTTGTAAGGCAAATTGAACAGTTATTTAATTATTTTTTATTCAATCTCAATGAGTAAGACAGAGATGGATAGATATGTTTCAAGGTTAAGTATTTTAGATGCTTGGTTATAAAACAAAGTTCTTTATGACATTTTTTAAATAAAAAACAGATATTGTTACAAGATATTTATTCACATATAAAATACATTTTTATTAAATATATTAAATTGCTCCTTCGTAATCGGGAAGTAGATTGAGAAGTTCATCACTTACAAGTCCAGACAGGTGTTCTTTTAATAAATCATGCAGCTCCAATTGGTTCATTGTAGCACAAAATTTATCCAATGTAATATAGCCCCAGATATAAAAATCACAATATTTTATACCCATTTTATTGCGCCAGGTAGTGCGATCTTCTTTTTCAAGGTGGTGGTTAGAATATAGTTTCAGATTACACATCAAAATAAAACGGAGTGAACCAATTGCTTCTGCAATAGGATCTGGAGAGCTTTCTTTTTCTATTAAGTCAACCTCATCGTCACCAATATATTTATTACAGAGCACCTCATCAGTTATAAACTTGGAAACAGATTGTTTTAATTGTTCATGAAGACCGCATTTTACCATCGATTCACAAAAGTTATTCAGCGTAATATTATCACCGATATAAAGTTCACAATAATATATGCCCAGGCTATATTTTTCTTTATGACATCCTTCACTTAGACTACATCTTAATGAAGTAAGCAGCAAATCGACAGGTTCTTTTAGCGATGCAGGTGCTGATGAGTCACACATGATGTTTTTTACGTATTTCTTAATTTAGCATAAATAGACACTTTCTGCGCTGAACAATTCTAATTATGCACTTGAGCAGTAAAATTGACGAGCAAACTGCTAGGTAGTAAAGCAAGACTTCAACTGAGACGTCTGAAGGCGACGGTGGAGGGCTTGAATATACCGAAGGTTCAGGTGGGGGTGAAGGGGGGAAAAGTGAGATCCAGTTAAATTCTTCTTCTTCGATGATGTCATCTTTAAATTTTATTTTTATCTTAAAACCAGCCGTATTATTAGATATAAACGAGGAATAAGTAGCCAATTTATTACCGTTAATACGACTAGGAGTCATTTTTATCCACTGTGAAGGACATGAATCATTTTGTGGGTTATCGAAGCACACAAAAGCGTCCGTAGAATTATATGGTCTATGTACGTAGAGTATATTTTGGAATATCGCATGTAGCAGAATAAATTGCGAACTATACATCATGACGTTCACATAAACACTAATGATTTAACCTCAAATAATGTTTATTTATAATGGTAATAGTTAATGAAATTTAAGGATTATTTTATACGAACTGTAGCATGCAAACGTATTCCACAGGTTACACATGTTTTCTGAGAAAAACTACAGTCTGCACATATTGCAATATGGTATGAATATCATATCGCGATCATTTTTATAGCAAACTTTACACTTTTTACGAATCTCACAAACTTTACAAAGACTGTTTATAGAATTGGCGATATGGCCGCAAGATAAAAATACTGGAGACTGCATTTTTTAGAGAGCAATTCTTCGTGCTGCAGTAGCATGTAATTGTTTACCACATCGTCTTCTATCGCTGAATACACCACTGTTAGTGATAACACTTAATTTTTGAAACTGCGAAAACATACGCTGTTTCTCCTGATAAAACTGAATCATTTCTTTTAACTTTTGTAATTTATGTAAATGATTTTCTAACAAGCAGTTAAAGGATGACATCTTGCTCATATTACGTTCAACTAGATACTAAAAGTACATAATGCTTGCATGTAGGATAATATCAAAGAGGTGATGGTGGAGAGGGAGTGGGGAGGGTAAAGAAATTAAAAATCATTAATAAAATACACATTTATTTAGGTAAACTAGAATATAACCAATAATAAAGAGTGAAGACATTTCTTAAGCTACATACAATTTTTTTATTATTAATAGTAAAATGATTTAAACAATACGGTAAATCTTTATCGAACTTTGGAACCTCGACATCAACACTAAGCTGTTCGACATTAATGATAGATGGCACCGCTGACGAAGTTTGCGTCAAAGCATGTAATCTTTTTTCCAGAAATTCCTTTTTCTGATGACCTTTTACGTACACAAGGTTAGTAGCGCCATTAAGTAGATGATTACGTAATATTTCATTTAGGTCATTATCGTCGACGTAACCACTGCTGTACCTCAACCCATGATGATGTAATTCCAAGTAATTTATTTGTTTCTTCAAATCATAACTTAACGAATCGTACGGTAAGAGAGGTTTAAGTAAATAATGGGCATGCTGATCTCCACTAATAAACGAGATTTCCTTAGGATAGAAATCAGGCAGGTTAAAACCTTGAATATCTACGACCATCAATTTCATGTTTACTCTTCGACAGTTCTTCACATACTAAGTTATCCCTTTATCTCTCTCTCTTTTACATAATGGTTCTTATGACTCCGCTGAGAGGCAAATACTCCAAAATGCGGTCGTGTACGAGAATGCAGTAGGCCTTGGTATTTGGGGGGAAGGGGGTCAAACTTTCAATTTCAATTTTTATGTCTACAATCGATGGTTTAATAGGAGCTCTTCTCTTCGAGCAGTCTATAACGAATAGCGTGTGATTCTTAAAAGCATCAAAATCTAGCATAGGTTTATTATTTAAAGCAAACGACTTGCTAAAGTCGGTATACATATGATAGGCCTCAGAGTATTTTTTAGCCTTAAAGTTTAACCTCATATCTTCATAAGGATAACGATCATTGTTTAACAATAATTTTACATTAAATATATCAATATTATCGAATTGCGTGCAGTCTTTCGTCTTGGAATCTTTCTTATTGCTTTGAAGAGCAAGGATGGCAGCTTGAGGACTTTGAGTGCCATTTTTAAGAACTGAAATTTCTTTTGTAGCACCTGCCACCAGGGTGGGTATCTCATGAATTTCAAACTGTCTAAATGCTAGTAGGATTGGCGTATCAGCATTAACTTGAGCTAGAAAATTCATTTTTGGGATATCATTCAAATGGACATGTTTCACTTTTAATTCAATATTAGTGATGGTTAGTTCGCCATCTGTATCCTCTTTTGACGCTTTAAAACAATTATTATCGCTACGAGCTCGTATCAAACGTAGAACCTGTTTACCGAAAACGTATTTCTTATAATCGTAAAAGAATCCCAGTAAATGTTTCAAGGGTATTCTTAAGAAAAAAGTGGAATTTGTAGCGTCATATGTAATTAGGCTGCCAGCAGGATAATTCCAACCTGCGATGCTATGAGAAATATCATCTTTTTCATAACATATATAACTTTTTATTGTGCTCACAATTCCAGGGTCGCGTACTTTATCTATTTCCGAGCCATTTAATTCATAACTTACGGAATCAAATAAAAAGGCGCCAGCGTTATTGGTGAATTCAATGGTGCCCGTACCAGCGGCATTTTTCTTTAAAGTTCCCTCGATTGATAGCGCCCCCTCACTTATATCAATCAAAGCATCATGCTGATAAATAGCAATTTCGATTTCATCATTATTCTCATAGGCTTTAACGAATGGATGGTACGTTCGAACTTCAACTCGTTCAATTGAATCATCGAAGTGAGGGTCTTGAAATAGCTGTAGCTCTTCTAACATGATAGCCCAAAGACGATAAATATAAATAATTTGAATACGTTAACTTGGCAGGTCCTGATGATGATCGTGGTGGTGGTGGTGGTGATGACCTTGCACTTGTACGATTAGATGCAGAATGAGGATGATGTAAGCTTCCTCCGTATATATTAGGTTTACTATGGTTAAATATTAATCGCATGTTTTTTAAGTTCTAACCTCACACTCAGCTCCTCACCTCGAAGATTAACAAGCTCAGAATCTTGATCTAGCAGTCTCAAAGTGATATTCCGTATCTCTCGAATGCTAGGGTTTACAGGTAGATAAGTTAAATTTCCAGGTACAATGTTTATAGCGTATCCAGGATCAACATTCAAACCGCATTCAAAAATCGTATGCGTAGGAGTATTATTGGAATATGCTCCTACAGTAATGTTACAATCCACTTGAATCGTTATAACTCTGACTATTTTAACAGGTAAATCAGACTCATATAATATATCTGGCTTTAATGTTCTGCTAGCACTGTAACCCAATAGGGTGGCCAAGCTATCCTTGTGATTAAAGTTAATTTCGTGTTTACTTTTAATTTCACACTTGAGCGTATTATTGTTAGGTTTCAGAGAGAAGTATTCGTCAGCCTGCTGCTGTGATGTTACACCGCTGTCAGCTAGTAATCTCTTTTGCAGATAGGATTCAATGTCAGTTATTTCATAAGATCCTGTAGGTATAGTTATGACGTTTTCTTTGAAGCTTCTATCACCCAGCTCCCAATAATAAAACTTGTTATTCACACCGTCCTCGATGTTAGGTATGGTATTATAGGTGTCCAGACCAATTAACGCTATTGAATAATTGTATCGAGGATCTAGTTCTATAGGATTAGTAAAAGTCACGGAGAGAACAGATTCGCAATCACTTAACTTGAAGGTGTTCGATGACATACTGATTACATATCACGTGTGTTTATTATTTTTATAGAGAAATTGTAAACATAAATGACCACAATTTACAGAGTTATATGTTTGATATGCGGTAGGATTATATTTAATTTTAAATTTCGCGCCAAAGTATCGAACTAATTCTATTGGTGGTTTCAGAGATCCAAAGCTGTCAAAATATACTACGGAATTGCCTGTTTTCTTATATGCTACCCAATGAGTTCCAGGCCCCTTTATGCTGTCCAAGTTAATGATGGCGCTCTCGTTTCCTTTAGGTGATGGCGGACGTGAAGGTAAAGAGTCTCGCATATAGACACCTCTGAAATGGGGGATTTTTAACTTTTTAGCATACTTTAAGATGTCTAGGTCAGAGAGTGCTCTATTGGGTAGCTTCAATGGTAGTTTTTTTTCAAGTATAATCCGTATCCTTTCTTATATGGTTTCATGTATAGCCCGGAACCTTTTTTACCCAAAGCCACATCCTCCACGGCTCTATTGTGGCGGTGAGCTTCTTCCAAAGTTTTCCTAGCGTTCTTAGCGTCCATAACAGTTTTAGCTATGGCCGCAGCGCCACCCGACAGAGCTCCAAGAGCTGAGAGACCTGCAAAGATCGGTATCAGAGGTAAAAAGCCTCCGGTCTTTGGCAGCGGTAGAATCCGGGGGACATTGATTTTCTTCCTTCCACCTGCTTTCTTGATGGCAATTCGCGCCGTTTTAACACTCATAGCCATATCCTTTTTCACATCATGACTTGCATGCTTTTTCAGCGCTTTAGCAATGTTCGATATGATGGCCTTGCGGAAGGGAATTTTCTTTTTTCTCTTATTATTACAGCCTCCTGCAGCACCCATACCTAATTTACGTTTAACCTTCATAGCGTTAGTGACAGCCCAAGCTGCTGCTTTTTCGCCTAATTTGGCGTCTTTAGATTTAACGCGTTCCCAAGCCCTCTGTTCTAGTAAGTAATCAGCTTTATGTCTGTCTTCCAAGTTTGCGTTTTCACTATAAGCAATATCGTGTTCGCGGCACGCTTGATCTAAAATGTTAACACCTGGATCCCCTCGAGCTAAACGTTTACGTAACTTTGTACCTGGGCCGCAGTACTGATAACCAGGTAAATGCAGTTCGAAAGGTAGCTTATTGATAAGAGTGTTAACCACACCTCTGCCTGTTACACGACGATGTTTCCTCGACGTCATCTAAACTAGAACTGATGATGTACGAGATCGAAACTTCTATATATAGGAATGTACAGAGTGAAAAGTATAGAGTTCATGATGCGCATTCAAAGACAAAAGACGTCTCTCCCTGTAGAGAATTTAGATTTATTAACTTCTGATGGTTCTGTAGAAGAATGTGATAAACATGGAGAGTTATTTCCTAACGCTTTAAGAACGATTGTATGCGGACCTAGCGGAGCGGGGAAGACAAATATTCTACTAAGTCTATTATTCGACTCTAACGGTCTGTGGTTCGAGAATGTATACGTGTACTCCAAGTCTCTGTATCAACCTAAATATAAATTATTGGAAGATGTGCTGAAGAAGGTAAAAGGCGTAGGCTACTTTCCATACACCTCTAACGAAAATATCATCGATCCATCCGAAGCTAAAACGAATTCCATATTTATATTTGATGACGTAGCATGCGACAAGCAGGATAAGATACGTGCTTTTTTCTCAATGGGGAGACATAAGCTTGTAGATTGTTTCTATCTCTGTCAGACATATACCCATATACCGAAACATCTCATTCGAGATAACTGTAACTGTCTAATATTATTTAAACAGGATAAAATGAATTTACGTCACGCGTTTGATGATTACGTAACACCTGATATGAGCTTTGTATAATTTGAACATTTATGCAGAGAATGTTGGAACGATAAATTCGGAGTGCTGGTTATCGTAAAAGATTTCGAATTACATAAAGGACGTTATAGAAAAGGCTTTGATCAGTATATAAGTATATGAGATTTCAATAACATCAAGTATTATAAGATAGACGCTCAGACTGTACAGACCTGTTTTGAAAAACAGGTTATCTGTTGTGAAAAACCCTGTATCTGTTTATTACCTGTTTTAAAATACCTGTTACCTGTTTAACATACCAGTTTACCTGTTTAACAATGAAGGGTAATAAAAAATTTACTCTCGCGGAATATAAACCACCTAGGGAGAAGGTGTATAGCTTTGACCGAGATTTCGCACTTAAAAGGAGGATAAAAAAAGCTTCAGATTCCATTCGAAGAAAGTACTTGGCTTTAAAATTAGGTCGAGCTGAACAAGACGAAACAATTAGACGTTTATTGAAACCGGTCATTGATCCAATACGAGAACTCGGTGCGGTTAAGAATTTCCCCTGGCAGCAGCAGCAGCAGCATACTCTAAAAGTAGAGAATGTCATTAAATCTGATATAAAGAAAAAAATAAAAGTGAAAGAAGAAGTGGAAGAAGAAGAAGAAGAAGAAGATGATGATGATGAAATGTTTGAAGATTCAAGTAGTACGATTGACCCTGATGCTGCCGCCACCGTCACCGCTGAACAGTATCCTACGTTAGCTAAGCAATATTTAACAGGTCTCTATGATAAAAGTAGTAAGGATTACGATGAAACCTATGGCGTGAGATTTAATACCGAAATGAATAAATTATACATCGGATCTATGGAACTAAATATCGGTTCTAATGCCGGCTTGAGTATTGGCAATAAAATGTTTGCTGGAAGACAAGGCTTATATGAACTGCTATTTATGAAGAAGCCCCAAGGTTACAGCGAACAGGACTTGGCTAATCAGCCTTGTAATCACAAGGAAATTCTAGAAACCTCTAACACACATAAACGAAATTATGATCCTGCAAGTCAATTAAATGGCACTCGATCTCATAAATATACTAAAGTGATAAAACCATTATTTAAAAACAATAGTGGTGCTGGTGATGACACTCCTAAAATAAAACATACTCAACCTCATAGCAGCGGACAGGGTATGAATATGGTTTACAATGAAAAACCGATAGAATACATCTTCTGGGACGATATCAATGAATTAGTGGACAGGTTAAGACTTTTAAATGCCTCCAAAGCTGCAGGAAATACGGATTCACATGATAACGAAATCTTAGCCATTTTAAATGAACTGAAAGAAGCGGGAATAATATATTAGTGTGTTACAGCTCCCTACACCCATCATATTCGCAATGAGTCTCGATAAGTTCGGTCGTTCAGCCCGAGGTGGCAGCGTTAGCAAGAACATCAGTCTATTACCGCAAGGTCGAGGTTTTAATTTCACCAAAGATGGAAACATTGATGTGGAAAAATTGAAATTGTGTAATGTTCAACCGCCCACTGAAGATGGTGATGCTGTCAATAAAAAGTACGTGGACGATAATATGACCGCTATTGCTACGACTCTAGCGACGAACTTTAACAATTGCCAAAAGGACGCGTCTACTCGTTTAGATAAACAGAGAGGTTCCATACAAGACCTCCGAAAATCTATAAAAAAATTAAATGACGAAGTAATTGTTCTAATGCAAGCAAATCTCACCTCTCTGTCTAACACAGTGAAAAATATCGAGATGGAAGTTAATAAAATTAAAGCAGGCAAAAGAGTATAAAGTGCTATTTCCATCATCATCATCATCTTAGCTGTACGATGTCGCATTCTAAAGAAAAAATTCAATTGGTTAATGAGCTGCATAAACCTGCTCGTAGAAATATTAAGCGGCGCAGGCGCATAGTAATAAAAGGAATAGATGACTTATGGCAGGCAGATTTAGCTGAGATGGGAAACTACTCCAAGGATAACAATAATTTTAGATACATTCTAGTGGTGATAGATTGTTTTTCTAAATTCGTATGGGCTAAAGCGATAAAAAATAAGAGCGGACCTGAAGTCACCCAGGCTATGGAGAACGTCTTCAAGGGGAGCAAGAGATCTTGTAATAATTTAAATACAGATCAGGGTACGGAATTTTATAATGTTCACTTTCAACGCTTGATGAAGCAATTTAAGGTTAACCACTACAGTACATTTACTGTTAAGAAAGCCGCCATAGTTGAACGTGTTATTAGAACGTTAAAGGAGCGTTTATACAAGTATTTCAGTTTAAACGGCTCATACCGATGGCTGGAGGTGCTTCCGGACATTGTTAAAGAGTATAATAACCGAAAACATAGGACCACCCAGATAAAACCGGTAGATGTTAACGCTAAGAATGAAAAACAAATTTTACTCTCGGCTTACAATCACATAAAGATAGCAGCATCACGACGCTACAAGGCGGGCGATATAGTGCGAGTTAGTAAGAGTAAGCATGTGTTTAGTAAAGGATACACGCCAAACTGGAGTACAGAGTTATTTAAAATATCCGAGGTTCGAATCACCAATCCTACCACCTATTTACTTGAAGATATGCAGGGTAGACCAATTAGAGGAGGATTCTACGAAGATGAGCTACAAAAAACGAAAATACCCGATGTGTACCTCGTAGAAAAGGTGTTACGTAAGCGCGGTAATAAGTCTTACGTGAAATGGCTAGGCTTTGATTCTGCGCACAACAGTTGGATTGATTCAGATAACATTCTTTAACCTGCACGTGTGTTCATCGATTTGCATGCGCTCTTATGAGAAAATGTGTTATACCCGGCATGAAATACGTAAAATTACATTATATCTTATGAGAGAATAGCACACATTTATGAAACTTGGAGGCCTTTTTAAAAATAAAAATTAGTACCCTCCCTCCCTCCCTCTATCTAATTACATAAACAAGATAGATTATACCTTATACAGCTTAGTTGTCTGTTAGTCTTTGAGTGTGATAGAATCAATAATAATAATGAAATCACCTGGTGCTAGTGCATCATTTTCCTCTGATGAAGATTCCGGTTATTGGAGTGAAATTGATCGCGTTAATGACATTTATCATGAGGCTATACTCGCTGAAGAACGATATATTTGTGAAAATGTATTTTACATTAAAGATTCTAATTATAAAATAATTACTGGACTTTCTCCTGCAAGAGGTTATGTTCCTGCTGTAAGAATATTGCTGAACGTGTCACATCCTGTATTCACGAAACCAGATAATATTTCATTCATAAGGGAAGATTGGGATGATTTTATTACTTACCTTCAGCAATTTACCTCAGATTATTTTAATAGTGAGATTAAAGAAGCTAAAGAAGAAGAAGAAGAAGAAGAACTGGAGGAAGAAATTCATTTCTCTGAATATGCACTAATAAAGGCTCCTTTTATCGGAAACAAGATGCTAAAATTGTCTGCCGCTGGAGTTTGAAGTTTATTTTATTTTTCAAGAAACACTGTATACGAGATTATAAATATTAGCAAACTTGTATCATCACACATGGATTTACTGCATAGTTTAAGTTTTACTGAATTCTATGATAACTTTTTAAATGTCACAAATAACATATTAAGCGAATCGCAATACGAGTTATCTCCTAATAATGTACTATTTAAATTAAGTGAAATATATCCTTGTAACATTCACACATACTGTATACGTGAATGCTTAACTTATAATTTAGATAAAATACTGAATGATTTAGACAGAAAAATGTTTTTATTAAAAGCTTGAATAAAGAAAATATTAATTAAACCTTTGTGTGTGTGTGTGTTTTTTATTTCTAGGTTAGGTATATGGAATAAAAATATGATGTTTTAAATAATATATATTGAACTTAAAACAGAGTATATATGATAAATACAATATAAAATAATAATATATGGGTAAATACAATATACAATAATAATAATATGCGATTAAATATAATAATAATAAAATTAATTCAATTTTTACAATAAAATATAATAGACATAGAGATTTTTTTTAGTGGGCATCATCATCATCCATGATTGAATAGTGACCCCAAGGCAAAGTGTCATATGAGTTAGGTAGAGTGTAACGTTTATCATCGAATGGATTAAGAGCTATTTTAGTCTGCTCAACGCTGTACACATTATGTAATTTTGATTGTATACAGCGTTGTGTTTTGTGGAGTAAACACTCTCCTTGTGACTGTTTATTTGAAGCTTTCTCAAGGCAATTAAAATAATCCTCGTAAGTGATTTTGTTTCTCACCACATTAGTTTTTACGCCTTTAGCCTTCTTCACAACTTTACCTTGCGTAAGCTTATACGTGTACTGCTTCGATCGCAAACCAACAAAGTGAGTCATCAGTACTCCGTTATTTTCATCTTTCATTAGGCCGGGAATTTTTTTATTCATTTGAGGTATATTCCAGCGATTATCTGAAGGATAGTCACTGGTGTCAAATCTATGAATGTCTTTCTTGATGACCTCTTCATACGCGTCATTACACTGTATTTCATATGTTAGACTGTCAGTATCGGTATATAAAAGTTTACAATTGTCTACGGGGAATTTTTCCAGCATGTAATCATAATGAAATTCGTAAACACATGTTTTAGAAATATCTAATATAGCCATTCCTATATACAAGGGTTTATCGAATATAATGCGAGATTTTTTCATTTCTATAGCCATAAGTGTTTCGCTGAAAATGGATCTATTTTGAAAATTTGGACTTGCTATTAAATTTTTAGCCCCGTAACGCCCCTCCCATTTTTGTATTAATTTAACGATTCTATGCTTACGAACATTCTGCATCGTCTTGCCGAATGTACTGTTATTCATTAATTTATAATTATTTTTTTCAAAATTAGACTCTGCTAGAGTCCTCAATCTAGTGTTTAATTCTATGTAAGGTTTAAGCCAGGCAGACTGTTTAAATTTCAGCACTTTATGGATACGAACTAAGCGTAATCCGTGCTGCAAGACCTGTTTTAAACTTCTATAATGTAAAACATAATTTTGCTTAGGGTACAGAGTGGTCATTAATTTTTCAAATTTAGAATTTGGAGGAGCTCGATGCTCGGCGCAAAAAGGTAAATCTTTATGAAGATCGTGAAGATTTTCGGGGTACTCAAGATCAACGTCAAGAATGTACCCAATTTCGGCATCATCAGGTACTGAGGTGACGTCAATATTGGTATCATCTACCCATTGAAACCCTTCATATGGAAGAGGTTGATTCATGGCCCATCCGTAAAGGTTATTTACATCAAAATAAAGCAAGTATGTCGAGGGTTTGGTGCTATAATAGCTGTCTAAATGTTTATTATTAGCCTCGGCATGTCTATTGCTACATTGACTGATGCCCCCTCGGATGCCGCGTTCAATGAACATTAACATATCCACGTCTTGGATGGTTTCTAGTTTACACCCTGTATATTTAAGCATACAATCCCAAGTGTAACCTGGAATGGTGTAATAGTGAGCGGGGTCTAGGCCGTACGTCTTGTGACAAGTACAGCGAAAAGTCTCAAACACACAAGTTAATAGCATGATGTCTGTTTTCATGTACAGATCGCTGTAATCACCTAAATTTTGACAGTTAAATTTATCCCAAACTGTTTGCGCGTGTTGATAATCATTTTCGTTAATGTCTGAGTCATTTAATTTATTGTAAAAATTTGTCTTGTCTGGTAATTGTGGTTCGTCAAGTCGTTCTAAACTGTTTATGTAATCGTAGGGAAATATTCCCTTCTTTTTTAATAATTTTAATTTTTCGTCATTTAAATTCGGAAATTCTCGTTTTATACTACTGAAATTAGCTTCCTTTAACGTGGAAGCAAGCTCCTCTAATGAACAGCCCATGAATCTGAATGAGTCTATAAATCGAAATTTTAAATTAGTTTCTTCATCGTAAACGGTGAAACTAATGTATTTTTCCTTATTTTCAGGTAATAATGTAATTTGATATCTCTCGGCAAGCTCTCTAATTGCAAAATGAGCGTCATACTCTCCCAAATTATGGAATACCACAGGAATTACGAAGGCATTTTTATAATTTAAATTACATCTATTGTGCGCAAACCCCCTGAAATTTCCAGTAAGATGACAATGATCGCGAACAATTTTATCTTTTTCGTTGAAGTCATCCTCACATATATGACACGTTTTACTGGCATCCCGTAAACTAACTATAGTATTCAGGGGTTCCACATGTTTCAATTTTGAAAAGACAAATTTTGCAATATTACTTAATTGATCCGCGAACCAAGACATGCAGTCCAAACTCCGTTCACTTTTATAATATGACCACTCATCATTATAATTACATTTAAAAAAATATCCTGCACTGTATGCAGTATGCTTCTGATATCGGTTTGTTTTACAATGACTACTATCTTCATTGAGGGGCTCTAGCAGAGATTCAAAGTCCGCGTACATTATAAAAGGTACATCTTCCTTGTAAACGAAATTTTTAAACTTAACAAAAGGCTCACGCGAAAACTCTACTTTACAATCGTTAAATTTTTCGCACATGATGGAATGTTCTTTTAATTTATCATCCGAACTAAAATAATTCAAGCATCTATCGCAGAAAAATTTTTTTTGATGTTTTGTAGACAGTTGACCACTTAACAGTCTAGATAAATCTTTAATTAAAACATAGATATTTGATTTCCTCTGGTTCATCATCTTCTGGAATAGTCTCGAATTCTTTTAGTTTAGGATGATATTTATCTTGCACAATTAATAAATTTGCATGTTGAACTTGTTTATTTTTCGTTAAACGTATGGGAACTACTGAAAAATTCGCCCTATAATCCATTTCCAGCGCAAACACATTAACCGAAATGTTATTTTGTTTTTCAAATTTAGCTATTTGAGGTATAGTCATGGGGAACTGAATGTCTTTTAAATTTAGCACATCTGCGTAAAACGGATACGAAGAGATTCTTTCAGGATGGTTTTTCATATCTACAGGATATAAAGCGCTGACGATGCTCCAGGCAAAGCACGCTTCATCGTACATATTTTTTACGTTAACACATGCATGCTTTTTTACAATTTGTCCCGGTAATCTAATGTAAGATGAAACACCATTTCCCACCTCATATTTATTTAAATTTATTTCTAAACATAATATACGTGAAAGAGCCCAGCCCGAACCTGATTCGGAAAATTCTGAAATAGCGTGAAAAATATCGGCTTTTATGTTACTGTCAAACCATTCAGATAAATTTGTAGAAATGTCCACCTGTTTGTTTTTCGTACTGAAATATTTCCGCTCTGTTATTTCGATTTCTCCTGATTTCCTGATAAATTCAGCACAAAAGCAAGCGTTAATTTTCAGCATTGGTAATTTCTTTAAGGCATTTTTAACTCTAGTACTAAACAGATGTGAAGCATCATTAAAAAAATCCTCGATATGTTTATGAGTTAAATTAATTATCACCCCGGTACGAACGCGACTTTTAAAAGCAGTGGTTAAATCCTCCCACTTTACGCGATTCCCTCGTATATGAGTTTTCACGACATTTCCAGCACCCACACTATAATTTCGAATGATATGTTTAAATCTTTTTAAATGACCTAAATTGGTTTGCAATTTTCGCAGTACACCTACAGGTAAAGCTGCTGCATGAATGGCTTTATTGAACAGTCTAATGTGACAATTTATCTGTCTTACCCAAATGAGACGTTGCGTTGGAGTGCATCCTTCTTCTAAGAGAGCCTCCACTTCTTGAAATTTAGACGTAATTTGGGTGCTAAGGACTGCTATTTCACTTGAGTTGATCGCCATACTGGTGTACGTTTTGTCTGCACGAAAGACGTCTGTTAAATGAAATAGGATTTGCTGCTCCGTCTATTATATTTTATAAAAAAATTTTCACCACTAAAAAGATAAAAAACTTATTAATTTTAAAATATTAAATTAAAAAATAATTTTTACTTACATTTTATACAGATTCTAAGAATCTAAATCTGGATCCTAATGCGGGGTTTCCTTCCTCAATTAGGCCTTCGAATATTAGACTGTATTTCCCGTCAATAAATTCTTCCAGATTGTCTTTCATTACGGCTACCATACGTTTGGGTAAAAATAAATTTTTATCATGTAATTCCAATAATACACTATCACCGTATTTGGTTTTGATAATTTGTGCTCGATATATCGGGTGAGCCACATTAATTGGTAATTCGTAAATTTTAACGAATTCTTTGGTCTCTAAAAGGGATACTTGATTCAATTGAGTTAAGTCCATTTTTCTAAAAAATATCACACATTACTAAGTCATACTTTAAAGAAATAATAAAAAAATAACTTACATTTTTTATCTGCTGGAGCACAGCACGTTTGAATATTATTTAAAATTGGCAAAGCACACCAATGTAGATTTATAAAAACGTATTTTTTTAAATGTCTGTAAAATTAACTTCAGTCAGTTAATATTAATAAACACACAAAAGCACGCGATGAGATAACTGGTACGTAGTTATGATGAGAATCACGCCTGCGGTGACGTGTACGGCTTATTTATATTATCTGTGACGTCATCTTTATTACGTATACCGTATACCCATCATACGAGGGGCTTTGTTCTACAATTGCAGCTGCGGGGCTTACGTCACGCTTTTTTCTAAGAAAAATACGTGCTAATTACTTATTTCCCATGGGTCGGCATTTAAAGCATAAAGGCGCTGATTTGTTTAATATTGACATGCATTAAGATTAATGACTTAAATTGTTTATATTAACCTAAATTTGAATTACACTCGGACTAAAATTCCCGGAATATCGCCTACTGCTGTTTTTGCTAAATGCGCATTTAAAATTTTTTCTCATGGTTCGGTTGGCCCTGAATTAAATCATTTATTTGTCACGTGTTTCGTATTTTGTTTTGCGTCTCTGAGATATTGCGATTTCGTTCTAGAAACTTTTTATTTAGCTTATTCGGCATAATTGTCCCTCCTCACACACCGTTTCTTTACCGGTTTTCTAATCGTAGTTCATTCAGTTTTGTTTCATCATTGTTACTGTATGTGCGCACGTACCTAAGTTTAAAATGTGTAGCGAAGAGTTTTATCGTCTAAGTTCTCTTATTAATAGATATACTCCACCTAGGAACCTGGAGGAATATCTATTTGAAAAGTAAGTTGATATTTGTTCTTTTTTACATTTCTGTACTTACAATATATTTTTTTTTATCGTGTTTAGCGAATTGAGCTTAAATGATGTTGTCGATTTACCACCAAGTCCATCGACTTCGTCTACGTCCGATTTCTTCAGCATGTCACCATCAGAAGTTGAGCTTGATTGGTCTAGCTTGCCAGATTTAAGAATGCCGTAAGTAAAAATAATAACGTTAATTTTTTCCGCTGCTTTTTTTCTCTAAGTAATAATATATACTTATATTTTTTCTTATTGTTACAGTGATACAAATGTCTACCCCCATCGATTTCCGTCGCCAAATTTATTTCGTACATCAGAAGACGCTCATTTCTCGTCTACCAGTGTACCAGATTTAAGAATGATGTAAGTTTAAAATAATAGCGTTAATTTTTTATGCTTCTTTTTTCTCTCTCTCTAAGTAATACTATATACTTATATTTATTTCATATTGTTACAGCGATACAAATATCTACTCCCCCAGCCAGTCACCAGATTTATTCTGCATGTCTGAAGATACTGCTTTAAGAATAACGTAAGTTTTTTTTTTAGCGTTCATTTTTCCTGCTTTTTTTTCTCCGCTAAGTAATAATATATACTTATATGTATTTCTTATTGTTGCAGAGATTTCGAACCACGACCTCCGAAGCTGATTCCGCTAAGTTCGTTCATGGAGCCTCCACCTCAGGTTCCCTCCCTCGAAAAAGAAGAAGAAGCCTCCACAGTTATAATTATTCACAGTGACGCTTGCGATGAGGATGTCGCTAACCTGGGTGACTTCATAGAAGAAGAACCCCGGCAGACAGTGATTTGTTGGGCACATAAAAAATAGAATTTTTAAAAAACTCTGTTTTTTAAAATTAATATATCCGCTTATTGTTATATCAATTGTTTTATTTCCACAGTCAAAATTAGCTAAAGAGTGTAACTTAAATTATTAATTAATAAGAAAATAAAATTTTTATTTGGTACACAGTGTAAAGTGGATTCTATAACGTAATTTGGTATAAAAGCACGTATCGTTTTAGTCAGCGATAAAAATTCAATGTCATGTAGCTTCAATTGAGTTAAAAATAACCTAACCTAATTATACGTGTAATAAATACGTCTTGATTTCATCTGGTTTTTAAAACGTTAATTTCGAACTTCATTAAATAATAACTTAATAATGTATTATACTAGACCGCATTATTTTATCACTCTAAAATGTAATTGCAAGTTCAAATTTTTAATTCTAACTAAAGAGCATTTATTTTTTTAATTTAATTAACCTAAATATATTAGTCGATAATAAGTGATGCATTCAAACTGAGTGAAGGTGATGTTTATATTAGCATTCTCGGAAGTCGGGTTTGTTTACTTAAAAGACACGTATCTCAGAATACCTAAATAGCGGCATTGATTATTTTCTCTACCATAGGCGTACTCTAGCAAAATTAATATAATTATACCCCCTTTTCAAGCTGGTACGCCTATGCTCTCTTCGTATACAATACTCTTTGCTCAGGAGTACCAACTTAGAAACTAAAAAAAGCTTCTGGAGACGGCGTTCTTCAGACCTAACGCAAGAGGTTCCAGGGCCAGGGACCAGGGTGCAGGATGCAGGATGCGTTAGTGCATTGCACCTCTTGCGTTAGGTCTGAAGAAACGTCATCCTCCAGCTAATGCATCAGACCTGGGGTGCTGGATTCCGAAGAGCTCTTAAGCGTTAACCCCACCACCCCCCTAGCACCCCCGCTAAAGCAGCAGCAGCAGACGTCATCTGAAGACGAAGGATGATCTCTGCACGACCCCCAGAGTGTAGCTACAAGAACCAAGGGCTCTCCTGATGGCCCATGTCCATCGAGAATGCGTGGCCTTGAAAGTGGCGTTGAACGCACCTAGTATATCTACTTACTGTTCTACAGGTAAAAAAACCCAATTACAGAACAGAAAAGTAGGATAAAATACAAATCATAGATATTATGTAAATACATAAGTTATTAGAATAAAAAATTAATCTTAAAAAAAAGTACATGCATAAGAACTGTAAACAAATATTTATAAGTACATAACAAGATATGAGCAAGTAAAACTAACTGAAAGGAAAAACAAAAAAAAAAAAAACAAATTTATCGAAAGTAAAACGATTTTATGTCATTAAGCGAGCAATTAAATATGTCTAAATTATTACCGACAATATTGCAATTATTACAAGCTGTATATAGGGGTGAGTTATTCAGTATATTCGTACGAGCAGTCGGGAGGTAGAAGGTAAAATTTTCCCTAGAGGTTAGTCTCGGTACAATGAAGCTAAGCTTTGACATTATATCTTGACAATCAGTTTTATTATGCATAATTTTATAAAGGAATACTAGAGAAAAATAATTACGCCTAATTTCAAGACTAGTCATTGAATGTCTTTCTAGTAAATCCCGCTGTGGAAAACCAATAGTTGGATAAACACCATCCGACTTGAAGCCCAAAAATTTAAGAAACCGTCGTTGCACCGACTCTAGACTATTGATGTGAGTACCATAATACGGGGACCATACCAGAGAAGCATACTCAAGCTTAGATCTTATAAACGATAAGGATAATAATTTAATTGTGTCTAAGTTGGTGAAATCACGACAATTACGCGCTATAAATCCATATGTTTTATTAGCTTCTAAGACGATTGTGTCTATATGTATACCAAAAGAAAGCTTAGTATCAAAGATAACGCCAAGATCACGAAAGGTTGTTGGACGATTCAGTTTGACATTGGACATATTGTAGCCAAAATTAATCTGCGTTAGTTTTGTTGTAAAGGACATAACATTACATTTCTCAGCATTTAAGGGCAGCTTATTTTCATGACACCAGATATTTACATTATCTAAATTTCTCTGGAGATGGATACAATCACTATCACTATTAATTATAGAAAAAATTTTTAAGTCATCAGCATAAATAAGACAATTTACATCTAGTACATCGACTATATCATTGATAAAAATAATAAATAGCAGGGGCCCTAGTATCGACCCCTGCGGAACTCCCGATGTAGCCAAATAATCCACAGACTTAAACCCATTTGACACGACATATTGTGTTCTGTTTTGCAGATATGACTTAAAAAATTTAAGTAAGGAGTCGGACATACCAAAATAGGAAAGTTTATGTAGTAACATATTGTGATCAAGTCGGTCAAACGCTTTGGAAAAGTCCGTGTAAATTACATCCACTTGTTTCTGCATGTCTATGGATTCGGCTATGAACTGAGTAACACAGACTAAGTTTGACACTGTAGAACGACCTCTCATAAACCCATGTTGGAAAACCGATATTTTATTAGAGACATCATGGTATATGAAATCATATAGCAGTATCTCTAAAACTTTACAAAAATTACAGATGATAGAGATAGGTCGAAAGTTGCAAATATCAGATCTATCGCCTTTTTTATAAATAGGACATACTTTCGAACTTTTCCATAGTTGAGGTAATACGCCGTTACTTAGACATAAATTAAAAAGAATTTTTAGAGGATATGCTAGAACACATGCGCAATCCCTCAGTAGAAACGCAGGTATTCCATCAGGGCCTGTTGTCATCTTAGGCTTAATTTTCCTCAAAGCAGCAATTACTTCACTGTCATCAAATTCCCTTAAGTGAATAGTAGAATTAAAACGTTGATCATCTACGGACGTACTAGTAAAATCAGTTGCAGTTGAATAAGATTTGCAGAAGAAGTCTGCAAAAGCATTCATGATTTCAGTGGGATCATCAATTTGCTGCCCGTTATACGACATTTGGGAAGATAAGTTAGACGATCCTTTTTTGTTGTTGATAAAAGACCAAAATTTGCTTGGATCACTTTTTATATTGTCTTCAGCTGTTCGAATGAAATGCTTATAAGATTCATTAATGTCCGATTTTATTTTAGATCTCAATATTTTAAATTCATCGAATGCCTGTATATCACCCTTCATTTTATAAGCACGCCAGTGTTTAGCTTTTAGTTTAATATTACGTATTATCTGAAAGGTAAACCACGGTGGATATTTCTTCTTATTTTTATTAGTAGCAGGGAATTTAGGTACGCATTGATCAAATATAAAATAGAGTTTATCATAGAAATGATTGGACGCATCCTCTACATTAGGAAAGGTTTCAAGATACTGCCAGTCTACATTGGCCATTAAATTATATAAAGTAGGAAAATTAGCTTTCCGAAAGTTATAACAATGGTTGCTTGTACTATTAGGAAATGTGTTTTTGAAATTAGTACCAACGTTCCACTGAAGGGAAATACGCAATGCTGGATGATGAATGTCCTTGTTTATAAATGGATCGATAGATCGCTCAACAGTGCAATTTCTATTATACAAAACTAAGTCAAGTAGTTTACCATTATCATTAAATATAAAATTTTGTTGCGATATATTGAATATATCTAGCAAACTATTTAAGGAAGCAATTTGACGATCACACAGAGAGTTTTCCAAATAATTTGAGTACTTAGTTATATTAAAGTCACCAATGATAAGTGTGTCCGCCCCATAAAGACAATCTAACGATTCAATTAACTCAAATAACAATTCATATTCCGATGACGGAGTGTTAGGAGGTATATACTTAAAGTGCCCCCCCTCTATCTCCTTTATTAATTAGCAAAAAATTTTGAAACTTGGCAATGTTAGTAAATCCGAGGTGGTGACTCGAAATTTAAAGCTTACGTTCATTTTTCACTTCCGGTTCATACCGGAAGTGATACCAACTTCCTTATTTAAATAGGGAATCCTATACAATTTTCAAATATTCGATTAGCCCTTAATTTTTTGAATACGCACATATAGCACTATGTGGGTCTGGCATCAAAACTGTGCAAGATATTACCAAAAATGACATGTGCGATAGAATACAAGTTTACGTATTTGTTTTACTAAACATCAAGATGGTTTGTAAAGCATTTTATGTCCGACCACGTTATAAAGGACTGTTTATGACATAGTTTTGCCCTCGATTTTGCCGCTATAAAGTACCTCTTTATTGTACTAGTAAAATAAAGTTAACTTTACAACTGTTATGCCAGATTTTGACGTTTTCAAATTAATATGCTCAACTGTCAATGTCAACACAATGACATTTTTATGACTGTTGTAATTTATTGTGTTGACGTTGACAGTTGAATATATTAATTTGAAAACGTCAAAATCTGGCATAACAGTTATAAAGTTAACTTTATTTTACTAGTACAATAAAGAGGTACTTTATAGCGGCAAAATCGAGGGCAAAACTATGTCATAAACAGTCCTTTATAACGTGGTCGGACATAAAATGCTTTACAAACCTTGGGAATCTCGATGTTTAGTAAAACAAATACGTAAACTTGTATTCTATCGCACATGTCATTTTTGGTAATATCTTGCACAGTTTTGATGCCAGACCCACATAGTGCTATATTTGCGTATTCAAAAAATTAAGGGCTAATCGAATATTTGAAAATTGTATAGGATTCCCTATTTAAATAAGGAAGTTGGTATCACTTCCGGTATGAACCGGAAGTGAAAAATGAACGTAAGCTTTAAATTTCGAGTCACCACCTCGGATTTACTAACATTGCCAAGTTTCAAAATTTTTTGTTAATTAATAAAGGAGATAGAGGGGGGGGGCACTTTAAGTGGGACACGTTGTATATGACTAGTACGTACATCGAGAAACGGTTTGACACAATTTTAACGCATACAATATCTATAGAAGGTAATATACTAAAGCCAGCGGCATGCAGATCAATTATCGTTGAAATTAAATTTTCACGAACCGCGAGTAACACGCCTCCACCTCTAGTGCGGTTGATCGCTACAAAGTTTCTATCACACCGATAAATATTATAATTCGTACTAAATAGTTCACTATTATACACGGAAGGATTAAGCCACGTCTCAGTAAAAGCGATAGCAGAGTAACTGGACATGCTTGACGAGTTATAGATGTCATTTGTTTTCGTTCTCAGCCCACGAGTATTTTGGTAATACACGGTAAAATTCGAAAATTCGTCTTCGCGCACATCTAAGTTAATGGACACCGATACTCCTTCCAGCTCTTCCGCACTACCAGATGACCGTGATTGCTACTGAGTAGATAGTATATCATTCCGGAGTTTGTCGCGGGCACGGATGTAAGCCGTACACTTCTCTTTCTCCCAAACTGCATGATCAGTAGTCACATCAGTATTAAGAACCTTTTTTAAGTTAGCACAGTTCGTACAATGAGATGTCTTAGATTTACATTGCTTCACGTCGTGGTTCTTACCGCACACTGGACAAGAAATAGGTTTGTTACAAAATTTAGAGGAATGGTGAAATTCGTTACATTTAAAACAACGATAAACCTCAACTGCGTCAAAGACAACACAGCTGTCAAATCCCACAAATAAGTTGCCCGCCTTAATGACTCTATCGTAAGAACATCTATCAACCTGAAGGATACATTGAAACATATCTTTGTTTTTCCTTAAAGGAAAGAGCTTAATTAATTTACAGTCAGAATCAAGTAAAAGGTCTGAGTTACATTTTTTTATATAATCAGCTAGTTGATTTTCTGGGTATTTCTCCGACATTCCGACTATGCGAATTCTTGGAAGAACGCCATGTAATTCTCTAACTTCATAGCACTCAGACATCTTTTCCTGAACCATTTTCTTAAATTTTTCATTATCTTCTCTGTTTTTACATCCGATTAGAACTCCGCCATTTTTTAAATTCTTAACTTTCGATAGCTGAATGTTGGATTGAGAAGGATTTATATTATGAGAGATATCAGACTTTGTTTGGCTAAGAGGTTGTTCCAGATTTTTAGGCTGAATGATAATAGCAGGATGAGTGTTGTTTTTAAGAATATCTGAATAACTGGGATGTTCGGATGTGATCGGGAAATTACTTTTCGCTGATTTAGCTATGTCACATTGAATGGATGCTATTTTATCATTTACAACTGACAGTTTACCAAACATTCATTAAAGACGATCAGATTAATGACCCTGAGTTTGGGAGAATTATAAATATTTTAAGAGATAATCCTAGTGATGAGGACTGTAATACTTCGATTTTTAAACGGTATACCTTATACCAAGGCGTTTTGTTCCGGAAGGGTGATAATTATCATCCCGGGTTTAAATTATGTGTTCCGAAAAATCAAATTTTGATGTTGATTAAGCAGCAGCATGCTGATATCGGTCATTTTGGCTACAAAAAAACTTTTGCTCATATGCGAATGTTTTTCTATTGAAAAAAGATGCTTAAGCACATTAGACAAGTTGTGTGCGCGTGTGAGCTGTGTCAAAAAACTAAACTCTCAAGGGGTTTTCAGGGTGAGTTTAATTCTGTTGTAATGAAAGAGCCGGGTGATCTCGTTTGTCTCGATTTGATGGGACCGCTCCCAGTTTCTCGGGGTGGGGTAACCCAATTATTAGTCGTTGTGGACTCTTTTTCGAGGTACACAAAACTTTATCCATTAAAACATGCTACAGCTAGAGCTATTGTACGGAAATTAAGTAGTGATTATTTTACACGAGTGCAGGAACCCAAAGCGATTTTGAGTGACAATGGTACGCAGTTCCATAAGCGTTTGTATAAGTCTTGTTTAAAGGAGAAAGGTATCAAAATCAGGCATACATCGGTTTATTTTCCTCAGGGGAACTCCACTGAAAGAGTTAATAAAGAAATTGGGCGTTTGTTACGCTCGTTTTGTTTTCAAAAACATACTAAGTGGGCAGTTGTATTACCAGATGTTGAACATTGTATTAATAATGTAAATCACGAAGTGACGGGGTATTCTCCAAGTTTTCTCTTTTGTGGAGAGATAGGGCCCAACAATATACGGAAGATTATAAGTTTTCCTTCTCAAAATGAAATAGACAAGCCTGTCAATAACCTTCGTGAATATTGGGAAATAGCTCAAGATCGGATGCTAAGTAAGAGGGAGCGTAAGAAAAGAAAAGTAGAAGCCCGAATTCGACCGTTGTTGTTGAAAATCGGAGACTTAGTTTTAGTACGAACCCACCACCGATCGTCAGCAGTTAATGCAGAAATCAAAAAGTTATTTTTGTTGTATGAGGGTCCCTACGAAGTGACCGAAAAAAGGGGTCCAAATTCTTATCTTTTAACAGATTCCGAGGGCCAGCCAATCGGACCCCATAACATTGTTAATCTGAAGCCGTTCCTCCGGTCGACGCCGGAGGCATTACATTAAAGTTTATTTTTCCGTTTTGGTTTCATGTGATATTTGTCACGGAATAACTATTTTGTTTCTTATGTTTACTTTAAATTGTGTGTTGCTATCAATTTTGTTTCTTATATTACTTTAAGTATGTTGTGGCTTATGCCCAGAGTAGACATTTTGTTTTGTTGTTTTTAAATTTCTCCAAACTACTGAGAAGTGACCAGTTTGTATAGATTTAAAAAGGGGGGTAATGTGGTGCGCCATTTTATGCCTCCGCCACTGTAGAGTGAAAACAGTGGGGAGAATAGACTGAAGCGACAAGTGCGCGATCAGCAAGTGAAGAGAGCCAGATGGAGGACCGTGAAGTAAGGTCGGGACAGGTTGCTGGCGTGTTTGTGAAAGAATTATGTGGTGGTTTTCCTGGGGCCCCAGAGCTGTTAATGTTAGCAGGAAGTTATATGAACAATCAAGGAAAGTGTGAGTACTGTTTATTATTTTGATTAGCCCGTGATTAGTATGTATTATGTAGATCCCTGACAAAGAAACAGAGCATCTCAATGTTTTCACTTTATATCAAAATCATGGCTACTAGGTCAGTTATAAAAAAAAGTATAAGCTGCTTTTACAGCAACTTAATCATGAAAATCAACTTTGTACAAAAATAATACCTAAATCCTTGATGGAATAGTAGCATCATTTAGACGATAGTCGCCCACTATTGGCTGGATTTTTCTAGTAAAGGACATTACTTTGCACTTAGCGACACTGAGATAAAGATTTGTTTTTTACACGAATTTTCTAAGTGACAGATTTGCTCCTGGAGAAGCACACAATCATTATTGAAATTTAATTTAGAATGTGTTAGATTAGAAGAGTACAAATTTTGCAAAATTTAACTCTTTTCTCATGATAGAAGGTTACTAAATTCATTATGTGTAATAGAATTTGAGCTTGCAAATAATAAGGTAGTTAATTACTAGGAGTTCTTTAGATATAATATTTGGATGGTGTAACGAAGTTATTTTTTCCAATCAAGGAATGTCCGTTTTTGCTTTAAATATTACCGTCACTTGGGTACAACCTGCCGCCGTTTTTAGGAAGTAAGTCCTGTTTTAGTTAAGTTAGTATTGAGTTGTAAAAAAGCCCGCTGGTAAACAAGCAGTCAAGTAATTAATTGATTAATTTTCGACAATCCCCCGTATAAGTAAAATCCGTCTAAAAGTTTACGTAAGTATATAGAAAGAGAGCACACCCTGCCGCCGTTTTTAGGAAGTAAGTCCTGTTTTAGTTAAGTTAGTATTGAGTTGTAAAAAAGCCCGCTGGTAAACAAGCAGTCAAGTAATTAATTGATTAATTTTCGACAATCCCCCGTATAAGTAAAATCCGAGAATTATTATAAATATTGACCGAGTCGGAGACAAAAATCATTAGTTACTAAAACCCGTTAAAATATTAATCCTTGTCCGTTTTAATCCGTTTCTTTTTGCAACATAGTCTAGAAATTGCGAGTAACCCATTTCCGGTTATTGATGTTCTGAGTCTATCTTGCTAATTCCATAATCCGCCCGACCTCAGGAAGTAACGTTGTAAGTTCCCCTTTAACACGCCATCTAGTTACGTCATAAAAGTAATAAAATGCCAGAGAAGCGTCCACTCCGGGTTCAGTCCGAGAAAGTCCGCAGCAGTCCAGGTTCAGTCCGAGACCGTCCGCATCAGTATCAGATCCGATCTACAGTCACCTGTCCCAGATCAACCCGAAGCATTCACCGTTTTCCGTCCGTAACCGCCGCCGCTCCAAGTTAAATTAATACACTTATTTGAATATAATATTGGTAAGAATACACCGTGGTCCGCTACAGTCCGTAGGTACTGCCTTCAGTTAAGTATAGATATTCAGAGATCTTATTGTTCGTGAGTTTTACTACTAAATCAAACTAGAGCTAATTAATAATACCTCCGTTGGTTTTTTGTTTCATAAATTGTGCATCGGTTGGCTAAATTTGCTCGATCGGGTAATCTACAATGTCTCAATGCATAAAGGTTACCGGAAAACCTCCCTTAATAAAATTAGTCATTGATAAATAGCTCTACGTCTGTGGCCGTAGTTCGCCGTATTTTAAAACATCCAGGATAGACTAAAATATCTATAGCTAACCGATTGCCCGCCGTTCATAATACATCCTGTTGGAAAGTTCCGTTTCGTTGCCAGCCGAAATAGTTTCAAGCCGCGAAGACAAATCTCTGTTATCCAAAATTCCGAAATAAAATCGTATCCACGCGTAAAAGATTCTTGATTGCCAGCTTGCTTGTTTATTATCGTTTTAAAATTTGCACATACTCGACTATACAGTCGCTGAGATATTAGACTTAATTGATTTGTTCATTAATGTGTTGCTAAATAAATACGTTGTTATAAAGAGGTAAAATTCACGAGTTATTATTTCCGTCATTTATTTCTGATTAACCCGTTTGAGCAATGGTCGTAGTCCATTAGACAGATCTTGAGCTTACGACCCTGGACATTACCGTGTCTCCAGCTGTTTAGCTACACCGGACTGTTCTCCCAATAGGAGAGCCAAAAAGTGCTGTTCCTTGCACTTGCCTTGCCCTTGCCCGAGTTTTCCGTCTAAAAGTTTACGTAAGTATATAGAAAGAGAGCACCATTACAATGGATGTTACAGAGATAGTATAGATAGTAGAAACCATTTTATTTAAAGGTATTTAGATCACTCATGAAATGAAATTAATGGATTTTTGGTAGAATTAATAAAGTAAAGTATTTTCATCAATACAGGGATGATATTAAATTCGGAGTAGGCATATAGGGACCCCTGACTCCGATCACACCTCACATGTCCATGACATTCTTTATTTTATCTTTAAGTGATTCCAGACAGACGCGGTTCAACTTGAAAACCTAATATAAGAGCAGATAAAGTTTTTGATAATCGACAAAAATAATAAAAAGAAAATAAAATAGAATTTATATTTTTGTAACCCAATATTTACTTTATGACTTTTACATTATCGCTTTAATGATTTATTCGACATTTATACAATTCTATCTGTAGATATTGTATTTTTTCGAATTTTTCATTTTCTTTTGGACTAATGATAGTGCATGTCTCAAAATGTCATTTGTTACAGATATAGTTTTTTTTTCTGAAAAGTGTATATATATAATAGTGAATAAATTCGAATAAGAATTATTCTTTTGGCAAATGTGCTTGCATGATGTTTAAGTTGATAATAGTTCTCTCTTGGGTTACTCTCAGTTGGGGTAAGTGATCATTTTATGGTGGAATATTATTAACTGCAATAACAAAAACTGCATTTTTGTTTCGCAGTTATTGGATAATAAAGCCCTGTATTTGCTCATAATCGATATTCAATTAATTTAATTAATTATATTTAAATCAAACTCCTAATTTAATTAACAATACAAAAATTTATGTAAATTCACTCGATATCAAATTTGGAAATTTGAACAAAGTTTAACAAACAGATATTAAATGAAACACACATTTAATTAATTATATTTTAATTTTATTTTATTTTAATAGAATTTACCGTATTTAGAGTTTTGATTAAAAACTCCTGTACCACTTTCTTTATTACTATAAATTTTGTGAATAGTCACTGATATATTTCTCATTTACTCGAATTTATTTTGGAAATAATTTGTAGGCCTATACAATTACTATAGATTATTATTAGTGTTAACCCAGTGCCCTTGAAACCTAAACACTCACATGGTTATTATATTTGTATATTTCATCCATGAAATTCAATTGAGAGTAATCTACAGAATTGCATTGGATATACTAAAATAGAATCAATATATTTATATTTTTGATATCATACAATCTATATGTTAAAACTTAAGGATATTATTCCGTAAATATTGGTTCCATCAGGTTCCGATTTTTGACATAACTTTAGTTATGTCGTTACGTAATATACCTATTTAATTTCAGGAGCTCCCCAAATAAGAAGTGTACCCACATTGGACGGGAGAATCGTAGGGGGTAAAGATGCTAATATTGCCGACTACCCATATCAAATATCGCTTGAGTACTTCGGTAGCCATAGATGTGGTGGCGCCATCATCGCTGCTGATTGGATCCTAACTGCTGCCCACTGTACTCAAGGGTAAATAATTTTTAATCAGATATTTAATCACTATAAGGTCCAAAATATAATAGTATAGTTTTTTAGATTGAAATCGGCATGTTACTTGTTCAAATTTCTTTTTCATTTCATTACATATACAAAACACTAGTTAATAACCTAAAAATAATTTTATATGTGGTATCAATTAATATTGTTCTTCGAATGTCATAGTTTATAACTGAGTTTATGTTACCAATCGTCACTTTTTGATGTATAAATGAATTTGTTTTCCCTGATCTGAATTTGTTACAAAACAAATTAAACAACTAAATCTCCAACAACTAAATTATTTCTTAAACGATTTGTATTTTTTTCCAGAATCAGTGCATTGGCGCTTACTGTGCGTGCCGGTACAACATATCGCGGATCCAGAGGAGAAGTCTTTACTGTTTCAAAAGTCATCAATCATCCCAGCTACAGCAGTTGGACTATAGACTACGACCTTGCCCTTCTTCACCTTGCCAGTGCTATATCCATACCTCACGCTATACCCATCGCTTTGCCTCCTGCTAACCATGGACCTACTGCTGGAGCTAATGCCACTATTACTGGATGGGGAGCCCTTCAGGAGAGTGGAAGTTCTCCCTTAATTCTTCAAGTAGTACAAGTACCAGTTGTTAGCCAATCTACCTGTCGTGCTGCCTACGGGAATTCCTCCATCACTGATAGAATGTTTTGTGCAGGACTGATGGGCGTTGGTGGTAAAGATGCTTGTCAAGGAGATTCTGGTGGTCCAGTCGTTGTTGGAGGTGTTCTATCTGGTGTTGTATCCTGGGGTATCGGCTGTGCTCGTCCTGATTATCCTGGAGTATACTCAAATGTTCACAGCCTTAGATCTTGGATCAAAGCCAACACTGGCATTTAAATGTTTAACATTTTTGTTTTATTTTTTACAATAATAATAAAAATAATAATAATATTATTAAAAAAACGTCTTTATTGGTCACATGCATACGTATTTATAAGAATTGTATTGGAAATGCATGAGGTTTAGCCAAAAGGTTACTTTTATACTTAACCTTGCATGATACATAAATACTGAATTATAACGATAATAACCTGGTACATTAAATTTAAGAAGAAATGAATGAAATGAGAGAATGAAGAAATACATTTAAAATAATTGGTAATGATCTAATGCTAAAGTTTGAATATCGCACACGGAGATAAAAGAATTTAATAGACTTTTGGACATATTAGAATACAAAAATTATAAGAAAAATAATAAACAAATACTATAATCAAGGTACCAATATAAGTTGTCAATACAGATTAATTAAAAAAAAAAAAGGCAACGGATATAGTTTCCGAAACGTCAGCGCAGTATTTTTGTATTAATTTAATTCCTATTAGTTGTCAAAAAACACCCTCTAACTGATCCTCTATCTATGTTCAAAGGCGTAGAGGTTATTTCCCAGTTTTAAACTGGTTAATTTGAATATTTTTTAGATAAATAAATTTTTTTGGATAGGAATCTCAAGGAATGTGGTAATAAATCCCAAAAAAAGAAAAGGAAGATAAATAAATTATCAAGTCTCGAAAATTTTCTAAGCAAAATTTTGCAAAAAAAAACTAACGGCGGTTTATCCGATAAAATTTAATGCAATATTTGGAGCATCGGTTCCAAATATTGCCAGGAAGTGGTAATAATAGAAACAGACAAAAATAAAAATCAACTTCAACATAGCTAGGACTTTATTTGACCAATATTTTGCCAACATAAATAGAACTCATAGGTAGATAACACATGAAAATAGACAAAAAATAACAATGTTTTCTCAAAGACACTGTGTTGGTAAGCTCAAAATTATTCGATTCTGTTTAATAAAGAGTTTTTTGGGAAATAGAGTCGAAATGATTTCTTTCCCCATAAATTTTCTCAAAAGAGATACAGTAAGTAAACTTATCTGTTCCAAACGAAATTCATGAAATCGTAAAATCACAGACTGGAAGCTCGGAAGCACAACTTGTACAAAGTATTTAGTTTTTATCATGAAGTAATTTGGTCAGAAAATCATTGTGAAAATATAGAATAATATTGCAACAAACTATTATTGCTAAAAGTGATACGCGCGATACTTAGATAAATAGAATAGGACTCAAAAGTGCTATTCACGAGCAGAAAAACTACAGTTATTCTATGTTCAATGGTGAATATAAAAACGTTGTGAAAATTTGCACAACGGTTTATATAATTTGAGAGCAGTGAAATTGTACTTAAAAATTATCCCTTTATTTATACAATTAATCATTTAATTGTTTCATTGATATTTTATCATATTTACACATTTCCATTTCGTTGACTTTTTGAGTTTTTACTAAATCACATGGCTAGAGAATTTTATCAGTTCCATATAAATATTTTTCTAAATCGAATTCTATGTGAAATCTGTAAGAAATATTTGTAACTTGTAGAATATACAGGGTGTTTCGTGATGGATGGAGTATAACGGGTAAACATATCCTTTTGAAAATTTGCATACCAAGGCAATAGTGTATGCTGTCAGCCTAAAATATTATCGACAGCGCGCCGTTGCCAATTGTAGGTAAAATTGGCAACATCTTCGTTATTTTAAATCAAACGCCCTGTATATTTTTCTATTTTTAGAATCTACACTCAGTTCTGAGTAACTTTTGTTAATATATTACTATTGCTATCTCAAGCCGAGATAGTACTTAATTTCCAGATTTGTTGATCAAAATCTGACTTATAATAAATCGTGTTATCTGCCTACCAGAAAACAATCATAAACTGACCTGTCGGTTACCATTAGCAAGGCCTGAGGACTTTTCGTGCTGTAGCTAAACCTTAGTAGTATTATACAGGACAGATTAGAAATACGTAACTTTCTTTAAATGACTTTTAAAAAAGTGGTCAAAACTAATTTTTTTTTAAGGAACTGTATATTACTACTAATTCAGAAAGCTGATACATTTTGCTATTCAGCGACTCGTAACGTTTTCGATTTATAAGAATCTACCTATAAATATGCCTTAGAAATACGTATGCCTTGTTCTCTTATAGCATGTAGGCTATGATATATTTTGTTTCGGCGGAAATGTCATTTATTAGCATTATTTATTGACATTGGCCTAATATTTTTTATTTGTGTGAATCTAATACTATTTATATTTATAAAAAAACACGATCGTGCACGAAGTAATTTTATTTCACATTAAAATATAATTCCGTAAACAAATTTAATTGTCATTACAGTACATTCCTTGTATTTTGCTGTCGTAGGAAAAATAATGTATGTAACAAGTGCGAAAAGTCACATTGAACTCGTCTACGGCTCGTTCTGAAATTTAACTATTCCTTCGATCACTTTGTAAATAACTATTACCACAAATAACAAAAAAATGGTACTGTGAATTTTTTTGTATATTTTATTTTACAAGCCATTAACCTAAATGAATATGTTCACAAATGTCCTAATAAGTCATATCATGTAAATTCTTATAAAAGGGCGAAAAACGATATTCCAAAACACAATAAGTAATTAGAACATTTGCAAATAATTATTATGAGATACCTAGTATATGGTACTGTTAACATAATCAATAATTTTTGTTACCTAAATTCTACGTCAGTTCTTTAAATACTATTATTCACACGTACTAATTTTTTATAACTGTTGCTAAACTATGAATCAATTGTTTCAAAACTCATAAATCGTTAATATCGATGTCAATTAAGATAAAAAACCAGTAAAACGCGACTTGAAAATTACCATATCTGTACAAAATGTTAAAGTTAGTGGTCTGTTTTGCATTACTTTTCATAAGAAGAGGTAAGATTTTATGCTCATCTAAATATTTTGTATATCCAATAACAAATGAATAGGTAGTTTAGAATTGGTTGAGAATTCTACAATAAATAAAAATTTTTTCAAATAATAACTAGCATAATGCTGCATTTTTTATTTGGTTGAAAATGTATTTTGCTCTAATTTTCCAGCATTTCTGGTGTTATTATGTTAATAACAACTAACTTTCGTATTTTTCATTTATATGGTGAATATATATTTTTTTAAATTATTTAAAAAACTTTTTGAAATAATCAAATTAAAAATATAAAATATCAATATAAATATTTGCATGAATTCTTAACTTTATGTGTAACAATAGTTAAAGTACACATAGGGAATATTGTGACTTATCATATATGAATAACATTAAAGTTTATATTTTCTTTAAGGAATTTCTGCAGCAGCCGGTGTACCAAGAATGGGTAGCAGAATTGCAGGAGGCACGGATGCAGATATTGCAGACTACCCCTATCAAGTTTCCCTCCAGTATACTGATGAACACTTATGTGGTGGAGCTATTATCGCATCAGATTGGGTTTTGACCGCCGCCCATTGTATCCCTAAGTATATTTTTCTTTTCAATGTTATTCTCGTACTCACCTGTTCGCAAAGTTTATTACAATCAACAGAACGAATTTTTTTATATGGATTTAGTGTGTTCTTGTCAAATAAAAACAACCCCAGTGGACCATAAAAAATGTAACTATGTAATTAAGATATATACAGGGTCTTGGAAAACTTGACCCCCCTATAAATATAAAACAAAAAAAAAATTAGAATTTGATGAGACCCGTAGATTTCTGCTCTGTGGGGGGCATTTTTGACAGTCAAGCCAACTTGATATGTTCATTTCCCTAACCCCTAGCAACCCCAACTTTAAAATTTCAAATGGAACTACTCTACTTTATTACCTCTTACGTTGTTATCTATATTTATATATTTATTTTTGAGAAGACGGGGGGTTAAGATGACCACCCAAAAATGGCAATAAATATTTATTATAGTGTACAAGCAGTGAAAAGAAGCTGTTGCACACTCCGGTTAGCTCTGCGTGCGGGGTGGTAGTTCGTGTCCTGTAAGGGATTGAATAATATGCACTTAATTTTTTGAGGTTGGCACTTACCTTTTTAAGGAGGGTATTAAACCTCTGGAGATAGATTCTACGTAAGTAATGATATATTCTAACTCAGCGAGCATCAAATAATGCACTTAAGTATGTTAATATTTTATATTAAATATTATCAACAATAACAATTATACTTAGTTTCCTATTATTAACCATTAATTAGTAACCTTTTTAATTATGTATATGACTTAATAAATAGGATTATAGGAAACAACTACTGGACGGGCAAAGGCCCCGACTCCCATTGAATTATACCTATAAATCCAAAATTGGTAGCCAAATTTGTTATTTGTCTTTTCTCCACCAGACACAGACCGGTTTCGAACTCTTTATGTTCTCATCAGTGTGCCACAGGTAGCTGAAAAGACAAATAACAAAGGCAAACCAAACTGGTCTATGGCAGACCCAGCACATAGTAACTGTGAGAGATAAGTACATCCCTCTGGTGGTCAGTTGCTACTACCAGTCAAGACATCGAAGATGTCTCGTGACCGATAGCGGCTTGCCAAGCAAGCACCAAGAGCGGCGACCTCTAGCCCTGATGGACTAAAACATGCTTAATAAATAGGATTATAGGAAACAACTACTGGACGGGCAAAGGCCCCGACTCCCATTGAATTATACCTATAAATCCAAAATTGGTAGCCAAATTTGTTATTTGTCTTTTCTCCACCAGACACAGACCGGTTTCGAACTCTTTATGTTCTCATCAGTGTGCCACAGGTAGCTGAAAAGACAAATAACAAAGGCAAACCAAACTGGTCTATGGCAGACCCAGCACATAGTAACTGTGAGAGATAAGTACATCCCTCTGGTGGTCAGTTGCTACTACCAGTCAAGACATCGAAGATGTCTCGTGACCGATAGCGGCTTGCCAAGCAAGCACCAAGAGCGGCGACCTCTAGCCCTGATGGACTAAAACATGCTTAATAAATAGGATTATAGGAAACAACTACTGGATGGGCAAAGGCCCCGACTCCCATTGAATTATACCTATAAATCCAAAATTGGTAGCCAAATTTGTTATTTGTCTTTTCTCCACCAGACACAGACCGGTCTGTGTTATGATAGGGTTTACGCCTCCACCATATGTTACATTAGGGGTTGATTTTAATGAGACAAATATTAAGAAACTTTAAGTTATATTATTCAATAGTTGACTCGCTTTGCATAAATAAGTTAAATGACTCGCTTGGCACACGAGAGGGTTTCATTTAATAAGGGTGGTATTTAATAAATTAAAACATAGCGGCAAGGTTCCAACAAAACAATATTTAATAAATAAAGGAACAAGAAAACACAATTAACACAAAATAGACTATTACTTACAATAGGGGTCAGAGTAGCTTGAGGAGATATGCACTTAAACCTAAGGGGCCCTGAAGGGGTAACCCTTGAGGCGTCTGGCCTTATCAGCCCCAAAAAGATAACTGCCTGCAACGTCCCAGTCTCTCCGCCACGGTCATCAATTTCGGTGTCAGCAGTATTTTCTATTACGAGTATTCAGCAGTTAATTTGTTTACCATCTGATCCTCACATTAACAATTTGGTTCTACTTTCATGACCTGGTTTTAATTAAATAAAATTATGTACTATACTGGGCGTTGCAGCAAATAACGTTTTAAATAGATAATTAAATTGGCTATTTGTGACAATAATGTCGCCCATATAAACAAAACGTCGGTCATCTTGAATTCCAAGTAGAATATTGTCCATCACTCTTTGAAACGTTGATGGGGCATTCTTTGACCTGAAAGGCATGCGCACAAATTCGTAATGCCCATTTTTGATGGCGAAAGCGACCTTTGGGCCTTTTGAATATCTCAGTATTAAAAAAGTGATGTTTAGTAGGGTTAAATAATGCAAGAAAAATGAATAGTGCCATATACCCTGAAAGTATTAATTTCTATCTGATAAAAAGCCTGACACCAAGTCAAAAGTAGTGAAATATTGACATTTGCCAAGTTGGTCTAAAATATCAGATATGTTGGGCAAAGAATATTTATCACCGATCGTTACCTCATTAAGTTTTCGATACTCAACAACATTACATTTTTGTTTACCAGAAGCATCAAGTTCTCTGTTGAACTACTCAAACAGGGGAGGACCAAGATGAAATTGAATGTTGAGCGATACTTTGACGCAACATTTTTGAAACTTAATTTATAACTTCCTTGTGAACGTGATGATACCGATAAGACTTTGGAAAAATTGGTTTAGAATTATTACTGTCATAAATTAAAGTAGGAATAATTACTGCCGTTATTTGTAACCACAAGAATTATATTTCGCTAGGATCTAAATTTGTAGAAACATTACTTTGACGTTCAAGGGAAAGCTTAAAGTGTTTAATCAGGTCATGTGCAAATAAATTGTCACTAAACTTGTCATATTTTGTTTCAGCGTACCCACGGAATATCTGATCCTTCGAGCTGGCAGCACATATTCTAACGCAGGGAAGATAATTAACTTGTCGAAAATTATTTCGCATCCTGAATATAGTTGCTGCATATTTCACTATGATCTTGCACTTCTAAGGCTTTCGTCTCCGATTAGTTTTAATGCCACCATTCAACCTGTGCCCTTACCATCTACTGAGAGAGGTCCAGATGTTGGCGAGACAGCAACAATAACTGGATGGGGAGCCCTTGCTGAGGGGGGCAATTCGTCGAATGTGCTTCAGCAAGTACAAGTTCCAATTCTAAAACAATCTGACTGTGAGCTTGCCTATGATGATCTACCCGTTGGTCCTACCATGTTTTGTGCTGGCTATTTAGGCCGAGGAGGTAAAGACGCTTGCCAAGGAGATTCCGGTGGTCCATTAGTTGTGAGGGGAGTCCTATATGGGATTGTCTCTTGGGGTTTGGGTTGTGCTGGTCCTCACCATCCTGGAGTTTACACCAACGTTTCCGCCCTCAGACAATGGATTTTGGACACCATTTCAAACTAGGAATTCACTAATATTATTCTCTTTCTATTTCAACAAGTATAATATAAAATTTTAAAATGTCAATATAATAAAAATTGAATAACTATATAAAGCGTTTCCTAACAGCATGTAAATATTCTAAAAGTTTGGTAAATAGGAAAATCAGCCAATACGGCAAGCTCAGTTAAGCTCTGATTGCTTTTTGAGTTTTCTTTTAACGTTTTTCTAGTAACAATATATTTCTTTCCTTTTCTTTTTTGGGATTTATTACCACATTCCTTGAGATTCCTATCCAAAAAATTCGATTTATCTAAAAAATATTCAAAATAACCAGTTTAAAACTGGGAAATAACCTCTACGCCTTTGACGTAATGCCAGAGGATCTGTTAGAGGGTGTTTTTTGCCAACTAATAGGAATTAAATTAATACAAAAATACTGCGCTGACGTTTTAAACTGGTTAATTTGAATATTTTTTAGATAAATCGAATTTTTTGGATAGGAATCTCAAGGAATGTGGTAAAAAATCCCAAAAAAGAAGAGGAAAGAAATAATTTATGAAATGCCACAAATAACATTTAAACAATATTTAAACAATATATTTAAGTCTGAACTGAGTTTATTTATTATAAAGCACAGGACCAATATAATGTGGATTAGATTTATATAGTTAAGTCTATGTATTTCACGCTGTAAATCAGACCTAAAGTTTTTTTTTTAATAATTTTGATTTCTTTAATTTTGTATCTAAAAATATAATAATTAAAAACTACAAATCCAAGAAGCCCAATTGCTATTATAGCATAAATTATTATCACCTTATTTTTTATCTACGAATTATTTTTTTAAGATTAATATTAAATTCTAACGAAAATTTAATTTTTATAAGAAAAAAAAATAATTTTCTAATTTTCTGAGTAAATTTAATTCCACTAATAAGATTATTGATTTGTACTTTAATTTTTAACATTTTTTAAGGATTTTTGATGACGATTTTTATAGCTGTGATTAAATTCTTTTTTACCAATTTCAAAATTTCAAATATATTATTATATGAACACGGTATTTTGTTGTTTAAATATTTGTATGTGCAAGTAATAAAAAAAGGGAAAAAATCATTGAACACAACACGTCATTTTAAACTATATATCACACTAGCCATGGAAGAAACAATTAAAAGACGTAACTTTGACAAGTGAATGAGTTTTTTTGAACGTACATTACTACTGCAAAATTTCATTTGGATAGCTAAAAAATTGTGGAAATGGTGGGGGTTTACCATGATCCGTGGTCACCCGGTATACATAATACAAAACAAATTCCGTTTGCACGTCATCACGCACACGAGCCGTATTTTGTTATTCAGTTTCTTACAGTTGCTGTAATACATTTTTTCTTCACCAACTGATGACAGTCATCAGTTGGTGAAGAAAAGAAAATGTCTTGCAGCAGCTGTAAGACGCTGAATAACAAAATACGGCTCTTGTGCGTGATGACGTGCAACGGATTCTGTTTTGTATTAAGTATATATTTATGTATATTTATTAAATAATCTGCAGCTTAAGTAAGAAAATTTTAGGTGATTATTGAAAGTAAATTTCTATAGCCATAAAAATATTTACAGTTGGCAAATTATTTGAAAAAGCTTTCACAAACCCTTGTGAAGTCATTTTAATGCACTAATTCGTTTTATCACCTATTTTAACACAAATAGTCTTTTTACTTTGCGCTCATCATCCACGGAATAAAATATAAAATGATAATTTATTGGCAACCAGATAAATCACTGTCAATCAGTCAATCTCCATTCTCTGTCGCCCAGCAACCACCACCTGTACTGATAAGTAACGTCACATCATCAACCAATAGAATATATATGTTATATCGGGTGGCCACGAGTCAATGTACGCCGCCAATTTTTTGGTTGTTTTTGAATTTAAAAATTTCGTTTTTGGTATACGTGAATAAGACAAAAGTGGGCTATTTTTAGACTAAGAGGAACGAAAATATCACTTTCGGTTGAACCGGAAGTGACATCAACTTTCTTTTCTTAAATGGAATGACCATGTTTTTTTTGTGGTGTTTTATAAAACATGAAATTCTAACTGCAGCAGTTTTTTCGAATTTCAAAAATCGACATCATCGCGATACGATTTCTATTTTTTTTAACAATTCATGTCAATATGAAAAAAAATTCAATTGCGACTGACGTCTACACGTCTATCTCGTTGCTAAAGGGGTGAAAAAAATTATCAAATATATAAAAAAATGGGTCATAATAGTTATTCGATTATCCGAGCTCGGCCGCGGATGGATATTAAGCAACGAATTTTTCAGGGGCAGGAGCAAGGGCACCCCCCGGAAAAGTACAGTTTTTCGGCAAAATCGACCTTTTTAAAAAATTCATATCTCGACTAATATCGGAGATGGACCTAAAAAAAGAGTTCCTTATTTTTCCTTCTTCTTACCCGCCGTTCGGGTCTGGATCCCCTAGGTCCAAAGGGAAAGGCTTGCGTTTCTAAAGGGTACATGTTTGAAGAATCGTAAAATTCGACAAAATCGCTTCTTTCTTAGGAGGTAAAATCGAGAAAAACGAATAAGCTCTGGGATTTTCTAAATTTCATCTAGTTTCCAAAAAAAAATACGCTGTTGGTCCATCTCAAAGGAGGCGCGAGCTATTAAGCTCGGCCCGGACGCGTGTTAGGAGAAATTTGAAAAATTGAAAAAATTGCGAGGACACGAAATCTTTAAACGCTATTCCCAAACGAAAAATCGCCGTCGGGCCGCTGTTCTGGTAAGAAATCCAAGGTAGAGGGTACAACTTAGAACTACATCATAAATCGCACGGTCTCGCTGCGATTTTCGAGGCAGTAGGAGAGAACGAAAGAGTGGAATTTTGTTTTCACGAAAATTTTGGAAAATTTGTAAATTTCCTGAATCGATCATTGTTCTCGCATCTCTTTCTAATCTCACAAATTTTACACAATCTTTTGACACGGGGGTATTGAAACGTTAATAACTTTCTTAATACTCGAAGGATCGATAACAAAATATAGCCTAAAAAATTTTATCGACACGAAGACCCATATAAAATACGATGCCACGCGCCGACACTCGCCCGGAAAAACTTTATAACTGACGGTAAATATTCCACGATTTCCTCAAAATCCTTCTAGCCAAGCATTTAAGTACCTACGCTTTATTTGTTCGACAAGCGCCTCAACCTGCAGGCAGTTCATAGGAATTTTTGCGATGTCAAAATTTTAAGAATACTCCTACATCATAAAATTCTCCTTACTACTTAGAGATGCACTTGATAAAGATTTATCGTTGGTTCTAATGAAATCCATTAACCATATTTTGCGCTATTGTGATATAATTATTTCAACATGTTAGCCTATTATAAGTGGTTCAAAACTGGGAACATATATATGTCAAAATAAAGTTGTAAATCATTATTGCCGTCAATAAAGGTAGTATCTGATCGAAGATGCTTTAGTGAGAAATTCCACAACGACCCAAAATGCTTAAGTTAATGGTGTGTTTCGCAATAGTTTCTGTAGTATTAGGTAAGGTTTATGCATTCCCTATTATAATTATTACTCGTATATTAGAAAATTTAAAAAAATAAGATTAGTTTTACTGATACGGTTACGTATATTTTAATTATTAATAAACTAATTTTTAATCTCTTTGTTCATATGTTTGTATGTAAAGAAACCTCGAAATAAACTAAGCTGCATTAACTAAAAAACATTTTTAGAATAGGAGCACCATTTAGAGTTTCGGTTTCCGAATCTAAATACTGTGAAGAGACCATATCTTGTCACAAATTGAATTAAAACACTAAAATAGTGATGTTATATTAAGGAACAGCGTCTTTTAAAATAACTGATTAATTTTAATAATATATTTTTGCTAGAAGCTTTATTCTGAGAAAGTACTCGTATTTCAATATGCACTCGATAGTTTTACACTAAATGCTGCGATAGTTTCTGAAATTTTTAGGTATTCGCAAATGGATTTTATATGTTATCAAATATACAGACAGATCTGGAAACATTTGAGTACTTTTTTGAATTTAACTTTAAAATAACAGGTCATATGCTAATATCAATATAAATTTTATTTGTGAAACCGGAAATAATATTACGGCCATTTTAAGTTGAACCCCTAATTTTAATTTCAATTAATTGGATTTGAAAATTATTTCTCAAAAACCATTCATAATTATTATTAAAAGAAAGTGAATGATATAAAATATGAGAAATTATATGCGTTATTCATCCAAGGCAAAAATTATTGTTAAAAGAAAGTGTATGATATAAAATATGAGAAATTATATGCGTTATTCATCCAAGGCAAAAAGTTATATTCAATTCTTTTAAAAAAATTGAAAAAAATATAAATAATATCAAGAAATGCAAACCCGGTCTAATAATTTTTTTCAAAAATGTTTTTCAGGTAATACATCATTATCAAATAACATCCTACATTTTTTCAAAAAACAATTAATAAATCGCGGAGATATGGCAGTAAAAAAATTTTTCGTAAATTGACAAAAAAAAACGTGAAAGAAATTACAACTGGCAACGCGGCATCCGATTGACCAAATATTTTTGGAGTCTTAACTGGCGCCAAAAAAATTCAGGGTGTTTATTTAAAAAAATCATACCTTCTTGTGTAACTCATTTTTATGACACCTTGTATAATTGAAAATAATTTTACGTTGTAGTAGAAATGAAACATGGAAAGTTTTGATAAGAAAGTTTTTTTATAAAATTAGCCGTTTTTGCACAACCTCCAGAGGGAACACTACCTAGACTGGAATTAAAATGATGGATTGGCTGATGCGAAATTTAGATACCTATAATGTTTTCAAAGAACTACAAAACAGTTGCCTCAAATAAGAAAAATGTTGACAATTTAAAACGTCATTGATGGGCGTTGGGAAACAAGATTGTTTGAATTCCACTCTAATATTTTAGATAAGCTGGAATTAATTAAGTCAATTCCAATGTAGTCTCTGAAGTTTTTTTTAATCTCAACTTTATCTATATGAAAAATTAGATTGCTTTATCATGAATGCAATTATTTTTGTTAAACACATTCTACATATCTTATTATTAATTTTTTAGGTGAGTCTCAAAAAAGGAGTATACTACCAAATTTGGATGGCAGAATTGTAGGAGGCAAAGACACATCCATTGAAAAATATCCTCATCAAATTTCCCTTCAGTACCTTAGCAGACACATTTGTGGCGGGGCCATTATTTCTGCAACCTGGGTCTTAACTGCTGCCCACTGCGTTGATGTGTAAGATATTTTCTTGATAAATAATAGCAACATTGGATTCGTCAGCACAAAAATAATTAGATATAGGAAAAAGAGGAGTAATAAGAACATTGATTCTTTAAGTTAACTGAAGAAGTTGATCTAAATTTATTATTAGTGATAATGCTAATAAATAGAATAACGAATATGAAATTTTAAATTACCATTAACAGTTATTAGTGGTTATCGTAGGTTAAACTAACAAATTTTCACAATTAGCTGTCGCTATAATATAATAATACGTATCTACTTTTTAGATAATTATACAAATTTACACTACATAACAGAAAATTCATTGAATTAATTTCCTTGGGTAAATTTAAATACACAACCATCATATATTGTTACAGGGCCATCATTCCTGCCCTCCTTACCGTCCGCGTTGGCACCACAAATGTGAACACTGGCGGACAGGTAATCACAGTTTTATCAGCAATTGCTCATCCTAATTACGATAGAAGAACAGATGATTATGATATTGCACTTGTGGGACTCTCCTCTTCTGCAATTGCTAATCCAATCGCTACCGCGATCGCCTTGCCGCCTACTGAAAGTGGGCCGAATGCAGGGGATATAGCAACTATTACTGGATGGGGAGCTCTTATTGAAGATGGTAATTCTCCGCCTGTTCTTCAAGAAGTAAGTGTTCCTGTTGTAAGTCAAACTGAATGTCAAACGGCTTACCAACGATATACTATTAGCGATAGGATGTTCTGTGCTGGTCTTCTTAATGTAGGAGGCCAAGACGCTTGTCAAGGAGACTCTGGTGGTCCACTTATTATAAATGGATTCCTATATGGTCTTGTCTCTTGGGGTGTAGGGTGTGCTCGTCCTCAATATCCGGGTATTTATACTAATGTGGCTAATCTTAGGCAATGGGTTTTGGATAATAGTGGAAGTTAGAAGAATGATTTAAATTATTTCCCTTGATTTTTAATAAATTATATAAAACTGATTTCTGTGTTATTACTATATTGTGTATGCTGTAAGTTATTGATTTTATTCAGTAATTATTGGCGAATAAATTTTTTTTAAAACAAACTGAAGCATTTAACGGTTATTCACCAAGAAGTCCACAATTTAAATATTAGTTAGGCCACACAGAATACACTACCTATAATTTAAATTAAAATATTGTTTCTCCTTGAAGGCATATGCTGCTTGGCTTTTTATTTGCCTTTTTGTGTAAAGAAAGAAATATGATTTTTTGTTAGGGGTGGAACGAGATGTTTCGAAGTTTCTTTTTAGATACAAGTAGTACAACTGTTTAGCTGGTTAATTTACTTTTCGTTATTAATTAAAATTAATGATAATAACCATAGGGTGTATTAGTGCTAATTGTTTTTCTTGATATTAAATATAGGTTCCTTTTTCCCATTTTATCCTTAGTCCTCCTATATCTAATTCATAGTGCTTAGTGCATCGGTGCAGCCCATATACCTGGTGAGTTATTGTATGTTAATTTTAAATTTAGTCTACAGTCCACTCGCTGAAATTTTCATTTGATAACAAACATTTTTTGGTCCTTCGAGCCGGATCTGCGGATCGGCATTTATGATAGTAATAATTTATTTAGTTTTTTCTTAGTAAAACCTTATAGAACGGTTCATAGATTTTCTTAGAAATAATCCTTATAGTAGTTCTTTTAAAAGGAACAGTTCTTATCTTAGTAGTAGCAGTTATTAATTAAGTAATAACTAATTACCTATTCGTTTTGTTTTATTATATTTTCGCTTGTTCATTTTGGAAACAAAATGGCTCCATCTGAAACTAAAAGGCAAAATCAGCTAGATAGGCTTATAGCAAAGAAGGAACAATATTTTAGTAGGGTACAGAAACTATATGATTTGGGTCAAAATATTGAAAATGAGGTAAATGTAAAAAATTTTAGTATTAGATTTAAATCATTGGAGGACACTAAAATGTCATTCTCGACCGTGGTAGATGAGATAAATGAAATTAAATTAGAGTTAGTTGAAGCATATATACCGGACTATAAGGCTTTAGATGCCTTTGATGAATTGTATTGTAATATTTTATGCGTAGCAGAAAAGGTTTTTGCAAAATCGAAAAAAGAGTTGTCTAGGACAAGTGAGAGTTCTGGTACACCTAAAAATATACCTAGACTACCACAAATAGAATTACCAGGATTTTCGGGAAATCCTAGGGACTGGCCGACATTTTATGAATGTTTTAGAAACCTTATTCATGACAACAAAGATTTAAATGATATAGATCGGGTACATTATTTGATTGGCAAATTAAGTGGAAAAGCATTAGCTGTTTGTTCGGGAGTTCCCCCTGTAACGGATAATTATAAAATTATTTGGCAAGCTTTAGTTGATAAATATCAAGACAATCGTTTACTAGCTAATACTTATTTAGAGCAATTATTCGAACTAAAACCAGCCCAAACAGCCTCGGCTAATAATTTAAATAATTTTTTAGAGAAATTTGATACTGCTACAAGGGCTCTTAAACAGTTAAAAATTGAGGATCTATTTGATTACACTTTAGTATATTTAGCTTTGAAAAAACTTGATCCTGAAAGTAACCGTTTATTTGAAAATTCACGTGGAGATACTGCCATCCCGTCTTATCAGGAAGTTCTTGAATTTGTTAAAGAACAAACAAAAATTTATACACGTACATGTACTTTCAATAAACCAGTTTTAAACACTAGTAATAATAGTAAGTCTAAACTTACACATAGTTTTGTTGTCAATAGTAATAGCAATCAAGCAAATAAATGTCCAATGTGCAATGCCACACATTTAATTGTTAATTGTTCCAAATTTTTAGAAATGTCTCCCAATGAACGCTATACAATAGTTAGAAACAAAAATTTGTGTTTAAATTGTTTGGGTTTTCATAGAATAATAGGATGTAAAAGTAAAATGAACTGTAGATTTTGTCATTATAGACACCATTCGCTGTTGCATTTTGGGAAATCTGCTGGCGACAATAGCTCCGGCGCGCCGCAAATGAGTGACCCTGTAGATAGTGGTGATATACCGTCGAGTAGTGGGATTCGAATGAATCCTAATCATTCCGATAGCCAGGCGGCCGCGACATGTAATTTTAATAAGTCTGATAATTTCAGCACAACACAAAATCATGTGAGTCTTTGTTCTACCGCGAGTCGGCCAACATTTAACTTTAATAAAACGGTGTTGCTATCCACCGCTATCGTTAATATTTTAGGGCAAAATGGTGAAATACACAGAGCAAGATTTTTGTTGGATTCTGCAAGTCAGTCGCATTTTATTACAATTAAGTGTTGTCGGCGCTTGAAGTTACCTATGACAAAATTGCATTCGATAGCGACGGTGCGAGGCATTGGCGTAGCATCGTGTTCAACTAGGGGGTCTAGTTGACATAGTAATTTCTTCATGTTTCAATCCTATTAAACGATACCCATTGGAGGCGTTAGTAGTAGATAATATAGTGGAAAAATTGCCTTTTTCTGTAGTTCAAACTGATTCACTTTCATATATTAGAAATTTACCATTAGCCGATAGTACTTTTCATATCCCTGGAGAAATTGATGGAATCATAGGCGCGGACTTATATCCTTATTTATTAGGTCAAACACGCATATTTGGACCGCCGAATTTACCTGTAGCTATTGAGACAAGTTTAGGTTTTGTTTTAATGGGCACAGTACCTGTTACTTCAAATATAGAAAGGCAACAAAATTTTTGTACAATCCTAGAACCCCCGCTAGAAAATTTAGTTAGTAAATTTTGGGAAATGGAAGAGCTTCCTCTCCAATCTGTCCAAAAGCCGGAAGATGTGGAATGTGAAAACATTTTTAAAGCTACTTATAAACGAGAACTTTCAGGTCGTTATAGTGTAGCACTACCCTTTTAAATTAGTCCGTCGAACTTAGGCGATTCATACTCTGTTGCATTTAGAAGATTTATGTCCTTAGAAAAGAAATTGCAATTTTCCACTGATTATAGGAATCAATATTGTGATGTAATAAATGATTATATAGAGCAGGGACACCTGTCGAAAATTTCCAAAGAAAACCTTGTAGCGCCATCGTATTATATGCCACATCATGGTGTTTTAAAAATTAATAGTACAAGCACACCATTAAGGGTAGTGTTTGATGCTAGTGCAAAAACAGATAGCTTGTTTTCTTTAAATGACTTATTGCATACAGGGCCTAAATTACAAGCTGACGTACTGACTATGTTTATTAATTTTCGTTTGTATGAAATAGCCTTTATGGCAGATATACGTCAAATGTACCGACAAATAAATTTGTCTCAAGAACATAGGCGTTTTCAACGTATATTGTGGAGATTTTCACCTAGCGAGCCGATTTCTACATATGAATTAAACACAGTTTCATTTGGGGTAAAATCATCCCCCTTTTTAGCTTTAAGAACTGTACGTCAGTTAGCCATGGACGAAATCACGTCATATCCATTAGCTTCAAAGGTAATTTGTAGAGATATGTATATGGACGATCTTATATCTAGTAGTCAAAGCATTAATGAGGCCAAACTTTTGTATAATCAATTAATAGATTTATTTAAATCAGGTGGATTTGATTTGGTAAAATGGGCAGTAAACTCAAAGGAACTCTTAGAAGAAATACCTATTGAAAATCGTGCAGTTGATGTCGTTAATTTTGAAACTGATTATTTAAAAGTTTTAGGTATACAATGGCAACCCAAATTAGATATATTTTTCTTTAAAATAAATCCAGAAATGCGTGAATGTACGAAAAGGAATATTCTTTCCGTAGTGGCACGTTGTTTTGACCCTTTAGGTTTAATAGCTCCGGTAGTTCTGGTAGTAAAATTATTAATCAAACAATTATGGACATTCCGCTTAGACTGGGATGAAATTCCCCCCGATAGTTTTGTAAAACATTGGCAAGATTTTCAAAGGGACTTATCACTTTTAAGCGAATTTAAAATTCCACGTCATTTAGGGGTTTTTGAAAATTCCCGGATAATGTTAATTGGATTCGCAGATGCTTGTGAGACTTCCTTTGGGTCAGTGGTTTATTTACGAACCGTAACACGTGACATAGTCCAAATCAATTTGATATGCGCCAAAACTAAAGTTTCACCTGTAAAAACTGTTTCAATACCTAGACTAGAACTTTGTGCCGCACATTTGTTGTCTAAACTAATACATTTTGTAGTAGAAACATTTAAGTCTCGTTTAGAGATAGATAAAATTTTTGCTTTTTCGGATTCTACAGTAGTTCTTAGTTGGATTAATTCATCCCCACATAGGTGGAAAACATTCGTAGCCAATCGGGTATCAATGATACAAGATCTAGTACCATCTAATTGTTGGTTCCATATAGATATATAGATGGGAAGGACAATATTTCCGATTGTCTTTCCAGAGGACTAACACCCTCTAGCTTCATGGCTAATAAAGAGTGGACTACTGGACCTGGCTGGTTAAGGTTAGACGAGTCCCATTGGCCCATTAGGTCCTTTAATGCGGAGCAACACACACCGTTAGAACAAAAATTAGTAACGTTAGTAGCTACAAATAATGTTGTTCATCCTTTGGTTTTCTTAGTAGAACGGTGTTCATCTTGGCTGAAATTGCTCCGATGCACGGTTTATGTCCTACGCTTTGTTAAAAGGATGCCACGTAGAAACTATATATCTGCTTCTGATCTAGAAGAAGCGGAGTGCCTTTTAATAAAAACTGTTCAAAACGTTCATTTTGCTCGGGAAATTTATTTAATACAAAATAAAGAAATATTAACTTCATCGTTACGCAAACTTAGACCGTTTTTAAAAAATGGTATTCTGAGAGTAGGCGGACGTCTGACAAATTCGTATTTAGATTTTGAAAGTCAACATCCGATATTACTCCCCAAAAAGGACCCGTTAGTAGATTTATTGATAGATCATTATCATTATCAAAACCTTCATACAGGTCCCAATTTAGTTTTGGCTTTATTGCGACAACGATTTTGGATTGTAGCGGCGCGTGGAGTTGTTAGAAATCGCATACATAAATGTAACACTTGTTTTAAGGTACGACCTCAGCCTCAATTTCCATTAATGGGAAATCTTCCACCTTGTAGAGTTCAGCAAGCTAAAGCATTTTTACACACTGGCGTAGATTATGCCGGACCAGTGTATATTGTACTTAACCACAAAAGAGGTGCGCGTTCGCAAAAGGCGTACATCTGCTTATTTGTCTGTCTTACAACTAAGGCGCTACATTTAGAATTAGTTTCCGATTTGTCAACTGACAATTTTTTGCAAGCTTTCAAGCGTTTTTTGTCTCGTAGAGGTCTTTGTTCTGTTATGTATTCCGACTGTGGAACAAATTTCATAGGCGCTAAAACTAAGTTAGACGAAATTTATCATTTGATTGAATCAAAAGAATTTGTAGACACCATTTCCACTGAATTAGGTAATAGAGGGATACAATGGAAATTTAACCCTCCCGCGACACCACATTTTGGATCTTTATGGGAAAGTAACGTGAAATCGGTGAAAACTCATTTATACAAGGTAATCGGTAATCAATTGTTGTCCTATGAGGAAATGCATACCTTATTAACCCAAATAGAGGCGTTGCTTAATTCGCGTCCGTTGTGTATTTTAAGTTCCGATCCGTCCGAACCTTTAGCTCTCACACCGGCACATTTCTTAACCCTCACTCCGCTCACTAGATTGCCATCAGCGGATTTAACCCTAGAGAAGTTAAATCGATTAGATAGGTATCAAATGATAGATCGTATGGTTTAAGACTATTGGAAACGGTGGCACTTGGAATATTTAAACACCTTACAGGTACGAGAGCGGTGGAATAGTCCTTCCAAACCTATAGAAATTGGTACTATTGTCTTGTTACAACAGGCCAATACCCCACCGTTGCAGTGGCCCCTCGGTCTTATCGTAGAAATATTCCCTGGACGAGACGGTGTAGTTAAAGTAGTTTCCGTGAAAACAAAAAACGGGATTTTTAAACGTCCGGTAATTAAGGTTTGTCCGTTACCTACCCAATAGTTTATCAAATTTTTTGAATATTTTTTTTGTATAGTTAGTTATAATAATCCTTATCTATAAGCACTAACTTGGTTTAACTTATTTGTTTTTTTTTGTTGTTATTGTGGTTCTGAAACATTCTTTCAGGGGCGGGGGAATAGTTAGGCCACACAGAATACACTACCTATAATTTAAATTAAAATATTGTTTCTCCTTGAAGGCATATGCTGCTTGGCTTTTTATTTGCCTTTTTGTGTAAAGAAAGAAATATGATTTTTTGTTAGGGGTGGAACGAGATGTTTCGAAGTTTCTTTTTAGATACAAGTAGTACAACTGTTTAGCTGGTTAATTTACTTTTCGTTATTAATTAAAATTAATGATAATAACCATAGGGTGTATTAGTGCTAATTGTTTTTCTTGATATTAAATATAGGTTCCTTTTTCCCATTTTATCCTTAGTCCTCCTATATCTAATTCATAGTGCTTAGTGCATCGGTGCAGCCCATATACCTGGTGAGTTATTGTATGTTAATTTTAAATTTAGTCTCCACTCGCTGAAATTTTCATTTGATAACAAACAAACAAAATTGATTTCATTTTTAAATACGGAGTATTGAAAGGTACATTTTGCAAGAGCATAAAATTATTTATTGTTGAATAACTCGGAAACGGGTACATTCTATCAATTGAGAAGGAGGGCCACTTTTCCTGGTCTTGATTTTCTTTATTTTCGACAAAATCCTGGGGAGGGTTGCAACCTTTGATGATTCCAAAAACATCACAACACGAACCTTAAACTCGACGCGCGTTTTATCAACCAAGTTGGTATTATCAAAGTTATCTTTTTGAAAACAAGTGTATATAATTCACAAAACTAGATATCGATAAAAGAAATTCTGTGTAAATATTTATTATTATAGACTCATGACGTCAATTTCACTTAAAAAGAGCAATGTATATGCATAAAAGATTCGTTTTCTTTACCTACGTGTTGCAATAACTTAATCTAACATTTCCACTTAGATCCATAGACTATAATGTATTTGGTAAGTGTATCCGCATCCCTTAACGTCCATGTTATCTCCTCCATTAAGGCGTCGTGACTGACGGACCGTGGTGCATCCAAAAAATTCGTGAAAGGTGTTCAACTATGATTTTACTCTCCTACAACTTTCTAATGGCGCTATTTTTACTTTAAATGTGGGGAGCATTCTCTTACCTCAAGAAAACGGGATCTGATGACTTTTCACCATAACTGGAACGGTTAGGAGTTATCTAAGCAGAAGCAAGTGAAAATTACTTCAAGCAGTAGATGTTCTAGGTGCCAACCATTGATCAAATACCTCGCACTCTGAATTTGGCTGAATATTCTGCGTTATATTTCTGGATAATGGAGGCAGCGCTTCTTTGCTAAGTAGATTTTAAAAGCTCCTTGGTTCGGAATGCAACGGTGTTCTTTGGAATTTTATCACGGAATAGCTGATGTACCTATCTGACAATGTTTTTGTTTACACCAGATAACATTAAGTTTAATAATAACATCACATGTAATTACGACCCCCTTTATCCCGGAAGGCTCTAGAAGAGAGATTGTGGGAGGGGGTTACACATTTACAGACAACAGACATACACCAATATCCGTGCGATGTATAGTGGGAAAATCCCTCTCACAGTATTTTCCAATGCCACGATCGGAATTCGAACCTGGAACTTTGGGGTGAGAGGCACGAACGCTAACTCTCGACCATCAGTCATGCCACTGTATTGTTAAACAACGCCGAATCTAATATCACCAACAATTTTCTGACTGGTAAATTGATTAAATATCTAATATAAATACCGCGTGAACTAGCAAATAATAAGTAACCGAATCTTTGCTGTCAGTGAACTACTACGGTTCGAAGACGCACGCACTGCTGCTACGTGCTGGTAAAATCACCGGTACAATATACTAAACCGGGAGATTTAAATAACTTATTTTACAGTCCGCTCTTAAACCGATCATCATGTAACTGAAGACCTCCAGATATATATATATAATAATAATAATAATAATTTCCGCTTATAGATGAAAGTCCACAAATTTTCTATGTCGATTTAATGCCTATTCTCTGTACCATTTAGAAATCCAGCGACTTGGTAGAGTGAAATACAACGTGGTATTCAGTTCGCTTCCAGCTATCCTTCCAACAAGTTCTGCACTAGTAAGTTAAACGTCCCCTTTCACCAGTTTTAAATAAGTAAAATCTTGTTAAGTTAATAGATTAACTCATTCATTTTATTTTATATGTATGCATTGTTCTGTTAAACTCGCGCTTGATGTTTTGGTGGTTTACTGTAGCTTCATACAATTAGGTAAGTAAAGCGACACATATAGTTTTTCGGCTTAAGAGCAAATTGAGCACACGGGTATAACTTTTTGATAACCTGCTGATTTGACGTGCGTTATCGCTTACCAGCAACGTTATCAGAACATCGTCATCACTTTTGGTTCCGCCCAAATAGTGAGATTTAATTTTGTTACCGCTGAAAAAAAAAACCGACGTTTTGGTGTCCTGCTGATTTGAGGTGCGTAATCGCTTATCTGCAACGTCATCAAGGAGTCGTCGATATTGTGATCTCGCTCGATCTTCGTCAGTAAAACCAGTTACCACAAAAGAATCGATGTTTTGGTGGCCTGCCTATCTTACCAAATAAATAAGGATCATATCATTGCATGAATATGATTTTCAAATAGAGGCAGTATTATTGCTGATACCTTATCGAGGTTTTGTTAGAGCAAAGCAATGAGTAGACAAACTGTTCATTTGGGAATTATGACTGATTCATGAATAGATGAAACATAATTTTAAGAAAATCAATAACTTACAAATTCTTAGTTGAGTTTGTCTGAAATCCAAAGACAAATTAGGGAGAATAATTAGGGTACCGAGATAAAAATTGGTAGTCTTTGCAAAAATAATAATATTGTTATGTATACCCACGTTAATAAAAAATAATAAGAAAAATTTAAAATAATTTAATATGAAATTCCTATTCCAAAATCCCAGGAAAATTTATTTACAAAATAGGATGAATTTTATTGAAACTTGTAGCCTTTTAAAAGATGCAGATCTTGGGAAACTTGTTTTGCTTAGGGAGGTAGGTACCATTATGTAGTAAATAGTCCACGGAGGTGAGGCCCGTAACGCCTGAAATACATAAAAATATTCAATAAACTAACCAAAACATGGACAAATCTAGTCTTAAAATATACAAAAGTGAGGAACAAAGATATAATAGTAATATTATAACTTAAAAAGGGCATATTCAAAGGTTTAATCTACCATGAAAGAAAGTTAGATGTCATCATAAGATATAATTATGTAAATTAACATTAATTAATACTAGAATTTATGTAGAATAGATAAATCTGTATAAGACAAACAAGAATCATATTAATTTAGATGCTAAACAGTGCCTAAAAAGTGAAATTTAAAAAACAGTGTTCGCACTTACCGAGTAACGGGAAACCAAAATTTTATCTAACGTAATGTGACAAATGGGGCATCACAAGAAAGATCCTTGAACCAAGAAGCTAAAAATAAAGCATAATGCAAGATATTAATTCCAAATAAAAGTAGAAAACTAGAAAATACTTACGAAAAAGATAAATTATTTATCCAGATTGGTTTGAAAAATGTAGAAATTCTGGAAATCTCCTTGACGACGAGATAACAAACAGTCGGGGATAGCGTCTCCCAGAGAAAAGGAAATTTTCGGCGTGGCCCCTGAAAAATTAAAGAAAATTGTAGAAAATACCAAGAAAACTTATATAAAATTCATTGCAAGGTCAATGTACATCAATTTCACTACCTAGAAGTAAAGGCTGTGGCAGATAAATAAGGAAAATTAGCAGAAAAGAGAATAAAAGTATCAGGTACTTACCTAGTTAGGCAATCAAGGTGAATATATCCAAACTGGACTAGTTTTTCAAGTGTAAAGTGGAACAACTATATCTGCTGGCATTGTTCGGCCATATTTTGATATTATTATTGTAGTGAGTGTAGTCACCAACCACAGAACACAGACTAATCTAGATTTAAAAATTTAGTCCTAAGTCATCTAAATTCTTGTATTAATTTAACAAAATTTCACGTTGTGAATCAATGCTGTTTAGTATAATAAGTTAGATAAGCTGTCGCAGGGTAGCTATAAGCATTTCATAAGGATTATTGTCGTTTATTTAAAATAAATTGTATTTTATGTTCTATGGTGACCTCTGACCTTTCAATGGGATGGAAACCGTCCGGCAGAATAGCCAAATAGCTAGCGCCATCTAGGCGCTGAGGGAGCAATCACCCTCATCAAAATTTCTCATAGTATAGTAAAATATACTATAGAGAGTGATCTTATCACTCATTATAACAAACAAAAAATTAAACAAGATCATATTTCCATATAAATTTATTAATAATAATTACAAGAATAAATCCTTAGAACAAGGTAAGTTTCTCCTGAAGACAGGGAACTCCTGAAACGCCCTGCAAATTTAAAATAAAAAGGGATCAAAAACGACCCTAGTAAATAAATTCTCCTGGTCACGTACACATTTTCGTTCATAGGTATAAAAATGAGATACTATGTTAAATAACAACGAATGTGATACGGTATTAGTATGTTTTCAGAGATTTTCTTATCATTTTACAGTTTACATTCATTACAGTTTGAGATTCGACAAACATGTTAGGAATTTATTGCAGAAATCATATTTACGTCTAAAAGTATTATATGCGAATAAACATATACTTAATTATAAAGTTAGAAAAGAGCTGTGTGAAAATATAGTGCTTCCTACTACGGAGATATTATGTATTATTCCTGCCTAGATGCAGCAACAAAAATGCGTATCCAGAGAGTACAAAACACCTGTTGTCGGTTCATTTATAATTTGAGGAAATATGATCATATCACAGCCAAATTTCGCGACCTTAAATGGTTAAATATGGATAATACTCACAAATATCATCTGTTAAATCTTGTTCGTCGCCTGCTTCTAACCTCCATTCCTTATTACCTGAGAAGTAAGTTAGTATCTAGAGATGTGATTCACAATCGTACTATTAGATTTGGTGAAACATTAACGATGCCACAACATAAGTCAGCACTATATCAACGATCTTTTACATACAATGCGGTCCATTTATATAACAATGTTGATAATCAATACAAATCTGCTTCGCTAAAACTTTTCAAAACTAAAGTCAGGTTGCAACTTTTCTATTCTATTTTTTTTAACAATTCATGTCAATATGAAAAAAAATTCAATTGCGACTGACGTCTATCTCGTTGATAAAAGGGTGAAAAAAATTATCGAAGATGTAAAAAAATGGGCCATAATAGTTATTCGATTATCCGAGCTCGGCCGCGGATGGATATTAAGCAACGAAATTTTCCTGAGATCCAAGAGGAAGGAAGGTTCTAGTTCGGTCGAAAGACTCCTCCGGGGAAGGGAGCAAGGGCACCCGGAGAAGAACAGTTTTTCGGCAAAATCGATCTTTTTATTGAAGAAGAAAAACAACAAGTCTTGTTCCCACAAAATTCTTTTTAATTGCAACCGTTTTCGTGATCTAAGTCTTACATCACATCATCAGGCTACAAGACTACAAACAGGAAAAAATATTTTTGTGTAAAAATATTTTTTCCTGTTTGTAGTCTTGTAGCCTGATGATGTGATGTAAGCCTTAGATCACGAAACCGGTTGCAATTAGAAAGAATTTTGTGGGAACAAGACTTGTTGTTTTTCTTCTTCAATATGAACAACCCACATGGGATTAATTCTACGTTCGATCTTTTTAAAAAATTCATATCTCGGCTAATATCGGAGAAGGACCTAAAAAGAAAGAGTTCCCCATTTTTCTTCTTCTTACCCGCCGCGGCCGTTTGGATCTGGAACCCCTAGGTCCAAAGGGAAAGGCTGTGGCGCGTTTCTAAAGGGTACATGTTTGAAGAATCGCTAAAATCTGACGAAATCGCTTCCTTTTATTTTAAACATTCATAACTTTCTTAGGAGGTAAAATAGAGAAAAACCATTATGCTCAGGGATTTTCTAAATTTCATCTAGTTTTCAAAAAAAAAAAAAATACGCTGTCGTTCCATCTCAAAGGAGGCGCGAGTTATTAAGCTCGGTCCGGACGCGTGTTTGGAGAAATTTGAAAAATTGAAAAAATTGCGAAAACACGAAATCTTTAAACGCTATTCCCAAACGAAAAATCGCCGTCGGGCCGCTGTTCTGGTAAGAAATCCAAGGTAGAGGGTCCCCAACTTAGAACTACATTCTAAATCGCACGGTCTCGCTGCGATTTTCGAGGCAGTAGGAGCGAACGAAAAAGTGGAATTGGGTTTCACGAAAATTTTGGAAAATTTGCAAATTTCCTGAAGCGGTCATTGTTCTCGCATCTCTTTCTAATCTAACAAATTTTACACAATCCTTCGAAACTGGGGTATTGAAACGTTAATAACTTTCTTAATACTCGAAGGATCGCTACGAAATATAGCCTAAAAGATTTTATCGATGCGAAGACCCGTATAAAATACGACGCCACGCGCCGACACTCGCCCGGAAAAAATCCTTTGAGGCGGCAAAGTACATAAAAAACTCACACGAAATATTTTCACCCTTTTCGCAACATTCTGGGATTTTTCCTTCATAAATAAAACTTGTTTCATTTGGCTCGAACTAAACATTTTTCATAAAATTACTCGTGTCGTGATATCTCGAAATTTTGGTCGAGGGTTCTCCTACTAATACGACCTTGATGTTAAATTACGAAAAACGAAAGGAAAACGCTTCTTTACAAAATGAAACTAATTTAGCATTAACACAAAAATAAAGGTACGTATTTAAACATTTTGTAAACAACGTTATTTATATTTTGTTTTGTTATCCTGCGAAAACAAAATTTTCAAAAATTAATTTTAATCTAAGAAAAGTATCTGGAAAGTCTTAGACTTTTATATTTCAATGTCTAATTATATGGAAAATATAAAAAATTTCAACGTATTAGAAGGTTGATTAGAGTGCAGCGTACAGTGGGTTGCATATCTTTTGATGCTAATTGGTTCGTAAATTAACATAAAACGGTGATACGTTTCTAAAAAGCTAGGGTTGTTTGTTTTTAAGAGATGTTTGAAAAAGTTATCAGAAATGAGAAAAACATATACGTTTTTTATATTTAGTGCCGATTTTGGCTCAAATCAAGGTCATTCGTAAGGGGGATGAGGTGTTTACGTGGGCGATGCTAGATACTTGGGGGTCATAGGAGCAGGGGGAGGGGGAGGAGGCAAATGGCTCTAATGGAGCTAAGAGATATTGGTCCCATCTCCCCATCCCTCTGAACTTAGGACCACGGTTCTAGCAACTGGCATCTCCCATATGACCGCTCCATACTTATGACCGTGAATTGAGCCAGAATCGGCACTACTACCTGACTACTTCTATAATCTTTTAAAATCTCAAATTTTTAAGCCAACATCTACATTTACATTGAAATACGCAACTATTAGTAAACTAGTAGTAGTTACAAGTAATGTTCAACAAACGATGAAGGTAATATTCGATTGTAAAACTGGGCGTTAATGTATCCTATTATAATTGAAAAAGTTAGTTTTTTTATAAATATCCTAAAGAATCTTTTTAAAGTTGACTAGTGAACGGAGTTTATAACTGACAGTAAATATTCTACGATTTTCTCAAATTCCTTCTACCTAAGCATTTAATAAGTACCTACGCTTCATTTGTTCGACAAGTGCCTCAACTTGCAGGCAGTTCATAGGAATTTTTGCGACGTCAAAATTTCAAGAATATTGTAACAAATGTACCTCGTATGTAAACCAGGATGAAGGTAACACTCAGTATGGTTTTTTTTTGTTTTAGTTAAAGTATGCTTAATAGAATATGTGACAGATCGTGGAATTTCAAAAGGGGCATTTCTTTTAAAATGTTCTTGTAAAATTTAGTAAATGTGTGACCCAAATTATAAAATATGTTTAGCACCCGTAGTTAAGATATACACCATCATAGAAGAGCCATAACGTTTATGAGACAATTTGGAGATGCCCACGGATATTCGGCCCTTTAAGGCGACAACTATTTCTTTGGAATAACCTAAGGGTACAGATAAATCGGTACCACATGTTGGAAATACGTTGAGAGCCACGGAGGATCTATAGTACAGGCAAATCGGTTAAATAAGGGTAATTTAGTTAATGGGTTTATTAGGGTATTTCATAGAAGACGCGTAATTAATCAATCGCGAGTAGTTGATCAATTGAATACGCGAGTAAGAGTTGTAAAGCGTCAACAGGAGTCATATCTCGGCGTATATCTCTTATCTGGGTAATTCGAATAACATAAGTAAGGTAGTTTTCAGAATGGGTTTCCCTCAGCTCAAGTTGCGAATGCAGGTGCTATAATATAGAAATAGTTGTATATGAATATGTATCATAATTCGGTTAATTAAGTAATATTATAAGCATCATAAATTATTAGCGTGGCCAAGACATGTGCCATAAGGATAATTTTCCACCGTAACTGGCAGATAGCGCTACAGGTCGGGTCGAACTTAAGTACAGTCGGAGGCGGATCGAAGGGCAATTGGGTAAATCGCCCAACGACTTACCTACCCCCTCAAGTGTAACTGCCCTCGACCGAACCTGATGTGCTAAATCTTAAGGCATTTCAAAATCACTTTTCGTTTAATTTTTCGACTAGCAACATCGTCTCTAGTTTCGCGAGTAAGAAAGAAAGATGTAAAGATAGTGTAGTGATAGTTCTGTATTTTCTGATTTTGTTTGTTTGTATATGTAGATTGTAGAGTCAGTCATTCATTTTTGTTTTGTAAATTGAATTAGTGGACGTCTGTCCATTTTCCACTAGTCGAGGATTCCAGAACGTTTGTCTATTTTCTGGAAATCCTAGTGATAATAGCTTAACCGTGGTTTGCGGGATATTTTTGAACCCATATATCTATATGTTGTCCATGCGTTAAGCTAGATATCCACTTTTGCCACTGCCAACTAGCATTTTAAGTTAGAACGAATTTGCATATTGTTATATTTCAATAGTTCTCTTGTACTGGGACTTATTCCCCGTATTTTCCATTTTTTGTTTTGTTTTTCACCATTTTACGTTTTCATTTGTAAATAAATAGTATTAAGTGTTTTGAGATTATTTCGTTTTTCTGACAGTATAGTTGGCCATTTCATTGATCAGAAAATATGGAATAAACCGGCCTAAATGCTTATTAGTACACGACACGTTTTGTGAGTGAGATCAGTGTTTAATACAGGTGGTTGATCTACAATCAGTAAAGGAATAAGACCTAGCTATAAGTAATGAGGGCCCGCACTATATTTTGTGGGTAGTGGTTATGTCTAGAGACTAATTAATCCAAGTATGGATATATTGAAGGAACCCATCATGGTATCGAAAAAACTGGTTATCAAAGTATAAAATAAATATCTTGTTATAATAGTAAAACAGCTCGGCAAGACTGTTATAATACTCCTACATCACAAAATTCTCCTTACTACTTAGAGATGCACTTGATAAAGATTTATCGTTGGTTCTAATGAATTCCATTAAACATATATTGCGCGATAGTGATATAATTATTTCAACTTGTTAGCCTATTATAAGTGGTTAAAAACTGAGAACATATATATTTCAAAATAAAGTTGTAAATCATTATTGCCGTCAATAAAGATAGTATCTAATCGAATATGCTTTAGTGAGAAATTCCACAACGACCCAAAATGTTTAAGTTAGTGGTGTGTTTTGCAATAGTTTCTGTAGTATTAGGTAAGGTTTATGCATTCCCTATTATAATTATTACTCGTATGTTAGAAACTTTAAAAAAATAAGATTAGTATTACTGATACGGTTACGTATATTTTAATTGTTAATAAACTAATTTTTAATCTCTTTGTTCGTATATTGTTATGTTAAATATAAAACATTTTTAGAATAGGAGCACCATTTAGAGTTTCAGTTTCCGAATCTAAATACTTTGAAGAGACCAAATCTTGTCACAAATTGAATTGAAACACTAAAAAAGTGATGTTATATAGGAACTGCGTCTTTTAAAACAACTGATTGATTTTTAACAATATCTTTTTGCTAGAAGCTTTATTCTGAGAAAGTACTCGTATTTCAATATGCACTCGATAGTTTTACACAAAATGCTGCGACAGTTTCTGTCATTTTTAGGTATTAGCAAATGGATTTTTTCCTTATATAAATATATTATCAACTAAACAGACAGATCTGGAAACATTTGAGTACTCTTTTGAATTTAATTTTAAAATAACAGGTCATATGCTAATATCAATATAAACTTTATTTGTGAAACCGGAAATATATTACGGCCATTTTAAGTTGAACCCCTAATTTTAATTTCAATTAATTGGATTTGAAAATTATTTCTCAAAAACCATTCATAATTATTATTAAATGAAAGTATATGATATAAAATATGAGAAATTATATGCGTTATTCATCCAAGGAAAAAAATTATACCCATTTCATTTAAAAAAATAGAAAAAAATATAAATAATATCAAGAAATGTAAACAAATATTTTGGACACCCGGTCTAATAATTAAAAAAAAAAATGTTTTTCAGGTAATACATCATTATCAAATAACATCCTACATTTTTTCCAAAAACAATTAATAAATCGCGGAGATATGGCAGTCAAAAAAATTTTCGTAAATTGACAAAAAAAGAACGCGAAAAAAATCACAACCGGCAACGCGGCATCCGATTGACCAAATATTTTTGGAGGCTTAACTGGCGCCAAAAAAATTCAGGGTGTTTATTTAAAAAAATCATACTTTCTTGTGTAACTCAGTTTTGTGACACCTTGTATAATTGAAAATAATGTTACGTTGTAGCAGAGATGAAACATTAAAAGTTTTGATAAAAAAGTTTTTTATAAAATTAGCCGTTTTTGCACAACCTTCCGAGGGAACACTAATTGGACTGGAATTAAAATGATGGAATGGCTGATGCCAAATTTAGTTACCTATAATGTTTTCAAAGAACTACAAAACAGTTGCCTCAAATAAGAAAAATGTTGACAATTTAAAACGTCATTGATGGGCGTTGGGAAACAAGATTGTTTGAATTCCACTCTAATATTTTAGATAAGCTGGAATTAATTAAGTCAGTCCCAATGTAGTCTCTGAAGTTTTTTTAATCTCAACTTTATCTATATGAAAAATTAGATTGCTTTATCATTAATGCAATTATTTTTATTAAACACATTCTACATATCTTATAAATTTTTTAGGTGAGTCTCAAGAAAGGAGTATACTACCAAAATTGGATGGCAGAATTGTAGGGGGCAATGACACATCCATTGAAAAATATCCGCATCAAATTTCCCTTCAGTACCTTAGCCGACACATTTGTGGCGGGGCCATTATCTCTGCAACCTGGGTCTTAACTGCTGCCCACTGCGTTGAAGTGTAAGATATTTTCTTGATAAATAATAGCAACATTGGATTCGTCAGCACAAAAATAATTAGATATAGGAAAAAGAAGAGGAATAAGAACATTGATTCTTTAAGTTAACTGAAAAAGTTGATCTAAATTTATTATTAGTCAATGCTAATGAATAAAATAACGAATATGAGATAATAATATTTAAATCACCATTAACAGTTATTAGTGGTTATCGTAGGTTAAACTAAAAGATTTTCACAATCAGCTGTCGCTATAATATAATAATACGTATCTACTTTCTACTTTTTAGATAATTATTCAAATTTACACTATACCGGGTGGCCACGAGTCAATGTACGCCCCCAATTTTTTGGTTGTTTTTGAATTTAAAAATTTCGTTTTTGGTATACGTGAATAAGACAAAAGTGGGCTATTTTTAGACTAACAGGAACGAAAATATCACTTCCGGTTGAACCGGAAGTGACATCAACTTTTTTTTCTTAAATGGAATGACCATGTTTTTTTTTGTGGTGTTTTATAAAACATGAAATTCTAATTGCAGCAGTTTTTTCGAATTTCAAAAATTCCAAAAAATAAGTGAGATACGAACGATTTTTTATTTTGTACAAAATGGCCGCGTCAGATGAATGCGATGTAAGAAAATTACTAAGTAGGCTATGGAAATTATTAGCAAAGTAGTAAGCTTGTCTGTAAACAATAAAATAGTTATTTAAATTACTGATAGATACGACTATTTTTAGGTTTTTCTCAAAAAACGGAATTTAATTTTCATTTGCATTTCCGTAGGGGTCCTATGGAAATTTTTTAAATGGGACCGTACTATTTTTTTTTATTATTCGGACATAATGATTCATAAGCTTTAATTTTTTCGCCAATAATAATTTCTTAACGAGATCCTTTGTAATAATAAAAGTGTATTCAAAAGGTAAGCTCAAATTTAACAAGAAATAATTTGAATGAACCTTTTAAAAACACTTTTATTATTACAAAGGATCTCGTTAAGAAATTATTATTGGCGAAAAAATTAAAGCTTATGAATCATTATGTCCGAATAATAAAAAAAAAATAGTACGGTCCCATTTGAAAATTTTCCATAGGACCCCTACGGAAATGAAAATGAAAATTAAATTCCGTTTTTTGAGAAAAACCTAAAAATAGTCGTATCTATCAGTAATTTAAATAACTATTTTATTGTTTACAGACAAGCTTGCTACCTTGCTAATAATTTCCATAGCCTACTTAGTAATTTTCTTACATCGCATTAATCTGACGAGGCCATTTTGTACAAAATAAAAAATCGTTCGTATCTCACTTATTTTTTGGAATTTTTGAAATTTGAAAAAACTGCTGCAATTAGAATTTCATGTTTTATAAAACACCACAAAAAAAACATGGTCATTCCATTTAAGAAAAAAAGTTGATGTCACTTCCGGTTCAACCGGAAGTGATATTTTCGTTCCTGTTAGTCTAAAAATAGCCCACTTTTGTCTTATTCCCGTATACGAAAAACGAAATTTTTAAATTCAAAAACAACAAAAAAATTGGGGGCGTACATTGACTCGTGGCCACCCGGTATAACAGAAAATTAATTCAATTAATTTCCCTGGGTAAATTTAAATACACAAAAACATGATATATTGTTACAGGGCCATCATTCCGGCCCTCCTTACCGTCCGCGTTGGCACCACAAATGTGAACACTGGCGGACAGGTAATCACAGTTTTATCAGCGATTGCTCATCCTAATTTCGATGGCAGAACATATGATTATGATATTGCACTTCTGGGACTCTCCTCTTCTGCAATTGCTAATCCAATCGCTACCGCGATCGCCTTGCCGTCTACTGAAATTGGGCCGAATGCAGGGGATATAGCAACTATTACTGGATGGGGAGCTCTTATTGAAGGTGGTAATTCTCCGTCTGTTCTTCAAGAAGTAAGTGTTCCTGTTGTAAGTCAAACTGAATGTCAAACGGCTTACCAACAATATGGTACTGTTAGCGATAGGATGTTCTGTGCTGGTCTTCTTAATGTAGGAGGCCAAGACGCTTGTCAAGGAGACTCTGGTGGTCCAGTTATTGTAAATGGAATCCTATATGGTCTTGTCTCTTGGGGTGTAGGGTGTGCTCGTCCTCAATATCCGGGTGTTTATACTAATGTGGCTAATCTTAGGCAATGGGTTTTGGACAACAGTGGAAATTAGAAGAATGACTTAAATTATTTCCCTTGATTCTTAATAAATTATATAAAACTGATTTCTGTGTTATTACTATATTTGTTATAGGTTTTAAAATATTAAAAATATTAGTTTAATTAGTGTTTTAGCTTATGAGTTTGTGCGAAAATCGTACACCCTGTACAGTATAACATTTTTGGAATTTTCGTATTTTTTTAACTGAACAATATGTGTATGCTGTAAGTTATTTATTCTACTCAGTAATTATTGGCGAATAAAATTGTTTTTAAAACACACTGTGTATTTAAACGCTTATTTACCAAGAAGTCCACGATTTAACATAAATATTAAAGTTGACGTTTCTAAAATGCGGAGTATTGAAAAGTACATTTTACACGAGCAAATTGTTTATTGTTGAATAATTGAGAAACGGGTATGCTATCAATTGCGAAGAAGAGCTACTTTTCCTGGTCTTGTTTTAATTTTTTGATGTTTCTTGTTGTCATCAAAATCCTGGGGAGGGTGTGGAACCTTTGATGATTTCAAAAACATCAAACCACGAACACTAAACTCGACGCGCGTTTTATTAACCAAGTTGGTATTAGCAAAGTTAACTTTTTGAAAACAAGTGTAGGTATATAATTTACAAAACTAGATATCGATCAAAGAAATTCTATGTAAATATTTATTATTATACCGGGTGACACAAGAAGTAGTTACCCCCCCATTTTTGTTGGCATTTTCATAGATGAAAATTTCAAAATTTTATGGTGAAATAAATACATAGATTCTCATATTTTGACATAAATCATGTGTTAAAAAACCGGAAGTGGTATCAACTTTCTTATTTTAAATAAGAACACCAATTTTTTTTCCAATATTTGAAATCTACATAAAATTCCCTTTCTAATGATGTATAACACATTGACATTTGCTTTCAAGATGGCGGCGAAACATTACTTATATACTAAATTTAAGTTGGCCATTGATTCGCCGCCAGAAAACAAAACGTGGTTGGGAGGCTGTGGAAACAAAAGAATGATTTATTGTTGCTTTGCTGATAGCATTATTTGCAAACATTTGACATGCATAATGTCTACTAGGATCATTTTCTTTTTTTCGTGTATTTGAAAACAAAAGCTGAATGTTTGACATTTTTTTTAAATAGGAACCTATGTTTTTTATGTGATGTGTGAGTTCTACATCAAATTATCTTCATGATGATATACGACATGTTCCCTTTTATTTATTCATTAGCAGCCAAATTCATCTTTGTCTTATTAGAATTGTGAATTTTAGTTTCAATTGGTTAGGTTAGGAGTTATCTCAGCAGAAGCAAGTGAACATTACTGCAAGAAGTAGGTGTTTCAGTTTCCAACCATTGACCAAATACCTCGCACTCTGAATTTGGCTAAATGTTCTGCATTATATTTCTGGATAATGAAGGCAAGGATCTCTGCTAAGTAGATTTTAAATGTTCCTTAGTTCGGAATGCAAAGGTGTTCTTTGGAATTTTATCACGGAATAGCTGATGCACCTATCTGACAACTTTTTGGTTTACACCAGATAACATTAAGTTTAATATAATAATAACACCACATGTAATTACGACCCCCATTATCCCGGAAGGCTCTAGAAAAGAGATTGTGGGAGGGGGTTACACATTTACAGACAAGAGACATACACCAATATCCGTGCGGTGTATAGTGGAAAAATTCCTCTCACAGTATTTTCCACTGCTACGCTAGGGATTCGAACCTGGAACTTTTGGGTGAGAGGCGGGTACGCTACTTCTCGACCATCAGTCATGCCACTGTATTGACAACGCCTAATCTGATATCACCAACCATTTTCTGACCGGTAAATTGATTAAATATATAATATAAATACCGCGTGAACTAGCAAATAATAAGTAACCGAATCCTTGCGGTCAGTGAATTGTGAAGTACGGTTCATAGACGCACGCATAAACTGCAGCTACGTACTGGTAAAATCACCGGCACAATATATTAAACCGGGAGATTGAAATAACTTATTTGGCAGTCCGCTCTTAAACCGATCATCATGTAACTGAAGAACTCCAAAGCTAGTAAGTAAAATAGACTTAGAATAATTTACGTTTATAGATGAAAGTCCACAAATTTTCTACGTCGATTTAATGCCTATTCTCGTTTCTCTACTTCTAACGGCTTGCATATTAGCTATATCGCAGAAGCAATACAACTGTAGGCGAGATGTGTATTGAGGATATACCATCCTTCGGAGAGGATGTAAAGCAGTCGGTCCCTTGTATATTAAATGTTAGGCAAGTAAAAAATCCCTACTCTTGGTAAGATAAGAGGTTCGGCAAAATTTCCAGGTTGGGGGTTGCTCGTCTCCTGGCCCTGGTAGCGGAAATAGGCCGACGTTAAATAAGTGTTAAAAAAAAAATTGTGTTCAGCAATTTTTCTTAATTTTACAGTATCTTGTAACAGTATAAGTCCATGTTAGACCTCTCTCCGTTCTTTTAAGTTCAATTGGTTGCATACCTAAGGTAAACTTAATAATTAGCATTATTCTCGCGGCAAATTAGGCAGCTTTTGTGTGGACGCAGGGTGTATATTTGGTTACCTACTCTTAGGTTGTGTAAATTTAGGAAGATTATGGCAGCTTTGATTTGATTCATCGATGAAGTGGCCTCGTGGAAGAAAGGAAATGAAATGCCCTCTTGAGTTCTAACGAGACAGTGTTTGATGGTGACTTTTTAGTTAATATTGCTGTTTACATATTCGCTTTTGTTGTGGGATTTCTTAAAAAGGTTTTCCGGTCGTGTTCGTTCGCTAAACCTCGGCAAACCTTTTGTGACTTGTCTTAAGCTGTCCAAACGTTACAGTAATTTTTCCGTTTTTTGATTTTGGTTTGTTTAACTGAAGAAAACTACCACGACAGCGTCACAATCTGGCTGAACGAGCTTCGTGATCAGAAGACCGTCACGTCATACTACTGTTTAGTGTAGTCAGAAATGGTAAATAGAGAAATCGAATGGCCAATTTTCGCAACCACGTAAATAAATGTCAAAGTATTTACTCACTAAGTTGTGTCTTTAGTTGTAGATTATTGTAGTTTATAAAGATTGTTTTAAGTAATTTAATTGCGGCTCAGTTAATGGGGTAGGAAAAAATAGAATTATAATCGATTTTATAACAAATATAACTTTGTCATATATTAAGATTGTAATATACTATCTACATAACTTCTAAATAATGATAACTTTGTGTATACTCCTGGACTATTTGCTTGTCCACAAATATCACCCCAAGACGTGATTCCAATCAAGGTACCAGACAGTACTAGTGGTCCACCTGAGTCGCCCTAAAATATAAAAATGAAATGAGAAATTTCATAATTATTCTATATTGAGTACGTACACATAAAACTGATGAAGATAAAAATATAACGTGTCGCATTTAAAGTGAATGTAATTGATATAATTATCAGTTTTAGGAATAATGTTTGCATATTCGTAGAACCTCAGGAAGTGCATCTTTTGGGGCAATTAACTTAAATGTATTTGAATTTTTTTGATTTCCCAAAAATTTTTTAAACTGTTTAATCATTTGTTTCCTTTGATACCGTGAGTATCGCCGGTTTAATAAAAATGTGTTTTAAATTTTCTTGAACAAATAATTTCATTATCTGTTTTAAGTACTTTTTCATTGCACTCTAGTCAAAACTGGAAATCAGGACTGTATGTACAAGGTGTTCCATATTGCTTGATTTTGGCATATTTTTTTACTTCTAGACCAGAGGAAAACCGACCAAGCTATCACGAGCTACATTTTCGTGAAATATCTATAAGTGACTTCTCTTCCTTTTCTTTTTTGGGATTTATTAGCACATTCCTTGCGATTCCTATCCAAAAAATTCGATTTATAGTTTACGTCAAAGGCGTAGAGGTTATTTCCCAGTTTTAAACTGGTTAATTTGAATATTTTTTAGATAAATCGAATTTTTTGGATAGGAATCACAAGGAATGTGGTAATAAATCCCAAAAAAGAAAAGGAAGAGAAATAATTTATGAAATGCCACAAATAACATTTAAACAATATCTATAAGTGAAACCCGCAACTGTCAAGGTTTCGAGATTTTAGAATTGTATTTTTTTGCCAATAACTTCACGAGTGTCATCAATTTTTAGTGCTACGGGAAGGTATTTGTAATGTGGCTGTATAGCCCTTAAAATTGAAGAAAATCATGAAGCTATTGGTAAAAAAAATACAACACTAAAATCTCGAAACCTTGACAGTTGCGTATCTTTATCATTTTTTACTCAATGCCATAATTTTTTTGTTTATTAACCAAATGAAATAGGCGGCCTCATTTGAAAATAGCCCTTTTGTTTGGGTCAATTCATTTTTAAGTAAAAATGTCAAAATGACATATCCAATAGAAAAAAGGAATAAAATGGACTTTTCTCTACATTTTAATACCTCGATGATCAAAATCGGTCCTTCGGGAGAGGAGCTATACGTAATCATACACAGCATCTTTTTGTCATTTTGCAACACGTTATGAAAAATTGAAATAAGATGGCTGAAGGGGGTGCAATTTCTCCACCGAGAAAGTGAAAAGCAAGACAATTTTCAGTGGAGAATAAGGAAAACGTGCTGAATATCTTCAAGGCCTACGATAGGGAGAATCCGGAGAAGCCAAAAATGGAATGCGTGAAGTTCACTGCAGCGACAGCAGGTGTGAGTGTTGCAAGTGTTGCTGTATTACTTAAATTGTACTTGTTTCATCGGCTAATAATCTCTTTGTTTATTAATCTATTTTTATGATCTTGGAGTCGTTGCTTACAGAAAAGAATGGACTATCAATAAAAAATTTTGAAATGGCTTATTTCTTAAAATGCAAGATGGCGGCTGCGTTTGCAAATATGTTTTTCTTGGGCCAATTACTTCTGAAGAAAAAATATCGAAATGACACATCAATTTCTTTCCTTTTCTTTTTTGGGATTTATTACCACATTCCTCTAGATTCCTATCCAAAAAATTCGATTTATCTAAAAAATATTCAAATTAACCAGTTTAAAACTGGGAAATAACCTCTACGCCTTTGACGTAATGTCAGAGGATCAGTTAGAGGGTGTTTTTTGACAACTAATAGGAATTAAATCATCTAGACCACTTAATGTACGATTAGGCGAGCACAAAAGTTATATTAGAAAAGGTGATTTTGAAAAATCTAAAATTTGTGAACATGCTTGGGAAAACGATCACAGGATAAAATGGGATTCAGCAAAAATTTTGACCAAAGAAGCAGACAACAAAAAAAGAAAAATCAAAGAATCTGCAATAATTTTACTTAATGAAGATAAATGCGTATCAAATTGTTCGGTAGAATTTTGTTCAACTTGGTTACCAATGTTGAGAGAAGAACTCAATAAAATTAATATTATTTAGTATATTTTTCAACATTTCTATGGTAGGTATCTATGGAAATGATATAAACAATTTTTATTTTATGCCGTGTTATTCTACACGTTACATAAAAATCTAAAGCCTAAACTTTGAAAAAGGAAACGGATATAGTTTCCGAAACGTCAGCGCAGTATTTTTGTATTAATTTAATTCCTATTAGTTGTCAAAAAACACCCTCTAACTGATCCTCTGACATTACGTCAAAGGCGTAGAGGTTATTTCCCAGTTTTAAACTGGTTAATTTGAATATTTTTTACATAAATCGAATTTTTTGGATAGGAATCTAGAGGAATGTGGTAATAAATCCCAAAAAAGAAAAGGAAAGAAATAATTTATGAAATGCCACAAATAACATTTAAACAATATTGACACATCAATACTATAAAAAAGCAATAAAATTGACCTTTCTCTACATTTTAAGACCTCGATGAAAAAAATCGGCCAATATCTTTTTGTTGTAGGTACTTAATTAAATAATCTAAATTTTTAATTTAAACGTGAGTTTTTAGGATGTGCGCACACAACCGGGAGTAAGCAGTTAGATAATGTTCAATATTTGATTAACAAGAATAATAACATAATCAATCTGAGAAAATGGCTACTTTCCCTATGAACACTTTAAGATAATTATTTAAAAAATAATTTTATAAAAATGAAAGACATTACACAAGATCTACCAACGCGGCCGTCATCTTGGATTTTATGTCGATACTCCATTCTTTTCTGTAACCAACGACACTAAGTTCATTAAAATCGGTAAATAAACAAAAAGTTATTGACCACAGAAAAAAGTGCAATTTAAGTATCTAAAACACGTTCACTGCCGCGCTGGACCCATGGGACCAGAAGTCAGTGTTCTAAACTGGCTGTGCTGGTCCCATGGGATCAGCAACTCTGCCACGCTCTGCCACGCCGCTGGTCATCATGAGCTGTATATTCTCAGTATGAATGGACCAGCGCGGCCTAGGAGGTTAGCCGTGTATAGTTGGTTGCGATTTATTTTTTGTTACAAAAAGTTTAGCATTTTTTTAACTTCTAGCTATAAAACATAATATCATTTCCGAGATCATTTTTTTTAATTCAAGTTACCCTAGCATAAATGGCCTGGTAGGGGAAACGTCAAAATTTCGATGGCGGTTAACGTTTTAAGCTTAAGAATGACAAAAAGATGCTTTGTATGATTACGAATAGCTCCTCTCCCGATGGAACAATTTTGCTCATTCAAGTCTTTAAATCTAGAGAAAGGTCTATTTATTGCTTTTTTCTATTGGATGTCACTTGGCAATTTCTTCTTAAAAAGGAATTGGTCTAAACAAAAGGCTATTTTCAAACAAGGCCGTTATCTTGCGTTTTAAAGAATCGGTTATTTTTAAACTTTACGTCGATAGTCTATTCTTTTCTGTAAGCAACGACACCTATCTCATAAAAATCGGTTAATACACAAAAAAGTTATGGGCAAATGTAAAAAGTGCAACATTTTTTTGCCCACCCGGTATACAGTTGGTAAGCAATTTGGGATACACCGTACTTAGTGTGCTAATAATTTAACTTAATACTGAGAATTTGGGATAGAAAATTTGATTCTAAACAACTTCTAATAACTTTCTCGTCATTTACTATGTGAGGCAAAGTATCGAAAATTGGATTTATTTTAGAGGTAGAAGTGGGTCGTACATATGAGTTGGTTTCAAAAAGAAGTAGTTCATACGGTTCTATGGTTGTACACAAATTGATATCTAATCCTAAAAAACATATTTCTAATATTAAGATCAACTTTTTACCAGCTTTACAAAAAAAAATCAAATTTGTCTAGTCATATCAAGAAGTATTTAAAGATATTTAAAGAAAATTTGAAAAATTCTCATAAAATGGGAGACACATGAAAATAAAAAAATGTTGTTTTCACCTGCTCGATTTACTACAATTCGAATAGTTATTCTGACAACAAAAATATTAAGCTTGGCGAATCTACAAACTAATTGAAACCGAGCAAACATTTTTCGAATTAATGAGTTTGATATTTTACAACCAAAATTATTTTTCGTTTTAATTGTTGAGTACTTTACTTATCGAGACTACTTCAAGCCAGTTGCAATTACCGTATCTCAAATATTTGAGATTATTTGAAATACTTTAAACTACTTCAAATAATCTGAAATCCTTCAATAACTTCTCAAAGTTCAAAACTATTTCAACACTTCCCCAAGGTATGTTAACTACACAAATGCATTTCAAATATTCGGTATATCAAATATTCTAAAAGAACTTCAAGATAAATGCATAATTCTTATTATCTTTCTGATGATTTCCAATAAGAACGGAAGAATAAATATATGCATCTTCTTGGGGGTAAATTCTTCGTTAAATTTTTTCTATTATTTAACCCCACTAAACGACATTCTTTCCTTTGCTTTTAATGCCATGAATTCTGTTATATAATTCGATTTTGTGTAACACAGTAGTTGTTTTAACGGATTATACATTACGTTTTAAAATGTATTCAGTTATTTTATGTTCAATTGCTTTATTTTTGCATGAACAGAAGTAGAACGTCATTATAAATATATTAAACTTTCCTATTGTTAAATTAATTATGATATTCTAGCTTATAAAAACCTAAATAAATGATATTAATTAAAGTGATCGTGCTCCAAAGTTAGGTTGGTCTTGGATTCAATTCTACTTCAATTCACCAATATTGGAAAATAAGTATCCCATTTGTTTGCCTTCTTAATATTAAAATAACAGATTATGATTTTAAAGATCTTAAATATTATACATACTTGACAAGTGTCTTTTCCTCCTGCGGCATACCCAGCACAGAACATCCTGTCCGTCACCCCGCCCACACCAGATCCATAGTACGTCTGACAGCTTTGTGTTGTAATGGTAGGTAAACTAACTACTTGGAGTTGTGTCGGAATGACCCCATCATTTGTTAAGCGTCCCCAGCCAGTGGCAACAGCTACATCTCCATTTTTTATAACGCCAGTTGCGGCTATCATACTAATTTTTGCGACATTGGTGTTAAGAACCAGAGATGAGACTAATTTGAGTATTGCTATATCATAGTCATAGGTGTCAATGTTGAACTGAGGATGTTGAGATATTTTGGATACTTGTACCACTTGACCGGCTGAGTTGTGGTAGGAGGATCCAACTCTCACGGACAACTGTTTTTCGGTGACACTACGATGGGAAAAATGTGCTTTAGACATAATTTTAAAACTTATGTAGTGATGGTAATTCATAAGAGATAAATCAATTTTTTCTAAATTACAATATTCTGTTACGTTCATGGAAAGCGCTGGTAGTAGCCGCTTAATCCAGTTACAAATAGAAAGTTCAATTACACACAATTTACTGTTAGAAAAAACTAAAGATACTTACTCGTACGTACAATGAGCTGCAGTAAGAATAAATGTTTCACCTATTATGGATCCTCCACAGGCATGGCTTCCGTCAAACTGGACAGACACCTGGTAGGGGTAATCAAATATGTTTGCTGGAGTGCCCCCAACAATTCTCCCTCCAAAATCATAACCGAAGGATTTTAGGGGATTTCCTAAACAAAAACCTTATTACAGTACAGGCGAAAAGTTCAGTGATTTTAGTTACTGTCATAATAAAAAAATAAAAAATATTGATAGGCCAGTCGACAAGTATATTAATAGCGGGCGCAATACCGGACAAGCTGGAATAAATTTTAGTCTGTTTGGTTGGGACTCACCCATTGACATGCCAGGATTTAGCCACCATATTTAAAAAAAGGACAAAAATTAATTTTTTCGTAATATTAGTGAATATGTATCTCGGTTAATATCAACTATACATACATAGATCAAAATACGTAGTAATCTAAATTAAAGTAAATTCTCTACAAAAAATATTCCTTACATTTTTCTCAAACATTTGCTTGGTTCGGATCCATAAGCATTCGCTATAATCTATTTATTGACGGTTGTCGCTAGAAAAAATTCTTTTTGGTGCTATATACAATTTCTATTGTTTAGGTAAAGAAAATGTGTTGCTTACTGTGTACTCGTTTCCACATCACCTAGAAGGAAGTTATTCGGTGTGCTATTTTAAAGTGGTATCCCCAAGAACCTAATTCATTCTGCCAACTTTGCTACTTCAAGTTTCTTTTGAAGTTGACGGCTCATCAAATTTTTTTTTTTCTTTTTGGTGTCGATGGTTGTTCAATATAGGCTTCAATATCATCCTCTCAACATCTGTCTCATATTCCGGATTTGGTTGATAATCTTCGGAATGTTCTGTTGCGTTATTTATTTCAATATCGTTGTCATCTAATTCGTCCACGTCCACAGTATGCCCTAGCGGAAATCACAGACTACAGAGCAATGCAAACCAGCTTTGCGATAGCTAGAAGCTACATTGCATCTTTGGCACATTTACAAGAAATGAGTTTCAGGAACTTTTGATGAAGAGCGTCTTGTAAAGTGGGGATCGGTAGCAACCCATTCTTTGAATTTGTCCACCCTCAGTATAAAGCTGATTTTTCGTTTCCATTCCATTGCTGAATTTGCTTGTAAGTATGGAACGAGAGCAAGCGAGCTGCGTCTTTGGTTGCTGATAATAATGTTGGATTTGGTAAACTTTTGGTATTAGATTGTACGAAACTTTCTCTATTTCTCTGGGGGTGCATTTGGACCTTTTAAAATCTGAACACCCCTCTGTAAGTTTTCTGTTTCTTTAAAAGTTTTACAAACTGCATTTTCCCTGCTTGCAGAGTATGGAAATAGTGTCGCAGCCGCAGAAACAAAATACTGGCTCTAATTAGAAAATCTATATTCATAAATCCAGCTCTGAGATTTGCCCTTGCCTGGCTTTGGAAAACAAATATTAGAGAAAGATTCATTTAAGGCAGTAAGAATGACCAATAAATCAATTTCTTCGCATATTATAATTAACGATTTAGCGATCTTCAATTGCGGTATTGACAATTAAGGTATCAGCACTTCCGCAGCTTACTTGACTTTAAACCTTCGTTCATTAATAGTTCACTCTTCATCGAGGTCATTCGACGTTAATTTTTCTCATTTGACAATAATTTTCCCTGGGATACAGTTGCCGCCGATAAACAAATCTTCAATCAACGAAGTCACTCAGGAGTCTTAGTGCTTTGTATTGCGGCATCCTCCGGATATTCATCGAAAACCGATCGAAAACTATTACTGCATTCGGTGAGTAATAGAAGCATTTGCATGTTTCATAGAATGCCTTTAATAATAAAATTAGCAAATGCCCTTGACTTTCAACGCATTTAAACAGGTAGTCGCACGACCAAAAATACTATTTTTGTATACAATTTACTCTTCTTTAACTTCGATAATGTTGATACTAACCGATATATTTAAAAAAATAATGAAAACAATTAAATTTTTTTGCCTTATTTTTAAGATAGCATCGCTTTCCAGTGGTGCAATTTTAGAAGGTGTTTCTTGACACCAAATCAAACATTAAAATTAATTCCAGCTTGTCCGGAATTGCTTCCGCTAAGAGCCATTCTAAATGACTTGTGGATTGGCCTATGATTTGTTTATCATGGTATTGGCACTAATAGTCTAGTTGACGAAGTAAATTAGGTATCCAAAAGTTTTGAAAATGTTCACTTAGGCGTTATGTTTAACCTCCAAAGTTTTGGAAATCCGAGTCGAGTCCAGAATTTCCCATAAAAAATCACTATTGTATCACATTTGCATAACTTAAATATTATAAAAGTTAAGTCTTAATTAATATCACGTTAATGGTTTTGTACAAAAATCACTACTTTGATTATTTCTGTACGTGTCGAAGTAATCTGTAAATATTGCTCCGACGTTAATTTGAAAACTGGACTTCCCTTTGTTTATGTTCGCCAGATAGGAATATTTTGTGAATAGCAGCGCAGTTCTTCGGCCAGATAGGTTAATATGTCTTTGTGCTGTTCTTAGAGACCCTGGTAATAATGTTTCTTCTCGAGCTTTCACAGCAGTTTCGAAAAGATTTTGATGGATAAATTCGATCAGAGCATTTGTCTTTATTCGCATTGGATAACTTCCCTACCCCTTGCCTGATAGGTGTTTGTTCTTCTGGTCAGCGCTTTTTTATATAAAATATGCAATTTATTAACATTTAAATCAGCAACCACTTCACTCAAAAAACTAATTTTCTTCCAATTTAGCTATATATATATATACAGGGTCTTTCTACGAAAACTTGACCCCTTATAATTACAAAACCGAAGAAAAAAATGGAATTCGCTAAGATCCGTCGATTTCTGTTCTTGGTGGGTAGCATTTTTGACAGTCAAGCCAACTCGATATGTTCATATCCCTAAGCCCTAGCAACCCCAACTATAAAATTTCAAATAGAACCACCCTACTTCTAATATATCATTTTAAAGCCCTTTTCATTACGAATCTACTGGTGCATTGTTTTTGGGAATCTGTTGAGATTTGACAGGGTTATTGGCTAAAAACAAACCGACATTCGCGTACTAATTTCTACAGAAGTACTCACCAATAATAAGCTTTTTATCTACTACACAACCACACTACTTTTTTGATACATATTCTAAAGACTATCAAGTTGGGGTTGCTATGGATTAGGGGGATGAACATATCAAGTAGGCTTGACTATCAAAAATTCTAATTTTTTTTTTGTTTTATGATTATAGGGGAGTGGGTCAAGTTTCCGTTGAAAGATCATGTATAATATAATAGCTCATCGCTATTTTGTTGTGTTATAAACTGTTAATTTTTAAATATAGTGATTAGTTTTATCATTTTTTTCTGAATTATAAATTATTATACGTTGAAATGTATTAATTATTGTTAATATACCTACTTAATTTGTGTCATTTTGTTTCACAATCTTTAAACAAGGATGAATTAAACGAATAATTAATATTAACCTTCTTCCACAAACAGGAAGGTAATATTAGTGAATTATTTTGCTGACTTCTTTTATATCATTCGTGTCGCCTTTCATCGTTCCAATTATTATTATGGTAATACAAAATAATAAAAGTAGTATTATTTTCTGTCAATATACCCTTTCTGTGTTACGCCACTAAACAAAGTCTGACTTACACAATGAAATTCAAAAGAAATTACAGTGAAAACCAAAATGCGTTCACATTTGGGTGGCGCCGACTGTACCACGTAATTTCGATTTTATGGAAAAATTGAACGGAAGGTTGTTAATGGACAATTTTGTGCACTTCAATTTTTATTAAAGCTATTTTTTATAGAGTCAATATTTCACAAGATATTTGTAAAAAACATGAAACTTTACCAAGATGGCGGCGAAAGCTCAACTCGGATTTTTTAGGAATTTAAATAAAACAAAACGCCTTAGTGAATAATATGATGTATGTCTGCCACTTTTCAAAACTTTCGGGTTTTTTATTTTCTTTTACATAGCTTATAATTATTATCTTCCAGATAGTGCTACCGTCCTTTTAAAAGGACGCTGCAGAAGTCTGTTTCTGAGCACAGCTCAGGTTTAGATCGATAGATGTTTCTGGGCTACATTATTTTCCATTGTTAATGGGATTGTATTGACAGATAGAAAAACGCCGGCAGTTGCACTGTTTTTGTGAAATAAGTGTTATTTTCTGATTGCTTTTTGTGTCTACAACAATGGAGTACTGGAGGTATGTACAAAAACTTTTTACTTTTGAGCTACCTTATTGTAGAATTCACATTGAAAAATGATCATAACATAACCTAGTTCTATGAGAACTTAGAATTGTATTCACAATTTTTTTATATTGGACATGATCTATAGCTGTCCTTTAAAAAGGACAGTAGCAACATATGAGTGCACTTCGAATAAAAATGATGATGATCATTCTTGTGTTACAGAAGACCTTTGACGTTACATGAGCTGCTAGAAAAAGTAGAAAATATAAATGCCATTCCAGAAACTCCAGATGGAATTATTATTTTTCCCCCGGAAAACTGTAATTATCCCGTTACGGACGAGGATTCCGGAGATGATGATCAGGTAACCATAAATAATCTTCCAGGAAGGCAACTACGAGGTGAGGCTGAAGCTATTTTGAACAGAAAAGATTCCGATTATGACTCTGATGACGATTTGCCGCTCTCAACTTGGGTTCCTAAAAATGACAGTACTGGCAAATTTACGAATAAAAAAATAAAATCCTATAACTGGGTGAAAATCGAGCTCTACCAGTCATTTCCAACATTTGAGCAAGTTTTAGAAGAACAAACTTTGCAAGATCCACTTTTAATATTTCAAACATTCTTTGATAACAATGTGATTGATATGATAGTTCAATTTAGTAACAAATATGCACTTCAGAAAAATGAGAGTAACGATATAACATCTGAGGAAATTTTAGCTTTCATTGGTATTCTGTTACTAAGTGGATACGTTGATATGCCAAGGAGGGAGATGTATTGGGAAAACTTGGATGATGTTCATAATATTCTTGTTTGTGGTGCCATGTCCAGAGATAGATTTAGATTCATAATGAAACATCTTGTTATGACAATAACCATTTGGTGGAAGATGACAGTATGCCAAACTCAGAATCCTTTTTGACATGCTGAATGAAAGGTTCTTGAAATATGCTCCTATGGAAGAAAACCATAGTATCGATGAGGCTATGATTCCCTACTATGGGCGGCACAGTTGTAAACAGTTCATCCGTGGTAAGCCGATTAGATGGGGCTACAAATTTTGGACGGGTACTCCATCAGGATATGTTATTTGGTTTGAACCATATCAAGGGGCCTCTGTTGCTCTCACTGAATACAAAGAAATGGGCTTAGGGTCAAGTATCATTTTAAAATATGCAGATGTCTTACAATCACGGTGGTATCTGTCACCCTTTCATTTATTTTTTGACAATTTTTTCACGTCATTGCCTCTTCTGGATTTTCTGCGAGAAAAAGGATTGAGAGGGAGTGGTACCATACGAGAGAATCGTACAAAAAAATGTTCATTGACTTCTTCGGCTCAATTGAAAAAAACTGTAAGTGGTACTTCTGAATCTTTATCCACAGACAATGAAATACTTCTATGTAGATGGAATGATAATAATGTTGTTACGGTAGCTACAAACTCATTATCAGTGAATCCTATGATACAGGTCAAAAGATATTCTCAAAAAGAAAAAAACAGGTATACATTGGCCAGCCAAACCTGATAGGAGTATATAACAAGTTTATGGGAGGGGTTGATAGGTGCGACCAGAACATTAGTTTGTATCGCATTTCTATAAGGGGCAAGAAGTGGTATTTTCCTCTCTTTAGCCATTGTATTGATATGGCATTGCAATATTCATGGCAGCTCCATAAGAAGAAAGGAGGCAAATTGGACCACCCAGGTTTTCGACGGGCAGTTACAAGGAACTTATTGGAAACATATGCCAAAAGTACAAAAAGAGGAGTATCAAAGTTACCTCGGTCCTCTCATGAGCTTTCCCGATTTGATGGGAAAGATCACATTGTAACTTATCAGAAAAATCAATCAAGATGTGCTTTATGCCATAAAAAAGTGAACTTCAGATGCGAAAAATGTAATGTTGGATTACATACCAAAGGTTGTTAAAAGTTTTCACACCAAATAATAAAAAAATTATAATAAATAAAAATGTAGTAACAAAGTACTCAACGGAAAAAAGCCCCGACCTGCATTGAATTACGCCTACAAATTCAAATTGGTAGCCAAGTTTATTATTTGTCTTTTCTTTACCAAACACAGACCGGTTTCGAACTTATTATGTTCTCGTCAGTGTGCCATAGGTAATCGAAAGGACAAATAATAAAGGCAAACCATACTAGTCTTTATGACAGACAGCAAATTAATAATGATGGGGGATAAGTGTATCCCTCTGGTGGTCAGTTGCTACTACCTGTACCTACATCTATTAGTGATTGATTATTTACCTAAATTTACACCCCCTACAAAGAATCATGTTTATTATTTAAAATTTTTCAGTTCAGTTTTATCTGGGTTAACTCTCTTTGTTCATGAGAATTCTTTCGATAAAAACCAAAAAGTAATGATTAATAAAAAAAGAGGGAAACAATCGGGTCAAGACACAGCTCATTCGGTTTGAAACTGTGGTTAGTTTACTTTTAATTCAAAGTACGTATCTATAATTATTATTACGCTATTATTAATATTTACAAATACGTAAAGATAACATGTGGAGATAAGAAGTCGTCCCATTGATATGAAGACTACAATATGAGCTGAAGGTGAATATGAATAATGAATATAGTACCCTTATTGACGTTTCAATCTTATTGAAATCGTCTTGAGCAGTAATATTAAACATCATCTAGGCTAATTTTGTTGATTATCTGATGTTGGATTTTTCAAATATATCTTATACTACAGATTTGGACATTTTTGTTTAATATTTTAACATAATCTGCAAAAATTTACATCCCAAAAAAAATCTATAAGAAACAGAAAAATATATTGACCGTAAAAATGTTAAAAGCGGTACAGGCTTAGTATCTGGAATTAATATTTATATGAAGAAATATATTTTTCTTGCAATAATTACCAAAGCTATGACCATAATTATGCTGCTTTTAAATTTTAAATATTTTAGCTACGAAGAATTTCGCATTTATATGTAAACCAAATTTTTAATGTAGTCATAAGAGTTAGATTAGATAGCTATGCTTAAGCGTCACTAGATGATAATTTGATTATAAAAATATAATATCAAATATTAAAAATACATTAGTCTAATACTTATCTATATATTATATTTCTATAATTATGATAGCAACTAAAATATAAAATGTAATATAATATATAATTTAGTGTGGCTAATTATTTCCAAAATAAATTTTTCCACTAGTATTATCCATTCTATTCATATTGATTTGCAGCTGATTGTTTATATAGCAAGTACTATTTTAGGAAAAATAAATTCGATTGAAGGTATTGTAGTAAATAAAGACTTACCTTCAGTACCAAAAAGGAAACCAAAACCCAACAAAGTAAATAACAAAATCTGAAACATAGTTTCAGCTCTTAAAGTCAGTCACAGTCAGGCAACGATTATGATTGATATTAATTATAAACGTTCGACATCTTTAAGAGGTACTTTACCTTTGTGTTTTACAGTAGAGACACTATTAATTATATACTTTTTAATCAATGCTACTGTTAATAATACATTAATTTAAAGATGTACTGAGGTAGGGGTAACATTTTATAACACAACTGAAAGTCGATAATAATTATTCCAAAAGAATGTAGTAACATAAGCGACGTCAAACTTTAACATAAAGTCGGTCATTTAATAAGTCTCTCATCTTTTATTTTTACATCATCATGTTTACAAGTGCAGATAAATTCAAAAGATACACCTACTTCGGATATAAACAACTTAATTCTATTGTTATCTTGAAAAACTTTTAATTAAGATATAAACAAATTTATTGTCTACCATTGTGCAACTTAAAACTAAGGCAGTCACTGTACACGGTGCTCCATCTTACTTTTTATCTTAATTTACCTGCCTGCCGTTAATGTTATAGGTATTTAAGTAGTTAAAAATATTGCATATGGTCACATATTGTCCAGTTAGTATTCCCCCGGAAACGGCTAACTTTATAAAAAAACCTTTCTGAACAAAACTTTCAATGCATCATCTCTATTACAACGTAAAATTATTTTTAATTATACAAGGTGTCACAAAAACGAGTTACACAAGAAAGTGTAATTTTAACATTGGAAATGTTTTTGTTTTCGTATAGGGGGTTGAAAATCAGTTTCATGTTGCATATTATGAAGCATGACTTATAGAAACAGTGGCGACAACAGAGTGACCAATTTTTGATTGGTTGTCTTAATCACGTGGTACCGGCAGTCATGTTATTATTTTTTTATAGGCGTCTTCTTGTCAAGAAAATCCCAACGGCTATATCTCGTTGCGATTCTTTGAATATTTAAAAAGTTATTAGCGTTTTAATACCCCATGTCGAAGAGTTTTGTAAATTTTGCGAAATTAAAAAGGCCGAATGCGCGCGCAGAACCCTCCAAATTTCATGCGTGTGCAGGACTTGCCAAAACTTTATAATTTTTCGTTAACGTCACAAATGTCACTTTTTAGTTAGGATTTGCTGACCTCAAAATCGCAGCTGGACCGCACAATTCACGATGTACTTTCAAGTTGGACTATCGAGCTTAGATTTATTGCCAGAACGGCGGCCCGGCGGCCTGTTTTCGTTTGGAAATAAGGTTTAAAATTTTCATGTCTTCACAAAATTCGCCAAAAAATCCATAGTGCGTCCGATAGATTACACCTTATAGTCGATCCAGCGAAATTTAATGATTTCTTTACTTTACTTTACTTTACTTCACTTTGACATTTAATTGTATCGAGTATTGTATCCAAGTAAGAAACTGCATGTTTCAAGAGCAGGATTAAACAAATGTTTTTAGTTTCCTAGTAGGGGGTCGAAAATCAGTTTCATGGCAGAATGACGTAACGCGTGAGATTTCCGCGGTTTCAGAACGATAGACGTCAAAATTACACTTTTTCGTTCACTCCTATTGAACCTAAAATCAGAGCGTGACCATGAAATTCACGATGTAGTTCTAAGTTCGACCCTCTACCTTGGATTTCTTACCAAAACAGTCTCTCGGAAATTCGTTTGGAAATAGTATTTGAAGTTTTCGTGTTTTTACAATTTTTTTAATTTTGTCAATGACTTGCAATTTGACAAATCATAGGGGTGGATTTAGGATCGGGGTTGCTCTGGCAGGTTGCCGATATCTGATTTGTACGTATTACCGTTGATTGAAATATTATATCAACGGTATTACCGAGTGTTAGAGGTTTGAGTGCCATTACTTTAACATGAAGTAGATTAAGCAAAAGTAAACAAAAAAGTATTACATGAGAATTTATCGCTGCGTTAGAAAAGTCACGCCCAACAATCTTCAGGACAACTTAACATCGAGAAGCACGTCGAACAGCTTCATATGTAACTTAAAATGTTGTCGTTTTTCGCAATATACAAAGATAACGGTGATTTGAAGCAAAATAAAATATATGTTCAACTCCTCTCTCAATGCCTGATTCAATGATATGTCACACGGTTACAGTATAGGCAAAATGTATCGAAATTAATCAAATAAGCAAGAAAATTGCGAAATCTTTGTAACTCTATTACTTATTATTTATGTAATTTGAAGGTGGATTTTTATTGCATCCACATTTGTACGACGTATGTTAACTATGTGAAAACCAAATTTAAGCAAAATTCAGTAATCGTAGTCCTCCCTCAAGAAAAGTTTTTGGCAAATGATATAAACGAAATTCGATTAATTTCAATGTTGCCAAAAATTCTTTAAAACAAAGTATTGTTTGTAAAACAAGCTGTAGATGATGTGGATTCACCTATTGTTAAAATAGCAATTGAAATATTAAATAATAGACGAACATTTGTACTTAGTTGATGAGGACGTTGATCTCCTTATTCTATTAATCGCTTTAACTCCAGAAGAAAAAGATATATTTTTCATAAGGCCAGGAACAGGAAAAATTATATGGAAAATTCTTTCTTCGTCAGAAATCCAGAAATGACAAGAACGTATAAAAATAGTTATTTACATTAATAGATGCGAAAGGTTACTTTAAGGTGTTTCAAAAAACACCGAATACTTAAAAGGGCTTTCGCATCGTGAAATGTATTATATTTTTTCTACTACACCGTAAAAAATTATGGGATTTACTAATTTAAAACTAATTATTTCATGAAGTTAATTGACATTTTTAATAAATTTTATAGTTTAGGAGGCTGCCTGTGAAAATTGTTTCCATGGCAACGAAATATTACACATTTTGATTTCTGGTGGTTTCAAACTAAAATAAACAAATACATATGTTTTGTGGCGATATAAATGGGAATATTGCTTGTGCCTTGTTTTACCCCAAGAAATCCAAAACAAGGTATATGCAAACTTATAAAGCGTTTTTAAAATGGAGTAGTACGTGCCGACAAAAATGTTGGCGTACTTCCTAGAAAGACCTTTCTTTATTAATACAAAATTATTTAGTTGTATTAATTTGTTTAAATAGAACGAATTAATTTCGTTTAAAATTTGTTCTTCTACTTTTCTGTCCTGGACGCATAAGTTTTACTTTCGTAGGTAGCAACGCCTTAGCAACCAGGTAACTCGAATGTTTACTTTCGTTATCGCGCGTGTTGCTAGGGTTACAAAGTTCATTTATATAGACGGTAGTAGAAAAATACAAGTTTACTGACTCATGCCTTCAGTGGTTATGATACCACGTCTAGAATATTTCAGAAAGAAAAATTAAAAGTCATCAAACTTCTTCAAAAAGAAATGCAGTTGGTTAATGTAGTAAGAACTTTCAATGGCAAGAATTCAACCCCCTCACAAGTAAAACAGGCTGGTGAAACTCTTTTCCTACTTGTATACGGTGCAAGGAAAATCACAAATGTCTCACTCAACTCATACAGATTTAATCAATTAAAAAAATCGCTGCAAAAACTAAAATCAAAGTTGAAATTATTACCACCAACTTCAGAGGCAGTCGCTTAATATTCATTACGAGTATTCTACAAAATTCAGAAACGGCTTGGCAATGAAAAAAATCCACAACAGTGGGGATAGAAGAAAATTAACGGCTCCTTACAACCTGTGACAACACTTTTTGTGCCAACAGCAGAATCAATATTGCGCTTATCTCCTGCAACCGCAACAGAAAAGCAGGTTGAAGATGCTCACAAATTTACGGAAATTGTCAGGGAGTACGATGTCTAAATTCATACATGGATAAAATTATCGAGGATCTAAATGACGTAGAAGACTTAGATGCTATCGATTCCGATCATCTTTGGATACAAAGTATGTTTCATTCAATATAATATAAAATTTTAAACAACTCGATAATCCTCACTTGTGCAATGATTATGTACTTTTTCATTTTGCATAATATACTCACAGATAAACAAGCAGAAAATGAAGGAAACAAACGTAAAATTGGTAAAAAAATTTAATAAAAAAGTCAAAAATTAATATTTCTCTATAAATGAAAATATTCTTATTTTTTGAAAATTTCTCATGGTTCAATTGCCAATTTTTATTATGCATGTGAAAACCTAGTTCATCCCACGATTTTTCAAGTAGGCAGCTCCGCCACACCCCTTACTGTTCGGGTATGTATTTTTAAACGTATATGTCAAGTTTCAACGAATTCACTATGTTCTTGTTCAGTTTGGACATTTTTCCTGTACTATTAGTTGCATTTAATAGTTTACGATTAATCGATATCGGTATTTGTAATTGTTAGGAATCACTTTTCATCTTCACGAAATAATTTTAAATTATTTTATTTTTAGCATTAAAAATGTTTGTTAGTGAAAAAAATTTGTATAATACCATTTTAGTTTTCATTATGAGAATGTTTTTGTTAATAAAATAACTTTTTATTTTAATTTCTAAATAAAACTACTGATAATAAGATTTTACTTTTTGAAAATGTTTTGTGTTAATGAAATAACTATTTACTACTTTGCAACAAATTTTCATTTTTATCACATCCGAAATACCACAAGATTTGCGTTCTACTTCGTCATTTCCAATGCCTCCTCCGGTTGCATCTTTGCGAAGGACTGTGAATTTTTTTAAACGAAACACCCTATATTTTCTTAACGCCAGTTAATTCTCCACCTTAGAATATATTGCCAATCGAATGCAGCGTTATCAAGTTATGATTCTTTTTCTGCTTTTTTTTTTGTCAATTTACAAATATTTTTCTGGCTGCCACTAATTATTTTTTTTTATAAAACTGTAGGATGTTATTTGATGATGACGTATTTACTGAAAAACATTTTTGAAATAAATTATTACTATATCGGGTGTCCAAAATATTTATTTGTTTACAGTTCTTAATATTCAATTATAGTTTTCTCAATTTTTTGAAATGCCTATAATTTTTTTACATGGATGAATGAAGCATGCAATTCCCCACATTTTAATATTAGTACACTTTATTTTTAATTGAAACTGTTTTTGAGATGATTATTTGAAATAATTTTTGCGTAAATTAAGGTTGCTCTATATTTTAGCATTAAAATCTAGTAATAAAATGTTTATAACATGGATGTACCAAACCTGGTAGCCGCTATTGTTTGCTACAAAATTTTATTGAAAAGAAAGGAAAAACGGAAAGTGAAAAGTGAAACGGAATTATTGGATCAAGCCATGGATTCTGCGTAGACTGGAAATGGGTGTTCTACACTAACCAAGCAGCTACATATTTTTGTAATCAAGAAAAATAGATCCATCAAATCACAAAAATTTATAAGGTGTTCCATTTAGAAAAAATTGACATTATGTTAATATCTTATTTACTAATGGGTAGTTCAATTAGGTTTTTTGAACAGACTGGAAAAAAATTTAGAGGCAACCCTAAAACCTAATTGTTAAATACTAACTCTAACCGATGATGACCCTTCCTATTGAAGTATGGACCATTATGATGGATCTCCGTTTAGTAATTTTATTTTTTCGAAAAAAAAAGATGCTCTTCATAAAATTTTCTGCTCTTCTCGAAAAGTCATGAGCAACTATCAGTGTCGCGTTAAATTATACAAAGTGTGCCAAAATAGGAAAGCGTGACTTGCTTTTTTGCTTATTTTATTATGATTTTTCGTTTTCCAGGTTCAAAATATTTTTTTTTTCCAATATTTTCACTTTTTAGAAGTCAACTTTACTTATTATCCCTTACCCTTTTAACGGAACGTTTTGCTGCGAAATAAGTGTTATTAACACCGTATTAGAAGTTTCGATATTGTAAATTAAATATTTATCTTATGATAAAAAATGTTACATACAATTGAAGAAAATATAATTTCACATTCCGCAGCAAAGCCGTTTTCTTAATTTAGTTACTTAAAATATAGAAAATTATCCAGAAAATCCTTCAGAAATCGCTCTAATTAACGAAAATAATCAATAATATAACGGCTTAGTATACATTTAGATGAAAAAAATTTTCTGCAATGCAATTATTCTATGATCCTTACTACATAAAATTGTGAAAAAAAATTAAAATTTGTTCAAGCGGTTTTTTTATCCCAATACTTCTGTACCCTTACCAACGAGAATTTTATTGTTGATAACTTGGTGCCACTTTGCAATTATAAGTAACACCTATTGTTGGGTAACGCCCAATGGATACTTCGATTCTTCCACAAACTTTATGATTTGCGTGTGCAATTCATTACTTGAGTTAATGCATTGTTTCTCAATTATTCTGCGCATCTTCGTAAAAAGCACTACTTTTCATGTCCAACAGATATTATATAGGCATGTTCAGAAGTAGAATATCAACATAGAAACATTTTATCAAATTGTATATTTTTGTAATTATTATCCTTGTGTGAAACTTAAATAAAGTTGTAGTCATGTTCATTAGGGTGGGCCTAAATGGCCTTTATAAAAAAATGGAAAATGAAAATTACAAAACCCAGCAAAAATTGTCTTTTTCGAAAACTGTCATTAATACTTGACTTTTACAATGATATTTAACACGTAAAACCAGGTTGTAAAACACGTAAAACCAGGTTGTAAAAGAATTTTACATCTACGTACAAAAATCAATGAAATAATAGATGATAGGATTATTCCGTTTACCAGTTTATTTATTATTATCACCAAAAACATAAATTTTAACAATCAATCAATTTAATTTAATTAACAATCAATTTAACACTTCATTTCTTTTAACGTTTAGTAATAGCTATTAACATATCAAGAAATGTTATGACTTTCATATCTGCCGCAGATGTCGGTTTAAAATCCGAGCTCGTAGAGCGAGGATTTTAAGACATCTAAGGCTGTTATGATTCATAACATCCGTGATTTGTTCAATAGTTTATCGGTTTCAGAAAATAAAGACATTATTAATAGATATTACCTTTTGATATTCTCTTATTAATAACGTTTTCATTTCATTAGTTGGTCAAGTCGTATGCGTTAATTTGTCGCCATGGTTACAGTTATATTTTGTTTGTTTTTATTTGTTACCTTTTTTCATATTACATAAATGTTTACATTTTTAATGTCACAACGGCTACATAAAAATGGACCTTGGATTGCCTGAAAATACATTTCAGTTGGATTTCAATATTTATAATTATTATTGTTTGGAGTTTTCTGTCTGTTTGTATTAATAAATAGCCCTATAGTTTCATTATTTATTATTTCATCTGTTGACAGTTATTGACAGATCTGTATTGTAATATTACCGTACAAGCAATAAATATAACTGTACAACTTTAGTTATGACTTATTTACCAGCCTACTTTTGCATATGTAAACAAAGGATTAATATCCTGAAACCGATAAAAGTCTTAATTGTACAATTTGTGAAAACCTCGGTGAAAACTAACAAATGACATATTATGTCAAATAAATTAATTGCAAATATCAACATTTTCTCATCACATTTTTAGTAATTTTTGAACTGTGGGATACAGTTTTCGAAATAATGCTGTCTGATACTCGATTTCGAAATTCTTTTGCATAATGGCATTTCGCAATCTAGCACCAAAATTCACTGTGTGTTGTCACTGAGATTTCATATTTCAGCCCTCTACTACCTCAAAGGGCAAAAATTAAAATGAAAATCGTAATAATCATTGAAAGTTGCCTTTCATTGTGTAATTTTTTAAAATTTTTAAATATCTTCAGCCTTATACTACCCCTGAAATGGCCTTTAAAAAGAAATTAAAATGAAAGTAGCAATACTCATCTAATGTTGTGTTTCACTGTGTATAGTCACTTCGATCATGTTTAAATTTTTTAATATTTTTTCAGTCCTCTACCACCCTTTAAATGAGAGATAGGAAACGTAATTTCAAATTCATCAAGAATCCCTCCAACTTTATTACGAATTTAAGCGGCGATCTCTCGAATTTTGACTTGAAAACTAATAACTTGACAAATACAAGAGGGTCAATTTTATCCATTTCGTTTCCCACATGTACAGTGTTATAACAGTCTTGCCGAGCTGTTTTTCCTATTTATAAAAAGATATTTATTTTATACTTTGATAACCAGTTTGTACTATGACATGGTTCTTTCAATATATCAATACTCGAATTAATTAGTCTCCAGACAGAATCACTACCCACAAAATATAGTATGAGCGCTCATTAACTATAACTATGTCTTACTCCTTTACTCATTATCGATCAGCCAGTATTGGACACTGATATCACTCACAAAACGTGTCGTGGGTTAATAAGCACTTAACCCTGTTTATTCCATATTTTCTGATCAATGAAATTGCCAACTATATTGTCAATAAAACGAAAGAATCTCAAAACACTTAAAATACTATTTATTTACAATTGAAACGAAAAAAGGTGAAAAACAAAACAATAAATGGAAAATACGGGGAATAAGTCCCAGTACAAAATGAACTATTTATACAAAACAATATGCAAATTCATACTATAATAACTTAAAATGCTAGTTGGCAGTGGCAAAAGTGGATATCTAGCTTAACGCGTGGATAACATTTACATGGGTTCAAAAATATCCCGCAAACCACGGTTAAGCTATTATCACTAGGATTTCCAGAAAATAGACAAACGTTCTGGAATCCTCGACTAGTGGAAAATAGACAAACGTCCACTAATTCAATCAACAAAACAAAACAAAAATGAATGACTGACTCTACATATATTACATAGACAAACAAAATCAGAAAACACAGAAAAATCACTACACTATCTTTACTTCTTTATTTCTTATTCGCGAAACTAGAGATGATGTTGACGGTCGAAAACTAGACAAAAAGTGCTTTTAAGAGCTTAAAGATTTTAGCACATCAGGTTGTCGATTGCCTGGAGGGCGGTTACACTTGAGGGGGTGGATAAGTCGTTAGGCGATTTACCCAATTGCACTTCGACCCGTCCCCGACAGTACTTAAGTTCGACCCGACCTGTAGCGCTATCTGCCAGTTACGATGGAAAATTATTCTTCTGGCACATGCCTTTACTATGTTAATAATTTACCATGGTATTATAATCTTACTTAATTATCCTAAATATGATTAAAATTCAATTCATATTAAACTATTTCTATATAGCACCTGCATTCGCAACTACGAGCGTAGGGAAACCCATTCTCAATATTTATTCCTGTAATTCCATTTCGGGACAAAACCTAGCTCAGGTGTATATAGATTCCTACCTATCTTAATATTAAGCACATAACATATAATGGAATATCTCCTGAATTAACTACCTTACTTATGTTATTCAAAATACTCTGTAGATAATGGATAGACACCGAGATACGATTCCTGTTGACGGTTTATGACCTTTGCTCGCGTATTCGATTAATTCACTACTCGCGATTGATTGATTACGCGCCTTCCATGAAATACCCTAATAAAGCCATTAACTAAATTGCCCTTGTCTAACCGAATTGCCTGTACCATAGATCCTCCGTGGCTCTTCAACGTATTTCAAACATGTGGTACCGATTTAGCTGTACCCTTAGGTTTTTCCAAAGAAATGCTTTGAACTTAACAATTGTCGAATATTCCTGGCCCTCTGCAAATGGTCTTATAAACGTTACGGCTCTTCTATGATGGTATATCTTAACTGCGGGTGGTAAACATATTTCATCATTTGGGTCCGACACGTACTAATTTTTACAAGTTTCCTCAGAAAAAGAAATGCCCCTTTTGCAATTCCACGATCTGTCCCGTATTCTATTTACGATGCTTTGAGTTTAACTAAAAGGAACCATACCGGGTGTATCTCCATTCTTGTTTACATACGATGTACATTTGTTACAGTGTTATCCTTTTGTTTGGGACACATTTCAATCAGAATTTGTCAGTTTATTGTAGAAGAAGAAGAAAAAAATGTCTTATACAATAGTACTGGATAGTTTTATTAAGGAAGTTTTGAATTATTAATCGAAGACAAAATGATTTTAGGTAAGTATTCCTACTAGAGTTTAAACATTTTGCATTAACAAAGACGGTCGTGGATGAAAACAATAGAAACAATTGTTTTGATATGATATCTACTTACCTGACTCGGAGTACTCAGAACGCTCATGTCCAACGCAACAAAATAATTTATTTTCTATATTAAACATTATTTCGACAATTTTGAAACTTCACTACGTATTGTTGAGTAGTTCACCTTGTGATACGTAGCAGACTTGAAAGTAAGGGAGAAATCGTTGGCAGACTTCAAATGCTCATGGAACGTCACCGTCAATGAATTGGCCTCTATTGTGTGGGTGAGTTTATTGGTCAAGTGGGATTTGTTTGTTACAAAAGACTAATCCTGAAGAGGGGTTAGAACCTTTGGTGTAGAACTTGCACTTGGAGTAGTTTTCCATATACACCAAAGGAAAACGGTTTTGGTGTGTGTGGAAAACTACTCCAATTACAAAAGACTAAGGCAAGAGTGCTGTAAACAATAATAAAAACTATAAATTATTGATATTGGTTCTCCACTTTGACCCATCCGCTGAAATTTTTTGCCGTGCACTAATTAGCAATATATTTTGCTCTCAACAGATGTTGCCCTAATTTATCTGGGCAGGGTAGTAAGTAGAGTAGTAGAAACATCGGAGGGATTATTTTTGGAAAAGTTCGTTGATGTCTTTAATTTTATAGTTCCTCGGAAACAGTACAGATCGGCCTTCATTCACCCGGAACGGATTTTAAATTTGACATACAAATTTTTGTAACATTGGAAACACTTATTAACGAAATCTGGAGAATTTCAAAAAACCTTTTCAGATCTTGGCAATGACAACTGCAATGATGATGAATGTTGGAAAAATTTGTATATCAAATTTACAATTTAAAATCCGGTTCAAGAGTGAATGAAGCGAGGAATGAAGGCCGATTTGTACAGTATTTATATTTGTAAATGAATTAACTATTCTGTATCTTTACAAATAATTTCTCAGGCAAGAATCCCTCATTCACGAAACAGGTGGCTTTTATAACACATTTTTGTGACAAATAAGTTATTTTTCACATTTAGTTTAATAATAAGGAACTAGAGCAGTGGACTAGGGACTAGGGGTGAAAGATAATTGGGGCAATCACTGCTAAGTTTCGAATCTTTACTGCGACAAGTGGTGTTGTTGCGTAGTGAAATGCTTATGCCAAACTCCACCAGAACGTTGATATAAATAAGCCGTTAAAAAAAGTTGTAAATGTGTGGATTAACAAAATTATTTATTTAATATATATGTACAGGTGGTGTTTAAAATATTTAATAATTGGTGATATTTCTTATCCAGTTTCTATAATTAGATACTTTTGTATAAACCCCTGGATACTGAGGCCTAGCACATCCGAGGCCCCAGGAAACAATTCCCATTAATTTTCCGTTCGCTCTTAAAGGTCCTCCAGAGTCTCCCTAAAATGTAATATAAAAATATAAACAAACTCATTACTGTTAATGTTATAACTGTGATTCTTAAGGTTGTTAAACTTTACGTGTTAGAAAGCATAGTGACTTTAATATTAAAGATTTCAAAATATTTTATTTGCATATACGGGTTACCACGAAAGTATTGCACACGGAATAACTAAGTTATTGGATAATAAATGACTTTATTTAGGCTTTATTCAAGCATAATAACAAAAACCTATCCAATTTGATATACTCATATTGAAGTTTCATCTCTAAACATACAATTATTAAGTTTATTGAATCTTCTCTAATGCATGATAAAAAATTGAATTAAAAATTACAAATTTCAAAACGTCTAAAAATTAAATTATGGCAAAAATTATTTTTAACTTACCACAAATTCATTTATGTGGTAAGTTAAAAATAATGTTTGCCATACTTTAATTTTTAGACGTTTTGAAATTTGTAATTTTTAATTCAATTTTTTATCATGCATTAGAGAAGATTCAATAAACTTAATAATTGTATGTTTAGAGATGAAACATCAATATGAGTATATCAAATTGGATAGGTTTTTGTTATTATGCTTGAATAAAGCCTAAATAAAGTCATTTATAAATAATGCATATCAAGCAAAGAAAGAGAATTGTAAAAAAAAAATTGGATAATAGGTCACTAAAGCCAGAATCTGACACAAGTGTGCACAAAATACTACTCGGTACAGTCAAGAAATTCTCAAAATAAAAATCAAATTTTCTACATAGAAAATTGAACATTTTTACGTAATATACGAATTATCCAATTCTGTTTCTAAAAGTTTAATCCATTATGCTACATTGATAAAATCACATTTTTGAATCTATTGATGCTGATTTGCGATAAAACTATGAAGATTTTGATCTTTTCAAACATTTGAAGTGTTTGTGTCCATTGAAAAAAATATATTGATAAAGACAATTGCAAATAGATACCTGACAAGCATCTTTTCCTCCAGTTCCTAATAATCCAGCACAGAACATATTTTTGCTTAATTCAGAATACTTCGAGTATTTCTTTTGGCAAGTACTATGAGACACGATGGGTATTTCCACCTGTTTCAATGCAGTTGCAACAGTTCCATATTCCTACACGAAATAAAACATTGTAAACCCGAAAACGAACTATTGGCTAAAAGTTATTTGTGGGGTTGCTTCATTTTCTTCCTTTGTTTGTTTGAGATTGATTCCCATATATTTTTGAATACTTATAAAACCAATGTAATTTAGAAATATCTGAATTTTTAAAAATAACCATCATGCATGTGACTTTGCGTCAAAGGAACAGTTAAACATTGTTTTTGTATATGAGAAGAAATTAGCAACATGAATATCTTCTGATTAGGATTTATGGATATGAAATAAACATTCAAATTTCACAAAGTACCTATATAAATTATGAAGAATCTAATCCTTGAAAAAGGAAACAAATTGAGTTTACGTCACGCTCAGAAATTATTTTTTTTTATATTTTGTCAAAAGAAAACACAACCTATAACTGTTACTTTGTTGTAAAGTCACAGACGCAGAGGTTATTTTAATTATTTTAAATTGTCTGAATTTTCAAAATATTCAAGAAAATGCGGTACTAAATTCTAAACAAGGAAAGAAAAAAACAGTGTTTCATGTATATTAAATATTAAATATAGCAAATTTATTCAAGGATGTAATGATTTCTTTAGGTAAGATTTAAAAATTGAATCGTGTATAGTGGATACTATAATTTTTTTTCTGCAAATTATTATTTTAATGCTATTTAAAAAAAAACATAACTAAAGACGAGGATATAATTTTCTTTTCCCCATTACTTCTATACATTGGTTCTGGTGGAGATAAATCTGATGAACGTGCAAGTCATGAAAGTACTTTAACTTTGACTGTTTCAAGATATTACTTCCTCTAGAATTGATGACGATTATAATCTCGATGAAAGTTATTCAGTCTGCTTATATATTTAATTTGCCAACAGTGGACAAGCTCACAGCGATAAATCTAAGAGTGTTTCATCAATGTAAAATAAATATACATACGATATCTTAAATCGAGGGCACTTTGTTGGTCTCAATTCACCCATCATTAATGTGTCATTACTGATATAGAAAACGATTTATTGATTTTGACTAAACCTTCCTTTGGGGGTAGCTTTTAAACCACCTTGTATAATCGGTTCATACCTCGTACATACAGGGTGTTTGGTAGACAGATAGAAAGTTTAAAACCTAAATGTGTGTTCTATCTAAACAACGTATTAACAATTATCTGATTATCATAAAAGAATATGGCAAACAAATTAAAGTGCATGAATGCAATACTCTATAGCGAAAGTTCAATTTTAAATACCAATCTATTAAAAATGACTACCCCTAAACACATTCAAATACCTAATAATATGCTCATCAAGTTGATGAACAAATTTTAGAGGCATTTTGTACCAATAACACCACAAATAACGACAACAAATATAAGAAAATATTATCTGAAACACGAATGAAAACCTTACGTAGATGTGAAAGATTTATATCTTGGACATTTCCACAATATGCTACCTAACATTACTGATTCATTAGCACTCTGAGCTTCCTTCTTTTCCATATACTAAATTTTCGATTTCAAGTTTCAATTCATGAAATTAATCAAAATTTGAGTAAAATGACTTTGACTTGATTTTGAACTCCAGCTTTATTTCTCAAATTATTATAATGCAGCTATGATGCAAAAAAGCGTAAGATACACATGAATCCCTTGTCACGTTAAAGGCACTCCGCTTTGCGTCATCCCCCATCCCCTAAACTCGTTGCAAGTGTTTTAAAAGCTTACACTTGTATCATAATATATTTTATCCCTAAATACATACGGTTTCATATCCCCATCCGCTGATGAGAGCCAATGTGCCTTCGCTTAATTCTTCTCCCGTTTCTGGTAATGCTATTGGAAGTATCCTACTAGAAAATGTTAGAGGACTGCAGAGCTGTAAAAGTTATTATATTTATATATTTGCAACTTGGATGAAGAAATCAAATCAACTTTGAAATACAGATATCGTGACTTGTATTAAAGAATAAAAATCAAGAATGTAATTGAAAAGGCATCCATTTCAGGGGATGTTGTATTTCTGTAAAACGAAACAGGTTACTTTGTTTTGATTATAGAAGCGGTACGTTTTCAGTAGTACAAGCAAGTGCAGGTAAAATACTGGAATGTTATATAAAGTCGGACTAAAAGGAGAAAATATGGTTTCCAAAAATATAATATGATGTATGTAGTTTAAATGTTATTTGTTGCATTTCATAAATTATTTCTTTCCTTTTCTTTTTTGGGATTTATTACCACATTGCTCGAGATTCCTATCCAAAAAATTCGATTTACCTAAAAAATATTCAATTAACCAGTTTAAAACTGGGAAATAACCTCTACGCCTTTGACGTAATGTCAGAGGATCAGTTAGAGGGTGTTTTTTGACAACTAATAGGAATTAAATTAATACAAAAATACTGCGCTGACGTTTCGGAAACTATATCCGTTTCCTTTTTCAAAGTTTAGGCTTTAGATTTTTATGCAACGTGTAGAATAACACGGCATAAAATAAAAATAGTTTATATCATTTCCATAGATACTTACCATAGAAATGTTGAAAAATATACTAAATAATATTAATTTTATTGAGTTCTTCTCTCAACATTGGTAACCCCCCAGCAAACGCAGAGTGTGACTGTTTCGTAACGTTAAGTCACAAATAAGTAACTCTAGAAGCATATTTCAAAGTGTGAAACAGATTCGTAATTATGGCAATATATCTGTACCTGAAAGATTTGTTTTGAAATTGTTTAATATAATACAAAACATCTTTGGTGGGTTTGGAAAAATTCGAAACTGTTACCTAACAAATGTTATTCTTAATTCCACAAACGTAAATATTTCGTAACTTACAAAACGCCATACTTTCAATTGTTAAAATTTGAGAATATTACGCAATTGTTGATGCGGTATTCCTTCAGTAGCTATAAACAGAAACAATTACGGAATTATTGAAACAATTCATTTTCAGTTGTAAAGCGTTGAAAAATTTACATAATTAGTAATATGTTACATTTTCGCTATACATGTTCAAACAAATGCGTCGTTTCTATAGGCTAGAATTATTTCTGAGAGAGAGATAAAATTCAAACGACCAATAGAATCTTGGGAAGCTGCGCCGCGCCAGCGCGAAGAACTGTTTCCGGCTTCAACACAAGTTAGTCTGAATGTGTAGTAATGTGTACTTACACGTGTGGTGTAAACAAGTGTCTGGTATTTGTGCCAAAAATACTATTGTGAAAAACAATTGCACAATATATACACGTTTAGAGTATTAGGTAAGTAATAAGTACTAATAGATTTAAAATTAGATAAGTTTTAATTGTATGTATTGTAAAAAGCGTTAATTTCCTGGACAATACCTAACATGGCGTGGGTTGCGGATCTTTTTACTATTACCTATAAATCGAATAAAACAAACGCTTTTCTTAAAATTTCGTGCTTATTTAAATGGATAACTATAAATAATAATAAAGAATATGTACAAAACTTTGCTACTAACTATAATAATCTACACTTAGATTATTATATCTACTTTACTTGCACAGTACGTATTTATTTGCAAAATTGAATCGTTGAGTGTTCTTTTTTTTTGCTTAGGAATATATTATTTTGTATTTCTTTTTGAAGTGATTCTCCGATGAGCAAGAAACGCATGTTTTTCTTTTAAATTGTTTCAATCAAAAGGGAATGAAGTTCAGGGATTAACATAGCAATTTTAACGTTAAAGTGACTAAAAACATGATTCTTAATTTTTTTATAAACTACTGGTTTGCCGTAATGAATAAAATAGTTTTGATATACAGGATGCTTCCTAAATAACAAAATATTTAAAGAAGTAATTCTTCAGGTGATTTGAAGTGAAGAAAAGTTTATATGAACATATTATGTTCTAAAGATTTTTGTTTCTGAGATAGCGGGCGTTGAATATTTTATTTCACTTCTGATTTTATCTGATTTTCCACAATTTGTAACATATGAAACTGAATTTTATGGATCGTCTTGCTCTTCAAGTAGCCATTTATCTTACCGATTGTCTTTTTCAATATTTCACTTCGGTTTGTAATTGGACAAAATGTTTTCGTTTTTTATTAAATAATACCTATCTTTAAAAATTTAAATATTTTAACAAAATTTGGTGATTCAAATCGAGGGATTCAAATCTCAGTAATTATAGTTTTGCTGTTATTTGTAGGGGGCACCTCTGCGTATCGTTCATACGTTATGTTTTTGGGGGATTTTTTATTATTTTTTTTTAATAAAAATTCCTGCTTTCCCGTTATTTTTATGTCAAAAAGATATACCTTCTAAATGTCGCTACGAGTAACCGTTTTCAGGGTAATTGATTTTAAAGTAAGCAATTTAACCACTTTTAAAGTATAATTAAATTTTAGGTTTATTTATTTAAAAGTCATTGTTATTCGTACTTTATTTGCTAGTGTTGCTATGTAATAAATTTTAAAAATCTGAAAAAGAGAATTTAAAGAAATTATTAAAATTAAATCGAAACAAAAATTTTACTTTGACACCCTATATCTCTGCTAATATCAACTTTTGGACTCACTAAGGTAAGTTTGTTTAAATCGTAATATTTTTACATAAGGAATCTGCCATTGCTCTGTATACCATTACCTATGAGACACCATGTATTTATAGATTTTAAAACGTCCAATATTTTCATTTTATAAAAATATCTAAAAGGAGGTAAAAGGCAACATTGCTCCTGGGGAACTTTTTTAAGTTTCGCAACATTCAACACTTCCGATATAAACGTATAGGTCACAGCTGTGAGCGCTAATAGATCAAAGACATTCCGTCGGCCGTCCACTATATTCTTCCTCTGTGCCAAAGATATAAAAAAACACCAGATAGTTAAATTATCGACAAAGTATATTGTCTGTCTGTTTCTTATGTACTTCGAAGGATAAATTATCCAAAAAAACTTCACAAAAAGGCCGCTAATAAAGTTGACGCGTTTAAAATGTGTAAACACTGGTATAAAAAATATGACTTCACAGCATTTATAGTGGTCCGGTAAAAGCGGGTAAAAGCTAATGAACGAATGTAAAAAACAAAATCAACCTGACCTATCCTATTTTCCCTTGAAATGAGATAGGTCAGTTAAATTCAAAATGTTGACGTATTTTATTTCTTTTTCTCAAAAACTACCGCGTGTATTTCTTTCATTTTTTTTATATGGATTTACCATCCCTTTGCAACAAGCTTCTTTCTCTCAGGAATAATAATATATTTAATTGTTTAACTTCATTTATTTTATTGAGTGGCCTAGAGTTACATATACACAGGTTTCATAATTGAAATGTTTTTCTCATTTCATGACAAAAATAAACCCGTGTCAAATTCTTGGCAATCCCCCGCCTCCTCTTCTTATTTTTATTTTAAACTAGATATAGGGTGGGGTTAGCGTACTCACCTTAAGGAAATAAATAAATTGGGGTTCACTCTGTACATTGCTAGTTTGATTAAGAACTGATTTTTATTTGTAGATTCATGCAGGAAATGCTTTCCATTTATGACAGTTGATGCCAATTTTGAAGGTGCCTGTAAGGACTGGTTTAGAGCGGCCAGCCAGAGATTGAAGAAAACAGAGAAAATGAATTAATTATTTTATTGTACAATGGACAATAAATTGTTTTGAACATCTATTTGTCAATATTTTATCTTTTTCCTATATTTTAAAGGATTCCTCCAAATACAATAACAGTGAATATTAAGGGTCAAGGATTAATTTCACCTAGATATAGAAAAGAGTTTGTCTTAAATGGATTTATGGTCTGTAAAGATGAGATATTGAGAAAGTGAATTTTGTTAAATATTGCAAAAAGTAATTTTAAAGATGGGTCCTGAAAAAGTAACGAGCCCCACTACTGGCAAAATGTGACTGCTGTCTTCGGAAAAAAAAATTACTCGTCCAATAACAAACGAAGCCAGGTTTGCTATACGTACATATATCCACCCCCAGCCCCCGATCGCTCACCTGCGCACTCGATCATTGAGTCTTTTTTGTTTTTAAATGTATTTAGTATAGCATTTTACAGTCGCTTCAAAAATATAACTGGCTCTATACTATCAGTACATGTCCATCTTTGCCGAACAAATTATTTATTCACTGTTAATCAACTCGCGAGAACCAAAAAAACACTTTTTGGTTTTCGAGTTATTCAACAGTGAATAGGTAATAAGTGGTTCGGCAAAGATGGACAGCATGTATTGATAGGGTCTGTCATATTTTTTAGCGTCTGTAAAATGCTGCTATATGCATTTAAAAAACAAAAAGACTCCAATGATCGGGAATGGGTAGGTGAGGGATCAGGGTGGGAGGTGGATTTGTGCACATATATCAAACCTGACTTTATTTGGACTATTTGCATAATAAGTATAACAAAAAAGAAACTGATTTGAAAGTAAATCGTAATATTTATATTGCTTATGATAAGCAACTTTTCTGAAATTAATGAGCAACCTTAAGGTTTCTAATAACGTGCAACTGTTGTGTATCTGTACTTAAACTAAATTTGCATAACGGTTGCGAAGTATTTATATAAGTTTTGTATTTACAAATAACTTGGTGAATGAAACTGTAAAAGCCTAAATGTTTCAAGATATTTTCGGAGTTAGATTTTGGTAAAAACGAATTTATTACAAATGTAAATTGGCATTTGTTACGAATATTTTGTTTCGCAATTGTGTAAAGTAATAGTTGCAGTTTATTAACGATGCAATGTTGCGGACAAATAAGCAATTTGTCACCAAAAACACGCATTTTTGTGACTGAAACAAAAGTGTAACACGAAATATAAGTAGCGTTAATGTTCCTTAATAGTTTCGAAGCGGTGTTTGCTGGGCCAGTTGAACAAAATTTTACCGAACGCATTTATCTTCATTAAGTAAAATTATTGCAAGATTCTTTGATTTTTCTTTTTTTGTTGTCTGCTTCTTTGGTCAAAATTTTTGCTGAATCCCGTTTTATCCTGTGATCGTTTTCCCAAGCATGTTCACAAATTTTAGATTTTTCAAAATCACCTTTTCTAATATAACTTTTGTGCTCGCCTAATCGTACATTAAGTGGTCTAGAGTCTAGATGATTCACCCACATAATGTTTATTACACTCGCACGGGATACTGTATATACAATTTTTTGAATTTTGTTCAGGATTTAATGGTTTTGTTTTTGTCAATATGGATCTTAAAGTATTATTTGTTTGAAAAATTGTTCTAACGCCAAATTTTTTACCGACACGACGTAATTTCTCAGATAAACCTTTTATATATGGAATTAATGTCGAATAATGATATTCTGGTTTTGGTTGCACCGGATTGTTAACTCTATTTTCAATGTTCATGAAAGTCTTATCAACAAATTCTTTCGGGTATTCATTATTAATTAAAATTTCCCTGACAAATTGCCTTTTATGTTTGAATATTTCATCATTAGAACAAATTATTTTTGCCCTATCATACAAACATTTTATAACACCTCTTTAAAAAAAAACCAGTCTTTGGACGTTAAAAGAGGTGTTATAAAATGTTTGTATGATAGGGCAAAAATAATTTGTTCTAATGATGAAATATTCAAACATGAAAGGCAATTTGTCAGGGAAATTTTAATTAATAATGAATACCCGAAAGAATTTGTTGATAAGACTTTCATGAACATTGAAAATAGAGTTAACAATCCGGTGCAACCAAAAGCCAGAATATCATTATTCGACATTAATTCCATATATAAAAGGTTTATCTGAGAAATTACGCCGTGTCGGTAAAAAATTTGGCGTTAGAACAATTTTTCAAACAAATAATACTTTAAGATCCATATTGACAAAAACAAAACCATTAAATCCTGAACAAAATTCAAAAAATTGTATATACAGTATCCCGTGCGAGTGTAATAAACATTATGTGGGTGAATCATCTAGACCACTTAATGTACGATTAGGCGAGCACAAAAGTTATATTAGAAAAGGTGATTTTGAAAAATCTAAAATTTGTGAACATGCTTGGGAAAACGATCACAGGATAAACGGGATTCAGCAAAAATTTTGACCAAAGAAGCAGACAACAAAAATAGAAAAATCAAAGAATCTTGCAATAATTTTACTTAATGAAGATAAATGCGTATCAAATTGTTCGGTAAAATTTTGTTCAACTGGGTTACCAATGTTGAGAGAAGAACTCAATAAAATTAATATTATTTAGTATATTTTTCAACATTTCTATGGTAAGTATCTATGGAAATGATATAAACAATTTTTATTTTATGCCGTGTTATTCTACACGTTACATAAAAATCTAAAGCCCAAACTTTGAAAAAGGAAACGGATATAGTTTCCGAAACGTCAGCGCAGTATTTTTGTATTAATTTAATTCCTATTAGTTGTCAAAAAACACCCTCTAACTGATCCTTTGACATTACGTCAAAGGCGTAGAGGTTATTTCCCAGTTTTAAACTGGTTAATTTGAATATTTTTTAGATAAATCGAATTTTTTGGATAGGAATCTCGAGGAATGTGGTAATAAATTCCAAAAAAGAAAAGGAAAGAAATAATGATGTATGTAGTTTCATAATCAGAAAGAAAGAAAGAGTCGGAAGTATGCATAATATAGCCAGCAAATGTATGTTTGAGTTGCACTGGCAATCTTAGGCAATGTCAGAACACCAACACTCTTCCAAGTCGATGGAAAAATACCCAAAAATAAGGCAAAATTTATTATGTGATGTGTTTTACTGCAAACTGACGAGCTCGATTATGTTTTTTTTCAAATGTTATCTGAATCAACTGAATCTGATCTTCTAGTATCTTACATAAGTGATTCTTAGAATGAGGGTTTGCATTTTTATTTAATAAATTTTACTGTTGGTTGGTTGGCTTATCTTTAGTTTATGATATTGCAAGACAAAGATACATTCTGGAAATATAAGTGAAAATGATCTGGTTTATTTAAAAAAATCAAAATATTACTATGAGGAGTTTTGTATAAAATTGTCTAAAATCCATTATTAACAATAAAATAATTAACCATAATTCTTCTAACAATCGATTAATATTTTTTAAAATAACTTGATGCCTAATAGACAAATACAATAAAATTCTAAATTCTAATAACCGTGTCCTGGACTTAGTTTTAAGTAGATTTAATGTGCTCGTAAAAAAGTCTGAAAACTATTTATTGCCAGAAGACAATCACCATCCTCCCTTAGAATTTTCTCTTATTACAGATTCAGCAAGGTCAAAGTTTGTTAATAATTCTGTTTTAAATTACAATTTTAAGAGAGCAGATTTTTCTAAATTATATGCTGACTTATGTAACATAGACTGGACAGGCCTTGCATCTTATGGTAACGTTAATGACGCTTGTCTGCGCATGTATAAAGAACTAGATCTTGTCTTTTTAAAAAGCGTTCCTAAAGGAACCCCTATGAAAAAAATCTTATCCCCCCTGGTTTAATAGTGGAATAATTAGGGACATTAAACAAAAATCACGTTTTTGGCGCATATATATAATGAAGCGAACGATCATGATGCTCATATAAATTTTAAATTGTTAAGAAAGAAGATTAAAAAAGATATTGATGTTGCTCAAAAAAATTATGTTAGAAATATTGAGACACAGATTAAATCTAACCCAAGCAAATTCTGGTCATATATTAATAATATGAGAAATACTACTAGTATTCCTAATCTAATGTCCCATAATAGCATTCCCTTGAGCGACCCCCAAGAAATATTAAATGGATTTGCTTCATTTTTTCAGTCTTCATTCGTGACCTCGACCAGTTTTAATATGGCTGACTCGAGGGCTGATCCTCATACAGTTACTAATATGCCCCAGCTTTCTGTTCCCAAGATATGTACAGAAGATGTATTAAAAGCACTTAAAAAGGTTAAACCTAAACTAACTACTGGTCCTGCATTTCTTTTGAAAGATTGTGCTATTACATTTGCTCTGCCTTTATCAATTATTTTCAATTTATCGCTCCAGACTGGAACTTTTCCCGATCTATGGAAGCAGGCAAACATATGTCCTATCTATAAAAAGGATGACAAATCCGCGGTTGAAAACTACAGGCAAATAGCTATTTTATGTATCTTCAGCAAAGTATTTGAATGTGTACTCTATGATATTCTATTTTTCCATGTCAAATCCCAAATTTGTTTTAACCAACATGGATTTCTGCCTGGCAGGTCTAATGTTACAAATTTGGCTTGCATAACTCAGTTTATAGCCGAGGTACTTGATCGAGGAGACCAAGTTGATGTCATTTATACAGATTTCTCAAAAGTTTTCGACAGACTTGATCACGGAATTTTATTACGTAAACTATTTAACTTTGGTCTTACCGAAGCATTTGGTAACTTTTTTTATTCGTACCTATCTAACAGGAAGCTTAATGTTCAAAATCGTGGTTTCAAGTCTGTCGAAATAACTGCGACATCTGGAGTCCCCCAGGGCTCGGTTCTAGGACCTTTATTATTCATAATATTTATAAATGACATTAACTTGGGACTTCAAAGTAGTACTTTGCTGTATGCTGATGACTGTAAACTATATTCAGCAATTAATGATTTAGCAGACTGTGTCAAATTATAAGAAGATTTACAGATAATTAGCATGTGGTGTGACAAAAATAGGTTGCATCTAAATATCGAGAAATGCCATTGTATCTTTTACAAGGAAAATAAATCCTATTCAATACACGTATGTGCTAAACGACGTCAATTTAAAAATGAGTAATCAATTTAAAGATCTCGGAGTAATTTTTGACACGAAACTAACATTTACAAATCATATAAATAATATTGTGGCTAGTTCGTACAGAAATTTGGGCTTTATAGTCAGGAATTCAAAGGAATTTGTTGATAACTAAACCTTGATATTACTGTTCAACGCATTTGTCAGGTCAAAACTTGAATATGCTTCCATAATCTGGAAACCGGCTTATGAAGTACACAAAATAAATGTTGAAAAAACTCAAAGAGTTTTCTGTAAATATCTGTGGTTTAAAAATGATGGAATTTACCCAGCTAGAGGCATACCTCAGTCTGAACTATTAGGCAGGTTTCAAATAAATGATTTAGAATCCCGACGTAGGTATTTTTCTATTGTATTTTTATTCAAAATCTTAAACAATCAGATCGATTGTCCAGACTTAACTAGTTATATTAAATTACATGTTCCCACCTTTCATTCCCGTTCAAACAGTCTATTTTATTTAAATATGCCACAGACAAATTTACTTAGATCCTCACCCTTGCATTCAATGTGTTCAAATTATGCCTTAATACAGGATGACATTGATATATTTTGTTCTAATATTAAGAAAATTAAACTATCCGTATTACACTATTACCAATATGTTATTTTTTTTCCTTTTTTTTTTTGGATTTCTAATGATTTGTTTTTTATGTTATTGTTATTAAGTTTTTACTCGGTATTTGTACCAGCTTGTATGTATTGTGTAATATGTATTGTGTAATATGCATTGTGTAATGGTGTTTGATTTAGTATGTATTTTCCTACCCCGTAATTGGATGTTTATCTGTCTGGGTAGTTGTAACTTAAATAAATAAATAAATAAATAAATAAATAATAGACACCTTTCCTAATCCACCATGCCTAATTAGGCTTAAAAATTTTTATGCGGTTAAAATTATCAACTTCATGATGACAATTTTAGTTACTATATCCTACATGAGTTAAATATACCTATTAATTATTGTTGATTTATGTAAAATACGTGAGATTGGTAGAATATCTAGGTTAAAGCTAGACAAAAACAACGCTAGAAATATAATATAGTATTATACCTTTAATAAAGCAATATCATTGTCGAGAGTAACTGTATTATAACTTTTGTGGGCACTTATGGCACAGATTTTAACTAATTTTCCACCTCTGTTTACAAAATCACTTCCTGCTCTAATAGAATACTGCGATACGATTCCACTGAAAATTAAAAAGAAAATAATTAAGATTTGCGAAGGTATAAAATAATTTTACTTTTCTTTAGTATATTTTTCAACATGTATTTTCATAGAACTTATTATTTTAAAATAAATATTGTCACTTACTCGTGAACACAATGCGCTGCTGTTAAAATGTAGGAAGTGTGAAAAATTGATCCTCCGCAGATATGTTGTCCATATCTTCGCAAGGAAACTTGATAGGGAAACTCTAACGTACTTGCGTTTCTACCTCCAATTACTCTGCCATCGAATTTAGGTATCCTCGCTTAAAAACATTGACAATTTAATAATAAAAATATAATTAAACAAAATAACTAAGCCAATTGTATTAGAATGATATCAAATGGTTATAAGGTATTTATATTTAAGCATCTATTAACAAAACATTAAGTAGGTACAGCTGTTTGTCGGTTTTACGTATTTTTAAATAATTAATTTACTTTCATTTAAACATTTAATTATTATATTGTGGAAATAAAGAATAATACTCTTAATAGTATATTATTCAACGACCGTATAATGATGGGTATTAATCACGAGGTGAAGTTTACGGCCACGAGCCGCAGGCGAGTGGCCTAAATCACCGAGTGGATAATAGCCATTATACGGGAGTAGAATACTATACTTTATCCACGACTACTAAATATTTTTGTTGTTTGTAGCAGAACAATATAATATTATAGCTAAATCAAGGAAGCATCTGACAGTAGTGATTAATGAGTAGACGTATAATGGGTACATTAAATAATAGCCGTGGATAAAATCACTGACAGTAGTGATTAATGACTCATTAATCACTGCCGTGTGTATTAAGGTACGTATAAGAATTAACCTTATATGTTTTGTGTATTAAGTATTAAGGTACGGAATGCAAAAGATTAATATTGATTAAATGTTAAAACGGTTTGGCGGAGTCTATTTCTATCTCTTCGTCAAACAGTGTATAGCGGCAATTTGCAGCATAGCGTCGCGCCGCGTCGTCGAGCTGAGTGTAGCGCAAGTGAGAATCAACCTTTATACGTTGCTCCAGGTCATTAATGTTACATAAAGTTTACTTTTTGACATATTCTCATAATAAAAAGAAATCAAGTAGAGTAAGATTTGGATATTTTGCCTACAACTTAACTAGAGCTCAAATCCACCTATTTGGAAAATTTCGTTCATCAATATGAAACTTTAGTTATTCGTCGGGTAAGTCAAGATCTAACTGATTTGAAAATAAAGCCACCAAACATGGAGCGAGATCTTCTTGAAGAAAAATAAGATATGTTGCTCCATTAAGATTATTGTTGGAGAATATTGGTCCTATCACTCAATCAGCAAATAATTATTCCCACTCACATATTTACTTCTCTTTCAGATATATTTGGTTACAGATAATAAATAAAGTCCATGATTTGCTCACAAAATTCAATTTTGCGATTCGGGTCAACTAACTCCTGCAGTGTTATTACACTAATTTTTAAGACGGCTAGAACTTTAGACTTGTAGCATCTTCCTTTTCTAATAACTGGTAGTAGACAAGGATGCAATGACAATCTTTAAATTTCTAGCCGTCTTAAAAATTAGTGTAATAAAACTGCTGATCAGTACAATAATATGACTGCAATTGTTATCACCGACCGATTTCCAAGCTGGAATGAGTGGATATTTTGAAGTGTTAGCAACACGTTGTACTTAATATTATATCAACAATGATTTGCCGTTGTCTAAACACACATGCTTCACATGATCCATCTCACGGTGTCATGTCTCAATTTTACTAACTGTATCTTAGTTAATTGGTGGTAAATCGGCTTTGTTTGTTGTCTATATAAATAATTGCTTCTTAAAAATGCATTCTTAACTGCCTTATAATTATTCATTAGTAACCCTCGAAAAATCCTTGAATTTCGTTTTAGGAAAGAGAGATAAGGTCCTGCAGTCCAAGCCATATTTCTCGAACCATCGATCTTTTTAATCAAGGACAAGGAAAAATGTTTTCTTAAAAACATATTCTTAAAAAATCTCAAACTCGGGAAAATCCTAGAATTTTGTACCTATTTGGTAAAGACAGTATTGTGGAGCGGAAGAGCATCATTGCTTTTAACCCCTTGGCTGCCATGCCATACACAAATAAATTATATGAATTAATTATTCATTTAGTAGATTCTGACCACTAAAAATGAATAAATAAATGCCGTTCTCATCCCATTTATTTATTTATAGATTTTTTTCTTCCTCTTGCTTACACTTACAATAATTTAAACATAAATTCGATATAATTTTTAAATTTTAAAAGACGACATAAGATTCCTACTTTAAAATAGTTTGGGATTAAGGTACCCAAAAGGGAAAAACCGTTTTAAACTACTGAGTGTGATGACAATAAACGCTACATAATACGTATACATATATTATGTAGCGTTTATTGTTTTTTTTAAATTAAACGTATCGATAATGTTTGTGATTCCAGTTTTTATATATACATTAGTGGAAAACCCAATATACCTATAATAGGTAAACGCAATAATTTGTCTTATCTTAATTTTTGTTGGTGTTGTTTACGATTTATTTTACCAATGCATGTACTTTTTTTTATAAATGACTTTGTTTAGGCTTTATATAAGTATAATAGCAACAAACATATCCAAATTGATATACTTATATTGATTTTTCATCTCTAAACATGCTATTATTAAATTCATTGGACTTTCTTTAATACTGGATTAAACATCATAAAATTCAAAACGTCTAAAAAAAAAAAATTTTTAATAATTTGTTTTATAATAATATAAGGGAACGAACCTAAAATAAAAAGCTGAGCAAACTATTTTATTGCTGATGCAAAACTGATGACCGTAACTGAAGGGATAGTATGAACTATTATAGTTAGTTGTGTTTTTGGGGTTGCCGAGGCAAGACGCCTCAAGGGTTACCCCTTCATAGTCCCTCAGGTTTAAGTGCATATCTCCACCCCAAGTTACTCTGACCCCTGTTGCAAGTAATACTCTATTTTTATAATCCTCGTCTTCTTATTTTAATAAACATTGCTATTGGTGGAACCGTATCACTATGTTTTAATTTACTAAATACCACCCTCATAAATAAAACCCTCTCGTGTGCCAAGCGAGTCATTTATCTTACTAATTAATTAATTACATGTGGTGTTATTTATTTTTCTTAAATTAAGTGGATTCTGACGACCCCGTATGTCAGTACCTGTTTGAAACATCGATACATGATATAAACAAAACTTGTGGGACAATTTATGCTTTTCAAAGATTGCAATAATGATTTTTCTTCACAAATCCATTACGAAGCGAGTTATTGAGGGAAAAACCAAAAAAATGAGGTTTTTTGGCACGTTTTTCAAGATGGCGGTAAAAGCACAAGGGTGCCAAGGTGCCAACTTGGATTATTCATAAGAGGTTGATGTTCACTACATATTCAAAAAAAGGAAGGATCCGACCATCTGCAGGGAAAAACTTCCCGACTCTGATATAGGTAATAAAGAAAGAGATATATAATATCCTTATTCATGTGTCCACGGATGAACGCACGACTAGATGTAGAGGACTAAATTTAATATTCTTAAATTGGATATATTACATTTTTGCTTCGGCTTCATCTAAAACTAAGTTTTGCTCAGTATAAAGTTATTATTTATATATGAGGTGTTTAGGCTAATGTTGTAAAACTATAATAATAAATCAAAGTATTCCGGATCTTCTGAAAGTTTATATTGGTCATAACTTTTCATTCCGAACAACGTTTCACCATTTTTTTTATAGCTTTAAAAATATTTTACTCGCACCATATTTTTATCCTGTTTTTAAAGCACATCAGTTACAAATAAATTTTGGTTATATCTAGAACATGAACATTGATATTTTTAGTCTCATATATGTGTACATATGTGGGTATATAATAAGCTGGTGAGTAATTTATTACTGTTATTTCTCATCACTCTGTTGCAGAGATATTATACTTACTAACTTGAATTTCGTAAAAAGTAAAACAATAATATTATAAATTACTTAAACAAACTGACGTAGCAATGACGATTTGTTTGTCACAATTTATTTTTATATCAAGTCATTAAAAATTATAATTTATTAGTTTCAACATAAAATTAACTGCATAGTACCTATAGTGGATTCAAAGTTTTAATTCTGTAAAATCAATGCTATTATCCTTCATTAGTTATCCATAAATGTAACGATGAAACAACTCATATTTTGGTTTAAAATCGATTGCTAACTTTGTGTCAATTCGCCAAGAGATAGGTAGGCTTTATTGCGATATATTTTTCTATTAATTATAAAATGATCCATAACCATTTTTTTCAATTTGGAAAATATAACCTACTTACTATAAAATTCCTTAATTCCCACATGTCAAATTCAAATTAAATATTCTTGTTAATTGAAAATCACATTGCCCTAAATCAAAATCGAAATGAAATCAAAAGGAAATAACAACATTACTTACCATCGACGATGTATACAAAGCACAAAACCAAGAATACAATACATTGCATTTCCATTCTCATTTATCTAAAATTTGTTCCAAAATTTAACACACTAATAACTCCATTGTAACAAGTAGAAATAAAACTAATTATGGTAAAATCTGTTTTGCTTATTATCACTAAAACAAACAGTGAATGAAACGTATTCAAAAGTGTGTTTGTTAAAGAATTATGCTTTCTTATAGAAAGATAAGGTTGTTTCTGGATACCAGAGAGGCACCCTGATATGATTTATACAAAATGGTAAGCATATACAAAAAGCAAAATTTGTGAAGGTAACCGTGTTTAAGCGATTTTAAAATAAGTTACTTGTTTTGTTCATAATTTCTTGTTTGATGCTGAATTGTTTTCTTGAAGATACCTCCAATATCTGTGGTAATAAAATATATAAAACAAGAATGGAGGGAGCATCAATTGGTTTCTAGGGAGGCTTTCTAGGGTGCTTTTTAGACTACAACGAATTCGAGTTAAAAATAAATTTGTACTATTTATATAAACAAAATTTGTAAAAGAGTCATCAAAGAATGAAACAAAAAATGCATCCACAGAAACAGATGATTTTTTAAATTCAGACAGTGGTGTAGTGAACAATATCTACGTAAATCTCGATACTCAAATAGTAAATGATGATGGAGCTGAAGTGACTGAAATAGCTGACGAAAATATAAAAAAAGTTAATGATGACCACGAAAAATCTGAAATTCAAATAAATAAAAATTTAAATAGAGTTAACGTGATATCGCAAATGGCAAATGACTATAGCAACAAACACAAAGTATTCATTATATGTGATGATTATGGCCGTAACATTAATAAATTAATACATAAAAAAATGTCAGCTAATAAATACCATATTGAAACCATTCTTAAACCCGGAGCCACCTTTCATCAAGTTATTGAAAATATTGTGCCCCTGACAGCAAACTATGGGAAGGACGACTTTATTGTTATTATCGCAGGATCAAATAATTTCAATTACAGAAAAGATAAGTATCCATCTTTTAGAAATATCTGGGAAAAAATCAAATTGTGTTCATATTCAAATATGATTATAACTACTATTCCATATCGTAATTCAAAAATAGATAGTTATATACATAAGTTCAACAAAAAATTGTGTGAATTTGTTTGGAAGATGAATTTACATACCTGGGAGAGTTAGTGTAGTAGATGTGAATAATTCTCCTACCAATAAACTAAGTAAGAGTGAACTAAGTAATATGATTGTTAACTCTATATTTTGTAAACCATTTGATAAAAACTTAATATTTATCCCGACAGATAATAATAGTCATCACAATATAAGTACACATATTATAGATGTGGATAAACCTGAGGACCTGATTCTGTCGCAAGAAAAAATTTGTAATCAACCTATCAATTTAATGTCTGAATTAGCTACCTCAACAAACGATTCCCCTTTATTAAATCTATCTGTAGATGGGTTATCCATAGTAAACAATGTCAATAATTTTTTATACCCAAGATTAAGTTTAAATGCAAACACGATAGACTGAACATAGTTCATCAAAATGTACAGTGTATAAGTAACAAGCTCACAGTTCTTGAATTATTCTTAAATGAAACCGATTGCGATATATTTTGTGTATCGGAACACTGGGCTAAATCTAATCAAATACAATCGATTAAAATTGATGGTTATAATCTTAAAGACTTTTTTTGTAGAAGTACATTGAAGAATGGTGGTACTGGTATATTCATACGAAACAATCTTGAGTGCTGTGATCTTAGTTACATAAAAAATTTATCAATAGAAAAACATTTTGAATGTGTTGGAATAAAATGTGTTTTAGATAAAAATGAATCGTTTCTAATACTTTCACTATACAGGAGCGCAGATGGAGATATAGATATATTTCTTGATAAATTAAATATGGCAATTAATTTATTAGTGAGTAATAACAAGAATCATAAAATAGTAATTTGCGGAGATTTTAACATAAATTTTTTAAAAACGTCCAATAAGTTAAATAATCTTTTAGATATTCTAAAATCGTATTGTATTGACCCTATATTTAAGGTACCTACCAGAATAAATAATTGTTTAGACAATATATGTACTAATTTGGATGCAACTTTTTTTAAAAGCGATATAATTGACAATGGGTTTAGTGGCGGCCAAGCGTTCATAGCGACGTCGCTTTTTGATCTTTCGATGTCGGCTCTTCCTATCATTGCGAATCTTGTCTGTTCAGAAAAGCTCTCACTATGACGTTAAGAGAATAATTGTAAAATACAGACCCCTAGACAATCCTGAAAATATAAAATATTTTTGTAATTTGTTAGCATCGGAGGATTGGAACTATTTTGAAAATGATAGTTATAATGTAAATAAAAAATTTGAATGTTTTATGGATACTTTTATACATAATTTTGAATTGGCATTTCCTGTTGTAGTAAAAAATATATCAAATAATAATCAGAACAGTAATACTTGTAATTCGAAAAAATGGTTAACAAAGGGGCTAAGAATTTCAGCACAAAAGCTAAAAGAATTATATCGACTTACGTTAACCGGTAATGAGAACCTTAAACTCTACTACAAAAAATATAAATCACTGTATAGACAATTAATCAATAAAGCCAAGAAATTATATAACGATAATATTATACAAAATGCAGAAAATAAATCAAAGGCCGCCTGGAGAATCATAAATAGTGATAAATTAAGGGGAGCTAGTGAACAAATTAATTTAAATATTGATAATGTCGTCCACTCTGATGTTACAACAGTAACTGATAAATTTAATAATTATTTTAATAATATTCCTAACATTTTGTTAAAGAACATAAGTCCACAAGTTAATGTACCACAAATAAATGAAAACAAATACACATTTTTCTTTAAACCCGTAGATGAATATGAAATATCTGACATAATAAAAAGTTTAAAAAACACAAAATCACATGGAGATGATAATATTAGTGTCAATTTTCTAAAAAAGTGCATACCGGTGGTCATCAAGCCTTTATGTACAATAATTAATCTATCATTGTCAGAGGGCGTTTTTCCAGATAGACTTAAAATTGCAAAAATTAGACCATTTTTCAAAGCAGGATGTAAAGCAAACGTTGAAAACTACAGGCCCATTTCTATTTTAAGTTCTATTTCTAAAATTTTTGAAAAGTGTGTTTTGAATAGGATAATTAATTTTTTTGAAAAATACAAATTGTTTAATGATAACCAATTTGGTTTCAGAAGAGGTCGCTCTACTACCACAGCTATAACAAAATTCCTGACTGAGTTATATGATAATTTAGATAACAAAAATAAATGTATAGGAATTTTTCTAGATCTAAGTAAAGCTTTCGACCTTGTTAACCACAACTCACTTTTGCAAAAGTTAGAGAAATATGGAATTCGTGGTGTATCATTAAACTGGTTCGGCAGTTATTTGAGTGGTAGAAAGCACTATGTGGAAATAAATAATGTTAAATCGAAAGAAATGGCTGTTTCGGTAGGGGTTCCACAGGGGTATGGGGACCTTTGCTATATATAATTTATGTCTGTGATTTTAGTAGTACTAATTCTATTCTTTTTGCAGATGACACTTCTCTGCTTATCACTGCTCAGAAAACTACTGATGCAGTTTTAAAAGCTAATGAACAATTATGTGATGCTCACAATTGGTTCACTGAGAATAGCCTAATCTTAAATAATAAAAAATCTATTTTTATTCGCTTTAACGCGGGTTATTCTAATTCAAATGCTGACAACAGTCTATTAATTAAATCTAATGAAAGATCTATTGAACAGGCTGCATCCACTAAATTCTTAGGCTTACATATTTCTGAAAACTGTTCCTGGACAATACATATAAATGCGATATGTAAAAAAGTAGCCCCAATGTGTTATTGTATTAATCAGCTACGACAGGTTGTTAGTAAGCCGGTATTAATTACTTATTATTATGGAAATTTTAATTCAATCATCAGTTATGCTGTAATTGCCTGGGGCTCTTCTCCTGATATGGTGAGAGTATTTAAATTACAGAAAAGAGCTGTGCGTTCTATAGTAGGAGTAACAAGGCGTACTAGTTGTAGGGATATTTTTAAAGAGTTGGGAATACTTACACTACCTTGTTTATTTATTCTTAGTTTATTATTGTATGCTAAATCCCAACTGAACGGTACTACCCTTAATTCAAATCACATCTATAACACAAGAAATACTAATTTGTTGGAAATTCCTTATCACAGATTAGCATTATATGAAAAAAGCCCAAAGTATTTAGCTATTAAAGCATACAATAAATTACCTGAATCATATAAATCCATGAACGAAAAAATTTTTAAAATGGAAATAAAATGTTTACTCAGAAGTAAATGTTATTATTCTTTAAGTGAATACCTTAACGATAGGCTTTAATTTTATTATATGTATGTTAGTATGATGTTATTGTTAATATACATATTATGTGTTGTGTGTTACCAATGGACGATGTAATAATAATTGTACTATTTTACAAACTTTTTATTCTTATTGTTTTTGTTTATTTGAATAAGATTATATATATATGTAATTATATTGACATGTTCTATATCATGTAAATGATCTATTGAACCAATAAATTATTATTATTATATTATTATTATTATTATTATTATATCATTTCCACGTTGAATACTTTGAACTCGTTGACGCTTTGATTGTTTGTCATGGTTTGCTTCTGAAATCGCGAAAGCTTTAGAATCAAATTAAACACAAAATGTTTTCAAATATGGTCTAACATAATTTTGCATGAAGGTAAAGAGAGTAATAAATTATAACTTCAAAACAAGAAATTGAGAAGAAAAATTTACTTAAAAAATTTAAAATGTTAATAATTGTCAAATATCAATTCCTTATTTTAAAATTAGATCAAGTTACTAAAGCATTTAGCGTAGATTGAAATCCACATGAATCGATAGTGTTGATACCTCTCAGTAATTAATAGGAAAAATGTTTCATCAATATCTTAAGCTTATCTAACAAAAATCTTAAGACCACAATTCAAAAATTTATTCTCTGATATTTTTATATCAAATATCTCGAAGATGACAGGAGACATTTAATCTGCAGTTAAGAAATTTTGTTGGCTGTTAAACTTTCTATGAGTCTGATAATTTTATTTTCAAAAGACCTCGCCATAATCTTATGGAAATTGGGTTTCAGAGAAATTTAATTTTTATAATATGTTGTAGTCCTTGTCATCCTAAACAATAGCCTCCTTGGGCAGAATCCTCCATATTGAGTATTTCGTCTAACAGAAACCACTATACCTTTGTCATAGGATTATCTGGTTTACTGAAAACATCAAATTGAAAAATTTAAATAAGAAATAGAGCGCCTCTCTTTTGCAAACAATAAAAAAATCGCGTTCGTTGGGATTATTATGAAACATTAAAAAATTTTGTTAAAACTGTCATTAATAATGAAAAAAGAGCTTACATAAATTTTTCGATAAATAATAATAATAATTTATTGGTGCTATAATACAAAGTACTTTACACAGGTCAAAAAGGCAACAATATCAAATATAAAAATGAATAAAATATAAAATTGTATAAAATATAAGCACGAAAGGTGTATAAAACATAAACACAATTACTCGTTGTCAAAAACACAATATGATTTAAAATAATACTAATGAACATTAATAGACATATTAATATTGTTAAAATTTGACAAGAAGTACTCCTCAAAATTATAAAAAGCGTAGCCTGTTAAAAATTATTTAAGAGTATTTTAAAATACATTGTATTCAAGATCTATAATACTTGCATATTGAAAAATCGAATTGCATGATAATTAGTTCAATTACGAGTTTTTGAAAGACGTAAAAAATTTGGATATATGTTGCTGTTGTATCTCGTAGAATATCTATGAACTTCACTATGTGGAATGTATTTTACCTCATTTTCTTCCACGTACAAAAGGCATTGTAGTATATACTGTAATGGGGCCTATTTATTTCGGGGCTTTTTGTCAATATACTTATGTAATCTTTTTATACGGAAATCTCGGGCGCCATTCCTTTAATTTTTAAGTGCAAAGAACTACACTTTTTTGGCTCTCCTATTGGGAGAACAACCCTGAATAGCGAAACAGCTGAGATACGGAATAGCCAGAGGTAGGAGCTGGAGGTCTATCTAATGGACTTCGACCATACTGCTCAAACGGGTTAATCAGAAATAAATGACAGAAATAATAACTCGTGAATTTTACCTCTTTAAAATAACGTGTTTATTTAGTAGTAATAATGAACAAATTAATTTACTCTAAAACCTCCACGACTGTACAGTCGAGTGTGTATAAAACTATTTTAAAAACGATTAAAAAAAAACAAGTCAAGCTGGCAATCAAGAATCTTTACGCGATTTTACGGCGGAATTTTCGGATACGTTGGATTAATGAATTACTATGTACGACAAGTAAACGGACCTTTCCAATAGGATGTATTATAAACGGCGGGCAATCCGTTAGCTATAGATATTTGAGGCTATACGGAATATTTAAACACACGGCAAACTACTGCCACAAACGTAGAGCTATTTGTTAATGATTATGTTGATGAACGTAAGTTTTCTGAGTCAACTCTATACAGATCACCTTTATGATGGCCCTAGCGAACAAATCCAACCAGCTGATGCATATAATGACTATTTGGATTAACGTAGGTTTTCCGGTAACCTATTATGCATGGAGGCCTTTAAGATTGCCCTAGCGAACAGATCTCAGCAGCCGATGCATATATTAGCAAACAAAAGACCAACGGAGGTATTACTAATGAGCTCTAGTTTGATTGGGTAGTGCACTACAACGATACGTACGGACAAAAAGACCTCTGAATATCTATACTTAACTGAAGGCAGTACCTGCAAATTGCAGTGGGCTACGGCGTATTCTTACCAAAATTATTCTCAACTAATTTTCTATCAAACTAAATTTACTATTTAACTCGGAACGGCGGTACGGAAATATTGACGGCTTCGGATTGATCTTCAATTGCTGGCGGTAAATCGGATCTGATGCGGCGGAATGTCTCGGACTGAACCTGGACTGCTGCCGACTTTCTCGGAATGAGAGCGGAATCAGCGTTCCTCTTCCTTTTGTAACCTTTATGACGTATCTAGGTCGCGTGATAGAGGGGCGGTCACCGATTGAAACAAAGGATTCGGATGCACAACCCGGCGTAACTTGCAGAGGTCCAGCGGATTATGCAATTAGGCGCATCAACTCAGAACGTATATAACCGGAAATGAGTTAGTTGCAATTTCTATACTATATTGCAAAAAGAAACGGATTAAAACGGGCAAGGATTAACATTTTTAGTAACGAATGATTTTTATTTCCGACTCGGCCATTATTTATAATAATTCTCGGATTTTACTTATACGAGGGATTGTCGAAAATTAATCAATTAATTACTTGACTGCTTGTTTACCAGCGGACCCTTTAACAACTCATTAATAACTTAACTAGAACAGGACTTACTCACTAAAACAGCGGCAGGGTGTACCCAAGTGACGGTAATATTTAAAGCAAAAATGAACATTCCTTGATTGGAAAAATCACTTCGTTACAATACTGACTAAGCACAGTTAATCCATGTAGGTTAATCCATGTAGGTTGTTAAACGCATTTCTACAATTATTGTTTCTATATTTTAAGCCAGATACGATTCTTATAGCTTTTCTTTGGAATGCAAAAACTTAGATACTGTGATTGGAGTGACCCCAAACCAATATAGCATAAGACAATGATGAATAAATAAGACCATGATAAGCTGTAATAATGAGTAGCTTTTGGGATACATTACTTACAAGATTTCTGAGTAGATATAAATTCATGGACATTTTCTTACAGACAAAGTTTACACGTTGTTCCCCCGATAATTTACTCCAAGGAATTTAACACTGTTTTTTACCTACATTTCTTAAAATAAATTTCAGTATTTCAGTTTCAGATTTATTTAAATGAAGTCGGTTAGTTACAAACCAGTCCTGGGTTTTTGACTGTGTCTCATTAATGTTGGTATATAAAGTGTCAAGCTCTTTATGTGAGTGGATGATTGTGGTATCATCGGCAAATAGGACAAATTTTAAAGAGGATGTGTTCATCATTAATAAAAATAAGAACTAGAATCGGACCCAACACAGAGCCCTGTGGTACTCCATTTTTAGCAGACCAGAATTTATATTTTGGTAAGTGACATACTGTTACCAATTGCTAAGGTAAGACTTTATTAAAGTGCTGCTACTTTTATCAAAATTGTAAATATCTAATTTGTTTATTAAGATGTTATGAGACACACAGTCAAAGGCCTTGGAAAGTTTTAGAAACTGCGCATATACATGTTCACCTTTATTAATTATATCACTTAGTCTATTTATGGCTAGAGTCGTAGATAATTTAGCTCTAAAACCTAACTGACTTGAACTAAAAAGGTTATTTGTTTCAAAATAGTAAGTTAACTGAATTTTTAGGATAGTTTCTAAAATTTTTGACAATAACGGCAGAATAGAAATAGGCCTAAAGTTACCAACATCATTTATACAGTCCTTCTTATGTAGTGGTATGACTTTTGAAACTTTAAGTACCTATATCAGGAAACGTACTTGTACGAATACAAATATTTATTAAATTAGTTAGTGGTATTAATATTATGTATCTGATAGCATTTAAAATTTTCATATTTAAAAAATAAACATCCTTGGACCTAGTCTTTTTTAGATTAGTCATCACATTGTTTACTTCATTATATTATAAGTTACTTCTCTGAAACAAAATTTACTTTAGTTATTTATTGCCCCTCTATCTAAGAAATCATTATATGTTTTATTAGTATCTGGCAAGTTATCTATTACATGTCTAGCGATGTTAGCAAAATGGGCGTTAAACTGATCTGTGGAAATATCTGATTTGCTTATTTTGCTATATAGCTTTCTGGGGGCTACTTGAGCTAGCAATAAAATTATCGTGAGCATCTTTTTCTGCTTTAGATAGTTCCGACCTGCACCTCTGTCGGTAGGATTTTACTAAGTTTTCTGTAGAATTTTGTTTATATACAGGGTGTTCCAGTTGTTTGTAGCAGGACTTTAACAGTCAATAGACAATTGAAAATTATTAAAAAAAGTTCCTATAAACATAGGTTGAAAAATGCTTATTTTTCGAGATACAGGGTGTTAAAGTTTGAAAATAAATATGGATTTATATTAATATTTCCAGAATGCTAAGAAGTATCGAATCCAAACTTGCCAATTCTTTACATATAATTTAGAGGCCTATTTTAGAATAACAAACTACTACTTTACTTAACCATGGGCGTAGATATATGGATTTACTAAGGCTCTTTTTTACAAAAAAGTAGTACGCCACTGATATTTTCCCATGTTTTCCGTTTAATTCAATAAAGCAAGAAAAAACAAAAATTTAATGTCTCTTGGCACTTTTTGATATGACAAGCCGTTTTCCAGAAAATTTACATTTAATCTTTTGATGCACGCCTCTGGACGAATTTTAGACAAACTTGAAGTCGCTCAGAATTTCACCAAATTTGATGGTACGGAAAGTCTTTTAAAAAGAAAGAATGAAACATCGTCAATGATGCTTGTAATGAAGTAAGACACTTTTATATGTTGCTAGCTTTTGTGTTTGTGTTTCTAATAATTTATTTTAGTTCGACCGTTGCGTTTTAACACATTTGTGTTATAAAAATTTTGATTTACATGATAATAAACTTTTACAATAAATATTTTAAATGTTTCATACTTTATTTTTAAGAGACTTTTCGCACCATCAAATTTGGTGAAATTCTGAGCGACTTCAAGTTTGACTAAAATTCGTCCAGATGCGTGCATCAAAATCTAAATTATATGTAAAGAATTGGCAAGTTTGGATTCGATACTTCTTAGCATTCTGGAAATATTAATATAAATCCATATTTATTTTCAAACTTTAACACCCTGTATCTCGAAAACTAAGCATTTTTCAACCTATGTTTATAGGAACTTTTTTTAATAATTTTCAATTGTCTATCGACTGTTAAAGTCCTGCTACAAAAAACTGGAACACCCTGTATATCTAATTGAAAATGCTTCAGTGACATGAATATCAATCTGCAATAAATCTTCTCCACATGACCTTCCCTCCAATTTAGGAGATGTTAATGATATTAATCAATGTTTTATATCCTCTAGTCAAACCTATAATTATGCTGACGATGAAACATTGTTTTTATTTCTAGTAATATCAAACCTAATTTTATTTTTCTCCTATTTCTGAGGAGCTAGTACATAAAACTTTACTCTCAGAAATCGAAATCATCAGGCTCGGATTATACTTCTATAATAATGCTTTTATGTTGTTGTCCAACCAGTTTGCCATATTTATCACACATAATTAACTTCTGTATTTAATCCAATGCATTTCCTTCTAGTTGGAAGTTGGCTCATGTGTCACCTTTGCCCAAAATAAATCATCCCAAAAAACTTAAAGACCTTCGGCCTATAAGTAGGATCTTTCTTACCTGTTATTTCGAAAATACTGGGGAAATATTAAATTCCCAAATTAAGATCCATCTTAAAATCCACAATTTGCTGCCTCAAAACCAGTCTGGATTTAGAACTAATCATAGTTGCACCACAGATTTACTTAAGGTCATAGATGATATTTTACTGGAAAGTGATAAAGTTCATTTTAACTATTCTTGTCTTGCTCGATTATTCGAAATTTTTCGATAGAATCAGCCATGATTTTCTCTTGGCAGTGCTTCATTACTTGGGATTTGCTGGGAACTCAGTCTTACCAAAGAAAAATTATCTAATAAGCAGACAACAAAGTTTTGAAATTAGTAAAAATCTGTCTGATATTTTGATGTTGTTTCGGAGTACCCTCAAGGTCCTATTTTGTCCTGTACTATTCACATTATATTATACTTCATATATCAAAACTATTTACAGTATTATTATTGTACCTAGAAATTTTTACCCAGATGATACTCAAATTTACTATTCTTTTGAGAAAGTCTTCAAAATTAATCACGATCTGCAGGCTTTGATTTCTATTTAGAGAAATTCTGTTTGACTGTTAATATATCCAAGTCTGTTTGGGCGTAAGGTGTCGTGTAGAGCAAGTGTTGATGGAACAGGAATTCGTATAAACAATTAAGATTTACAAGTAAATGATGTTTCTAAAAATTTAGGCTTACTATCGACTCGTCTTTAAAAGTTTCTGACCACGTTACTTATGTCGTCAAAAACCCTTTGTGTAAACTAAATTTAATATATAATAGCAGGAATAAGTTAAATATAAATTCGCTTGTCTTATCACACTTGAACTATGCAGATGTTGTATTTGGACCTTCTTTAAATGCTTATAAAGTACACGTCTCTAAAGTGTTCAAAATACCTGTATAGTTATGTCTTATTTTTGGGCTCAGGAAATTTGATCACATCCTTTCCAAGTTTCGGGAATTAAACTGGTTAAATCTACAGCAGACTTATATATTTATTGTGTAATTCACAAAATTATCAAAGTCGAATTGCCAACTTAGAGCTCAATTAGCTTTAAATAACTATAAAAAAAAATTGAAAATTATGCTGTTTAAAGATGTGTATGAAGGTCCAATCAAAATATATATGGACAGATCAAAAACAGAAAGCGGTATTGGTCCATTTGTAGCTATGAGAGAGCCAACTATGGCGTATACATATACTGCTGAACTATTTGCGGTATGACAGGCACTTAGGTACAGTGAACTATCTGACCGAAACTTTTTTACATAAGCTTAGATTCATTCAACCCATGCAAGACATGTATACAACATATCCGCTAATTCAGAACGCCTTGTCGCTAGCTAAATGGTTGACTAGAATAGGCAAACGTTTTGTGTGGTCACGGCACTTCATGTGTTTCTAAGTTTATTGTTTGCAATTCATAACTAGAATAGACTCTTCATTATTTGCAGAAGCTTCCATTGGAGTTGCTCCCTACTTTATGTACTCCCGAGTTGATTGATTGTTACTTTTTTAAATTTCTTATTCCTAATTGATATAAAAAATTACAAGGTGGCAGTGAACCTTGGTATATTTGGTTTACGTATTGTAAAGTTCATGATAGAAACATGTGTATTTTATCAGTGAATCAAACTTTCGTTCAAATATTTTGATTTATTAATAACATTTTTCAATAAATTATACTACACTTCGCACATAAATTATGGAATAGGTAAAAAAATTAGTCAAGTTTATACATTCATATTTTTGTTAATATTGAAGCAATTTCAATAACTTTTTTACTGCGGATAGGTCATTTCTTCTGCAGTTTAATACCGTATGTTCGACTTAACTACGAGTTTTGTTATACAGGGAAACGCGAAAAGTATGAGGGCATGTAAATTCCCTAAAATATCAATTTGATCTGTGGCAATTAGGAGCCTATGAAAATTTATTTTTATAAGTGTTTCAGTTATGGCCTATTCTATTGTACTCACTGCGCCAAGCAATTTGCCATACGGTTCTTGGTAAATAAAAAATTGGCAATTCTTTGAAAATTGTTCTGTTGCCAATAACTGTTAAAAAACAATGATTTTAGTGGATTTTGTTTCATTATCCTCTCATTAAAGAGTAATTAAACCAATATCGAGGTTAATAATACGAGTTGGAATAAAAATAACTTAATAAATTTATTTAACAGGAAAAAGAACGATAGCAATAACAAAAATCTAAGCAATAATGCAAACTAATAACGGTTATTACCTCCCCTGGCATTCACTACAATCTGGAATGAACATTTGATCGACATTTTTGAAGGCTTCTAACACAATTAGTCTTAACACGCAACAAACAAATTTTCAAAGAATTACCAATTTTTTATTTACCAAGAACCGTATGGCAAATTGCTTGGCGCAGTGAGTACAATAGGAGAGGCCGTAACCGAAACACTTATAAAAATAAATTTTCATAGGCTCCTAATTGCCACAGATCATTTTGAAATTTTAGGGAATTTACATGCCCTCATACTTTTCGCGTTTCCCTGTATAACAAAACTCGTAGTTAAATCGAACATACGGTATTAAACCGCAGAAGAAATGACCTATCCACAGTAAAAAAATTATTGAAATTGCTTTAGTATTAACAAAAATATGAATGTATAAACTTGACTCATTTTTTTACCTATTCCATAATTTATGTGCGAAGTGTATAAAACAATGCAAGTGATGTCAAATCTAACATAATATAGATTGTAATCTAACCTTCTGTAATCACTCGTGTACTTTAAAACATATTTTATGATTATATTTAGTCTAAAATAGACTAAATTATTGTGAATAAAATTGGTCTTTTATATTATGTTATATTTTTTTATACCATCTTATTACTTAGAGTAACGTTCAATTGTTGCAGAGCTGAGGGGATAAAATGAGTCGATATTGTTTCCATGGCATTCCAATAAATAATATGACGATATTCTATCGACTTGAGTCATTTGATTCAATATTTGATAATATTTAAAATGGTTTTTGAAAGCAGATCTCCGTAATTGAAAATATAGCAACTTGCACGCAGGACACTGCTAACAGAGCTATACCACAATCATGGCGGATAATAAATTGTATAAATATATATATTTTTTAATAGATGGCCCTCTTTGGGATCTAAGTAAAATTTATTTTATCTGTCAATCGTCTTCATCATAATCTTATCAGACATATGGTAAAAATCAGTACCGTCTTTATCTTTCTTTCAACTTACAATAATAACCGCTATCGAAATTTTGAAGTACATTTCTTTGAACTCTACTTATCTGTATCCTGTTTGTTTACATCAGTAATTTAATTAATTTAAGATTTAATGATCACTGAAGTGATGCTATTAATGAGAAGAAGACACTAATTATCAATCATCATTTAAGTTTTTCATTTAATTTGATTCCAAAAAAGAGATTAGATAACACATATCGGGACAGGAAATTTCTATAAACTACGTCAAAATAAAAACACAATATTGTTTGTTAACTAAAATTTATTTTCTATAATCTCTACATATTTTTCACATAAAGTTTTTTTTATATATTCTATGTCTATCAATAATATTTAAGGAATTTTGCACTACTCTAATACAGTACCTAAACTATATTTTAAAAGTTTTACACTACCTCCGAATGCAATGGTTTCTAATTCTGGATTAAAAAGCAATTATTTTATACTTAGTAATATTGTAATTAGAAAATAAATAAATATTCAGGGAGCTGCTTATTTTACTGACTAACTTTTTCGAGCTATTGTAGATACCAATGAATTTTTAAAACTTATTTTAGACTTCTTGTAATCACTTAAATGCCAGTATTTTCTCGTATCCAAGATCTGAGGTAACTCACACTAGTATAAACACCAGGGTAAGCAGCTTCCCCGCAACCTTGGCCCCAAGATACAATTCCTATTAATACACCATTTTTTTCCAGTGCGCCACCTGAGTCTGCCTAATAACAACACTAAATTAGTTAAAATATAAAAATAAACGGCATTTTTTAACGTGAGGGCAAATAAAAGTAAAGTCGGTCTTAAAAATTAGTTAGTTACCTGTCTTAAGTATAAGTAAATGTTTATTACTTTTGAATTTAACATTTTGGTTCTTCTAAATATCAATTCCTTAAAGTAATAAAAAAATTGGAAAAGGACTAATTTTATTAATGTACAAACCAGTATAAACAACTAATACTGACTAAAAGACAGTTGTACACATATTTAACATATTGTTTTGTTTATGTTGAAATATACATTAACAATATATCTGGTGGTCGTTAAATAAACCAAAATATTAGAAAATAAAAATAATTTTATTGGTTTAAGAAACAAAATGTTAATATTGTTTATCTACGATCGTGTAAAAAGTAACTATTTTTTCATTTCACACATTTTTTCTTTTCTTTTTTTTGGGGATTTATTATCACATTTCCTCAAATTCCTATAAAAAATGGATTTATCTAAAAAATATCCAAATTAACCAGTTTAAAATTGGGAAATAACCCTACGCCTTTAACGTCAAAGGAATAGTTAGAGGATGTTTTTTTGGCAACTAATAGGAATTAAAATAATACAAAAACCCTTCAGTGCCGTTTCGGAAACTATATCTGTTTCTTTTTTAAAGTTTTAACTTTAGATTTTTTATGTAACTCGTAAAGTAACACGGCACAAAAGAAAATTGTTTGTATCTTTTCCATAGATACCTACCATAGAAATGTTGAAAAATATACTAAATAATATTAATTTTATCCAGTCCTTCTCTAAGCATTGGTAAACAACAAAATTCTACCCAATAATTTGGTACCTACGCATTTATCTTAATTGAGTAAAATTATTGCAGATTCTTTGATTTTCCTTTTTTGCTGCCTGCTTCTTTGGTCAAAATTTTTGCTGAATCTCAGTTTATTCTGTGATCGCTTTCCCAAGCATGTCAACAAATTTTATATTTTTCTATTTCACCCTTTCTGAAATAACTTTTGGGATCTCCAAAACGTACCTTAAGTAATCTAGATGATTTATCCATAATGTTTATTATACTCGCATGGGTTACTGCAAATATAGTTTTTTTGAATTTGGTTTAGAATTTAACACTTTCGTTTTCGTCAATATTGATCTTAAAGTATTATTTGTTGGAAAAATTGTCCTAACGACAAATTTTTTACTCACACGACGTAATCTTTCAAATAAACCTTTTATATATGGAATTTATGTCGAATAATGGATATTTTAGTTTTGTTGCACCCGATAATTAACTCTATTTTCATTGTTCATGAACGTCTTATCATCACATTCTTTGGGGTATTCATTATTAATTAAAATGTCCCTGACAAATTGCCTTTCATGTTTCAATATTTCATCATTAGAAGAAATTATTTTTGCCCTATTATACAAATTTTACAATTCTCTTTCTTTGCTTGATATGCATTATTTATAAATGACTTTGTTTAGGCTTTATGCAAGCATAATAATAACAAACATATCCAAATTGATATACTTATATTGATGTTTCATCTCTAAACATGCTATTATTAAATTCATTGGACTTTCTTTAATACATGATGAATATTGGATTAAAAATCATAAAATTCAAAACGTCTAAAAACAAATTATTAAAAAATTTTTTAACTCACCACAAAATTTATTCATTATGGTCAACAATTAAAAAACGAAGTCCACAAGAAGATGTACTCAAGTAAATAACTTTGTTTTGCGAGATTTATCGTCCACCTGATGAGCTTGTAATAGCGAAAGAATATGTACATCTTCTTGTGGACTTCGTTTTTTAATTGTTGACCATAATGAAGGAATTTTGTGGTTTTAATAATTTGTTTTTAGACGTTTTGAATTTTATAATTTTTAATCCAATATTCATAATGTATTAAAGAAAGTCCAATGAATTTAATAATAGCATGTTTAGAGATGAAACACAATATAAGTATATCAATTTGAATATGTTTGTTATTATTATGCTTGTATAAAGCCTAAACAAAGTCATTTATAAATATTATACAAACATTTTGTAACCCTCCTCTGACATTCAAATACTGATTTGAGTAAAAATTCTGTTAGTTTGAGTTAGTTAGTTAGTTCTTCGGTAAATGCTAGTTTGAAAATATTATTTACTTTTTTATTTAAAACATATGCAAATGGTAATTCATTATTATTTTCTAAAAAATTTCTATTTAATATTAAACTGTATCTACCATATAATATGTATCATAATGATGATGATGATGATGAATAAAATTATATATACCGAATGATGTCTGCAGGTAGGAAGCTATGCCTTCGGATTGGAAATGTTATTATTATTTCTGTCACATTAACTGGAGATTGGGTGTTTAAGCCAATACATTGAGGTGTGAATGATGTGAGAATTATTATTCTACCCACCACATCCGTCGCAGAATAATCTGATAAGGTTTACTCCTTCACAGTTTAAAGTTTGAATATGATGGAGCAAAGTTGAACCGATTTCAATAGCACCCCTTCCAGCAAGATCTTCTGTTCATACATAAAATGTTGGATTTCTAGAAGTCATAGGAACGCAGCAAAAACCTTATCAACTAATTTGATGAGAAGGAAACGCATTTCCGATTGGTGTACGGGGTAGCGGCTGTACTTCCTGGAGGTCAAAACAGAACGTTATACTATTATCCGGTTTATCTTTGCCAAGTTCATAGAAAGTGTCAGCTCTTTTTTGGGGATGCGGTGCTCCAAAATAAGGTTTTTCGTTTCTCTAGGTCTTTTGTGTGTTTTATTTGCTCCTTCAACCTCGTGCACTTGGAGCACACATCAGAGGTAGGAGATGAGAAACTGATATTAAAATCAGTCAAAAAGATATTCCTAAACTGACTCGATTGTCTGGATCACATCTTTTGTTATATATTTTATGCAATTTTGCGATGGAAAGAGTTGCAGAAAGGTTATACGTTTGGAATTTATTGTATTATAGTGGCTTTCTTCACTTCGCAAGTTGCCAATAAACTGTCATACTTTTTTCTGAGATACTCAATCACCTCTCCTTTTCTCCCTAGGAACACCTCCTTCCTCCATAACCTTTGCAACTGCTCCAAGTCAGAGTTTAGTTACGGCAAATACTGCTGCTAAAGTAATGCAAACTCTAATGTTTTTTTTATAAGAGTTTAACATATAAGAAACAGTTGCGTCCCTCTCATTTCCGTATTTTGTCTCCATCGTTTAGCTGGCATAACAGATATATAATAACTAATTTGATGTGTAGATTCTTAAATTAATTGATATCAACGGTCAAGAAAAGAAAAATACTAGATATATAATAACATAAATATATATCCTGGCGGACTTTCTCTGCATGTCTATAAAACTCTTTTCTTACATGTTGAAATTACATGCTTACTTTACAGCATTCATATGTTTTATCATCATGACGGCAAGGAGGGTCAGGATCTAAATACTTAAAATACGTACAATTGTTTAAAAAATTTACCTTAAAAAACGCAACTTTATTTTTGTTTTTTACGCGCTTTTGTTATCGTGTTTTTTTCTTTTCCTATTTCCATCATTTCCTTTATTTACACTGATATCTGCTTCCTTCATAACACACGAATAAACAGACTAGGTTCTTCCGTTCGAAGAGTTTTGCATGATGGAGAACACGTAGCACCAGCAACAATACTTCTAACGGACTAAAATTCAATCGATTCGCACTTGTTGATATGGATATAACCGCTTTTGTTTGCGAATCTAAACCACTTAGTTTACGATTGGGTGAGCACAACAGTTATATTAGAAATAGAAAAACCTAAAATTTGTAAACAAGCTTGAGAAAGCTTTCAATAATATTAATGAAAGAAGCAAAAAAGGAATATCAAAGAATCTGCAATAATTTTACTTAATATTGATGAATACTTATCAAATTATTCTGTAGAGTTTTGTTCAACTTGGTTACCAATGCTGAGAAATGAACTCAATAAAATTAATAAGTATACAAAAGATGGAAGTGTTTTGGGGAAGTTAAATAAAAGAGAGAAATTAGTACTGTGTGCTGTTGCTTTCTAACCATTTATAGTTATTGTTTCTGATCCTATTCACACGTATCCATTAGGCTCGTTACGCTGATGAGGAGTAATAATTCCGAACCACGTATCCATAGCTGCGTCATGTTTCTTTGGGGGTAAATGGCAAAAACATTTCCCTATTAATAAGTATATTTTTCAACATTTCTACGGTAAGTATCTATGGAAATGATATGGACAATTTTAAGATTGGAAATGTTTTTGTTTTTTTTTGCCATGTTACTCTACACGGTACATAAAAAATTTAAAGCTTCAGCTTTGAAAAAGGAAAGAGATATAGTTTCCAAAACAGCAGTGCAGTGTTTTTGTATTATTTTAATAATTCCTATTAGTAGTCAAAAACACCATCTAACTGGTCCTTTGACATCACGTCAAAGGCGTAGAGGTCAATTCCAGTTTTAAACTGGTTAGTTTGAATATTTTTTAGATGATCAATTTTTTTGTTTAAGAATTTGAAGAAATGTTGTAATAAATCCCAAAAAAGGAAGAGAAAAAAATAAAATGTTCAAATCATCAACAGGATTTTAACCCCCGAATTTAACTAAAAATAACATAAATACAATCAAGAAAACTCAGTTTTACCTCGCACGTATCTTTGCCACCTCCTGGTACACCAGCGCAAATCATTGTCTCTGTAAACATTCCAACTGATGAAAGCTTCTCTTTACATGTTACCCAGTCTATGGCATTAACCTCAACTTCTCTTAGAACATCCGAAATGTTAGAATCACCAGGCTAGAACTAAATTTGATTAATGGGCCACGATTACAACAGAAAACTAGAAACAACACATACAAAGTTTCCAGTATACTCGTACATTGTACCAATGTGGTGTAAACTTGTAATGTAAGAATAAAACTAAACAATGGGAAACTATTTATTTACTATTAAAAATTGTTACGGCCCATCAAAATCATAGCGTCTAACAAGTCTAAAAAGATAAACGTCTAAACTCTTTATAGAATTAAAAATATAACATTCATGTTTTTACAAATAACTTATGAAGGTTTTTACGAGAAAAACCAAAAATATTCAATTTGATCTATTTACATTGACGCTCTACTTCAGAACATACAAATATAAAATCTGTTGGATACCAAAATATTTGCTTTCGAGATGCTATGATTTCTGTTATTTATTCAATATTTTTAATGTATTCAATAATGATGGCATATTCGAAAATTTGTGTTTGATGGTTGAATTAAAGAAAAATACATAGTGGTTGGAAGAGCAAATTGTATTCTAACCACGAAGAAGAAAAAAATAGTCATTTGATTTGCATCGAAAATGTTTTGATTGGGTTATAATTTTTTTTTGTCGAGTCACGAAATTGGCGATGTAGAATCTGTGTAAATAGTGATGACATTATTTTGCAGGAAGAAATCGATTGTTTAAATAGAGAAAATGAATTGATTAGACAGTTAGTTATCAAGTGAGATGAAATATACTTTAAAATTACAAAAAGACAATACTGCAAGTAATAAAACCCTTTTATCAACACCGATTTGTGATAAGGCGCTACCTGGAACTTCTTATGGTGTTGTTGCTGAAATAAAAACAGCAAACATTAATTTATCAAAGTCATCATTATTGATAAAATCTGCAGATCAGGCGATTTTAAATTTACAAGTAGAAAAGGATATCTAGTCTCAAATTAAACCAGGTGCTTTAAAAATAAATATATGCAAGACAAAATTAATAAAAGATGCGACGACAAAAACACGTATAATACCTTAAAACAGACTTTGATACAAAAACTGGGATTTATTCATTTAATAGGCTAAAGTCTCGCATTAGAATATAAGCGAGGTATAAATAAAAATACAGTTGTGACAATAAATAAACTGATATGCGTTACATGCTGCATCCAAGGAAGTAAATTCATTTTTAGAAATTGCAGAACAAATAATGATTTTGATTGATGTTTCACCTTCATTGTTTGGAGTTATAATAAATCGAGGATATCTTTATACCGGGTAAAAGTAATGCAACGTTTTTCACACATAAACTTAGTTCGTTGCTCTAAATATGGTCATATAAAAATTAACTGAAGTAACTGTGTGTTGCAAAGGTTTTGGTGACCACGTGAAATTGATAAATGTGTTTCTGAATTAGAATGTAATAACTGTAAACAATTTAAGTTAAACTGGCCAACAAATCATCGGATAAGCGATTACACAGTAATTCTGAACGATTTAATTGAATTCTGACATCATCTTTGATTATTTCATCTTCGATGGTTGAATATAAGCCAACCAACCTCAGCGCTCATTTTAAAACATATCTTTCATGTGCAAAATGGGTTATGGGAAACTAGGTACGAGACAAATTGAATTTGTAATTTCATGATATGCTCCATAATTCAGCCACTGAAAACAATACTCGAAACGATATAATTAAAGATTGCGACGCAAATGTCATAATAAGTTGATATTCCTAATGATCATACAACATCTGCTCTATAATTCCGTTTCTAAATATTTTTCATCATCAATCATCTCGCCACAATTAGTTATAAACCGAAAAGCGTAACTTTATTACAAACCTTTTTTCCATTTCTACCCAACTTAACATGAGAAATTTTAATGTTTAAATCAAATAGTCACCTGTGTTACACCCCAGCCACTAGCTGTAAGAACTGCACCTTCTGCAACTTCATATCCATCATTTGGGAGAGCTATCGGTTGAATTTTATCTGAGAATACCAATTTGTCCTTTAGCTGTAAATAATTCGTTAGTTGAGATAAAGTGTATACCTTCTGCTGATTTGTATAAGTATAATTAATAGTAATAATAAATACACTTATTTATCCCCAGGTTTCATAACAATAACATACATTAGGATAACACAATATGAGAAACTCAGACCCAAAATGAGCATCCCAAGATCAACATAAAAAAATAAAAATCAAATCCTATGTAGTTCTTCACCTTGAGCCTTCGTTTCCTGACGTATCAAGTGAGAGCAGTTTTAAACCAAAGGATAATGTATTAGTACGAAATCTCCCAAATAAAACTTGCAAGTACTTGAAAATCGAAGTCCTACGTCAGTGAAAATAGTGATACATTACGTAAAAATTCATTTAATTTAAGGCAATTTATGCTGATATAACTATTGAATATATTGGATATGCTGATATAACTGATTGAAGATTCTAGCGTTAGTCAAGTTACCAACAATACAAATACTGAGTCTTGCTGGTGCAAACAGTTGTTTGTAATATATTTTTTACCTTAAGAACGGCTATATCATGGTCGTAAGTTTCACTAATATAGTCGTCGTGCACGATTGACTCATTAACTTGAAATTTTAGTGTGGCTTGTGTTAGATCGGTTGTTCCAGGGATAACTTCATATAAGCTGACCAGCAAACTGAAAAAATAATTAGTTACAATGTACATTTCATCTTTAATCTAAAAAGGACAAATTTTTGTGAAATAAATATAAGTTTCACAGTTTGCACTATCTTACCAATCACCTGACAACGCGCATGAAAGACTTTAAAAAGGGTTATTCTAGTGTTTTTTATGTATCTACTAATCGTATATGTCATATTTCAATTCAAGTTAAGCTAACTAACAAGAAATAAGACGCGAAGACACAGATATACAGGCTTATTTTCTATAATATAACTAAATCAAGCACGTATACTAAACACATCAGCAACAATCTAATTTTTTTAAATTGCCATAGTTCCTTACAAATAATTGGGAGGTACTATGTCAGGGTTGTTCTTAATAGATAACAAAATAGATAACATATTACGTATATTACACAAGAACAAGGTTAACACTGTTCTCTTTAATTTTTCTGATTTATTACTCAAATAAAAAGCCTAAACAAATTGGAGAAGAATTTTGAATTCAAATTGTAAACACAATAACTAAATTATAAAAACTCATGTCGACTTGATCTTATAGTGGTTTAAGATTACAATTTTAAACCTCTTTTGTACTCATTCTTCCCAGCCATTTTAAACAGGAGTAAACATATAGATATCGCAATAAATTGGGATGCATGTGACTCAACATCAAAGAAATTTTCTTCCGTCTGTTATGCGTTGTATAGGTTATCTTAAATATCAAATAGAACAACTATCTTGAATTATTATTTTGTTTCAAGGGCAACGTATGGATTTGTATTTAAATGTTATTCTTGTTATTTTGAAATATTGTTTAAACCTCAGAAGAAAGCAGTAAGAAACTGGTCTCGAATAACGAGGAAAAAAGTGAAGAATAAAGTGATAGCAATAATGAAAGTGAAGGCCCCTCATATGATTTTAAGACTCCTCAGCAATGCAACCAAAATGCATTGAATGATATTATACGGGGCTTGGAATTATATAAGGATGAAGACGAATTGCCGATCCCAACGCTCAAGCAAGAAGCACTCCTTCCAAAAAGAATAAAAGCCATCGTTCATCCAATAGGAGAAACGATTTTAAGATTTTGTGGATGATTGTAGGACAACAGTAAGATACGAAATGCATCTGCAAACTATCAATTCTGGACCCAACAACTTTATTGAGGCACCCCCTAGTTGATCCATCAAAAATTCTTCTTCCATTCTTCTACGTTAATCTCAGTCTAATGAAGCGGTCTATCAATATGTATACAAAAATTTCCGATTAGTTCAGATGCGAAACTAAAGGAAGGAAATTAGTATCCTCTTGAAGGATAAAACATTAATGGCTCAAATAAATGACGACCACATAGCTGCATTGCTTAACTTCTAAAAGAATGTTCAAAATTATCTAGAGAATAGTAAAAGTTGCTGAAATGATTGAAAACTTTGAATAACCTGGATTTTTGATAAACCTTAAATTGTATTTCTTCCACTCTTATCTTCATTTTTTCCTGAAAATCTTGGACATAGCAACGCGAGTAGAGTAGTTTCACCAAGATATAACAAAACAGAGCATCGATATTAAGTGCGGGGGGATGAATATATGATGGGCAATTACTGCTGGTCACTCAAAAGTAAAAAATTCGGGAAATGGGAAGAAAGATAAGAGATATCCTCTGCACAGATCGTTCGAAGATAAGAGGGCGAGTTACCATAAAGGCATATGTCTATCTAGTCCATAATGTCTCGTTGTAAACTTAAATATCTGACATGAGATTTTTCTCCTCCTTGCATTTAGGTTGGATCGGCAGAGTGATATTCTACAACTTTTTCGCCTGCAGCAGATAAACATAAACTCTTAAATAACTCTCACATTTTCGAGTTTATTTATTCATCAATATGCCGTGATTCGATTAATCAAATAATTCGGTAGCCGTTTTATATCAGGAATTTATGTCGTTAATATCTTTGGAGATTGGATTCGCGATGAGTTTCTTCTTAAAACATATCAAAATCTGTTTAAAGTGTTCCTTGAGACATGAGAAGCTTGAAACTTTACCTATTACAACAAATTGATATAAAATGTCAAAAAACGTAATTCTTCTCTGTTTAGCATTGGTGGAAAATCAAGTGGTGGAGACTTCGGATTCGGTTTCAACACATCAAAATACATGGATTTGGTTCCTAGGCATGATCACTTTTTTGTGTGGCTGTGTTATTCATATCATTATCTATTAAATTTTTGATGATTATGAGACATGAAATATATTTATTGGCTAATAACTTTCATTTTTTATTAATTTTATTAATTCCGAAGCCAAATTACTTGTACGATACCTATGTAACTTTTCAGTGGTTAGATTATTAAAAATTTCACAAAATTTAACAAAGTTTTAAAAAAATCCTTGAAGTTCTCTACGCTACTTGTTACTATAAAGACAATTATTTATTGAATTATCATTGTCGACACAAATAACACAAGCTTACAAAAAGGATTCTTTTTCTTGACCTCGAGACCAAAGTATGTGGATCTGAAGGATTTTCACGTGCTGGATTCGATACCGTTGTCTGTTTTGCTCCATCACGTCAGAATTTTTAGATAACTCAAAATGCAAAAAATACAATTTTTGACTGTTTTCAGGACTTATATCGATAACTAATTGTTGTGGAGTAAATTGGACTAAGGGATCGAATTTACCTGTCCATAATCTACGAAAATCAAGTATTACAATTGGCCGCGAACCTTGTAGGCCTGTGAATTTTTAATATTATTTTTATCCTTAAAACTCACTCATTTATGCAATGCGCAGCAGTTAAAATGGTGTTGTCGCTAATAATTGACCCTCCACAACCATGCACTCCGAAAAATTGTATAGAAACTTGCCATGGATGCTTCTCGATGGTGGTTTCTCGCCCACCAACTATCCTAGGATTACCTAAATCAAAAACATTGTTTATTTAATAGATATCTAGCATATTTAATGATTTTAAAATCCAAGTAAATACAAATCTAAGTACATTTCAAAAGTTAAAGGACACACTAATTCAGTTATTTGACATTTTAGCTGCAGGAAAATCTGATCCGACATGTGTTCAATTAAACGAAATTGTGATATTCTTCTTCTGTTTTCCAGATATTTAATTTTATTTGTAATTTAAAAGTTGTCTTTCATACTGAAAGTATTGCTACTGCTTGCAATCAATAATTTCTATTTTAAGCGTAAGTTGTTAGGAAAATATACTACTCCTCTTGCCACCAGATAAAGTCCAAAAGTATATCTACACATAACTTCTTCTAAATACAGGGTAATCCCTGTATTTATCTGATCATGTGCAACAAATGTATGTCTATCTATCTATTAATAGCACACAATATGGAGTTAAGACTAAATCCTAGTTTATATCCAGTTAAAATACATATCGACGATAAGATACGAGTTGCAGTTACAGGAATTGTAATTCCTCTTTAAACAAAAACAAATGTTTCACAGTTTATCACTAATAAATAACGCCGAGGATTTGATAAAAAATAGATTTGGATACTTACAGGATTAATCGTATTTTCATGATTGTATTGTTTTTTTTTTAAGATGGTATCAGTGTTGTCTGTTTAGGTGTAATTTTTTTGCATATTATATTGATCGGAAATTCCGAATATATTTTTTTTATCAAATTTGCCAGAATCGAACATATAAAATGGCGTAAATACAATAAATAAATTTTGTAACAACAATTATTGGTGTAAATCTGCTAAACAAACAAAAGAAACAATCTGGGAAATACTGAGCGGATTTATTTGGGATGATGAAATTTGCACAACTTAGAAATATGTATGCCATGCCATTGCATTGGACAATGCAAAACATTCGAATTTACAGGGAAGTCCATAATGCACTGACGATTTTTGGTATGGAACAACTTTTTTATTTGTGGTCGGATTTTGACTTTGTTTGAAGGTGCTAATAAAAAACATGTGAATTTCTTTGACATTCAATGTTATTTATCTATCAAGAACAAACACTGTCGTACTGATGTTGACGAAGATTTCGAAAAACCAATAGTTAAGCAAAATTCAGAAAATCGAATTAGCGACCAGAATAATGTCAGATAGGCTTTGTAGTTGACATCGTCAATGGGATTAATGTGGAGCTGACGGAAAATTACAAGAGTTGGAAACATTTAAGAGAAATTAATACAAGATTTATAATTTTGAGAAAATTCCGTCCATGTAAGCGTATGCTAAAAAAATTGGTGGAATTTAATCATAAAATAGAAAGTGTTGATAATGAAGAATCGTTTTATATTACTTGTTCTGTTGTAGGAAATATCAAGAATATCTAGAATTTTTAAAGTTCAAGCAACTTCAATAGCCCGACGATCAAACCGAGGTCTTCAATCAAAAGCAGGAGCTACATAACCAGGACGACCTAGTTCTGAAAAAATAAAGAAGAAAAAAGGCCCAGTCGTCAGTCATCAGTAATGGAACGTTATCAATAATATATGCATAATATAGGTAGATAGCAATAATTGTTAAATTACATCTATCTTCTGTTACTACTTGATTTGCAGCCAATGTTTTTCTGTTTTTTTCCAAAAAAAATATTGTAGTGGTGTTTTTAGAATTGGCATTACGTTTTCTATGCGTCTTAGCTTTCATTTGCTATGCGAGTATGGCAATGAGTGGGCGTAACAATATAGGAAACGGAAAAATGCATACCGATAATACCGCCATCATAATGACGTCATGTAGATAGACCGGATAATGTTTTTTTCAATTGGAATCAAACGTGCTATAATTCTGTTTTTTAGATTATTTTAGTAATCATATCCACGTTACAACACTCGAGATAGTTACGTTCGCTCTAGATATCACATTCCAGGCGAACTTGGGTCAATGTTGGTTGGGTGTAGTATGTAAGTTTTTTTCGCGAATAATCATCAAACTCCACTTAGGCCGAAGCTTGGAATTAATCTGCTATTAATTTACGAAATTTTATTAATTGTAATAACCTTAAACAATTCAAAAGTATGTATTCCTTAGTAACATATTTGTTGTGCCACAATTTTTGATACTAGAAATAATAAAAGTCAACATTTTTATGAATGTAATAATTTATCTGTTTCCTTGAGAAAACGCGACACATTTTTGTAGCTGCCACACATGATTGTTGCGTAAACGTTTGATTTCCATTCTATGTTTCCAATAAATTTTAAATAAAATAAAATTAATATTGTAATAATAATAAAAAGTAATGTAATCAGCACTAATCAATTTACCTGAGGCCAAATTCAGGATTCCAAGAAACGATACAATTATTATGACACGACACATTTTACTTGGATAAACACAAACTGTTTGGACACTTACACCTTAATTTTTACACAACAATATATATAATAGGATGATAATTACCGGTTATCTATTGATAAATACATAGAATATTTGATGTAAAAAAATATATTTGAAATGGAATGTCGAATTGAACTATCTAGTCAGAAATGGCTAATAAGTAAAGAAATAAAATAAGCCTAGTAATGTACAACGTGGATATGCACTGTTGGGCGCCATAAGACCATGCATGCAATAGACAAAAAATATTCTAATTGTCCAGGCACTAGATCAATGAGTTATTTCTCGTAAAATGCCTATAGTATTTGTGTTAATGATTAACTTTTGATAGCTGTCTACTAATGGAGATATATAGCCCGTAGTCGATGATTTGCTTTTCTTAATATAATTTCGTTTTAAAAAACTTCCTACAGAACGTGTGTCAGATTTGACTGCGCCCGTGATGGATAAATAGTAAACATATCAAACATGCGCCTTACTGTATAGTAACTATGACTGTGTGTTTATTGTTCTAATTATCTCTCATAGTCGCGGAGAGTTTACTGCTTATATACTTTCCATAATTTGTTGACGTTATAAACATTGAGATTTGGAGGAAAACAAAAAAAAACTCGAAGAACTTGCTGGTAAAATTGATAGTAATGCTTTGGATTTACAGCAAAAACTAATTATAGCAAATACTCAAATTGGCTTCAGAAAGAAAATACTAATTTAAGGGAAATGGTTCATATGCCATCTGAAAAATAGTTGATCGAACAGTGTTGATAAAAGTCCTCCTTTCATTTGTGTATTTATTGATCGTGCTAAGGTTTTCGATAACTTCGATAACATAAAACATAAAATTTTGGGTTATTTACATAATAGGACTCAAATGGTTAAAAATGGTTAAAATTGGTGGAATATTGAGTGGTCCCAGAATTGTTCTCTACGATTTACCTCAAGAAATTGTTCTCGGACCGACTTTATTTTAATGTTAAATTGTTAAATTCTGTCATTTACAGACGACACTTTAATGCTGTTTAGTGATCCGTCCTGAGAAATATTAAATGAACAAGTTGTAGGAAACCTACATAAAGGGTATTTTAATGTGGACTGTATAGTTTAATTAAAGTCACCCAAATTGTCTACCACTATATTTACACTATATTTACAATTATTTACAATTATTGTGATGCCGAGACGGCAGGGCACACAAATGTTTTTAATTAGAACTGTTATCTAACCTTTCACTTATAATATAAAAATGAAAACTATAACGTGCGTTCTCTGCACGCTAACAGCCATATTACTTCTTCCTTCTCTCTTTCTTCCGGCTCACATTGTCGCCAACCACAAAATTTAAAATAACTACTACATAATTTAAAATAACTGTTGGATGTTTCCAACATGCTGGGGCCTTTTACAGTTTTTTATAAAACTCATCACCAGTCTTTTAATAAAAGATAAAGCTAGGTAACTAAAAGTTACATTTGACTACAAAAGTCTATTTGATTACAAGACTAAGAAAGTCTAATTTAAATGAAGGACTACGAAAGTCAATTTTTGATGGCGGACTACAAAGGTCCATTATGATATAAGACAGAAAATCTGTTCTAAAAACTAAATCTTAAAACTACACAATATTTACAATTACATATTTACAGCAAAAAATAAAGCTAATCATAGATTGGTAACACAGCTAGTTTTGTAATTGAACGCAAATAGGTTCCACCTTGTGTCTTGACCTCAACAACTCTGACCTTACCGTCTTTTCCAGGAATTACCTTTGTAATTCTAGCCATAGGCCACTTTAGAGAAGGGACATTATCCTCTTTTAACAAAACTAACATGCCCTCTTGGACATTTGGGAAATGACTATGCCATTTTGGTCTACTTTGAAGTTGTGCTAGATAATCTTTTGACCATTTACTCCAAAAGTGTTGCTTCACCTGAGTACATAATTTCCAAAATTTTAGTCTGTTTTCTGGAATAGTGGTTAAATCGGGTTCGGGATAACTAGTGATAGGAATTCCTATTAAAAAATGTCCCGGAGTCAAATATGTAAGATCCGAAGGATCATTTGACATTTGCGTTATGGGTCGCGAATTTAGTATTCCTTCAACTTGAATGATCAAGGTGTTGAATTGTTCATATGTGAACTGGCGATTGCCCATGACTCTTTTTATGTGGTATTTTGCGCTTTTTACTCCTGCCTCCCATAATCCACCGAATACAGGAGAATAGCTAGGAATAAAATTAAATTTGATTTTTTCTTCAAGACAAAGCCTTTCAATTTCATTTTTATGTTGTACAGAATTGTGGATTTTATAAAATTCTACCAATTGATTATTTGCCCCTTTAAAGGTTGACCCGTTATCACAATAGACATTTGAAGGTTTTCCTCTCCTAAAAATAAATCTTTTGAATGCACTTAAAAAATTATCAGTACTCATATCTGACAATAGTTCCATATGAACTGCCTTGACTGAAAAGCAAACAAATAAGGCTATATAAGCTTTTGTAACTAACGACTTCCTGAGTCTTGATTGTTTAATATAAAATGGACCACAAAAATCAATTCCAACATTTTGAAATGGTCTGGCTAAGGTTACTCTATTCTCTGGCAAAGAGCCCATTAACTGTTGTGAACATCGAGCCTTTAATTTGAAACAAGTAAGACATTTATGAATGTTCCGCTTTATTTCTCTGATGCCATTAACCAACCAATATTCTAGGTTTAAACTACTTAAAATTTGTTTTTGCCCTGCATGTAGCAATCTTACATGTTCTTTAACAATTATTAAATTAGTTACATGGTTATTTTTTGGTAATATTATTGGGTGTTTTTGATTGTAGGTAATATTTGCATTCTGCAGCCTGCCAGTTACCAGCAAAATACCCTCTTTATCTACAAATGGACACAAAGATTTTAAATTAGTTTTTATTTTCAATCCAGAGGCTAAACATTTAATTTCTTCCTTAAAATTACGGTCTTGCTCATGTTTTATGATAGTCTTTAAGGAATATTCTAATTCAGATAAAGTTAATTGTCCAATAATTTTATTATTTTTATTTTTAATGTTATGTTTAAATCTTAATATGTACGCTACAATTCTCTGCAATTTAGAAATGCTAGAGAAATCTTCAAAAAATGATTTATTATGTAAATCTACTATTTGAGTAAAAATTTGCACTCTCTCCTCAGGTAAAGGACTTGGAATGTTACACTGAAAATTTGTGCCATGGGAAAAATTAACATCTAAAAGCATCTTTGGACCATGAAACCAGACTTCATTAGCAACCATATTCTGAGGTTCTACACCTCTTGACAAACAATCAGCGGGATTATCATTTGTGTTAATGTAAGCCCAATTAAACTTAGAGCCCAAATTTTGAATTTTTGTAACCCTATTAGCTACATATGGGTTTAGTCTCATAGGTTCCTTTTTAATCCAGGCCAATACTATACTTGAATCTGAGTACAAAAATACTTGATTTATTTTTGACCTTAATAAATCATAAACCTTACTAGTTAAACTGACTAGCAACAGAGCACTATTTAATTCTAATTTTGGAATAGTTACTTTTTTATTAATGGGAGCAATCCTAGACTTAGAACAAAGCAAATTGACATATACTTTGTCATAAAAAATGGCCCTAACATAGAGCACAGCCCCATAGGCGGTCATAGAAGAGTCACAGTAACCTACTAATTCCACTCTACTTGCATTGACCAAATTTAAATTTCGCGGAATATGCAATACTGGCATAGCTATTAAATTTTTAACAAAATCTTGCCATCGTTTCAATAAATGTTCAGGCAAAGAATCGTCCCAATTTAATTTTTTGATCCAAAGTTCTTGCATAATAATCTTAGCTTCTACTAAAACTGGCCCGGCTAAACCTAAAGGGTCATAAAACTTACAAATAAAGCTGAGCACTTGTCGTTTTGTAATACATTCATTAATATTATCACTTGGTGCTGATATTTTAAACGAGTCTGATTTCATGTTATACGACAAACCTAAAGTTTTTACAACTAAGTTATCTTTATTTAATTCAATTTCATCAAAGTGTTGATTTTGTATGGGAATATCATTCAAAATCAAAGAATCATTGGCACACCACTTGTGCAATTCAAAAGACATTGTCTTTAAAATATTAATTAATTCATTTTTTAACTGAACGGTTTCTTCAATGGTGTCTCCACCAGAAAGAATGTCATCTACGTATGTGTTGTTTAAAAGAGCCTTTGCAGCTAACGGATAATTATGTGCTTCATTGTGGGCAAGTTCTACCAGACATCTAGTAGCCAAATATGGTGAACTTTTTAAGCCATATGTCACAGTTTGTAATTGCAAATACTGTATTGGTAAATTAGGCTTTTCCCTCCACAAAATATTCTGCAATGACCTATGAGCAGGGTGAATTAAAATCATACGGTACATTTGTTTTATGTCTGTTGAAATAACATACTTAAATGTTCTGAAAAGTATTAATATATCGAATAAATCATTTTGCACAACAGCTCCATTATACATTAAATCGTTAACTGACTTTTTATTTTTTGTTTTCATGCTCCCGTCAAATACAACACGAAGCTTAGTAGTTCTTTTATCTTCTCTTATAACAGGATGATGAGCCATAAAATAAACTGAACCACTATTTAAATCATAACTGTTAATATCAATAATCTTTGCATGATTAAGATTAATGTATTCATTAATAAATTTACTATACTGCAAAAACAGCTCAGGATTATTTTTAAACCTCTTCTCCAAATTTTCAAAACGTTTATATGCAATAGATAGTGAATCTCCTAAACATAAATCATTTAGTTCCAACTTTAATGGTAAACACACTTGAAATTTATCGCCAATCTTTTTTGTTGAATTTATAAATATTGACTCACAAGCTTCTTGCTCACTAGAATATTCAGGATAAATTTCAGGCACCTTTTCGATTTCCCAAAAACGAGAAACAAGGTTTTCCAGGTTAGGAGTAGCCTTACAATATAACGAAACTTGAAAAAAGTTACACAGTTCAGTATCTTTTGAGCAACAAGGAATAGAACCACTAACAACATACCCAAAAAGAGTATTTTGTAAAATTAAATTATTTTTACCTAATTTAATTGTACCTGTCAATAACGTCTGAAAAAACACATTTGCTCCTAAAAGAATATCTATATTTTCAGGAATATTATAATAATTGTCAGCCAACTTAATATGCTCTGGAATCTTGACTGTAGTGATGTCAAATTCAAATTGAGGTAAATTACCAGTAATTCTCTTCACAACTGCACAATTAACATTAAACTTATAGTCATTTACACATGACCGTATGTCTATATTAACAAATTTTCGAATCTCCGTTGCATTTTCTGATATGCCCATAACATTTAAATTTTTATTAAATGTTTTGAAATCAAATTTTTTAACAATGTTATTTGTTATGAATGATGTTTGTGAACAACTGTCAATTAAACCACGAACAACAATAAAGTCATTATTCTTGGTAGTTAATTTAACCATTATCGTAGGAAGTAAAACATTATCAAAATTATTATTCAAATAACAATTTAACTGTACAGTGGCATTTTCTGTCTTTTCCAACTGTATACTCCGCTGCTTGTCTAAATGCAGTAATGTATTATGATCTTTATGACAAGTTTGACATTTAAAATTGAATTTGCATTTATCAATGTGACCATTTAAACAGATTTTGCACATTTTGTGTTTATCAATGAATGAAATTCTTTCATTAACTGGTATTGATTTAAAGTTTTTACAGTTAAAAATTTTATGACCAGTTACCGAACAAAATTGACATTTAATTTCAACTTTATTTTTTGTTGACAAATGAGTAAACTGTGATTTTTCCTTAAACACAATCTTGTTCTCAGGTGAAGGAACTGCTTCTAAAGCACTGGCTCTATTTTCTAAAAATTGTAAAAATTTACCTAATGTTGGTAATTTCGTTGTGTCCCTATCTATTTGGTAAGTACGGTTCGTATACTGGTCAAGCTTTTTTGACAAAATACAGATTAAAATCATATCCCAACTTTCGACAGGCTGATTTAAATTTTTTAAAGCACCAATATGTTGCTTTACTTTACTAACAAATTCTCTTAAGGCTACAGTAGTGCCTTTTTGTATGTTTGAAATGTCCAAGAGTGCGTAAATATGAGAGTTAATTAACATAGTTTCATTATCATACCTATTTTTTAATAAAGCGAGAGCTTCTGTATATGAACTATTTACAATAGGTAGAGTACTAATCAATGTAAGGGCCTCACCTTTCAAATAATTCCTTAAATAAAAAAGTTTTTCCACCTCTGTCAAATTATGGTTTTTATCAATAACTGCTGTAAACATTTCCATAAATGGTTTAAAATTATTTAGATTTTTACCATCAAATAATGGTATATCAATATGAGGCAGTTTGGTCATTGAAATACTCTGATTTATTTCTTTACTTACTCTAAGCTTACCTTTCGCAAGTATATCGTTTATACTAGCAACAATATCATAATACATATTTTCAATTATGTCTGGGTTTTCAGAGTCGTCACGGTCCAAACACAAAATATCTACCTGAATATCTTGATATTTATTAAAACAACAACCTAGATTTTCTTTTCTGGCTTGCAATTGTTCTATTAATATGTCTGTAATTGGATCTTTTTTATGTTCTAATACAAATTCCTGTACTCTTAATATAGTGGAAGCACACTGTTTCCTTTTTTCCTTTAGTTTAGGTAAATCAGTTTTCTTAGACATTTTTGTCTCTGCTGTTGTGCTGCTAGTGCGGCCATCTGTTGCCCATCATGGGAATACTCCTACTTGACAGCATATTAACGCACTGTAACTGCATTACCATAGACGAAAATCTGCAAACTTCTGGAGCGCCACCTGAAGATTTTATTACACACTCAATTAATATTATCGACCAAAGTCACTGTATTATCGACTATCGTCACTGTATTATCGACTATCGTCTTACACCAACGCCAACAAAAATGATGAGTCAAAATGGACGCGCATTTGATGTAAAAAGACGGAAATCGAGTCACTGGAATTTATTTGTGCAACACACAGGTTCACTTATCTAAAAGTTATTTACTTGGCACTGCACATCCGGCTCGAAGGACCAATTTTATGTAGGAAACCTACATAAAGGGTATTTTAATGTGGACTGTATAGTTTAATTAAAGTCACCCAAATTGTCTACCACTATATTTACACTATATTTACAATTATTTACAATTATTGTGATGCCGAGACGGCAGGGCACACAAATGTTTTTAATTAGAACTGTTATCTAACCTTTCACTTATAATATAAAAATGAAAACTATAACGTGCGTTCTCTGCACGCTAACAGCCATATTACTTCTTCCTTCTCTCTTTCTTCCGGCTCACATTGTCGCCAACCACAAAATTTAAAATAACTACTACATAATTTAAAATAACTGTTGGATGTTTCCAACACAAGTTAGTAAGAATCTAAACCCGACATTTGAGAATATTAAAATTGAAAGAACAAATTTGGTAACTCTAGAAATGGAAATTTCATATTGATGGCTTATGTGCAAAAAAATTTAAACAATTGAAATATATGAAATAGGCAACAACTAATAACTGTATACTTCAGATTGAAATAATCTCAATTAAATTATGGAATTTCAGTTTGAGGTGGGCTAGGAAAAGTATATTTCGATCCTATGCTCAGGATTTTTTATCCTTTTGTAGGCTTAGCTGTGTTTATTTCAAAATATGTTACTATTTATTTTTTTGGATTGTATTATTTAAATAAACATTATTATTATTATTATTATTATTATTATTATCCGCTTAGAAAACTGCAGAAAAGGTGTTTAAAATTAATATATAACAAACATTATTACTATTCAATTAAACTGCTATGTAGCGAACCTAAATTACTAATTAAAAGAAAATTATATTGTGAAACGTTAATAATTTACCAATAGAGTCTTTTTATTTCAGGAAAGGATAAGCCGACCTTATCCTTTCCGAAATAAAGGAAAAGGAAAATTGCCGGTCAATACATTTTTACTATAACTAATATATTCCATATTCGTCATGCTTAGTGGTCACTTCCTCACCTTATGCCTAAACACGTCCCTGGCTATAATTAAAAAAAAAACATTAAGGGCTGAGAACACTGCCAAGACCTGAATATAGGCAACTACTATACACGCGCAGGATTTCTTGGTTGCCTATACATGCTTACCAGAACCAAATTATGATCGGTATATTGATCGCAGGTCTAAATTTAATAATATTGTATAACTATTATATTTACTACATTTTTTAATAAATATATGGACGTTAAATATTACAAAACAAGTTACTTTTTTTTAAAGTACTGAGTCTGAGTGACATCACGTGCGTTTCTTATAAATTTGTCTTACAAATAGTACAGTCACTTGATGATCCCACTTGGAACTAATTGAATAGCTATTTTAAATTCAAATATTATTGGATAGTTTGATTCAAAATGGGTCAAATAACGAATATTAAAAAGGAATAAGGGTGCTTTTTCGTTGGGGGTGAGTTTCACCCCAACTCAGGGGTTTCGAAAAAAGAAAAAGTTACAATTGGAATTCTTCCCCAAAAACCCCGCTATAATAACGTTCTTTTAATGCTTTAATACCAGCTAAGTTACAGGGGTTAAAAACTTTTCTGATTTTCAAAGGTTTTAAGCAAATTACTCAAAGAGGATCGCATTTTCGGAAAAGTTTGTCATAACCTAATAAAATAACAAAAATAATCCATGAAATAAACATTTCAGAAAGCTCATCTTTGCTAAGACACAGTTCATGTTAGGTGCATTTGAGCGTAGCCCTGAAAAGGATACGCGCTTCAAACAGTCATAACTCTGGTTTAAAAAAATCTTTTGAATCAAATTCAAACTTATAGTAGCTTAAAATTATATTTTGGAAATTTTAATATCCGCTAAATCAAAAATGATACAAGGAAAATAAAGGCAAAATTTTTATTTTTTACAAAAAAAGTGCCCGTTCTTTTGTTTCAGTAAATTCCAAATTAAAAGAAAAAAATTCCAAATTGTGTTTTTTGTTTGTCATTACTGTTATGTATATGCTCAAATTTTTCACCGTGATGGATGCTTCATACATATAAAAGATTTTACACAATGTATTTTGAAAATGTTTGAAATAAAGAATTTTTTTGGCTTTGAGGTTAAATAACTTAGCAGGGAAGAATCTGAGCTGCATGATACTAGAGACAAAAAATGATGACTACTTTTTCTATTTTTTTTGATAAAGATAATAGGAGATAGAAGTGAAATTTAACTCTTAAAATTTTTTTTAAATTGACGTATTTAAGATAAATATATAAAAACTGACAACCTTTGTACTGTTTTGACATACCTGACCTTAAAAAGGATTAAAAGACGTTCAAACTGCTTTTTTGATAATTTTTAGGGTTAATTGCAAATCAGATATGATCCGAAATAGGGAACGTGCACAACGCCAACAAAATTATGAGTAGTTGTTTTCCAATATTGTTTGCAACGTTAAGATTTCATAATACAACTGTCGGCGACGATGACCTGGCAATTAAGAAGCGCGGCTTGTTCTATTCAACAGTCATTCGGAACACTGGTCATCTAGCGGCACATACAAGAGAAGTTTGTCTTATGCATATGGCACAGTTTTGCTATTTTATTTTCCTGTATCACAAGAGAGATTTCTCTTACGCATAAGGCAAGGTCTTGCTATTTGTATTCAACCTAGATTATTTTCATTTATTAATTTGTTGTCTAACAGTTGCCTCTAAATGAAAATAATAGTAGTTTATTCCACAAGCATATAATAGCTATTATATGCGAGTAGAATACCCTATTTTATCCACGACTATTAAATATTTTGACTAAATCTTTAAACTGAAGAAATTTATAAGTACTATTTAGTTTTAACATTTTTTATGAGCAGGCTGTTATGGGTCAAACGAACGGTCAGTCACAAATTAAATTTAAACGTCAACGTTGTTTACATTTAATTCTGTGCTTTGATTCACATTTCATAGCCACTTTAATGAAGTTTTTAACAAATAACCGATACGTTGTCATAGAAACTTTGTTCATTATTCACTGCAAGGAATAATCGATAGCATTATGCTTGAGGAAATTCATACATAATACGCACATTATTTAGTAGTCGTAAATAAAAGTGTTTATTTGCTCTAGTTAAACGGAATTTAACAATTTACTGCTTTTCCAACAGATTATAATTATTGCATAATAATAAATATAATGGAATTTTAAAAATCAGTGTTATGTTTATTTGTAAGCAATAAAAAAATTATTAATAGACACAATAAAAAATCGAGTCACAAAGGCAATTAATTGGTAAGCCGACTTTTATGAGTTCACGAATTTCTTTCAAACCATTATAAAGTTACCGATCTTAGATCTTTTTATCAATATAGGGTTCATAAAAAAATATTTTAGCAAAAATGAACTTGAGGCCAATACAGGTACCTATATAATAAACTGCTTTTTAAAATAGTGGACGCAACAGGGCAATCGTTTTATACAGAGTCTTTCAACGAAATCTTCACCTCCCTATAATTATGAAATCGAAAAAATAATTAGAATTCGCCGAGACCCGTCGATTTCTTCGTCCTTTGGGGGAAGCATTTTTGACAGTCAAGTCAACTTGATATGTTCATCCTTCTAACCCCTAGCAACCCCAATTTTAAAAATTCGAATGGAGCTCTACTTCTAACACATTATTTTAAAGCCCTTTCTGTGTTGAGTTCATATAGCAACAACACTACTCAAACAGAATTCGTTACAATAATTGTGTTTTGGACATACAGGAACTAACAAATTTTAAATCGTTCTGGTGATGAAATCTATTTTCAAACGTCGTCTATTTTAAAAAATCGTATTTTGTTCTAAATATTGGGTTCGGTCGAAAGTAGAAACTATTTTAGTGTTAGCTTTACTTACTCAAAAACGGTAAGTACTGTTAATCCAGTCAATTGGTGTTCAAAACTACCGTTTTCGTAACAAAATTGCGGAAGTTTTTTTCTAAACGTTTCTATATGTTTTTTGGGGTGCTGAATCCAAATTTCAGGTTTGCTGCCTTGTAGGAGGTCGGCTTCACATCGAAAAACGCAAAAAACCTCAAAATGTTCGCACTTTTTTCAGTTTTTTGCTTATATCTCGAAAATTATGCGGTTTTAGAAGGTGATCACTCATACAAAATTAAAGTAGACAAAATTTCCTACAAAATGCACTAGTCAACTTTGATTTTCTCATGAGCGGTACCGGCGGTAGAGCGCGCTGAACAACAGCAATTTTTTGGCTCTGCTGCGAAAACATCAAACACGCCCACTCCCACCCCCTACAACTCGAAAAATATACATGTTAGCAACAAAATCCTTATACCGTGTTAAAGTATATTTAATTTTCTTCAAGATACGTCTCTAACATTCAAATTTCTCATAAGGGGGGAGGGAGCAAAGCGAAAATTACGAAAAATGCCTTCTGCACCTTACAGCCAAAACGACCCCTCCCACCTGTCTAGCTCACATTAGCGCTATACTTTCCATGTATTACGCATAAAAGAAGTTGTTTTAAATAAATTGATGGCAGAGCATGTTTGAATGTTTGATGAAAACATTATTAACAAATTATATTTACAACATATTAGGTACATTACACTGAATATAAAGCTGTTATGTACACAGTTATTTTAGTCGCCTCTGTTGGGTTGTTGGTGGCCCAGGCAATGTTTCTTAGGCAGTAGAAGGTCCAGGTGAAGGGTCTTGGGAAATAGAAGGTCCAGGCAAAGGGTCAGGGGTTATGGAAGGTCCAGGCTGAATAGTGAGTTGTTGCTGTTCTTCAACTGAAAAAATTGTAATACAATGATTAATGTTATGATGAAACTGATGAGAAAAACTAATTAGTAAAGATGCATAACGCTGCAAAATATTACATGAATTAATACCTTCTGTCACCTTAGCTGCTTCAGACAGTGGTACTGCAAGGATCTCGTCCAGGTCGTCTTCCTCTTTTGTATCCTCTACCATCCGGAGAGTGCAGTGGACAAGAGTGTTGCCAACTACGTGCTCTTTCTCCACGCAATGAGTGGTTGCGACTCAACGTCTCCGTTATTCAACCAAGGCAAGATTAAATTTCTCAAGACCCTCTCCAAACATCCCGATCTTGAATCATTCATTTCTAAATTCGCTGCTCCTTCAGCCCATCCAAAGGAAATAACAGCTGCTGGTGAGAAATTTTTGATCGCCCTTTATGGTGGTAACCACCCAACAACACTCAACAAGCTGAGGTATAAGCAATACGTGACATCAGCCTACAGGGCATCGTCAAACACGGCTTGCATGCCTCCCACTGCTGCAGCTCAACAACACGCCTTTAGAGTTTACCATCAGGTGCAACAGTGGATCGGAAACTATTTGGATCCAGAGCAGTGGGGGTGGAAGTTGACAAAAAATAGATTGGTTTCCATTACCACACTGATATTCCCGGCTCCTCAGAGGCTTCTATCTTATAAATACAAGACAGATTGCCAAGGTCGGTGTGGGTGTAGGCGAACAGGACTATTCTGCACGAAACTGTGCCAGCAATGTGAAGGGTCGTGCTCCAACATCGACGACAATTTGGATACAAAAGAGGAAGACGACCTGGACGAGATCCTTGCAGTACCACTGTCTGAAGCAGCTGAGGCGAGAGAAGGTATTAATTCATGTAATATTTTGCAGCGTTAAATGCATCTTTACTAATCAGTTTTTCTCTATCATAACATTAATCCTTGTATTACAATTTTTTCAGTTGAAGAACAGCAACAACTCATTATTCAGTAAGGGTCCATAGCCCCTGACCCTTTGCCTGGACCTTCTGTTGCCCAAGACCCTTCACCTGGACCTTCTAGTGCCTAAGAAACATTGCCTGGGCCACCAACAACCCAACAGAGGCAACTAAAATAACTGTGTACATAACAGCTTTATATTCAGTGTAGTGTACCTAATATGTTGTAAATATAATTTGTGAATGTTTTCATCAAACATGCTTTGCCACCAATTTATTCAAAACAACTTCTTTTATGCGTAATACATGGAAAGTATAGCGCCAATGAGAGGAGGGGTCGTTTTGGCTGTAAGGTGCAGAAGGCATTTTTCGTAATTTTCGCTTTGCTCCCTCCCCCCTTATGAAAATTTGAATGCTAGAGACGTCTCTTGCAGAAAATTAAATGTACTATCACGCGGTATAAGGGTTTGGTTGATAACATGTATATTTTTCGAGTTCTAGGGCGTGGGAGTGGGCGTTTTTGATGTTTTCGCAGCAGAGCCAAAAAATTGCTGTTGTTCAGCGCGCTCTAGCGCCGATACCGCTCATGAGAAAATCAAAGTTGACTAGTGCATTTTGTAGGAAATTTTGTCCACTTTAATTTTGTATAGAATTATCGCCTTCGAAAACTGCCTAATTTTCGAGATATAAGCAAAAAACTGAAAAAAGTGCGAACATTTTGAGGTTTTTTGCGGTTTTCGTTGTGAAGCCGACCTCCTACAAGGCAGCAAATCTGAAATTTGGATTCAGCACCCCAAAAAACATATAGAACCGTTGAGAAAAAAACTTCCGCAATTTTGTTACGGGAAAACCACCATTTGTGGAACAGGAAACATGATTCTCTTTGCTACTTTGTGTGTGAACTTCAGGGATTCTCCGTTCTTGAGTTATTGGGCTATTACTCTGAATGAAATCGTAATTATTTATACAATTATTAATATTATTATCTACGACACCTATAAATACAAAAACCTAGAAAGACACTGTTGTAATTGAGCTAAAAAATGTATTTTATGTGAGCTGCCATTAGCAGAAAGCAATGCTATTGATTTAAAGGATTTCACGCATTTCTTAGTATAAAAGAAATCGTTTTATTTGTACTAATGGCATTTCCACCTAAGAGAAACAAAATTTGACTTTTACTTATGCACCTGAAAGAAACATACCTATCTATGAAATTGAATAAAAAAAAGATTTACTAAATAATAATATACAAAACACAAAACATATCTATCCTTGAAAGAGTTTTCCTCGCTGAACACGAATCTGACCGCGAAAATATTACACGTCAAAATTTTGAGATACTAACCTAAAAGTACAAGAAATAGTGTTTTGTCTATTTTGTCAACGTGTCAAACGTATGACTTTATGTGAACAGTATTAGGCACAACTGCTATAAATACTACCATTAAAATATCGAATCCAATTTGGTTGGTTGGGATTTAAAGGATTCCATACATTTCTTAGAGCAACTTTAAGTAATTATTTTGTCATATTAGTTAAAAGATAACATTAATGGAGTAAAAACGAAGATTTGGTGTCACCTTCTGATAATGACCTTCCATATTTTTATACTTTCTGGCTTCACTACAACAATATCCTTCCACGTTTTTATAGTTTTTATGTAATAGCTATTTTTTTTACAATTCTCTTTCTTTGCTTGATATGCATTGTTTATAAATGACTTTATTTAGGCTTTACACAAGCATAATAACAAAAACCTATCCAATTTGATATACTCACATTGATGTTTCATCTCTAAACATACAATTATTAAGTTTATTAAATCTTCTTTAATGCATGATAAAAATTGGATTAAAAATTACAAAATTCAAAACTTCTAAAAATAAAATATTGAAAAAAATTTTTCTTAACTTACCACAAAATTCATTCATTATGGATACCAACCAAAAACTATGTCCCCAAGAAGATGTACATGTTCTTTCGCCATTATCTGGCTCTGTAATAGCTACTTAATAATAACACAAAAAGAAATTGATCAAAATTTGATAAGTACACAAAAAAAATGTTTTTGGAAAAATCCAATCACAGACTGACCCTGTACACGCTTTCTGTTGTTTTAAAAACATTATCTCCATCTCAACTTTACAATATTTTAATAACATGGTGAGTATATTTCAAAGAGCGATAAACTGCGGAAATTGAGGTACAATAAAATATTTATCATGGTGTTATAGTATTTACCACGTAAATTTAATTAAATACACCTGGGTCTCGGTGCTTCAGTGGTTGTAAATCCAGAATTCCAATAAAGCATACGTTATCCTCTTCAGCAATGTCTGTCAGATCTGCTAGCCATAAACATTTTATGATCAAGGAAACTTTACTGCTCAGATATAATTTTAGTTTTTGTTGCAGGAGCATATGCATATAGGCAAGTAGTTGTTCTTTACGACGCGATGGGTTATATAACTACTAACATTTTCCAACAAAATATACACCGGGACATAAATAATTGGTTCAACAGTATTCGCTGCCTGCCTACTATTAAATTATTTGTCCCAAACTTTCGAGCTAAAGTACGAGTATTGCTAAAAGTTATTTGTGCCATTCTTTGTTTCTCTTTCTTTTCTTCTTTGGAATTTATTACCATATATTCTTGAATAATTTTAAATCCAGATAACGTACAAAATATTTGCATTTTTGGAAAAATAACCATTACGTCTGTGACTTTGCGTCAAAGGAATAATTAAAGTTTTTCTTTACATGAAATTTAAATAAAATAATGATATTTCGCAGAACTCTATTTCCCTTTTCAATGCTAAACTTTTTATGTGTATAATTCGTGAAAAAACACAATTATACGAGTAAAAAAGCTTCGCATTGAAAAAGGAAGCAGATGAGTTTCCGAAACATCTGCGACTTCTTTATTATTATTTTATGTATATTGTATATAAAAAACAACCTTTAACTGTTCCTTTGACGCACAGTCACAGGCGTAAAGGTTATTTAAAAAAATTCAGATTTTTTGTAAACTATCTGGGACTATTCAAGAATGTGGTAATAAATCCTAAAAAAGAGAAGAATGAATGAATGAAAATTAAACGATGCCACAAATAACTTTTAGAAAAATTTTACTTTTTGTTATCAACCTGAAAGAAGCATATCATCCTTTAAAGATTTTTGCATGTTAAATAGGAATTTTGCCGCAAAAATAGGATTTGATATACCTAATCTAAGAGTCCAAGAAATGCAGTGTTTTGTTTATTTCGTTAAAGTTCATCATTCGCATAACTTTTACTACAAAATACTAACATTCAAGTGTCGAATCGATTTAGGTTGGTTAGGATACGATACTTTTCACCTAGATATAGTAAATTGAATTTTCGTTTCTCAGGTGGTTGAACTAGTCACATAAATCAGAAACTCAAGATCGGAAATTCAACATAAACGATCTAATTTATATATACAAACACCGTAATGACGGATGATTTAGATGAAAACCTGTTTATACAAATAGGTTTTCAGGGTCGCAATTTATGAATCTAATGACCAAATAAGAGAATACAAGATGATAAATTCTAATGGAATCATTTTTCGTGAAACATTTCCATTTGTTCATATGTATATTATGAATTAGGTCGGCTATATTATTATGTGATATATAATCTTGGATTTTTCAATTTGGACGAATGATTTGAAAATTATTAATAGGTCTTTTCATCACTTTTATTACATTTCATTAATTTTAATTTTTTTTAAACCAAGTGTTCTTTCCATTTTTATTTCACAAATATGTTTACATAAATATTCTTCTAATCTATGAGCATAGCCAATATTGTCATGTATTTTAACATCAAGCACATAAAATTGCTCCAATTCCCTCAGGAAATAAAATAAATCAGAAGACAATACTCACAAACTACTTAAGGCTCGTATTGAGAGGTCAAGGGTACACAAGGCCATGAACCATGGGATGGAGACAATTGCCGGACATAAAAGTAAAAATTAATGAAATAAACGTTAATAATTTCATAAAATATAAAAAAATATCATCAAATCCATCTTATGAATGCAAATGAATTGTCTACATAAGCTAATTTAATGTTAGAGCAGAACAATCAATACAGAGATCAATTTTGCTCAATAAAATGGCAAAACGCCAAGAAACTTTCATAACATCAGAAGAGAAAAAATAAACAGGAAATAAAATAGCTTTATAAATTTGTCGGAGCTGGGACTCGAACCCAGGAGAAATAGGCAGTAGCTAGTCGCCTTGTGCCACTCAAGAGCGATCTAGCCTGCTGCACTATCTTCGGTAACGTAATAATCCCATCCAAATACCGGCTTCGACAAACGCTGCTTTGCTTCGTTGATCGAAGACCAGCAATTGTACGCATGACCCCATCTCACTACACTACATTTACTGCTGAATAGTGAATGACATAATTAGTAATCACTGAAATAAAAAATATAGTAATTATCACCTATATCTCCGTCTTCAACTTCGCCTATTGGAAGACAACAAACTACACTTTAATATAATCCATGCTTCCTGCACCCATGTCCACAAGCAGCGCTGCATTCTGTTGTACATGTACAAAAAATAGTTTTGAGTAAGTATTTAGGGGCTAGTGGCTGATTCATTATTATTGGTCTCAATGTCCCTCTGTCATGTTTCCATCTCCTTTCTCTCATTCTATGATGGTTTTATTGACTGGCCTATATATTGTTACGTTATGGTTTCACTATGTCATGGTAGGGTTCACACCTCCACCATATATTACGTTATGGTTTACCTATGTTACCTTAGGGGTTAATTTTAATGAGATAACTACTAAGACACTCAAGTTATTTTACTAGATAGTTGACTCGCTTGGCATAAATAAGATAAATGACTCGCTTGGCACACGAGAGGGTTCTATTTATAAGGGTGGTATTTAGTAAATTAAAACATGGTGATAAGGTTCCAACAATAACGATATTTAATAAATATAAAGAAGCACACGAAATATAAACACAGTTAATACAAAATATATTATTACATATATTATAGTTCGGAACCCACATTAAACTGTAGATATCATATCTAAGTAAAAATACTTCTATAGACAAGATAGACTATTTTTATCGCTGTCGTTCCAAATAACACACTTTAGTTAGGGGATGAAAACTAAAAAAATGTGAAAATTATTTGACAAAAGGTATAGTATTTTTCTTGAAACAATTGTTATCCAATTTTCTATCCTCCAACTTTTATAAAAAAAACTGTATGATTAATTATTTTTGTACAGGAAATCAAAATAAATTCATTATAATTTATTTTAAATAAGCTACCAAAATAAACTTAATAAACCTGCATTAATATGAATTAGTGGTGTGAAAATATATATTCACGTATTATTCAGGCCGATACACTCTATAATTTTACACCTTTTTGATTTTAAAGCAATAATCAGGCACATTCACTGCGTTCAGAGGTAACACGAATTAGAATTTAAATTATTTTCTGTTTACCGTAATCATGCAAAGGCAACACTCTTAATTAGGGTTTGTTGTGCTACATCATTCGAGGATTTACGTCCATAAATCATACGAAATAACTGACATTCAAATTATATTAAATTGCTTTATTATAAATGGGCATTTATCCCTATCCGCGTTAAAATATGAAATAAGTAGCACGAAAGATTCAAATTGTGCGTTAAAAAAATGTTGACCTGGACTACAATTAATTTAACTTTACTGTTTGTATGTTAAATTGAACGTTAAGGTCAGCTGAATGATTTCTACTTCCTCAAAACCGACGAAATATAATATTTATGAAATGATAATGACTGTGTGTTGGTTTAAGGTCAATTTTATATAACTAATAGCGTTAGTTGGCTATGAAAACAAAGCTAATGCTTAAAATTACCATAAAATATTTGTATGCTAGGAATTATCCTGTTTTTCTTTTTATTTCTATTTTATTCCAGGGTAACTTACTCACAGAGTGGACTATTCCTCATTAAGCGCAGTGGATATTTTATTTAAAAAAATACTTGGAGTAAATAGAATTATTTTACACGGTTCTAACGGCCTTCAGGGACAAACTATCTATAATATATAAAATAATCTATTCCCATGGTGTTGCAATTAAAATCATTTGAGGAGTACTAATAATAACTGCAGAGTGTTATGATTGTGGCACTAGCTTGTACAAAATTTTAATATTATACAGCGATTTAGATTGATATTTTATAATGTCGTTCATTGTCCCCGCATCTGCATTCATTAAATGACGTAGTTGGCTTTATCCGCTTTTTCCTGTCCCTCCGTGTACCAGGCAGTGGTTTATATGTTTTCATGCTCACGGTATTTTAACAACTAATTTAATACCAATTTTTTATTTGGTGCCCCAATTATCATTTGCATGGCAAATTTAATTAACCTAGTTGGCAACTGCAGCATTTAATGGATTCTTGTGTACAAAGTGTACCAATATTCCGTGTGCGTGTTGCTATCATGTGTTCATCTGCCGCATTTTATACAATTTCTTGCTTCAATTACAACAATGTCGTTCCATGACTTTATAGTTTACATTTGTCATTGATATTATTGAAATTTGTTTGAAAACAGCAACAATTAGTGCCTTGGCATCCATATCTGCCCTTGCTGTATGCTCGCTAACAATTAAATACTCATTTCGGTCAATTTTACATAGCATACCAAGGTATTTATTTATGAGAAACAATCATGAATAAGTAAGGTAAAACTAGACAGGATAATGCAGCGATTTACTTTGCTGTCGGTTATGTACAATTTTTAAAACGATAATATGCAAGCTGGCAAACAAGAGTACGCGTGGAAATAATTTAATTGCGGACGGCGGTGGACTCGAAGTGCGAACGGATCGAGATATTCCCACGCGGGGAAATCAAACGGCTGGGGCGAGCAAGTATGACTCCAGCGAGACACCAAAATATCAGAGCGCTGTGAATAAGCCACAGAGATTCTTTTTGGTTCGGTTTCGGTTATTACTTAACAAACGTGGATTCCTACTGCTTCAAATACAGAGCTATCTAACCCTTGCTAGCATAGCTCTGTATTTGAGGAAGGGAGTTATTTCCTTCCTTACAGGAAAATAACGATTTAAATCATAAGTTGGGCCACAAACCACCATGAGCAGGTTAACGAATTGTTTTGCCTGTGTATGATAAATCCACGTTTTGAAATACATTCACTGGTGGTTAGGCCCTACCATCTGAACAGAACACTGTACGACTCAACCGGTGAATGTGTGATATAACATTAAATACGGATAAACGGAAAATTTAAACCGAACTCTGATTTAAAAGTAGTTCTACAAGACGTCGGTACTTACACGATGAAATCAATGTCGAATCTCGGTGCTTATTTCAAGGCGGTACGGCTGGATATTGTTCTTACCAAGATGGTTTACGATAAAGAAAATATTTAGGGTTGGTTTTCGTTGCTGATGCCAGGGTATCGACAAATCGATTGATATTGATTTTGCCCTTCCCGGTGAATTTATTAGCTTTTTCTTGCTGACGCAGGCGGCGGCGCGCTCATACGGTGGGTGGAATCCGGACATGTGGCTCGAACTAAGAACGCGGTTTACTAAGTCCGAGCGTGTTATGTAACTTGCCATATTCAACCGGGCTAACTGTAAACGGAGATGCATTGTTTACAATTTTTAAACTATATCGCAAAAAGAACCGGCTTAAAACAGACACGGATTACTATTTTAGCAAGTTTTCGTAACTAATGATTTTTACTTCCGACCTGAATATTATTTTTGAACAATTCACGGATTTTAGGGGACTATCGGAAATCAATTAATTTACGACTTGTTTACCAGCGGTTTTTACAATTCATTGTTACATTAAACGTCACTTAAATACTAACAGAGTTACAGGGTGTACTCAAGTGACGGAGTTATTAAAATAAAACAGGCAATCCTTGACGGAAAAAAATCACTTCGTTACACTGTTGGATAGAGAAGGAAGTCCACTTGGGTTTTGCCAAATTTAATTTCTGTCCAGTGCTAAGGATTTCTGTCAATGAGTTTCCAGAACATTCAGGGTAAGTGATCTATTGTATTTTTTATTAATTAATTTGTTGTGCATTTGATCACTTGTTCTGGGTGTGACAGAAATCCGATTTTCGGGTTTTCCATCACCTTGACATCAAAAGGCATTTATTATTTATTTCGTTTTTCATATCTACAAATTATTATTGTTATTGTTATTATTATTATAAAAAAGTATAAATTTTATTTGGTTTCGCGTTATTTTCTGCCACATTGGCCGCATAGTTTTTATAATCTTTCGTCGGAAAACGAAGGATATTATCGCTTGTATTTGTTCATTCAAAAAATTATATTTGACCACCCTGTTTACTTTTAGGAAGTTAAAATGATTGTGAGACCCTGTATAGATCTTTCGTAAATGAGATTACCTTATTTTTTCTTAAAATCCATAATAATTTTAACTCTTCCAACAAAAAAAAAAATTATATCCAATAATATTACAGATGTGAAAGAAGGCCAGAAAAAACGCTTTAATAAATAAATCGGAAATTTTAAAATGAATGATGCAATTAATAAATTTTATTCTAGGATAATTTCTCTTAACCCAATATCAAAATAGAAAAATTCGTTAAAGCTGATTGTGGAAACCGTTTATGAACTTTTTTAGTGGTAACCTAAAGCGATCTAGCTACAAGCTACATGTTATATCCAAAATTATTTGTTCCAAGTTAGTTTATCTGCTTGCCTCTCTGCTGCATACGAATCGATGGAACAGAATTTTATCATGAAATAATTTCCCTGAGGGTTTGTTAACATGATCACGTTGACGTGTGGGTGATTATAGAGCGAGATTTTAAATTTTAGCAAATGAAAAAATTCGTAACAAAATACTCATTGTTTCCAGCTTAATACTTCATTCAAAGCGAACGCACGTGCTTTTTGTCATTGTTTTATTATTAACATCCAAACGTTCTTAAGGGTTTAAAGAGGTGAAGGTGACACTGGTATCAGGATTACTCGGTATGCTTATAGGTAAAAGTAAAAAACATCTTCATTTGTGGTCTATTCAGAACATAGATTAAATGCAGTCCTGGACAATTGAACTGCATATTTGGATTTTTTCTTCAAATTTTGGAATAAGATATCTATCTCCACAGGGAGGAATATTATGGAGTTATGGTTTTCTACATTTTGTTGCAAATTTTATTGAAAATAAGCGATTTTGTCTGTTGGAATGAGCATTTGCAATAAATATTGTATACAGCGCCTAATGCAAGTCCCGTCCAAAAATGGAAAATTTCATTGACGCCGAGAATTTACAATAGCGGTTTTAAATTTGATTTTGTTATATAGTCTATCTACTGACTATTTGCAAAAACCGATTTGGTCACTTTTCCAAAATCTGCAATATTTCAAAAAATACAGCGATTTTTTTTGAAAAAATCACATTTTTCTCATTACTGACATGTAACTTTCCACTCAGGTGTTTAATGGGATATTTTTATTCGTCACTTGCTATATCATTGGTATTGTTAACTAGTGTTATAGTTGAGGTTTGCCTTTGATACTACACTTTTATCTTGACATATTTTGGCAATTTGCTTATTTTTATTTATTTTTTAGAATTTGGCGTGATTCCCAGAATTAAGTTCAATGAATATTAACTATCCGCCACAAATAAACTACAAACAATAGTATTATAGCCATATGTCAATATTCATTTAATCTTACAGGGCGTTTAAAAAATATTAAAATTATGGAATATTCAGATTTTTGCAATCGCATATAAGTCATGCTTCACATGAAACTGATTTTCGACCCCATACTAGGAAACCAAAAACATTTCCAATGTTAAAATAAATGGATTTTGTGTATTAGTTGCTAGCTAAAGGTTTCTTGTGGAGCTTTTAGGTGTTTTCGCTGTTATAATAGTAGAAATTGTACTGTAAAAAATTCAGTGACCAGAAAATATTGTAATGCGTATAGAAGTTTAATCATCAAGTTTACAACAGATGAAATCATAGTCATATATTTTTAACGACTCAGTAAGTAGTCAAGCAGAAACTTATCAAAAGTGTGACAGAAAGAAAATAATTGGGAGAGATTTGTGTAGTTATGAAAACTTTGTACTTAGGTGTGAGTATTATATGTGCAATTTCTTCAATTCAAATAATTTTTTAAGTATTATAAATAATGTGGCAAAATAATGGTTTTCTTTCAATCCAGATATTACTTAGAATTTATTAATTTTCAAGTATTTTGATGTGGTTCTTCTCTATGCATAAAAATAAAATAAATTAGATATATTTACATATATATACCAACTTAGCTAGCAGACTTTGCAAAACAATATCAACCAGCTGAAACAATAGCAATGCTTTATTTCCGTGGCTACGTAGATTTATCTATAGTATTTCCGATACGTACCCTGGAAGCTAAAATAGTCCATTTCGCCTTAAATAAATTGCACAATCATGTTTTATGTAAAGCATTCTTTTAGCGTATTCAACACAACATTATTATGTGTAGACACGTTTAAGAGCCCTTATTACACAAAATATCACAAGACTTACCTAAATGTAAAGAACGTGCGACGTGATATAATATGCAGGATTGCGGATTTATAAAGTCAACTTATTTCCAACAGGAAGAGCGAGGATAACCGAGAGGAGGCAGATGTTCTCTAGACATTCAGAGCGGCTCCTTGGAAAGCCAAAAGACAGGTGGCGCCTCTCACGCTCTTCATGTCGAAAAGGAATATTATACTCACAAAGTAATGCTAATCTCATTTATATTATATTTGTGTACAGTGGCGGAGATAGATTTTACTAATGTAGGCATACGCGTTTCAAATATTATTAAATTAAACCATTTGTTAACGTTATTTTCTTTGCTGGAAATTTCACGCGGCTTTCTTCGGGCTGAAAGCATACCTAATTGCTGGATTTCTCCTAGTAAACGGTTAATGAGGAAATAATTTTTTTGACGTTGACATTTTTTGTTTTATGAGAATAATCGTTCTATTATTTTGGACACGGTAACAGAACGGTTACTGTTATAAAACGGAAATGTTTGTCGAGTTGAAAACTTAGGTTACAAGTTTGTAAGAATTTATAGTGCATACAGGGCGAGTCGTGAGGAACTTTACAAACTTCTACCACGTATAGAGTCCATTGAGTAGAATCAAATGGGCCTTTTTTTATTGATATACAGAGTGATTTATCGATTTTGACCAAAATTTCTTTTCGCTGCCGCTTTTAAACGGTAAATTCAAATTGTGTTATATTTTGGTAAAACTATAAACTAATGTCTAGCATCACTGTGACGTATTAAAAATTTAGATATTCCAGGACCGGCGTAACCAAAGTTCATCAGTAGGTCCATAAAGAAGAAAACACCCTGTATACGGGTGTTTTCAAATTTTAATGCCGGTTATTTAAAGAGTACAAATGAACAACTAAATAACGCCATACGAAATTTTTGTCACGCTTTCCACAGATTTTTAGAAACCGATCAATTTTGGTTAAACCTGAAAATTCCTCACCACTTCGTACAACACGTATTCGATTTACAAGAATAACGCCTTTAAAGGCAAACACTCAACTTGAGGCAGTTACTAGGCAGTTAACTCTTGATCCAGTTTTATTTTTCCTCGTCTAGAATCAAATCTACAGGACCGGATTAACCATTTTTAAATAATTGATTAAAAAAAAGTCAATAGAGAAAATAATTATGTAAACTACGTTTGGAATATAGGATATAGTGCGCATATAAAGAAAGGAAAATTAATAGTTAATAACGAGATATTTACAACAGATCAACTAGAAGATCCCTCAAATAAGGATAACTCTTTAGAACAAAACGAAACGTTATTAGCAAATAGCGCACCAGCAACACCGACACCGATATCTAGGACAAAGAAGATTGAAGCAGAATTTGGATCAAATGATATAGATCAAACTCCCGAAAGTGACCAAAAAGAAAAAGGAAAAGAAGCACAAATAAAAATACCAATACAAAAAACAACTGAAAAACTCTAGCAGAAAACAAAAACAAGATTAGGCTCCTCATCTATAGATACCCGTTCCTCCTCAAAACAAATTGAGAAGAAATAAATAAGTTCGAGCAATTACTACAAGGTACTACACTAATTTATTGTCATTTTTGTACATTATTTTACACACATCATTTGAGTTTCATAATCAATTTGTAATTTAAAATGGATCAATATATAAGAGACTTTGATGGGAAAAATTTTAAAACTTTTGTTCTAGATACGCCATATGAATGTAGTGAGGTATACGAGGTCAATAATGATACAAAAAATTTTAAAATTATTCATTTAAACATACGTAGTATTTCAAAAAATTTGGATCAATTTAAAGTATTCCTACAACAGTTTAATTTCACATATGAATGTATTGTTTTAACCGAATCTTTTAATCTAGCTGACAAAGATATAAACATGTTCAATATAGAAGGCTACCAACTTGTTCATAATGATGGTATCTTTAATAGAAATGACGGAGTTATTATTTATGTTAACGAAAAATACGTGTATAATTATAATATTATTAAAATAAGTAACTCTAATATGATTAAACTAGACGTTATGAACATATATGAGAACGACATTAGTATCTTTGCTATATACAGATCACCATCTACTGACCCAAATGCTTTTAATTTAGATCTAGAACAGTACTTTAAAAATAATAAAACGTCATTAAATTATAATTTACTCATAGGAGACATGAACATAAATATTCTTGACCAATCAGATGGTCAGGAGCAAAATCTTGCGGATTTTGCCCTAGAGTACCTTAATACTTTATATTCTTATGGATTCAAATCATATGTAAATGACATAACTAGAGAAATTGATGAGAGTCGTACTTGTATAGACCATATTTTTGTGAATTCAGTAGTCCCTAATGTAGAGGAGATGATTATACCATGTATAATAAAGACGAAAATTACAGATCATTATGTAACTACTACACAAATTATTTTAAAAAAAGAAAAGCTAATAAGTCCAAATAATTCACGGCAGATTAAATATATTGATTATAAAAAATTAAAGAAAGAACTTGCCAAAGTTGATTGGAACGAAATAAAAACCCAAGAATTAAATGAAGCAGTTAAAAACTTTATTAACACTATAAAAACTGGTATAAACAACTCAACAAACATTGTAAAAATTAAACATAAAAATATTAAAAAAAAAACAATGGATAACAAATAAACTTATTAAGCTATTAAATAAGAGAGACGCTATGTACCTACAAATAAAAAGAGAGGCAAATAATATTCAGTTAAAGAATGATTACAAAAAGTTTTGCAACAATTTAAACAATTTGATCAAAAAAGAAAAAAACAAATATTACAAAGAAAAAATTGACAGTAATAGGTCCTCCACCAAAAATTTATGGGGTGTAACAAATGAATTTTGTGGATTATACGGAAGCAAACCTAGCATACCAGTAATAAAAAACGATAATATTAAAATATTCGAAAACAAGGAAAAACAAATATTTTTAACTCATTTTTTGCTTCTATCGGTTATTCTTGCAAACCAAATTCCAAAAGAAGCTTGTGACACTCCTGAAACAAAACAAAGTAATTCTATATTCTTATATCCCACTACTCCAATCGAAATAAAAAATATTATTCATGAATTAAAGAGTAAGAAATCCCCGGGCATAGATGAAATAACCGTAACTACTCTAAAAGAAATTTCCGATTATATTATAGAACCACTAGCATTTATAATAAACAAAGCAATTACTGAAGGCAAGTTTCCTACGGACTTTAAACTAGCTATAGTGAAACCAATCTTTAAAGATGGCTCAAACGATGAAGTATCTAACTACAGACCGATATCTATTATAACTAATCTTGCTAAAATTTTTGAAAAAATTATTAAAACACAAGTTGTGAATTATTTGGATAAATATAAACTTTTATCTGATTCGCAATTTGGGTTCAGAAAAGGTAAAAGTACTCAGGATGCAATATCTTTATTGGCGAGCAAAATATACAGTGCATTAGATAACCGCGAAAAATGTTTAGCTGTTTTTATCGATTTAAAAAAAGCCTTCGATACTGTATCTCATCTTGAACAACTTATTAAAACTTTAAATAACATTGGATTTAGAGATAATAGTTTAGGACTTTTTAAATCATATCTAACAGATAGAATTCAATACACTACTGAAATAAATGGTACTAGAAGCTCTGCAGAAAAAGTTAAATACGGAGTACCTCAGGGTACAGTGCTTGGTCCAGTACTATTTATTATATATATAAATTCATTATTCCATATACCTACCGCTGGTTTTTCAATAAGCTATGCGGACGACACTGTACTCTTCTTCACAGCTCCCTCCTGGCCAAAGCTTAAAACCGTGGTTGAAAAAGACTTGAAAACAATAAAAAAATATTTCAATAATAAATATTTATCATTAAATTCAAATAAAACTAAGTACTTACCCTTTTATCTACAGGACGCTCATGCCCCAACATTCAATAGTCTCACAATGGAAGATGTTTGGAAAGCGGGTTGAACGAAGGACCAGTCAGCCCAACGGACTGACAGAATGTTTGTTTGCGTGTACGATATTAAAATTGGGGTAGATACCTTGAATATTGCTTCTTGTCTTCGTGTTGGGCCCAACAATCTCAGCAGATTCCAGGACCAGGGTGATACACTTTTTTTGCACTTGGTTTTATTTAAATTCAAAAGCACGACCGCACCTTTTTGTAATTATTGTATACCAGCGAGAGTTGTTACTTGTTACTATGGATACTAACAAATTAACGTAGAATTGAACAAGAGAATTAAATCCAAATAATTGCGTTTTCTGAACATACCGCCCATCCAAATGGCGAAGCATTTGTAATAGGAACAATACTAATTTAGTACTTACTTGAAGGTTTTATGATTAAAAGTAATTCCAGATTGAAAGTTTTATAAGTAATTGTAATATATCTAATTATTAAATTAAAACTAAGTTAAAATAACATGTTGTAAAACTAGTAATTAGTAGGGATCGGACATAATTTTACAAGAGGTCTCTTAAATTGACCATTAGCTGTTTGTACAGTAGCTGTACGGATTTGTCCATCAGGACCAGCATGTAATTCGGCAATCCGACCGAGATGCCAGGTTAGCGGAAGGACATTGTCCTGTTTAATTATGACTATTGTGCCAATTGAGGGAGGTTTTGTACGATCTGTCCATTTAGAACGTTGCTGGAGGGTATGGAGGTATTCGTTATGCCAGCGCTTCCAAAAACTTTGTTGAATTTGTTGCAACAGTTGCCATCTGGACAGATGATTTAAGGGTACGGAAGTTAACTCCTCGTCAGGAGGAGCTGTTAATGAGGATAATGTTAAAAAGTGACCTGGAGTCAGGGCCTGAAGATCATTCGGATCATTACTAAGCTGGCATAACGGTCGTGAATTTAGAATGGCTTCAATTTGGTGGAAAATGGTGATAAGTTCTTCATAGGACAGCACTTGATCACCAACAACTCGAGAAATGTGATGTTTCACCGATTTTACTCCTGCTTCCCACAAGCCGCCAAAGTGTGGAGAGGAAGGAGGGTTGAAATGCCACCTAATTTGCATGATTCCAGCGGCACCTTGTGTAAGTTCATTCAACTGACGATTAGCACCAACGAAATTTGTTCCATTGTCACTATAAAGATCAGAACATTGACCTCGCCGTGCAACAAAGCGTCGTAATGCTGCAATAAACGCGTCAGAAGAAAGATCTGATGCAAGTTCAAGATGAAGTGCTTTTGTGGCGAGACATACAAATAAGCATAGATAGGCCTTTTGTGTTTTACCACCTCGGCGTCTACCAAAGGTAAGAGTAAATGGCCCGGCGAAATCTACTCCAGTGTGAAGAAACGGTTTAACTTCAGAGACTCGATAAGTAGGTAAATCACTCATAAAAGGTGTGTAAGATTTTGGATTGTGTCGAGAACAACGATAGCAATGGGAAATGCAATGATTAATTGCACGTCTAGCCGACAAAATCCAAAACTGTTCAACTAATAAAGCTTGAAGAGCGGTTGCACCAGGATGCAGATACTTATTATGATAGTGATTAATAAGAAGTTTAGTTAATCGGTGATCTCGTGGCAATAAAATTGGATGTTTTCTTTGAAAGGATTCCTGAGGGTGACGAAGTCGTCCGCCCACCCTGAGAATACCCTCTGGATCTAGAAAAGGAGCAAGTTTACGTATGGGTTTAGAACAAGGGCTATTTGAACGAATTTGCTTTATTTCGTTAGAAAAAACTAAGCGTTGAACATGTCTGATAATAATTAACAATGAGTTATGTAACTCCAAATCAACTAAAGGACCTTGAACTAAATTAGACTTATTCTTTAAATACTGGGTAAATCGAATTAAATATGCTATACTTCCTTGAACTTTTCTCAAAGAAGAGAATCGAAATAATAAGTCCATTATGAAATCATGTTGTTTAGTGACAACGAGAGAGATTGTATTGGCTTCTAAGCCTATTTCAGACGAAGGAGTAGAAGAGGTACAAATAGGCCAACGTTCAGGTAAAGAACTGAGCCACATTGGACCTGCCCACCATGCGGAACAATTCAAGAGGTCACAGGGAAGAAGACCTCGCGAAGCGCAATCAGCAGGATTATCAGTACCATTAATGTGATACCAATTTTGCGGAGAAATTTTTTCTTGAATTTGTGTAACCCGATTAGCAATAAACGTCTTCCATTGATGTGGAGAGGATTTAATCCAGGTCAAAGCGACTGTCGAGTCGGACCAAGCGTAAATTTTATTAAACACAATGTTGGCATAGGTCTGACAAACAAAATGAACCAAATCAGAAAGTAGGAGAGCAGCACATAACTCAAGACGTGGAACTGTAATACGCTTAAGTGGAGACACCTTAGACTTAGCACAAACCAAAAAAATGCGTACAGAGCCATCATTTAGTGTAACTCTAAAATATACCACGCATGCATATCCAATCAAAGATGCATCACAGAAACCATGAAGTTCACAGCTTTGATAATTGTCCGTTATAATGCGACGAGGTAGCTCAAGTTGAGCGAGACATGGTAACTCACGTTTGTATTGTGACCAACGTGAACAAATCTCAGCGGAAGGTGCCTCATCCCAAGACAAACCTTGTGTCCATAGCACCTGAATTAAATGCTTGGCAAAAAGAGTCAGCGGCGCCAATAATCCAAGTGGATCGAATATGCGGGCAACTTCAGAAAGTATCGATCTCTTAGTACAACAACGTTCAATAGTTTCTATTTTGTAAATTAAGGAATCAGAAGCTGGATTCCAGTTCAAGCCCAATACCTTTTGAAAGGAATCGACAGTGTCGAATGATTGACAATTAGTTTGCCGTAAAGAGGGAGGTATGGACTCTAACAAGACAGAATCATTACTAGACCATTTCCTTAAATCAAATCCACCACTTTTAAGAAGACCTTGAAGTTGAGATTGCAGCGTGATAGCTTCTTTAAGAGATGAACAGCCCGTGACTACGTCATCTACATAAACATCGCTAAGTATCACCTTTGCAGCATAAGGAAAATTCTGTTTTTCATCTGAAGCAAGTTGTAGGAGAGTGCGGATAGCAAGATATGGAGCAGATGATACTCCGTATGTAACAGTATTTAGCTCAAATTCTTGAACCGGACCGTCAGGAGAAAAGCGCCACAGTATGCGTTGATAGGCTCTGTGTTCAGATTTCACTAAAACTTGCCTATACATTTGTTTTATATCTGCAATAAGTACAATAGAATGAATACGAAAACGTAAAAGTAAGGATACTATGTCTTGCTGTAATTTAGAGCCAGTTAGTAGCGTGTCATTTAGAGAAATATTATTTGAAGTCTTCGCTGAGGCATCAAAAACTACACGTAATTTCGTAGTGGAACTTTCTGGCTTTAGCACACAATGGTGTGGGATATAGTAACACGAATCTCTATGATTGGAAGTAGTTTGACCACTCACAGGAGACATATGGCCAGAGACAAAATAATCCTGCATAAAATTGGAATATTCTTGTTTTAATGCAGAATTTTTATTTAAGCGATTTTCCAAGGACAGAAAACGACGCATTGCGGAGTTAAATGAATCACCTAAAATAGGAATTTCTTCACGAAAAGGTAATGAAACAGTATATCTACCGGATTCATCGCGAGTATGAGAATCAATAAAGTTTTGTTCGCATTTGATATCCTCCGGTGAATTGAATATTTTGTTAGGTACACTTTCAAGTTCCCAAAATTTCTTTAATGTGGAATCGAGTTCCGATTCAACAGATACATGGAACGAATTAACAGTAGTGAGCGTAGAATGATTAATTTTGCCAGATAAAATCCAACCAAAGATGGTTTTCATTGCAATTGGTTCGCCAGGACGGCCATATTTAATACCGGGTTGTCAATCCATTGAGAGTCGCCAACTTGATGATATGTTACTGTTGGAAATAGCTTCAACTGGCTAATATAATTTCTATTTTCTAAAAATCTTTTTATATAGGACGGTGCTGCTGTACATATATTTAAATCAATATTGAATATAGTATTCTTTTCATGTAACAACAAATACAATTTATAATAAATAGATTTCTTTTACAAAAATAAAAGTTTGTTACTTTTTTTATTTATTTGAGGTGAACTGTATTTTACACGTGATGAATTAAAACCTATTTTGCTCTATAAAGTATCCGGCTCGAAGGACCAAAAATGTTTGGAAAGCGGGTTGAACGAAGGACCAGTCAGCCCAACGGACTGACAGAATGTTTGTTTGCGTGTACGATATTAAAATTGGGGTAGATACCTTGAATATTGCTTCTTGTCTTCGTGTTGGGCCCAACAATCTCAGCAGATTCCAGGACCAGGGTGATACACTTTTTTTGCACTTGGTTTTATTTAAATTCAAAAGCACGACCGCACCTTTTTGTAATTATTGTATACCAGCGAGAGTTGTTACTTGTTACTATGGATACTAACAAATTAACGTAGAATTGAACAAGAGAATTAAATCCAAATAATTGCGTTTTCTGAACAGAAGATCAGTACCAAATAGCTCCTGTAACACAAATAAAATATTTAGGAATAATATTAGATAGTAAAATGAAATGGGATATTCATGTTAATTATGTATCGAAAAAAATGAGGTTTTTATTATATAAAATTAAATGTCTAAAAAATATTTTAGACATTAAACATATGAGAATTATTTATCACTCTCTTGCTGAATCACATCTAAAGTATGGCATATTGGGATGGGGTGGAGTTCTAGATTGTCACTTGGAACATCTAGAGGTACTTCAAAAAAGACTTCTAAAGATTGTATATAGCAAGGAATCTAGATATTCTTCAGATGCCTTATTCAGAGAAGCTAATGTTATGGATATAAGGACACTGTTTTACTCACAGTGTGTTCTTTATCAATGGAAAATTAGGGATCAAATAGAGTCAGCAAGACACACTCGTGGAAGTAATAACATAAGAATTCCAAAAACTAATACTACATGTGCACAAAGATGTTTTACTTACCTTAGCGTAAAAGCCATCAACTCAATTCCAAACAACATTAAACATATTCCCACATTTAAAATATTGAAAAATAAAGTAAAACAATACATACTAAACCTACCGAGAACACACATTCATAATATAATTAACCCTAAAGCATATTTTAACTCTATTTATTAAAATTGTGTCGTACTGGTCCAAACTAAACAAATGGTATTGTTTGGGTATATTCACTTTTTTATATACAATGTGTCATTTGTTAAATTATATTAATTGTTATAATTTTAATTATTATTAATTATTAATTATTATAATTGTAATTATTTTCTACACATACACTTTTTGTAATTATAGTTACTTGTTAGTAATAGTTATTATATGTATAGTTACTTTTAATAAGTTATAATTCTTCATTTAATTTGTATTTGTACCTTCATGAGCAGTGCTGCGGCAGTATATGAAGTAACCAATTTATTCATATATTGCATAATTATAATGTATACTGTGTATTTTGTATGTATATACTTGAATAAACTTATTATTATTATTATTAATATTAAATTTAAGCGAAAAATGTAATACATTGAACAAACATGTTGTTACCTCCTGTTCTGAAAGTAACTTTTGAAACAATCATGAATTTACAAAAGAAAAATTTTGCTAAATCACCTATGTACCTACATACCTGCATTATTTACATAACAACATGTAACAACATGTTTGTTCAATGTATTAGATTTTTCGCTTAAATTTAATATTCCAAAGGTAGTTTACATAATTATTTTCTCTATTGACTTTTTTTTAAACAATTATTTAAAAATGGTTAATCCGGTCCTGTAGATTTGATTCTAGACAAGGAAAAATAAAACTGGATCAAGAGTTAACTGCCTAGTAACTGCCTCAAGTTGAGTGTTTACCTTTAAAGGCGTTATTCTTGTAAACCGAATACGTGTTGTACGAAGTGGTGAGGAATTTTCAGGTTTAACCAAAATTTATCGGTTTCTAAAAATCTGTGGAAAGCGTGACAAAAATTTCGTATGGCGTTATTTAGTTGTTCATTTGTACTCTTTAAATAACCGGCATTAAAATTTGAAAACACCCGTATACAGGGTGTTTTCTTCTTTATAGACCTACTGATGAACTTTGCTTACGCCGGTCCTGGAATATCTAAATTTTGAATACGTCACATTGATGCTAGACATTAGTTTATAGTTTTACCAAAATATAACACAATTTGAATTTACCGTTTAAAAGCGGCAGCGAAAAGAAATTTTGGTCAAAATCGATAAATCACTCTGTATATCAATAAAAAAAGGGATCTGAAACTTTTTAATGCCCATTTGATATTCTACTCAATGGACTCTATACGTGGTAGAAGTTTGTAAAGTTCCTCACGACTCACCCTGTATAATATTTTAAGGGATACCAAAGTCGAGCAGTCTTCTACAAAGATGAGGATGGGAACTTACTGGGAGATGTAGAAGATGGAAACAATATTTTGAGGAATTATTAAACAAAGGAACAGAAGAAGAGCTGGAATACTACGAGGAAAGGAAGGAAAACGAAGAGGATGCGCCAGACCCGCTGAAAGAGGAAATAGAAGTATTGAAAAATATTGAAAGTCCAAGAGAGAATGTCATTTTCGCGGAAAATCTAAAATAGGGAGGAGAAATACTGCATGATAAACTTTATAAACTGGTTAAGAAAATCTGGGATATTGAATCTATGCCGCAGCAATGGAGAAAGGGAATAATTGTAGCGATTTAAAAAAAATGAGATATAGCGGAATGCAGTAACTTCAGACGCGAAACAACATGTGCGATGAAGATTAACGGAAAAGGATCAAACGAGTTCGAGGTGGAATCAGCATTGAGACAAGGTGACCCACTATCGACTACACTATTTAATATGGTCCTGGAAAATTATTAATAGAAAGCGGTCTAAACAGAAAAGGTACCCTCTTCAACAAGTGGCATCAATACCTTGCATATGCAGATGAATTACTACTAATATCGCGGACCACAAAGGAGTTAGAAGAAGTAGCAAGCAGGTTGGTAGTAGCAGCAAATAGAATTGATCGTTAAGTTAATACGAACAAAAGCAAATACATGGAACTTAACAACAAGCTAGAAGCGGTTAATAGGAATACACTTAGGGTACAAACAGGGAACAGCGATATGCTGGAAATTGAAGAAGTAGAAGATTATACTTCCCTTTAGGAACCTTAATAGATAACAAATGCAGAGAGGAAATAGAAATAAATTTGAGAAAAGCAAAAAGTAACAGATGCGCACGAGGAATCAACAGAATCTTAATGTCGAAGGAACTATCGCGGAAAGCAAAGATGGCATACAAGATTATCTTAAGACCAACGCTGCCATACGGCAGTGCGACATGGACATTGGACAATGAGTAAAACAGTGCAGTTAAAGTTAGAAGCGTGGGAACGGAACATTCTACGAATAATATTCGGTGGAAAGAAGGTTGAAGACGAAGAACCAACGCAGAAGTTTATAATTTATATCAAGAATCAAACATAACAAAATTTATCAAAGCCCATCGACTACAGTGGCTAGGTCATCTCGAAAGAATGGAAGACGACAGAAAGGTAAAATACAAAAAGGAAAAAGAAAGAAAGGCAGACCGAGGGGAAAACGGGGCGAGACTGTTTTGGCGCTATAAAAGGAAAACAATGCATGAACTAGAGGACTTAGTAAAGGACAGGTAGAAATGCAAAGATTTTACCAAGTAATAGGCCTAACAGGCCCGTGAACGCTTTATATAAATATATAATATTTTAAGTTATGCCTATAAACACACCGACAAAGCTACGATATTAAGTGATTCAATACAGAATCAATTGAGACGAAACAACTTTCACAAAAATATTTACAGAACATTTGAGTAAGTATATTGACAGGTTCTTTCATGTTGAATCTCAATATCTAAGGTCTTGCATACCTTGTTCGTTAAAACAAGACCACACTTCTAGTTTAAATAGCTCCTTAAATGTGAAACTGGAATTAATTAGATTACTATAGTGTTAAAAGAAAAATCCCACATTCAAGGATACCTGTATATATTCCTGAAATGAAAAAAAAAGAAATATGGGCTAATTAAGTTCATTAAATTGTTCTTGTTATGTAGTATTAAAGAATGATTAATACGAGCAGTTCATCAAAAATGTAAATGAAAATGACACAAATGTTGTTTTTAGTAATCCGACGGCAATAATGTGGAGGCTGGAGGAAATTCGTATTGTGAATTTATACTCTGGTCAAGCCATGTATAAGTACAAACAATAAATGACAATATGGCCATTCATTCAGTTTAAATTTATTTTCAAATTATGATGGGTAGAATACGTAAATACCGGATAACAAGTCTGGAACTACGTGTTACGTATCTCGTTTTATATTGGGATAAAATAAATTTAATCAAATAGGTATAATAAGTTTCAACACTTGAAAAAAATATATAAATAAATTAAAATAATCAGTAGAGAACTGTTGAGATGTTATTGTTAATTTTATTATTGATATATAAATTAGTTCTGCATTTGAGCTGTAAGGAACATTAAAAGAAAAAAACGAAAAATCAATAGCAAGCAGATTGACGAAATATCCTAAGGCTCAACATCGAATAGGGAGACAATATAAAGATTGTTTGTGAAAATACCATATTCAAAATATATAAATGGCGTGCAGCTAAAGTGTGGACATAGTATGATTAACCTCGAATGTAATGCAGTTGTACGGCTTTACAAATATTCGTCAGGGATGTTTAACCGTTGAGAAGTATCTTATTTGGCAGGTCAGACCTCATTAATCATAAGTTTTTTGACTCGCTGGATACGAGTCCAATGCCAGAATTGCCCTATTAGGTCAAGATTTTTCAGAAATCTCAAGAAATTCGATAATAGAACAAAAATTCATTTCAATGGAAGACTGAAGTTGGAAATGGTTCCAAAGGGGAAAGGGGACAATGATTTTATATATTTTGACTCACTAAGTATGAACTCGAGGCCGAAATCAACCACCAGGTCACGATTTCGTATAAATCTAACAGAATAAATTGAAAATTTAATTGAACAAAAATTAAACCTCACAACCGTTAAACTTATTAAACTACTGCTCCCATGTATTCCGACTCACCAAATACGAATTTGGTAGTGGGATTACTCCAGAATTCTGAAGTAAAAAAGAAACAACTTAAACCCGCATTTAAAATCCAAAAAAAATTCTGTAAAATTTGCCGATAAGATCATTTCTAGGAAAAATTGGCTTGTGGAGGTATTAAATCTATCTTCTCTTGTGGTAGCAGACTCTCTTGTCCTGGAAGAATTTGTGGAGTGGGTTTCATTTCCATTTCACACATTGTTGGACATGCTCGCGTTTCAATGTGTAACAGTAGTCAGCCATCCCACCGTCCTTGGAATAATGCGCTTCATTTATTTAACGTCTTGGTGAAACGTTCTCCCTTCTCTTCACTGAAGTCTCCCAAATTCTCTAGAAATGCAATTTCACGTTCATCAAGCTCCCATACATAGTCAATGGTCAATGATTCTGTAGTCGATTTTGGTATGATGTAAAGAGTTCAGTCCTGCTTTGATTTACAGTAAGTAGGTCTGCATCAAACCAATTTTTAATAACTTTAAAATGCTTTTCGGCTGTTACTTTGACATTTTTCCATGTATCTTCTGTATGTATATACAATAACCGTATTATCAGCTAAACTAAGTGGATTTCCATCAGATGGTAGTTTTAGTAAGTGGTTAATATAGTTGTTACCTGGTATGAGTCCCAGAACTGTTCGCTGTGGTACACCATATTCGACAATATTCAGATCGCTCATGACACCACCCACTTTTTGCTCTGGTCCTCTTTGCTCTGTTCTTTACGTAACTTTCCATAAGCCTTATCCACGAAAACCTACTTCTTTCAGTTTTTTTATCCCCATTTGTCTGCCAGCGTAATTGGGGTATGTGAAAGAATATATTAACTACCTATGCGGAAAAATATCGGTAATAATTCAATTAAAAGAAAATCCCCCCCCCCCCCCCCTAATCCGCCCACTATACCAAAAAGTTTATATGGTCTCTTCGATTTACCAGCCATCGAATTTTCACGCCATTTCCCTTACTATATGACAACCTTAACGCGGGGCAACGAAATTTTAGGGTTGTCAACTATTACATTACAATACTTATACTAACAGAGACTTTAGTCTAGTCACCAAGTTCAAATCGGTGAAAAATAGTGATAAAGCTCCTAAAAATATGAGCGATAGCTCATTGGATTCGGAATGACGTCTAGAAAAATGTATTCGAAGGAATAATTAGCACGCAAAAAATTACAAAAGTTATTAACAAATTAAGGCATTTTGTTTTTTGTTAATAACTCCGAAACTATTCATATTTAAGAAATTTAAAAAAAAGCTCCTTAAAGAGGAGGAAATTTCCAATGAAAAAGTCCCAACTCCCGGAGTTCTATCTCCATTATTTATAATTTTAATTTAACGCTGAAAATAGGGCTCCGCGCGGCCGCTACGGCATGCGCGCACCGCCTCAAAAGTGAGTACGCCACAGAAAATAATTTTTTTATAGTATTAAATATTAATTAAAAAATTTGAATTAATTATGGTGTATTTTGAACGGTTAAAAGAAAAAATTCCCGTTGGAAAAAAGTTTTAAAATTCATTTTTTAACAAGTTAGGCTATTGTTAATTAACAAAATTTTTTCGGATCTTCGTCTTCATTGTAAGTAATAAAAAATGTTTAAATAATTGCTCTATAAATTTTTCGTTTCTTGGAGCCCTTACTATATATATACTCAATAGGATCAAGTTATGAAAGTTTTGAAAACTTGTTTATTTTGTTAATTATAATTTGTTTAAGTGAACAAAAAATGAAATTTGTAAAAATTGTTGTTAAAAGAATTTTTTTAAGCATGTTTTATTATTATGGTTGTTTTTGCATCTGCTAATGGCATGAAACAATGTTGTGAAAAAATTTTTTACATCTTTTATTTATAAATTTTTTATAAACAATTGGATTAGTTTAATATTTAAAAAAATTTTTTTTTTTACCATATTGTCTTGAGAAAATTATGATTTAAAAAAAAAATATTTCCTTAAATCCATTTTTTTATTGTTTATAATCGTTTTCTTTATATTTCCATTATTTAAATAATTAGTTAAGAAATTATTTTATCTTTAAAAATCATTATTAGCATTTCTCAACAGGTAAACAAAAAAATAATTTTTTTTCATCAACAAATTCATTGTTTATTAAGTTAACAATTTGTTATAAACAAATGTTGACTATCATTATATTTTTTTTCTGAAACTTCAAAAAATTACAAAAACAGCCATATTTAACAAATTGTCGAAAAAAGTTAAAAAAAATTTTTTTCGACAATTTGTTATATATGGCTGTTTTTGTAATTTTTTGAAGTTTCAGAAAAAAAATATAATGATAGTCAACATTTGTTTATAACAAATTGTTAACTTAATAAACAATGAATTTGTTGATGAAAAAAATTTTTTTTTTGTTTACCTGTTGAGAAATGCTAATAATGATTTTTAAAGAGAAAATAATTTCTTAACTAATTATTTAAATAATGGAAATATAAAAAAACGATTATAAACAATAAAAAAATGGATTTAAGGAAACATTTTTTTTAAAAAATCATAATTTTCTCAAGACAACAATATGGTAAAAAAAATTTTTTTAAAAATATTAAACTAATCCATTTATTTATAAAAAATTTATAAATAAAAGATGTAAAAAAATTTTTCACAACATTGTTTCATGCCATTAGCAGATGCAAAAACAACCATAATAAAACATATGCTTAAAAAAATTCCTTTAACAACAATTTTTACAAATTTCATTTTTTGTTCACTTAAACAAATTATAATTAACAAAATAAACAATTTTTCAAAACTATAATAACTTCATCCTATTCAGTATATATATAATAAGGGCTCCAAGAAACGAAAAATTTATAGAGCAATTATTTAAACATTTTTTATTACTTACAATGAAGACGAAGATCTGAAAAAATTTTGTTAATTAACAATAGCCTAACTTGTTGAAAAATGAATTTTGAAACTTTTTTCCAACGGGAATTTTTTCTTTTAACCGTTCAAAATACACCATAATTAATTCAAATTTTTTAATTAATATTTAATACTATAAAAAAATTATTTTCTGTGGCGTACTCACTTTTGAGGCGGTGCGCGCATGCCGTAGCGGCCGCGCGGAGCCCTATTTTCAGCGTTAAATTAAAATTATAAATAATGGAGATAGAACTGGGACTTTTTCATTGGAAATTTCCTCCTCTTTAAGGAGCTTTTTTTTAAATTTCTTAAATATGAATAGTTTCGGAGTTATTAACAAAAAACAAAATGCCTTAATTTGTTAATAACTTTTGTAATTTTTTGCGTGCTAATTATTCCTTCGAATACATTTTTCTAGACGTCATTCCGAATCCAATGAGCTATCGCTCATATTTTTAGGAGCTTTATCACTATTTTTCACCGATTTGAACTTGGTGACTAGACTATTATTACATGTTGAAATACTGATGAACGTATATAATCTCCCTCGTACAGCCATACCGTTTAAGTCACTTGAGCAATTATGCACAATATTTTCTTTATGAAACAAAAACATTTTCATCATCTTAATGGACGGAGAAAGTCTTAAATATAATTAGCAAGGATATATTTCTGCAATTAAAATTTTCTGGGAATATCATTGTCTGAAATGCTGAAATGAAGATTTATTATTAGCACTATTTCATCCAGAATTCAGGAAACTTGTTCTGTCACAGTTACTTAAATAGGGGAAGAAAAATTGCTGTGAATAAGTGAAAACGCATTAACAAAAATCAACTTATAATGACGTTAACCTACTTTAGCACTCCTTATATTATACTTATTATTGAATTAAACATTAAGTGCTGCGTGGCTAGGTTTGTAAAGTCGTGATATAAAAGGCGGTTAGACACCAAGTAGTCTAATGAATAGACATATAATTCGCAAAGTGTAATAATGTGTAAAGTGAATAGAAAGGTATACTCAAAAACTTTCCTTCAGAATAAAAAAATTTTTAAGTAAAAACAAACATGTTCCATATGTGACTAATAAACGAAAATTAAATACAATAATACCTTAAAAATACCTTTTCTCTTCTAATTGTGAGGGATTTCTTCTTTTTATTGAGAGGGATAAGATGATTGTAAAATTAAATTTCCTCAAACCCTTTGAGACGCTCTCTCACTACACTGTTTAGAATGTAATGTGAATCTTAAATTTATAAATACTTCAGTTAATTGGCTTAGGAAATTTGATATCCAGGGGTGTTGTAGCATTTACATTTTATCTTTATCAGTACCTCTGCAATATACATACAGAACAAAATGAAACAACAGTCTAGTTTTTACAAAAAGTGGTTTTTACAAAAAACTATTTTTTAATAAGCTCAACCTTGTGGTGATTGCTCATGAAACCAAGTGCCTTAACAAATATTGAATAGTCCTTTGTTCCATTTCTATAATTAGATTGATTTTCCATATTAAAATATAGAACGATCTATCTCGGTAGGTTTCAACTACTCTATATCTAGACAAATTTTCGAGTTTAACGTTTAGCAATCAAGGAATCTACATACTTTCCTTTTGAACTTCTGGGAGTATACTAAACCGTTTTTGTGCTTCCAGATCATGGACCTTATTATTATTATTATTATATATTCATGAATTCTTAGATATCTCTGAGGAAACCTAGAATTTTCCTGAGGGCTACTCATTTCATTTCGGCAGTGTGCGAAAAAACTGTATCATGTGTTTCAGCTTTCAATAGACAACTGATATGTTCTCTAGCCTGAGTCTGTCTGCGTGGAGATGATAGTGATTAATTTTGCCCATTTTTTGGGATGGTGCCTCAATAGGGAAAGTTCCGTGAGTAAGTCTGTTATTAGTCCTTAACTTGATTTGCTGCGTCCGAGTAACTTTTTAGCTTTTTACTCATTTTCTCATTTTCGAGCCTTCAGCATTGAAGCTATAAACAAAAGCTATTTTCTGTTTGAGAATAATCTAATAACTATTTAACATGGATTAATGTTTAAACGTTTTGACAAGTATCATTTTTTGATTATGTCATCCTATGGGAAATCGAGAATCGTTTATGAAAGTTCACCAATAACTATAGCCCAAAAAAAAGGGTGATAGAACTCTATTGCGGCAAATTCCTTGAGTGGTAATGTTACTAAATTACTTCCCATTTTAGTCGTTCTTTTACGGCTACCAAGAAAACTTGAATACACCTTGGAGCAGGTTTAAAATACATCGCACAAGAATAAACAAATGCTTATTGATGTAAAAGTATCAGCACATCTTTAACTGATAAAAGCATGGGTGAATTATAAACAAATTAGCTTTATCGTCAGTTGCAGATCAGTGACCAATGCTGTAAAACAAAATTTTCGACTAATACCTACTTTCTTTCCTCTTACGGAAAGGGTTGACTCAGCAACTCAGTCATCAAGAGACAGAGGTAAATTTTTTGCAAATATATTTTAATTTTGTTACGTTTATTTTGCGATTTAGACATAAATTGCTCATTTAGGCAGCTTTTGTCGACTTCGTAGATATTTAAACAAATAAATTACTGCAAACATGCTATGCACACCCTCTGTCCATCACGGGTCAAACTAATAATAGTATGGATTTATCGAACGTCAAGATTTCTGTCGAGCGAAGCGACAGCGGTCGCTTTTATTTTATTATCCGTGGAACTATAGTGATGGTGATATGTTTTTTTTTTCCATTGGCAACCCTTCTTCTAATAAAACATAATGATGTCCCTTATTAATTGTGTTCGTTATCAAATTCCTTTCTCTTCTTACCTGTGATTCGTTTTACATAATTATCTTCAAGTATCCTCTTGATAGGAACCATTTCGTTGCTATTCTTCTCTGAGTACGTGTCTCAAGTTGGTATGAATGATGCAAAGTCGGAAGAAGCATTTCGGGCATCTTAGAAGTAATCACTTTCTGTCTTGAGGTCGAACTGATGCTTTTCCACGAGAGTTATAATTTGTTATAATCCAAGTAATTGGGAGTGATTGGAAAAGTTTATCATAAATGTGATTTTGTGAGGTAGCTTACTGCTGTGCTTACTTAATTGCGTACGACTGCTGTCGAATTCTAAAACTCAGGCTAGAGTAAGTGATTTTTTTTTGAGAACCTCGTGTGCACATTCTAGCTTTATTTTTTTTTTCTGTTCTGTAGAACTTGTTTTACATAACCCAGAGATTGTGTTCCTAAACTGTTGATCTGGGCTACTAGTGAGGTCGGACTTCTAACCTTGACGTAAGTAAATCATTTTTTTTAAGGGGTTATTTTTAACACCCTGCCTAGTGAAAGTAGGTACTTATTATTCCTGTCTTTTCAGGGCCTTCTCTGCTCTGCTTTGCTGAGCATTCCTATTCTCTTCGTATCGATGTTATCCCTCTACGTGTTATTTTTTTTTTTTTTTTGGGTTTTTCTCCACGTATCCTGCCTTAATTTATTTTGCTGTATGGGTTTGTTCCTGTTCCCTCTTCAGCTGAGGGACATTGAGTTCCACTGTTGGTGTCAACATCCTGCTTGCTGACCGGTCTGGGTTGGATATTATATCCTACATCGGGGATCCCAGTGCCAACGAGCCAGGACAAAATTTCCATCGCTAGTAATTTGAGTGTAAGGAAGTTTCCAGAAAATAAGACAGTCCTGTATGCTACACCACGTTAGGAATCCATCGCTGGACAACAGATAAGCCATATACATTCTCCTTATATTTTTTTTTTGTGATTTCTAAGACAATTAACTATACAAAAACAAATATGTGATGCTCCATTTGGTGGCATAATTTTGTATTGATTAATTTAATTGATTTACTTTGATACTGAACTGATATTGACCTTTTTTTTAAATTTTTTTAGTATAACGATTCCTAAAAGAATTATGTAATGCACCCTACTTTCTTTGGGGGTAAGAAATTAACATTTTCTTTTCTTATTTGGTTTGCTCCATTTGGGAGAAATATAAATGTTAGATACTGTCCAAAAGGCCAGAAATTAATTTGATTTGATAAAAGTACCAGTGTTCTTATGCCATATATTTTTTTTATGTAAAAATATATATTTTTCTTGGTTTAATTAACCTCTAATTTGCAGCCAACCACCGATAAGGTGTAATTACATTATATAGGTTATAACGTGTTTGCTATGTATAGGTAAGAGTATGTAAACCCTGCGTGATCACGGACGGTAAGGAAAGCGAACCTGTATAATATAAGATAATTGAGTATCCCTATCTGTGTGTGTACTAACCTGCGCAAATACTAAGAAAACCTAAGTACAAATATTTATTGTGGTTAATAAACCTTATTTTATTGTCTACCAGGACCCTGGACTTTTATTGCTTTATTAGTATTTCTTTTTTGTGTGTGTTATAAATCATTCATTTTTCACTATCTAAAAACCAACCATCATTGAATAGACAAAACTCAGATTGTGGATTAACCTGAATGAAAATATTAACTAAAAAAAATATGCTATTTCCTTTTGTGCTCGAGAGGTAAGAGTGGTTGGATTCCTGGATCAGCAGGAAACCTACTGGCAAGGTTGCTTGTTTCATGTCAGTGGCGCCCTGGAGGTATTGGTAAGTTGTTAGCGTACCTACTGGTATTTTGTTTATTATCACTGTCGAATAGACTGACTAGCTCGGCAAATTTGTTACGCACTATTCGCGTCCAGTTACTCTTTCTCTCATTTATCATTAAATTAAATACGTAGTGTAAATGTTATAAAATATAATATATAAACATTTTTTTTAACTCAGCGCGTAACAATTTATTCCACTTTGAACTCACAAGTAAAGGTTTCCCCCGAAATTACAAGCTTCGATATTTTTGATACCCGGAATAAGTTCCAAAAATTTATTACAAATAATTGACAGATCCCATGACATTCCAGCAATCGTACTTAAAAAGTGGCCTATGGCTAACTTCAGTGCTCCGCACATTTTTTAAATTTTTGTATAACCAAGGTAACTTCCCCTTTAAATGAAGAATTTATTATATTCAACCAATTCCCAAAATGGAAATAAATGGGCACAAACTGATCAATTGCCGCGTTGCCATATCAATGTAACGGAGAGCCTCATTAATATTTAAACTCAAGCAACTCGACCCAGTGATCGTCAGCAATGTTTCCGTCAGAGGTATTGAGCAGATCAGGTATATAATACCAGGTAATCCGTAGATATATCCAATCCATTTGACACTACATTTTATTACTATTCAGTTCAGTTGTGTACGTGAATATTAAGTTTCCTTTCTAACAAATAATTTTATATTGTCTTCTTCGTCGTCGTCATAGTCTTCTTTGTGATTCTTCTAATCTTGATGGTCATTTTCTTCGTATTCATGGAAGGAGTATTTATTAAAAATTAGGGTCATATTCATGAAAATATTCTTCTTGGTCATTAGATTTTCCTTGGCTCTCCACTTCAAGTTTGCCATTTTCTTTAACCGGAGCATTCTTTTTTCCAATTTCTTGGTCAGTTTGGTCGTTTGGAATTTTTGCTTGTCAGGATTTCTGATTTTCGGGATTTCGGCTGTCGGGATAGTGACTGTTACGATTACGATTAAACTCGTGATCAACATCATGGTTACTTCCTATCAACTTCGGTATTCCTAAAGGACTCTTCTTATTGTCCGCTTTGTTTTAGTTTATCAGCGAGAACCAATCCTGTGCACAATTCATCAGAATCTAATCAATGCGAGTAACTCTTACACTTCCAAATGTTTACGGATCAACTCATTTAACAGGCACCTATCAGAGCAATCTTGTTTACTTTAAGTCCAACAGATGTTGGTTGAAAATAACCATGTCGGCAAGATTGCATCTAGGAGATCTTCAATATTCAAAGACAGACCATCTGCAATAATGTTTTTGTTTGTAATGGTCCTTTATTTTTGATGATCCTTCGTAAAGTGCTATTCAATATAAAAGGTAGAAAATATATCCTTTATAAATACCGCAAAATATCAATATCATTGAAATTTTATGCTATCAAATATACTCTTGAATCATTAATACATACAATATTGCCGGTTGGTAATTAGTTAACAATATTCAGCAAATATTGTTTGTAGTTTGTTTGTTGTTACGGTTGGAACTGTCAAAATTTAAAATATAACTCTAGTACATTAAAATAAAACAATCTGTTGAAATTTATAACCTATTTATTCAGAAATATCTCACATTTCAGTAAAATATAGCTTATATTAAATTTGATAAAACTTGCACATCACACTGTATACATATCGATGCATCTCAGAAATTGAATCATTATTTAACTTCTATTTAATAATATTCCTGAAGAGGGGTTGGAACCTTTGGTGTAGAACTTACACTTGGAGTAGTTTTCCGCGCGTCGAGTGTGTGCAAAAGTGTTTTGGTGTGTGTGGAAAACTACTCCAAGTGTAAATATTTAATAATAGTTCCTTAGATTATATCTTCTCATTAGTTTACTTATTGCACTAATACAAGGTTATCAGCTTAGTTCCATAAAGTAATTATGATGTCGAACGTTAAGTAAAAAAGAAAATAAAATGACAGAATAATTGTAATTGTTTCGATTTATCTACGAGTAGACTTGGGTGTCACAAAGAAGGCATATGGAATTTGAATATCATAATAGGTTGTTGCTTGGTTACTGTAAAAGGTGACACAGGTATTCGGTAGGCATAATTATTGCTGTACGAGTATACTAGAAACATTTCTTAATTTTCACATCTTGTTTTCTTATTTTACAGACAGTTGTACTTTGTAATTGTAATGCCTTTAAACAAGTATAAGCCATATCAATTCTCCAAGTATCTGAAATATAAAACAGTAATTAACTTTTGTTGCCGGAAATAAATAACTGCTTTTAACCTAACAATTAATACTATATTTTAACTAAAATAACTTGATTAGAATACTTACCACATAAATCCTAGTTAAGCTAGAGAACAACTGGCTTTCATATAAGTTATTAAGTATTATTTTTATATTTGTTTATCCATAGCATAATTAACAATTCTGCGAAAACAGAAATCAGATGTTAGTAAATTCCATAGTGTTGTTGCCAACTTAACGCCATGAAACATTTAGCTGATACGTTCGAACTTACTTGCTCCGAACACACACTTCTTAAATAAACCCGATTAAGTCTTGTGATAGATTTTCGTTTCAATTATGACATGTATCGATAGTATTTAAATATGTTTTGTCGAGGAGTATCTCCACTCGAAATATTGTTGCAAGTGGGGTGATCTGGAGGCTAATCACTTCCAAGCATTTTAAGCCTTTGTTTTGAATTTTTCTTTGTGGATTAAATCCTTTCACAAGTGTGACAGTTTAGGGTATACTGTTCACTAGGTGTTCCAAGCCACATAAAATTAGGTAATATTAGTTTTAGTTAAATTTTCTTCTTCTTCTTAGTAATCTGTCTCGAAAAGTGGTAACGCTTGCTAGTTGTCTATTGTCATCATGGGCTTAATTTTGCAGGTATTAATGCAGAGGCTTCTTCTGCAAATCAAGATAGCGCACTTTAGTACTTGGTGTGATTACCTTTCATCTGAGATCCACCACATGACAGGCTTAGCGAATTGGTAGCATATTTTAACGATCTTCTTTAGATAGATTACTCTCTTTTAGAGTTAGTAGTTATCGGTTCTTTTGTGAATCAAATGCACTTAACCGTTCGGAGTAGTTCCGAGGTGAATTGAATGCGCTTAGTAGAATTGCGCAGATTCCTTTTGTAAATATTCTTCTCGCCCCTTTTGTTCGAGAGCCGTGACAAGACAAGGTTGTTTTTGACCTAGGGCAACTTAACCTCTAGTGTGGTATCCTGAAGAATGTTGTAGTTATTTCCGCTTGTATCACGATAAAGTGAAATCATCGAAGATTTGTATTATGGAAGATTGATTCTTTAAAGGATTTTATTAAATGCTGTTATAGTATTTTTATACAGCGAAATGCTGGATTGACTCCACACGTGGTTAATCAACTTAACTTGTTCCCCAAACCCCAAGAGGGTAAGTTATTGGTTCTTATTATGTTTCACATTTTTGATAAGCATAGATTATAAGGTTATATTATAAATTATAGGTTTTTCTGGATGGGTATTTTCTTTTTCGAATATTGGATTATTATTCCTGATTCTGAAGTAATGTAGGCAGTTTGTCGTGATCATCTAGTTTAGCAGCAGAAAGGTTCTTCGTTCTATGGAGAATAGGATTGTGAACATCTCACCGCTTCCTTTATGATACTGGTGACGTCTTAGTCTTTCCCTAAAGTAAGGCGTTCCCTCGTCACACCTTCATGTACCTTTGACTCCTTGTACGAGGACTGGTTTTGCTTTGGATATGGGTACGAGCGTTGCCAAATTACCTATACATTTGGATGATCAGATAAGTGTTACTTCATATGTAAAATATATTGTTTATGACCGATAGATCTTGTATATGCACAAAAATTGGTTTTGGTAATCGGTTAAATTAATCTTTCTTTTTTTTAATATTTTGATTAAATAAATTTTCCCATTGAATAGTAATTTAAGTAAATAATGTTTTAATAAATACGGCTATATATAAAATTAATATATAAAATTAATTTAGTAATTAAGGATGTGTAAGCTTAATGCAATTGCAATGGGTACCTTTACAAATATGCCTGTTATATTTCATTTATTTTAAGAGCTCGAAGCGCTATAATAATATCTTATATGATTGAACATTTTTTTTTTTAATCAAACAAATATTTATTATATAAATATTTCTTTTTTTAAATGCTTTATTAAATAATAATGTCGACTTGATTGTTCTCTTTTATTTCTCTACGAGTGTCCTACCTATTTATCGGTAATGTATTAATATAATTTTCCATAAACTAGATATACTGATTATAACAACTTATTTAGGGTCTCATCTTAAGCAGTACAACTTGGCACGAGTCTCTGGACTCGAAAGAACCTACCCTGAGATATGTCATCCGACTGGCTAGGTGAAAACGTTACATTATGATGACGTGGCATAATTGGCGTCCAACTTCATTCCACTTCATTCAGCTTCATTGAACTTCATTTGCCAACACCGTTTGATGTTATTTGGTAACTATTTATATTTTTTTTTCCTGGTTTTGCTGCATAATCTATAAATTTAAATAAATAATCTATTGCACAGTCAAGTTTGGGAAATACGTAACTCACTGGCTACTTTCAATTTATATATCTCTTACTTTAAAATATAGTATATTCATTCAAAATGTTTAAAGTGGAACCAGATAGATTAATTAAGGAAGAGTTGGAGTACGAGATAACTCTTAGAGGTGTTACACCTCAAGGTAACGTTAAAGAGTTGATTTCTACCCTACGAGAACTAATTAATTTAGAATCTGAGGGACATAACTTCAAATCTGAGTATAACTTTAAATCTGGGGATGAACTATTAATTTGTCAGGATAAAATCAAAGAAATAGAAAAACTGTTAACTACTGAACTTACTCCTTCTACGACCAGAAAAATAAAAACTAAACTTGCTCATTTGTTAGGACGAATTGAAAGAATAACACCTTTACATGAAACTGAAATACAGACAAGGAAAGAAATATTAACTTTAGCTTTAAGAATTGTTACTGACTTTAAAGTAAAACAAGAATCGGTACAAGTAAAATCTGATGACCCATCTATTCCATTAGATATCATTTTTCAACAAAATCTTTTAGATAAATCTCAAAGCACTTCCACTCCTAAAAAGTCTTTAACTAATAATGATGGCGATGAAGAAATTCCTACAAAGGAAATGTTAACATTAACTGTAGATAAAAAATTTGATATATCTTCATGGGGAGTAACATTTACCGGAAAATCAGATTCAATAAGTTTAAATGCATTTTTGGAAAGGGTTGACGAGTTATGCAAATCTAAGGGTGTCTCAGAGCAACAACTTTTTAAGAGATCAGCTGAACTTTTTGAAGGGGAGGCAAAAGTATATTACAGAGCTGTCAAAGATAAAGCTCATGATTGGAATTCATTATGTAATCTTTTTAGGGAGGAATTTTTTAGAGGTGGAAATGAAAAAATTTGGGAGCAGATAAAAGCTCGTACACAAGGTTCAAGTGAGACTGTCGCGATTTATGTAGCATACATGCTAAATTTATTCGGTAGATTATCAATTGTTGTTGGAATGAAATTGCAAATTATTAAAGAAAGAATTCGACCAGAGTATCAAAACAAACTAGATCTCATAGAAATTAGTTCACTCGATCATTTGATTCAATTAGGTAGACGGATTGAAGATACTCACAGAAATATTTCTAATTTTGTTCCTCCATCATACAATAAAAATTTCCTAGAAGTTGATTTACAATATAAAGATGCCAGTAGCTCACATAAAAAGAAATTAGACAACATTCAATCAGATAAATTTGTTACATTCAAGGATAATAAACTTAAGGATAATGGTAGTAGAGACAATAGTAAAACTAAACGTCATTCAGGGGATAATTCATTAAATAAGGGAGATAGCAGTCGTGATAATTCATTAAATAGACAATTTAACATAGATGGTAAATCAAATAACGGTATAGTTTATAATAGAGATAATTCATTTAGTAGAAATTTTAACAGAGACAATTCATTGAATAGGAGAGATAGTAGTAGAGATAACTCGTTTAATAAAACTTTTAATAGTGGTAATTCATCCAATAGAAGAGATTATAGTAGAGATAATTCATTTAATAGAAAGTTTCATAGAGATAATTCAGCAAACAGAAATTTTAGTAGAGACAATTCATTAAGTAGAAATTTTAATAGAGATAGAAGGGATTATAATAGGGATAGATCTTTTAATGGGAATTTAGTAAATAGACAAGGTTTTTCTGGAAATAGGGAGGAAACTCAGTTTGAAGGCCGAGGAAATAGCAGATTTAATGCACATTATTCCAATTTAAATAATAATCACAATAGCTCTATTGTCTGTTTCAAATGTAAAGGTCAAAATCATTTGGCTAAACATTGCACAGTAAAAGTTTTAAAATGTTATACATGTGGTTTAGTTGGTTATACACGTAACACCTGTATAAGATGTAACCCACAGGGAAACTACCACAGAGACTAGGTGTAGACCGAGCCTTAGTTTCTCGGGTAGCATCGGTTAAAGAACATAACCAAACATCTGCAAGTGATAAATTTAATTTAAATAATGATTTTCACAGTAATAATATTAATTTTATGTGTACAGACTTAGAAGTAGAAAATTTTAATAAAACAGCTAAACCAATTTTAAATTATTTAATCGAAAATGTTGATGAAGGAGAAAATCCTTATGTTACTGTATCTATCTATGGTAGGGAAATTAAAGGACTGTTGGATTCCGGTGCTAATGGTATTTTTATAAATGAAAAAAATTCATTATGTCTACAAAACCTAGGGGTTAAAATTTACAATTTAAGTAATATGTCTTGTACTGTAGCAAATAACCAAAATTTAGATATTGTTGGATACATGGAAATTCCAATCAAATTAAAAAATAAAATTAAAATGTTTAATGCTTATATAATTCCTCAATTACGCCATGATCTAGTACTAGGTACTATATTTTGGATTAAAATGAACTTCATACCTGACCTTAGAAAAGGAGAATGGATTTTTGGTGATGAAAATATTAATGAAAATTCACAAATTAACTTTATTCAAACTGCGGATGATCTGACATTAGGACAAAGAGAGCAATTAAATAAAACAGTAAATGATTATTTTGATTCCATTAAAGACATTAAATTAGGTTGCACTTCAGTTGTAAAACATAGTATTATCACTAACAGTCCACCAATTAAACAAAGATACTATCCAGTAAGTCCATATATGCAAAATAAAATTGATGATGAAATCACAAAAATGTTAGAATTAGGCGTTATCGAAAAAAGTACTAGTGGTTGGAGTTCACCGATATTAATGGTCCCAAAGAAAGATAATTCATACCGTTTTTGTGTCGATTTTCGAAAATTAAATGCTGTCACAGAAAAATGGGCTTATCCATTACCAGTTATGAGTAGTATTTTAGACAAATTGGGTAATAGTAGATATTTAACAACTTTAGATATACAAAGCGCATATTGGCAAATTGAAATGGACGAAAACAGTAAAAAGTACACAGCTTTCACTATTCCAGGTAGAGGCTTGTTTCAATTTACAAGAATGCCTTTCGGTTTAACTAATGCACCCGCTACTTTTCAAAATTTAGTAGACAAATTATTTGGTCCTGAACTACAACCCTACGTTCTAAAATATCTGGATGACATTGTAATAGTTACTAACGATTTTGACACACATGTAAGAATATTAGATGAAGTTTTTTCTAAACTAAAGGAAGCAAATTTGACTTTAAATAAAGAAAAATGTAAATTTTGTAGAAGCGAACTTAAATTTTTAGGGTACGTTGTAAATAGGAATGGACTACATGTCGATCCTGAAAAAGTAAGTGCAATTGTAAATTTTCCTAGACCAAAAACGCCAAAGGAAGTGCGCAGACTTATTGGTACAATATCCTGGTACAGAAAATTTATTCCAAATTTATCTAACATAGTTGAACCTCTTACAAATTTAACACGTAAAAAAGTAAAATTTAAATGGACTCCAGAGTGTGAACAATCTTTTTCGGAAATTAAAAATTTATTAGTTACAGCTCCTATACTTTCTTGTCCAAATTTTAACCATAGTTTTATTTTGCAATGTGATGCTAGTTCTAAAGCCCTTGGCTCAGTATTAACTCAATTTTATGACGGTAGAGAACATGTAATATGCTATTTATCAAGAACGCTAACTAAATGTGAACAAAAATACACCGTAACTGAATTAGAATGCTTAAGTGTACTATGGAGTGTAGAAAAACTACGTTGTTATATTGAGGGCACATTTTTCACAGTTATTACTGATCACCATAGTTTAATATGGCTAAATAACCTTAGAAACCCTCAAGGACGTTTAGGACGTTGGGCACTTCGCTTACAACAGTATAATTTTCAAATCATTCACCGTCCTGGAAAATTCAATATTATACCAGATTTTTTAAGTCGTGCAGTACCAGAAATATCAACCATTAATTTACAAACTCATGATTACGAACCATGGTATAAAAATATGATATTAAAAATTCGCTCAAATCCTCTCAAATATCCTAATTTTAGAGTATCTGATAGTGACGAATTGTATAAACATTTAGGTAAAGATTATTCAGACACAGATGGATGGAAACTTGTTCTACCAAAATCTAAACGGAATGACATTTTAAAAAAATATCATGATGAACCTACTACAGGTGGTCACTTAGGTATATTTAAAACTTACCATAGGATTCTATCAAAATATTTTTGGCCAGGAATGAAAACAGATATTTCTAAATATGTAAATAAATGTAAAATCTGTTCGGAACAAAAACCAGAACAAAAACTTAAAGCTGGTCTAATGGGAAATAAACCAAACGTAGAAAGATGCTGGCAATATATTGCAACAGACTTAATTGGTCCTCTACCACGTAGCACAAAAGGCTATCAATATATTCTAGTTATTTGTGATTATTTTAGTAAATTTACATTACTTTTTCCCTTACGTAAAGCAACTGCAAGTTCAATTATTAAAATCATGGAAGAACAAGTTTTTCTTCTATTCGGTGTACCAGAATATTTGAAATGTGATAATGGAGTACAGTTTAAAAGCAAAGAATTTAATACATTACTTAAGACATATAATGTTAAATTGTTACTTAATCCTTTGTATCACCCTGAACCAAACTTTACAGAAAGAGCCAATAGAGTTATTAAAACTATGATTTCTAGTTATGTGGGATTAAATCACAAAAAGTGGGATATGTGTTTGTCGCAGCTTGCGTGTGCATATAGAACTGCTAAGAGTGAAGTCACGGAAAAATCTCCTTATTTTATAAATTTTGGGTCTGAAATGATAGTAGATGGTACTGAATATGAACAAATAAGAAATAAAACCGTTTGTGTTAATGTAGGCGATAATAGTAATAATAATGATCTTGACGAAAATGTACATCAAAACAAACTTGCTAATTTAAGAAAATTTGTTAAAGAAAAATTGAAAATAGCTCATGAGAAAACAAAACATAACTATAACTTACGACATAGACCTGTTCAATTAAAAGAAGGAGATTTTGTCTGGAAAAAGGAATACAGTCAGTCTAGTGCTGCTAAAAATTATGCAGCTAAGCTTGGCAAAAAGTATACTGGTCCTTACAAAATTAAAAAGAAACTTGGTATTAACGTTTATGAACTAGAAGATGAAAACGGTATTTCAAAAGGATGTTGGCATGTGAAAGATTTGAAATTGGATAAGACGATTAATGATTAATAAGTATAAAACCAGTTCTAGTATTTCCATAATCTATTTGACATTTTCCTATTTTAGTCGTTATTGTTTGAGAATTTTTTTTATTCAGAGTATGTGGTCATAAAAGTTTAGGTTGGCTATGTATTGAACTACGAGCCCTGTGATAGGGGTTTTGTGAATACTGTCACCGCGGCATTCACCTGTGTGAGGTAGGAGTCCTCAGTATGGCCACTTGTAGACAAAGAGGGACTCTAGGTAGACCAGGGGCGGCGGCATTTCGGCGACTCACTTAAATGTGTAACTGGGGGAGAGTGCCTGGAACGTCGGATTGGATCAGGCTCGTAGCAGGTCACCGGTTTGGTTAGTCAGGTCGAGGCCTGATTAACACTGTTGCGTGTCCCGGTCCAATGTTCTGCTGTGGTTTCTTGCTGGTTGTCGTCGGAAGGGTCGTCGTCGTGGCCAATTTGGGGAGTACTCCCACCGTCGTCGTCGTCGCTATATGGGTAGTCGTAGGACTGACTACTCATGCGTTTTTAGTCCAGTTTTTTTTTTATAGGCGTAATAATAGCTGGAGGCGGGCTATTATGCTTTTTAGCTTCATATAGGATTAAGTTAGGACAGTGAGTTAGGCTAATCTCTAACACGAATTGTTGTTTAATCTGGAGAAAATTCCGGATAATTCTTTTTAAGTTGGGGTTACAGTACATTTTGTAGCGAACACTCGGTTGTTAAACTGCAAGCAAACTTTGCTTATCATTTTATTTTTCGGCTGGTAAATCATATTTTTTTTTTTTCAAGGGGTTTGATACACAAAAAAAAAAGAAAAAAAAATCTTCGATTTTTTTTTTTCACTACGGAAGGGGAGTATCTGTTACGGTTGGAACTGTCAAAATTTAAAATATAACTCTAGTACATTAAAATAAAACAATCTGTTGAAATTTATAACCTATTTATTCAGAAATATCTCACATTTCAGTAAAATATAGCTTATATTAAATTTGATAAAACTTGCACATCACACTGTATACATATCGATGCATCTCAGAAATTGAATCATTATTTAACTTCTATTTAATAATAGTTCCTTAGATTATATCTTCTCATTAGTTTACTTATTGCACTAATACAAGGTTATCAGCTTAGTTCCATAAAGTAATTATGATGTCGAACGTTAAGTAAAAAAGAAAATAAAATGACAGAATAATTGTAATTGTTTCGATTTATCTACGAGTAGACTTGGGTGTCACAAAGAAGGCATATGGAATTTGAATATCATAATAGGTTGTTGCTTGGTTACTGTAAAAGGTGACACAGGTATTCGGTAGGCATAATTATTGCTGTACGAGTATACTAGAAACATTTCTTAATTTTCACATCTTGTTTTCTTATTTTACAGACAGTTGTACTTTGTAATTGTAATGCCTTTAAACAAGTATAAGCCATATCAATTCTCCAAGTATCTGAAATATAAAACAGTAATTAACTTTTGTTGCCGGAAATAAATAACTGCTTTTAACCTAACAATTAATACTATATTTTAACTAAAATAACTTGATTAGAATACTTACCACATAAATCCTAGTTAAGCTAGAGAACAACTGGCTTTCATATAAGTTATTAAGTATTATTTTTATATTTGTTTATCCATAGCATAATTAACAATTCTCCGAAAACAGAAATCAGATGTTAGTAAATTCCATAGTGTTGTTGCCAACTTAACGCCATGAAACATTTAGCTGATACGTTCGAACTTACTTGCTCCGAACACACACTTCTTAAATAAACCCGATTAAGTCTTGTGATAGATTTTCGTTTCAATTATGACATGTATCGATAGTATTTAAATATGTTTTGTCGAGGAGTATCTCCACTCGAAATATTGTTGCAAGTGGGGTGATCTGGAGGCTAATCACTTCCAAGCATTTTAAGCCTTTGTTTTGAATTTTTCTTTGTGGATTAAATCCTTTCACAAGTGTGACAGTTTAGGGTATACTGTTCACTAGGTGTTCCAAGCCACATAAAATTAGGTAATATTAGTTTTAGTTAAATTTTCTTCTTCTTCTTAGTAATCTGTCTCGAAAAGTGGTAACGCTTGCTAGTTGTCTATTGTCATCATGGGCTTAATTTTGCAGGTATTAATGCAGAGGCTTCTTCTGCAAATCAAGATAGCGCACTTTAGTACTTGGTGTGATTACCTTTCATCTGAGATCCACCACATGACAGGCTTAGCGAATTGGTAGCATATTTTAACGATCTTCTTTAGATAGATTACTCTCTTTTAGAGTTAGTAGTTATCGGTTCTTTTGTGAATCAAATGCACTTAACCGTTCGGAGTAGTTCCGAGGTGAATTGAATGCGCTTAGTAGAATTGCGCAGATTCCTTTTGTAAATATTCTTCTCGCCCCTTTTGTTCGAGAGCCGTGACAAGACAAGGTTGTTTTTGACCTAGGGCAACTTAACCTCTAGTGTGGTATCCTGAAGAATGTTGTAGTTATTTCCGCTTGTATCACGATAAAGTGAAATCATCGAAGATTTGTATTATGGAAGATTGATTCTTTAAAGGATTTTATTAAATGCTGTTATAGTATTTTTATACAGCGAAATGCTGGATTGACTCCACACGTGGTTAATCAACTTAACTTGTTCCCCAAACCCCAAGAGGGTAAGTTATTGGTTCTTATTATGTTTCACATTTTTGATAAGCATAGATTATAAGGTTATATTATAAATTATAGGTTTTTCTGGATGGGTATTTTCTTTTTCGAATATTGGATTATTATTCCTGATTCTGAAGTAATGTAGGCAGTTTGTCGTGATCATCTAGTTTAGCAGCAGAAAGGTTCTTCGTTCTATGGAGAATAGGATTGTGAACATCTCACCGCTTCCTTTATGATACTGGTGACGTCTTAGTCTTTCCCTAAAGTAAGGCGTTCCCTCGTCACACCTTCATGTACCTTTGACTCCTTGTACGAGGACTGGTTTTGCTTTGGATATGGGTACGAGCGTTGCCAAATTACCTATACATTTGGATGATCAGATAAGTGTTACTTCATATGTAAAATATATTGTTTATGACCGATAGATCTTGTATATGCACAAAAATTGGTTTTGGTAATCGGTTAAATTAATCTTTCTTTTTTTTAATATTTTGATTAAATAAATTTTCCCATTGAATAGTAATTTAAGTAAATAATGTTTTAATAAATACGGCTATATATAAAATTAATATATAAAATTAATTTAGTAATTAAGGATGTGTAAGCTTAATGCAATTGCAATGGGTACCTTTACAAATATGCCTGTTATATTTCATTTATTTTAAGAGCTCGAAGCGCTATAATAATATCTTATATGATTGAACATTTTTTTTTTTAATCAAACAAATATTTATTATATAAATATTTCTTTTTTTAAATGCTTTATTAAATAATAATGTCGACTTGATTGTTCTCTTTTATTTCTCTACGAGTGTCCTACCTATTTATCGGTAATGTATTAATATAATTTTCCATAAACTAGATATACTGATTATAACAACTTATTTAGGGTCTCATCTTAAGCAGTACAACTTGGCACGAGTCTCTGGACTCGAAAGAACCTACCCTGAGATATGTCATCCGACTGGCTAGGTGAAAACGTTACATTATGATGACGTGGCATTGTGGCGGATAGTTAATATTCATTGAACTTAATTCTGGGAATCACGCCAAATTCTAAAAAATAAATAGAAATAAGAAAATTGCCAAAATATGTCAAGATAAAAGTGTAGTATAAAAGGCAAACCTTAACATTTTGTTATTATATTTTCTAGTGTAAAATACTAGAAAACCACTGATACGAATTTTAGATAACAATATTGTATTTATATTTATTTAGAACTATACACTATTGGTAACGTTTAATCTTGGTAGCCGATATAAATGCATCAGCCGGAGATAACTTAAAGCATTTACAAGTTAAACAGACAACGCGCTATCCCCTAACTCCCACCTTCCATTCTTTAAAACACGCGGTCGAAGGGGACGACGGAATCGGGCGAATGTGTCGAACGGCCGCGGTGTCGCGGCACAGGTCACCTGTGGCACGGCTAGGTCGGCACATCCCCTCTTTAGTAGGAGTGTAGGAATGGTTAGGCATCTCTTGTTAACTGAAGGCTTTACCTCTATGTACCTTCTCTCTTAGTTGCATTACAGATTTCGCACTCCAAAGTCGAAGCTTGCCAACAGTGTATACAGTGGTTTTCTGGGGCAAACTGTTGAGGTTTGCCTTTGATACTACACTTTTATCTTGACATATTTTGGCAATTTTCTTATTTCTATTTATTTTTTAGAATTTGGCGTGATTCCCAGAATTAAGTTCAATGAATATTCAGCAAGTTGCTATATATGTATCGCAATTGTAGTATTTTAAAACAATTGGTATGATTTAGTGAGATATTGAAAATAATATTCCAGTTCCACTACTGGAAGTAAAATTAATAGTTAATTTATTAATGTACATTTCTGCAGAGGTGAGTTTTATGTAAACTTACCTAAAGGAAATTAATTTTGTTATCACCGATAACACTCTCCCACTATTCATTATTAAGTTCAACAGTTTGCTATGCGACCCCTGCCTTCCTTCCGGTCTAGAGAATATTTAGTGACGCTGCACACAGTGGATACAGATGTAAATATTCATCCAGTGTATGGAAACTCAACTACACAAATTACCTCCTACAGGTAATTAAATATGTTTTACTTGGGCCACACACGGATGCTAATTTCCATATATTTTGCAAGTTTTAAGCTCTAAATCCACCGTAGTAAATAAAGAGAGATTTCCCAGTTAAGCTTCTAATATTATAATAAATCAGGGTCGATGGAAAATTTTGCGCACTGTTGTTTGTGCTCTGATAATAAACGATCTTTTTGGTGATTCACTTGTGGAAAACATCTATTAATTTACATGTAAATTTACACTTTAATGGCCATGTTCTGCTTTTAACTATATTTTATCAATTGCAGTTATAGGTAGCTATTTCGGTAGCAAATTTATTTTTGTCATAAATTTTTCCAATTCACAATGTTCTACGGATGGTTCATTTGTTGTGACTTACAATACTTTTTTACACCATTTGGATTAACATTTTTATAATGGTAACGTTTATTGTTATTATTATTATTATTATTTTTAATGAGACAGTGGAAGCTTAATTAATTAGTAATATGGAATTTCATATAATTTTAGACAATGTTTCTATGAATCGATAATCTGATATGCCTTGACATAATCTGCTTGATTTAATATTGGCCTTATGTAATGCAACTCTGGATCACGAAACCGCCAGCCTTTAAAGTACAAAATAGAATTGACCGTTCTTGATGATAATTTCCTTTATAAAAGATCTTACTCATAGCAAGAGTAATCATACTCAACTAATTTATATATTTGGGGATCCAATGATTATAAAAAAATCATGATTTAAATGAAACTGATACAAAATTTAGTATCCAGAAATTATACAACCCATCTATCAAATTTTGTCTATCACATTGACTATAAAGTATTGCTATTATATACCAATGGAAACGTTACCAGCATCTTCAAGCAGACATCTAAGAATTCATACAAGACACATAAAAAATGCCTCGTTTTGGTGATACATTTTATATATAGAATTTCTTTTAAATTACTCCCTTAAAAAGAAATAAATTTACGTTGTGCAAGCTCAGTCTTACTATAGAAATACTCTTTAGGTATTGAACCACTGAAAAATAAAAGATCTATCAGAGCCATATAAAAAGAAATATTGGTAATAAAGAGACTCGGTATACCAAAAAATATATTTCTTTCAGCCTCCTAAATAGCTATCTTTTAAATTAAAGGAAGGGAGAAATTGCCTTCGTTCATAAACAAATCATATTCCTAAGATTTAGGTACAACTTGATATATACTTCACTAAGTAATTGGGCATTAAACGAAGCAATATATTTCGAGAAAGGTGTTCTAAATTGGGATCCAAAACACAAAGGCATTCATTAGGGAAAATTTAAATATAACAGATATTTATGATACACACAGCATCTCATTAAGTAGCTGGCGTAATCTCAGACTTTTCTTCCGCTCCTTCTACTATTAATTTTAATAAGTCTTTATTGTTCAGTGACATAGTGGTGCACGTAAGAAGGAAATTAGTTTTGGTTTTACTTAATAATGTCCCAAACTATCATTAAGTTTAAATGTTTTTGGGGTCGAGGGCGAATTTCCGGTCTAGGGGATACTTAGCACGTCGAGTGTAAAAGGGTTAATATATTGTGTTTAACATCAAAAGTGGTGATTTTGATTCGGAGTGGGTAGTGTTTAGATGCTTCTTAATTGCGGTCCAAAACATAAAATATTCGAACTTTTTAATAGATTTTTATTATTTTTTCTTTGGTTAAATATGTGTTGCCTTCTCCATAAAGTTCCTTATTTATTTTGTATGACACAATATTTTCTGGGTTATAGTACATACAATTTAATTGATGTAGTCAATATCTTTTTCGCAGTAAATATGAATAATATCAGTAATGATACAATTGGAATATGAGTTTATATAATGAGATACTGTCATGTATTTTAACTTAAATAAAATAAAATATGTACTTTAAGGCATAGAAAGAAACTCTCCACGATAAAATAAACTTCCCTCGAGCAACTGATCAGATAAAATACTTACAAATCTTGCAAAATCTAAATTAAAGTAACCCTGGACTCCACTGGTTTTGAAAAACAAACCACACAAAAGTTCTACCATTTAATGGGACATGCAGGCCCTCGTCTATAGAGATAAAGCGTCTCCTTAATTAAAAAAGCAAAATTTAATTAAATAATATACCAAACTTTTGATAAAACGCATCCTGATTGTTCAGGAATTGAGTTAAGGGAAAATTGAAACTATCTAAGTGAAAAGATAACAAAATTTAACTAGTCAAATCTTACAATCAAGTCACTTAGTGACCAAATTTAAATTAATCTGTGTAAAAATTATTACCCGGCAGCCTTCCTGGTGGAAGACTAGTTGTTAGAAAATGAGATCTAGTTCGGCAGCCTCTTAATGTGAAATTGTAATAAAAATCTCAAATATCAAATTCACACTGGTGAAGGTAGTTATTGTTATGTATTTTAAACTAAAACCCCACTAATAAATTAATAAAATTATAAAAATAAATTCAGTTCCGACCAGGATAAAATGAAATGATCCTACTAATAAAACTAGAACGAGAAACTTACATATGGTATACTCATTAGATAAATACAAGTTAAAAAAAAAGGATATAATATCGTAGAACCATCTGATAAATCAGCTGTAGAACACCTGTTGAGGCGAGAGAGGTCAACGAGCCGTATGTAAACAAAGGGTCAGCTACGCTAAAACATACCAAAAGTAAACAAATTAAAGTCGTAAATAAAATAAATACACTGTGCTATGTTGATTTCAAATAATCAATAAGAGAACAGCTGTCAGTTACATGCTTTAAACCGAGGTTGAACGATTGTCAACTACAGTTAAACAAAGATGGACTTTATTTATGTAAATTTTTATTGAATTTGTAATTAAATAGCATAAGACAAACCTGTAAAACCTCCAGTCTAGTCAAATGACCAGACACAATGTAAATTAGATCCTAAGAAGTGAGTGCAGTGATCTTCGATGCGGTTCTGTGATCCCTCGTACGAGTCAACGGCAGATCTAAAATTCACATCCCGTAATATCAACACATGGGTATCCATAGATTCATCTTCAAATAAGGAAGCTAAAAATACCATAATTTCATGACAAAATTATATAATAAAGGGAAAAAGGCGAAAATGCCAACCATCATGACAGTTGAAAATCTAGAAATCCATGGTTTGGCAAATTTTCTGCATGCTCCTTAGAAACGAAACAAAAAGAGAGTTGTTATTGGGTCGTAAAAGAAGCAAACCCACGTCCAGATCGCTCCTGAAATAAATAGAGAAATATAAATTTTAAATAGGAAAATTATATTCCTACTACTTTTGAATGATGGTTCAAGGCCAAATACCATAAGGTACCAGAAAAACAGCTTCAACTTACCAGTAATAATGGTAAAATTTATCCTAAGTAAGAAGCAGCCGCCTGATTGGTCGAAATCCGAACGGGCATCCAAGGCCTATTTAGTTAATGCAAATGCAGTAAATGGGACACTAAATTGTAGGACAGCCAGCTACCATATCTGGACCACAAACCACAAGTGTCAAACCTTAAAACAGGTCTGCCAATTCAAGTGTAAATAACGCGACACGGTAACTTTATTGTGCCGAGAGTACCCCGAACTGAAATTTGAAACCTTAACTTTATTAAATTTGTTATTATCCACAAGGACACTGTCCTATATTTGTTGTAGATTAGATTAGTTTAAGTTAGAGCAGGTGATATAGTTTAAGAAACATTTTTGCTCTTAATTGTTTCATGCTTACAATAAATCCGACTTGTTGAGTTCCATCTATGTTTAATTCAAGTAACTAAAGCATTAACATTCACCTCAGCTGAATATCTAAATTTCTGCAGGAGCAGAGACATCTAGCTGCCTAATGACAAAATAATAATTATCCTGATAAAGATCTCTATCTTTTCTAAGTTCTTACTAATCAAATTAGAAATAAAACTTGCACGAAATATAAATGATCTTTATTCAAAACTTGTATAACAGCAGATTTATAGGTAAGATATTTCTTCAATGGCAGAAGGGAACCCATAAAGGCCATGAAAGGTAAAAGAGTAATTATAGCTAACCTATAGTAAGTTTCACGTTAAATTATCTTAAAATCATTCGCACTGTCGCTTATCGTTAAAAACATTGGAAAATCCTGCCCAGTAGCGAACTGATCGTATGTTATAAAGTCGATAATTCCAAAACTATATACAAGAACTAAAAAAAAATTTCTTTTAAAAGACTATTTACAACTAAATTAGAAAAATAAATTTAAATTTCAAATCTAAATAACAACTTAACTACTAGTGCATGCATAATAATATATAAGTGAAATTAATAACACTCCGTTACACAGCGGGGAGCAAGAAACTTTTTTAAACGAATTTCAACATAGTGCGTATTCAGAGACAGGATATTAGACAAAGAATATGAATGTGTCATTAACTTCACATAAAAGTTAGAAATAACTTAAATAAATAGAAAATACTTACCAAATCATGAAGCACATGAGTCTAGTGGGCCATGAAAGTACAAGACCCCACCTGATAACCTGGCGACCCGCAACAAAACAGTCAGGGACTGCATTTTCTCATTTTCAGAACATGAACTCTTGCGCTCCTAGTGACAATTAAGTAAATAAATTAAGATAATAAGTTGTCGTAGGGATAATTAACGTTAACAAAGTCCATTTGTAAAAATTTGCAATTAGAAAATCAAATAAAACCCTGTCATCTATGCCTAAATAATTGAACTAATAAGATAGCTCATTTAAACTGACATCAGCGTTGGTCTATACAAATAGTGTCGCTATTAAGTATGAAAATAGGGCATCATCCTGTCATCCAGTTGAATAAGGGTAGAGATTTTCAAAAATGTTATCTCTTTATTAAAATAAAACAATACAAGCTATAAAATAAATAAAAGTCTCAAAGGTAAGTTCTCAGATCCAGGTGTTTCCATTAACGCCCTGAAACATAAAAATAAGGGGTTTAAAGCGAACCCCAGTAAATATTTTGTTTGGACCAGTACACTATGTTTTGTCACCTAAATGACAGTTAACAATGGTACTCAGGTAAGTACTTAGATCCAATGTATTAGATATTTTGTGTAATGGTAGAAGTAACTAAATTTTAAAATAAATTCAAAATTAACAATAAAGAACCACGCACACTAGATACAGAGACAATATATAAGAATAAAAAGGGGTTAAGTAATAGATTTCAATTTCCACCAATGATAATAAGTGCCCTTCTTTCATTTTGAATTAGAATAGTGATTATTTTTTCTAATTATTTCTGGTAGAATTAAGTGTGCCATATTGGACGTTTTTAATATAAAATAACGTTGACTCCTATTGTACGTACTATCCTTGTCACTTGATCTCAAGATGTCCGTGTCAGTTGTTTCATAATAATCTGATCTGATAAAGCGTCCTGCTAATAAAATCTTCCAACTTTTATTCTTCAGACATAAAAAGTCATTTTCTGCAATGTCTTAAAAGCCTTTCCAACTTGCTTTCTTTAAATCGGTCATGTGAAAATATTCACAAAGGGTAAACAGTTGATGCCTTCTGATGTAATTAGGCTCAAACAAGATACCCTTCTGTCTCTGTTTATTACATTGAAAAGTTTCATTCAGGATAGGTACGGCGACGTTCTCGATCAATTTGTCTGTACACGTTCGCGAGAGTACCGCCCGCTTAATGAAATTCGAAATATTCAGTGAATTTATTGGATAACATGGTTAGAAAAATATGTAAAAAGAAATTAGAAGAGGAATTATTTTACATTGGAAAATGTGTTTAAAAGTTTTAATAAATAATTTAGTTTCTGAAGGGCACGATATTTTGATAAACCTGATAAAAAAATAATTTCTGACTTGGTTGATAATAAAATTCATTGATTACATTATTGTTCTTCTTTTGATCAGTTTACTGTTTGCTCTAATTAATATTAAAACTGTATAAACTTCTTTCTCTATATTACCTTATCTTAATATTTACCTCTAAATCTCTATTTATTTACCTTTTTATTTTCACTACCGACAAAAGGCTCCCAGTCATACATAAAAGAATGTATTTTATACATTCTTGTCACCCCCGACATAAACTAAACATTTTGTTCTGTGAATCGTACAGTGGAATACTAAAAAGTTTAAACACTACTATTCAGTACGTCGACAGACGTTTGAACTTTGTATTTCATATAAAAATGAAAGACATTCACCTTACGAACAATGAAACTGATTTTATCAACTTCTCTTAAGTTCAGCGAAATGAAAACTTGTTTCAAATGTAATTGCATTATTTTGACTCCCAAGACGTTTAAGAAAATTATAATAGAGTAAAAACTTGAGAACGAACAGTATTCATGCCTTTATTTCATTACATAATATTACATAAAGGGTGTGTTATAGCCGCGAAAAAAAATTGGTATTGAGAATTTTACGACCCAATCCTTTTGGGTTGATGGTACACAAGGTGATAAAATTTTAAGGTGTCCTGATGAAATTTGAAAGACCTGTTTGTATGTGTAGTTATGATCCATCTCAGGTAAGTTCAATGTTGAAATATTCGCCAATGGCGAGATTAGGAAAAATAATCGAATGTCAATATTATGAGAAATGCATTATTTTTTAAAACGTACATCTGTCCTTTTAGAGAGACATATTTACGTGTATAATAAAAACAAATTCGACACTAATTTATATTGAAATTTGGCACTGAACATGATCTACCTTCATCAATATTGCCAATATTTTTCCAATCAGGATTATCCTGCAGTAGGAGCAGTGATATATTCTATATTGTTACACGGAGCACCTATATGGGGTAGGGCATTTTGCCAGATATAAACGCATGCTCGAGAAAGTACAATGGAGTATATGCTTGCGTATATGCAGCGCGTATCTACCGATTGACCTGAGGAGGAGGAGCAGATCGCGATCCTCAGCAAGAATTACCACCAGAGAGGAATTACTGGACAAGTGGCAGAGGGATCTTTGAATTAAGTTCAATGAATATTAACTATCCGCCACAAATAAACTACAAACAATAAGGATCTTTGAGTGCGAGAGATAGACGCAGTCACGAAACAGAGCTGAAAGAGAGGTTGGCGGCCCCGTAACGCCGCAAAATATAGTGGTATACATGTTGGAAAACCCCGTGAATTGGAATATAATTGCAGGAATGATGACAGGCATCTTGAGAGACAAGGAAGAGGAAGAAAGGCAATGGCAGAGGGAAGATTAGCAAGAGACCAAGACCGAGGAAGAGAAAACCGCTGCATACCCACTAAATCTGAAGTAATGCTAACGCGATTCCGAAGTGAGGTGCAAGGTAGGAGGGGGAACGGTTTTGGTTGGCAGGCGGACCTTTAGAGAGAAAATTTCCCAATCACCAAAAAAAGTGGTCAGGTTAGGATAGGCAAAATCCATTTGGCTAAAATAAACATATTAAATTTCTCCAAAGCATATGATAGACTTGATCATCAATTACTATTTAATAAATTAGAAAAAATTGATATTCCCGATTCTTTACTTCTATTGTTTAAATCTTATTTCATAAACATAACCCAGTCAAATTAGACAAATCGGTGGAAAAAAATCCCAGAGAGTTGGAAATTTTTTTAAACGCTTTCTTTAGACTTGGGTAGACATATATCTAAAGTCCCCGAGGGTGGGGGGTGAGCTCGAGGAGGGGAGGGGGGTTAAAGGTACCATTTTTCAGTTTTTCGCTTATATCTCGGAAACGATCACTCTTATCGGTTTTTGCCCCCTTACCACAATTAAAGCTGATAAAATTTCCTACAGAAATGGTCCTACACATTTTCCGTAGGACTAACCGTAAGCGAGTTATAGGGCGACAAAAGAATAATCATTTCAAAAAATATGCTTTATCCGCATTTAAAACAGAATTAGTATTGTGATTTGAAAAAAACTGACAGTAAATTGAATTTATTGGGTCCAACACTTCACTAGAGGAGGGTGTTGGGTCACGGGGGTCCATGAAGTCTTCAGAGTCGTCCTCATATGCTGCATTTTCTCTTCAAACTAAACATTGAAAACTGAATTACAGTCTTGTTCAGTACAATATTAATAGATAGATGATTTAATAGAGATGATTTGAATAAAACTTAGTAAATTGAATAAATAACACGACCTCCTTTATCCCTGAAGACTCTGAAAGTCTTGTGCGGGAGGGAATGTATTGGGTCCAACAGTTCATTCGAGGGTGTCAAGTCTTTCGGGTCATCCTCATCGTCTTCAACTGGAGGGCCGTCACAGCGCCCTCACAGTTACCGCATATTGAAGAGCAATAGATCCTGCGTTGCGGCATCCACAACATGCCCCACAACCTTTGGTGCAGCTACAGAATATTGTTGTGGCAGCTAGGGCAGGTTGATCTAAAGTTGTCAAGGGTTGAAGATCTCCATCTGCTCCTTTCATACAAACCCAATCAGTAGGTTCTAGTTTGTTGCCCAGCCAATCTTGAACTTGCAAATAGACTCCGTATAAGTGTTGCAGTGCAGAGCCTTCAGTTGGTGGTAGAGAGGGGAAGTCTGACTTCACCCTTGTGCTGGATTTTAGAAATGCTGCGTAACGCTGTCTGTTACTCTGGCGTTGTACATTGCTAGGAACATCTGTTCCCCGACGTTTGCAACTTCCTCAGTTGTTGAAGTCTTTATGTAAAATACATTGGAGGATGCTGTCCCTCATGAGTAATTAAGCAATTATTGACTTACCTTTTCGGAAAATTGTATAGCAGCCGCTAAAACCTTGAATGAACAAAATGCTCTTAGCAAAGTCAAGTTCCTGCAATTCCTTGGAGGGTAATAACTTTTGCTTCCCTCATTCCCCTTCCCAGGTTTGAAAAACTTTATCTCTCGTTCCTTTGGAGCTAAAGCGATCAGCAGGACCAGCAGATCCACATCCTCGCCAATGACAAGCGGTGAACAACCACAACCACATACTGACCACACCACCTAGATCTCTTATATTTCCTATGTTTACTGCGAGGCAACCTATCCTACTCGAGCTGGGTATTTCGTACATGCTTTTTAATGAATTCATGTAAATGTGCTTATATACCTGGTTCTTGGTTTTATTTTTAGTATTTAGTATTTAGTATTTACTATTTAATTTTTAGGGGTTCTTTTTTAAGGGGATTTTCAGGGCAAATGGAAGACCGGCAATCTGTGCCGAATTTGTACCTTTTTGCTTGTATGTACATATACTTGTGAATAAAGTTATTATTATTATTATTATTATTCTGCTGCGCACCGTACAATAGTTGTATCCGCATCAGCATCAGCCTGTCTAACTTCTAACCCCTCTGCAATTATTTTCCGAGACAGCATACTGATGAATCTGTCCTTATTTTTTTCATTACCTAAAGAGTGTTGTTGCTGAGTCGTCACTACCATATCTTCGGTGAAATCCATATCGACTGATGCGGTGGTGATGGTGGTGCGACTGTGCAGCATTCACCATAGTGTTTTTTTAAGTAAGTCACATATTGATTGAATATCACTGAGAAGGTTGATCCTATACCCCACCTGACTCGATTTAACAGGAATCCACCATCTATCAAGTGTGAACTTGAATTTTTACGCAAGGAGTGCTGTGTTGCCAAATTGTCGCCCTGTAGAGCAATATTCCTTCATCCGCGGGGGAAAAAAGAGTCCCCCTTCAGGCAGGCCAGTTTAGGTGGGGGACGCTCTACACACACTATTTCCATATATATAAATACTTACCATATACTAACGAAATGTGTTTGGAAGGATTTTTAATGCAATTTATGTAGAATCCAAACTTCAGAAGCCCGTAGCTCGCTTACGGTTAGTCCTACGACAAAAATGGTGAACCATTTGTAGTAAATTTTGTTAGCTTTAATTTTGGTAAGAGGGTAAAAATCGATAGGAGTGATCGTTTCCGAGATTTAAACAAAAAACTGAAAAATGGTACCTTTAAACCTGCCCCCCTCCTCGAGCTCATCCCCCACCCTCGGGGACTTTTGATATATCTTTACTCAAGTGTAAAGGAAGCGTTTCAAAAAAATTCCAAATCTCTGGGAATTTTTTCCACCGATCGCCCTAATTTTGTCTAATTTGACTGGTGTAAACAGAATTCAGTACGCTGTTCTCAATGGGTTCAAGTTAAAATTTGTTGACACATTGAAAATTCTCTATCGATCGTATGATGGTTTTTCGATAAAGAATATTTCATTTTTTTCACATAATGTACTTTTCTTTATATTGCAGTTAAGTAAAAACAGTATAAGTTATTATCTTACATTAAAGAGCGTGTATCAAATATCTTGGTTAAATTATAATCGTGATTACGTGAAGACGTAAAAGCATATGGTTCGGAAAACCATTTTGTGGTTTACGCGGGTTACAGGAGGGAACATCAATTTTCTTTCCGAATCTGTCTATAACTCAGCGCTACATTATTGTAGGCATGGGGATTCCCTGGTAATTGATCACGAATGCTGAATAGGCTCCGGGGGATTGTGTGTTTTACTAAAATGACATTTTAATGCTTATACAAAACATACAGGAAATATGTAATGTGCTCAAGATTTAAGTTCTTTAACTTTTTTCTATTAAATATGTATGTGAACCCAACGAAGTTTCAACGCCAAATCGATTTTTATGTCATTGGAGTTTTACTCAGGGCGTCTGTAAGAGGATCTCAATTTAGACAATAATATTGCCGGGCAAACAAATACTTATTTTTGTCACTCTTATTTTAAGGTTGCCGAGGATAATTGAATAAAAGGTGAATTTTTTTTAAGGTAATATAATCCTCAGAAAATATATCAGATGTTGTCTATTATGAGGAACACTCTAGTTATTACTATTTTCTAAGTATCCAGTGTAGAGTGTAGGGATCTTTTTGGGATAACTTATTACGGCTTAAAAATAATTAAAATATCTGTGGAAGATTTCCACTGAACATAACCGATCTCTAGTTGAGATACTGAACGTACCCTCACAGCTGATTCAGTGAACCATCTGAAGTCTGTCGATGGTCATTGATAATACAGTTCTCTCAACCTTACCAAAAATTAATTATTATTCGTTTGGAATAACATTGAAAAATAAGTATGCTGTGTAAATATTAGCCTTTAGAAATTGTTTTAAAAAACATAGTTACTTTATAAATAGTCCATCGCATCGAAATTTCAATGGTCCAGAAATATAGGTTTTTTTTTAGTGTAACATAGTAAGTTGGCAACTCTGCTAGATTTATACTAGCTATGTCCTATGTGTTTTTTGTTAATGGAATACTTTATAAAACGCTTTGAAAATTAGGGAATTTCTCTCTATTGTTCATCAACTAATGAACCGATAGTTTCGTTGTATGATAATTGTGGTAAAAGCACTTTTGGTTGCTTTCGGCTAGTTTCCGGAATATAACACAATTTCTACATGTTTGGTTAGTCATTTTAGATTAAACTTACTTTCGATTTATTCGGATTTTTGTAAGAAACTAATCGTCCAGAATAATCTGGGTAAGTTCTAGTAGTTTTTTTTGTCTTTTAAAAGACTACGTGTTTTATAGGTTAACTTTAAAAATAATTTTGATGTAATGTATTTTAGACGATTTTGTTACGGTGTAATTAGAGCGATACCACCAGCTCGTACTGACAATTGAGTATTTTTGGACTGTAATTGGATTTTTTGGACTTTGGATATTTTTGGCGATTTTTGGGGAGTTGATTTTGGTATATTATTTTACATAGAAGATAAGCCTAGCTATTGTATTATTGAATACCTTTGTGAACATCATATTATGCAGTAACTAAGGCCTGAGACGAATACTAAATCCAACGAGGGCTGTAGTTCTTTCAGAAGGCTCCCTAGGCGTAACGAAGTAATCTTGTTTCTGGACCCGATTAACTCTCATTAAGTTAAGTTGATTTTTGTACATTTGTATTTTGAATTCCAGCTGTTATATTGTATTAGTTGCTTGTAACTATATTAATATTTTCTTCCTTACAGATATTTGTCTTGATCTATTTTAATTATTTAATTATTGTTAATACAGACTATATTATTGTATTTTAAAATCTACCCTAGACTAATTGTTATTTTAAAATCTTTATTTTTTTGTTGGTAACTATCCTAGATAAATTGTTAATAAACGTTTATATAATTTTTTTTAAAACACGACTTTTATTGCTCTCGAATAAGGATTAGTAATACCTTGGACCTCACTTTATACGATTTTAGATCGTAACAAACTCTATTATGTTATGTTTGAAATACGACATAAAATATGCTCTAAAGCGTTCTAAATTGTATTAATATTTTGCACATAATAGTAATGTTGAAATAGTAATGGAGGTAAACAAAATACTGTCGTTACATGAATTTAAGATTTAAGCTATACCTGCCAATGATCACTTATTCCTTATAATAATATGAACACAGACAGCCTGACATAGAGATGAATTAACAGAACGATGGGAATAATATTGATTCGATCCGAAAAACACAGTTTAGTTAAATATTTTTTCAAAATCGCAGTACATAAGATTTTATTATACAGGGTGATTCAGAAAACATAATCACCGATCGAGATCTATTGCAGATAGCGAGTTGCGGTAAAATCCAATGGATTCAGTATTTAATTTGGGACAGATTTCATGTGCCGCCAAAATAATTTCACTAAAATTCTGCATACAGGGACATCACAAAATTTTGCCAAAATTTTTTTTCATCACACGGTATTTAGTGATGGGTCATTGAAGAGAACTTTAAATGCTCTATTGACTCTGAAAAAATTATTTGAAAATTTTAAGTGGTTCAATTTTTATGGCCAGAAACGTTAACTTTCAGGTCTGTATTAAAAAACATGAATTTTTATCTTTAATTTATTGGCAGTCATACGGATAAATTTTTTCTCACAGAAACTAGCATATCATCAAAAAATGCGGGGGTTTGATTAAGAAACATGTATTTTCTTAATGTTTAAAAATTAAATAAAGCCGAACAAAACAATAAAATCAGAAACCCTACCACAAAATCAAATAATAATTAAAAATAACTTCTAAAGATCCTAATACCAGAACAAATAACAGCAAACAATCAATAACAGACAATAAATTGTGTGCATAATACATTTATAACAGATGTTGAAAAGAACCACCATTTTCATTTAAACATAACCGTAAACGTTTCATCATGGATCGATTTGTAGCTCTTTGAAGAACATCAGGAGTTAACGATCTGCATGAAATTTCAATTTTCTCTATCAATTCATCGAGGTTTTGAGGTTTAGTAGGCTTATCGTATATAAGGGATTTCAAGTAACCCCATAAAAAATAATCCAGGACTGTCAAATCCGGCGACCGTGGCGGCCATCTAATAGGCCCATTATTTCCTATCCACGTTTCAAATCGTTGGCCGAGGTAACGTGAAACGGTATTAGCTGTATGTAGTGTATGTGCAGGTGCGCCATCATGTTGGAATATCACATTACGTCGTTGGTTAATGGCAACAGCATTATTCAAATATTCTTCGAATCTCGTACTTAGAAACTCCAAATAGTTTACCTGGTTTAAATTATGTTCATAAAAGAATGTCCCAAGTAATGTATTGTCGATTATCCCACACCATACATTTATCGAAAACCGCCTTTGGCTATTTACAGGACGGATGCGATGAGGATTTTCGACAGCCCAATGGTGCAAATTGTGGTAATTTGTAATTCCATCTTGATCAAATTTGGATTCATCTGTCCAACAAATGTGCTTTAAAAATCTTGGATCATTTTCGGTGAAATCTAGTAGTGTTCGATAAAAATTAATTCTTCTTTCTTGATCTCCTTCGTACAGTTGTTGGACTCGAGTGTAAGAGTATGAATGCATCTTGCTATTTTTAAGAATTCTTTGAATATATCAATAAGATACAGGAATATTTTGCGCAATTTTTCTTATCGATATGCCTGGATCAGCAACTACTGATGCTAACACAGCTGCAGTGTTTGCTTCATTCGTTGCTCTCTTGTTAATTTTCGATTTTTTTTTACTCACTTCGAAATTGCCATATTGGCGTAAAGTAGCCTCTAAGCGAGTAAAAATTGATCTTGACGGCTGTTGCCTATCCGGAAATCTGACAGCATACGCTCTTGTGGCAGCTTTAGCATTTTTTCTACACTCCACATAGATCTCGAACATGTCGGTTTTTTCATTATTACTGTACACTACCATTTCTTTTGTAATTTTTTATCGCCGCGTACACCAATGTATTCTGACAATAATTATGACAGCTAGCAAGTATTATCATGTTACATACAGAAAATCTAGTTATCCACATCTTAGATTCTTCAAACTACTAGACTATTAATAAGTTATTATTTATTTATGTATTATGCACACAATTTATTGTGTTACATTTATTTGTGTGTTATTGATTGCTTGCTGTTATTTGTTCTGGTATTAGGATCTTTAGAAGTTATTTTTAATTATTATTTGATTTTGTGGTAGGGTTTCTGATTTTATTGTTTTGTTCAGGTTTATTTAATTTTTAAACATTAAGAAAATACATGTTTCCTAATCAAACCCCCCGCATTTTTTGATGATATGCTAGTTTCTGTGAGAAAAAAATTATCCGTATGACTGCCAATAAATTAAAGATAAGAATTCATGCTTTTTAATCCAGACCTGAAAGTTAACATTTCTGGCCATAAAAATTGAACCACTTAAAATTTTCAAATAATTTCTTCAGAGTCAATAGAGCATTTAAAGTTCTTTTCAGTGACCCATCACCGTGTGATGAAAAAAAATTTTTGTCAAAATTTTGTGACGTCTCTGTATGCAGAATTTTAGTGAAATTATTTTGGCGGCACATGAAATCTGTCCCAAATTAAATACTGAATCCATTGGATTTTACCGCAACTCGCTATCTGCAATAGATCTCGAAAAAACGGGGGGTGATTATGTTTTCTGAATCACCCTGTATAAGAAAGCAAGTAAAGCAAGAAAAAACTAAAAATAACCTCTTTGTAACCTTGTCATCCTAAAATGTAATTGCCTTTATAGATAAGTGGAGGAGTTGATGGAAACCCAGATCTAAATCAAGAAGATTCCCCGAGGTAATCGCTTTCCACTGAAGTTATTCATTTTTTAATTAATACGATTCGGGAGATGATTTGGACGAGAGAACGAGTTCGCTTAACAACGCATTTGGGAAATAAGATCTTATTTCTACCTAGTCACTAATTTTCCAGAAAAGAGTTTTTATTAAGTTAGCTCCGTTATTTATTTAAAAAGTTTGCGGAAAATAGAACATTACTCTTACAAATTACTTGGCGACAGCTTTATATACTCGCTAAAGTGAAAATGATGAGGTTTTATGTAACGTAACTAGATATATTAATGTTTAAAATTAAGAAATGGGTAGAAGTTCCAGCAAGACATTGGGGGACTGTGAATATCTGTTTTTTATCCGTCGTCGTCTGACAACAAACGTTTGGTAATGTTGGCACGAGTCGAAAGTTACTTTGATGAAGATATTCTGCAAATGTGTTCGAAAAGATAACAATTGCATTATGAGAGCGGAGTTGAAACTTAAGAACTATTTCATTGGAGGATTGGGAATATATATTTTAGAAACGTTAGGCAATATATGCATTATATTTGATTGATGGTTGAGATGGTAGCGTACCTGCCTCTCACCCAAAAGTCCCGGGTTCGATTCCCGGTCGTGGCAATGGAAAATACTGTGAGAGGGATTTTCCATTATACACGGATATTGGATGTGTGTCCCTTGTCTTTAAATGTGTAGCCCCCTCCCGCACAAGGCTCCTAGAGCCTTCTGGGATAAAGGGGGTCGTAATTACATGTGTGGTGTGGTGTGTATTTATTTATTTATTTATTTATTTATAAATCTAGTTGTACGCTATTAATCACTATAACAGAAAAAAATGTAAAATTGGTTATTTTCTTGTTTCTTCATGCGCGGTCCTCCCTTGCTTCCTTATAAAGTAAGTAGTTTTTTAAACATTATTATCTTGTAATTCATTGTAATTTATTATTTGTTAAATCAACTTATACATCTACCATAAATAGACACATATTTATTTGAGGCAAATACCACGCATCAATATTAACTAAGTTGCGTTAAAATTATAAACATAATAACGATACACTCGAAACATTCAACTGTAATTATTTCTGCAAAAGTATTTGTCTGCTGTTGATATGTAGTTGCTGCATTACACAAATAGTGGGTCTGTAGTAAATAATTCCTGAGGTATTTGATGTGGGGAAATATGAATTTGCATTCTGCTTTAATCAGGAATATATAATAACATGCGCCGTGGATGTTTGCTTGATTCGGACGTTCATGTAGAAATTATTGTTATAATTTAAATTTTTGGTAAATTGCTTCGAATTAATTGAATTTCTTGTTTTCAAATGCAACACTATTGGCATTTACGTCATGTCATCCACTGCACGAAATCTGAAACGTGCGTTTCTGTGATAAAAGTACTTCATACATAAACATTGATATGATGCATTTGAAGCATATATTTACAAAAGTGTATTTCACAGTGATTAATGAAATTCGAGTAAGTTAGTCAATGTTCAATGTTCAAAGAAGTGCAATTATAAAGTTTGTGTTGTTGATTTGAATCATTTATTTAAGGAAATATATAGAATAAAACCAAGAAGAAGTCCTTTGTTTATTATGTTTAGCCTCTTTCCATAGTATTTCAACAGGCTATGGACCCAGCCAAAGCCTGCAGGTCAAGCTGTGCGAAAAACGAGGTGGTGATAATAGTCCTGTTGTCGTCAACAAAAGTGAAATTAGAACAAAAAACAGGAAACATTGAAGAAGTTAAATAGCTTGCTTGAATGTTGTGCGGAAATAATAATTTGAATTTATGGAAATTTCAATGTCCATTGCATTAAGAAAGGTTTATTGATATTGTAATGAGTGAAGATGAAAATTCAGTTTTTAAATGCAATTGCAGAAGAGAGAAGTAGGTTTGCTCAGAATTTAAAAGTATGGTGACGCTCAGACAACACAGCCTAACATGCATTTTGTTAAGTAATTAAGATCACATTTTGACTTGAATCAGCTTATGAAATGTAAAATAAGTTGCATATTATGTATTAGAAAAAGTTTAAAGTCAGCGTACACCTAGTTCAACAGAAATTATTCAATTATTTATATCTACAATGATGAAGGAATTGCCAGCTTCATCCCAAAGATAAAAAAAAAGATTCCACAATTGAAGTAAATGGATGAGCATATTTCAGAGAAAATATTAATAACAAATTTAACCATGTCTTTGTACAGTACCAGCAATAAATAAACAATTTGCTGAATTGGCACTGTGACTGTTAATTGAAGAAGAATGCATATGTGTTAATGAAGCAAATACTTTCTCAATAAGAGTTGATAACATAACATTTGGGTGTGGAAAATTAAGTAACTTAACAAAGTTAATAGTGACAACACATACTCTTACTGTGATAAATCAGGGCTATTGATGAAGGACTATCGTGTTCGGCTGGTTAAAGAAAAGAACAATAATGAAAATTAAGTAAATGCTATCGGCTCGGTAATAACCAGTAATCAAGTGAACAAGAGTACTTGGTACTTAAACTAGTGAGCACATTATGGGCTACTATACAGAAGTTTGTGAATAACGAACTCTCATAGAAAAAGAGCAAAAAAATACGTCAAAAAACAAAATTATTAATTATAATATTTGATGAAGAAAAATCCATTGCTATAAGCTTGTCTGGTAATAGTGTGAATTCACAAAAAACAATAAGATGTAGAAGATTGTATAAGACTTGTGATGCTCTTTACTTACGTAACCTGTACTGTTTGTAACTGGCTGCTTACAAACAGAACTCTCTGGCTTTGTAACACTTTTTAGACGGAAACTCGGGCGCCAGTTCCTTATATTTAAGTGCAAGGAACAGCACTTCTTTGGCTCTCCAATGGGGAGAACGTTTAGGGGTAGCTAAACAGATGGAGATACGGTGATTTCCAGGGGTCTTAAGATGAATGTCTTGTCAACTGGACTTGACAGTTTCTCAAACGGGCTAATTAGAAATAAATAACTGAAATAATAACTCGTGAATTTTACCTATGTAGACCAACGTATTTATTTATTAACACAGGAATGAACAAATCAATAAATCGGATATTTCAGCGACTTTGCAGTGAAGTATGTACAAATTTGATAACGATAATAAATAGGCGGGCTGGCAATCAAGAGTATATACGCGTGAATACGATTTTATTTCGGAAGACGGTGAGTTTGGATAACCGGTGTCTGTTTTCGCGGCTTGAAACGATTTCGGACGGCAAGCAAACGGAATTTCCAACAGAATATAGTATGAACGGCGGGCAGTCGGTTAGCTATAGATATTCTTGTCTATTCAGAGGGTTTCATAATACGGCGAACTACTGCCACAAACGTAGAGCTATTTATCAATGACTATTTTTCGTAAGTTAAGTAGAAACTTTATGCATTGGAGCTTTATGGATTGCCCGATCGAGCAAATCTAACCAGCCGATGCATATTTTATGAAACAAAAGACCAAAGGAGGTATTACTAATTAGCTCTAGTTTGATTTAGTAGTATAATACAGCGGTACTCACGAACAACAAGATCTCTGAATATCTATACTTAATTGAAGGCGGTACGGACGGATAGTAGCGGACCACGGTGTATTCTTACCAATATTATTTTCAAGAAAATTTACTAATACCGGCGCCGGCGGTTACGGACGGAAGTGAAAACAGTGACAGTTTCGGATTGATGCGGACTGCTTCGGATTGATCTGGATCTGCTGCGTACTGTCTCGGATTTGTTCATTACTGTGTTAAAAAATAAATACGTTGGTCTACATAGGTAAAATTCACGAGTTATTATTTCAGTTATTTATTTCTAATTAACCCGTTTGAGAAATTGTCCAAGTCCAGTTGACAAGACAATCATCTTAAGACCCATGGAAATCACCGTATCTCCATCTGTTTAGCTGCCCCTAAACGTTCTCCCCTTGGAGAGCCAAACAAGTGCTGTTCCTTGCACTTAAAAATAAGGAACTGGCGCCCGAGTTTCCGTCTAAAAAGTGTTACAAAGCCAGAGAGATCTGTTTGTAAGCAGCCAGTTACAAACAGTTAGTGCAGGTTACGTAATTGTAAAATTGTGGCATAAGAAATTAACTAAACATGTTAAGAAAGAACAAAAAATTAACTAAGAAGATTTTTGAATATATGCTCTAACCATCACAGTCCATGTGATAGAACTCACTTTATGCGTTGTAGTTTAAGAAAAATGTTGATTTGAAGTATTTAAAATTTTTCGGTTTAGAAACGTTTATTCATGTTCCCAAAGAGAAATAGAAAGAAAAGGAATAATAAGGTTAAGAATGCAATTTTCGTCGATTACAAAGAAAATTCATATTTTTAATTATTAAAAGCAAACTAATTATTATTCTTTTAATTTTATACAATATTCTTTGAGTTTCCTTAATTTCTAAGTTGTAAGTAATTTAAAAAAGTTGAAACTTACATTCGAAGAGGAAACAGAAATTCAAGAATTAAAATTCCACTTCTTCGGAAAAAAGTAGTCATAATTTCTTCATACAACTTCATACTATATGGTCTAGAGCAAATATTTTTACAAAAAATAGAACCGCCCTCTGAAACAATGAACTTTTATTCTGCTTTCTGAGGATCTCGTATAAAGCAACCAAAAATATCCCTCTGTAACTTTTATCGGTTTGAGGAGAGCCGATTGTAGGTGTATACAGTGTGTCCCAGATTGGGGCCCGATGCATTGCTATCTCGCTTATTAAAGGAGATGGAACGATGGTTAAATGGGGAAAGTTTTGCAGATTTTTATGGCCATTTCGAATCTGTTTTCAAATTCTATGTAGCACCCATAGTTCTTGAATAATTTTCAGAAAACTGAAAGTTTGCTTTTTTTTGTTTCCTCCATAACTCTTTAAGCATTATTTATGCAGGTTGGAAACTTGCACATTATTAGAACACTTTTTAAAAATACATCTAATAGTGATAGCAACATTTTTCTATCGTCAATTGTTTTCGAGACTGACACATTAACTTTTGTTTTTCTTATAGGCGCCATATTGGATTTTTATTTGATTAAATAGCATTTTTATGCGCTTTTCAACGATGTATCACAATCTGAAAAAATTCTATACTGAGGTAGCAACGTAATAGAAAAACAGGTTTTTTAATGGGTAGGCTATGAACAAAATGGGCAATTGTTCATAATATCTGTTTTCTCCTCATTAGAAAACCTTAACGCCATATTCTTATTTAAAATTATTAAGTAATACCTACTCTTAAATAAACTAGTGAACCCAAAAAAATAACAAAAAGGAACTCTTAACAATGAAACTTAACAACAATAAACAAAGTAACAACACAAAATAAGAACAAAACCAGCAAATAATAAACTCTTGAAATACTTCAACAACGGCGCACAACTTTCTGACGAACTGTCACAATAATTAATTGGAAACGTTTTGTTTTCCACGTATCCTAGTGATATTAATTAAATATTTTTGACCATTTAACTTGTATCTAGCAAACAAGCAAACATGAGAAACATTATTAGATGCCATCTAATAATGTGGTGGTTATTTAGAAAATTGAAAAGTTCCTTATCTAAATAATAATATGATTCTTCAAAGCCTACTTGTCGAAACATTATTATTATCAATTACTGATAACTACACACAATTATTTTTGAAGTTGTGATACATCATTGCAAAGAGCATAAAAAATGCCATTTAACCAATTAAAAATCCAACATGGCGTTCATAAGTAAAACAAAAGTTAATGTGCCAGTCTCGGAAACAAGTGACGATAGAAAAATTTTGCTATCACTATTAGATGTATTTTAAAAAGTGTTCTAATAATGTACAAGTTTCCAACCTGCATAAATAATGCTTAATAAGTTATGGAGGAAACAAAAAAAAGCAATCTTTCAGTTTTTTGAAAATTACTCAAAAACTATGGGTGCTACATAAAATTTGAAAACGGATTCGAAATGGCCATTAAAATCTGCAAAACTTTCCCCATTTAACCATCGTTCCATCTCCGTTAATAAGGGAGATAGCAATGCATCGGGCCCCAATCTGGGACACACTGTATTTTCTACAATACAAACTTTAGCAATGCCCTCAAATAAAAATTTGCAAATGTATATTATCTTGCTATTCTATACAAATTGGTTCAAACTAAGTAAAACTTTGATTTACACTTTTTAAAAGTTTCCTGTTGCAACTTTTGTTTGTTTAATTATGCACTTCATAGCAATGTTGATAACAGATAGTAGGAACCGCAAGTGCTTTGTGGTTTTAAGCGGTTCATCATATAATGCATGCAATGTAAGCATATAAGCTATATGAATCGTCTTTACTATAAAAAGGCAAGGCACATATTGGTATGTAATTTCGCCCGTATAAGTATAAGAATTTGGCTGGCAGTGGCACTGCCAGTGACACGTGATGTACCATTATTGGAAACATGTAAATTTCCCACTCCTGTCTTGAACAGCAGGTGTGTCCTATTGATCCATCAATCGAATCCTTTAATTCAAAATTCACCGGAGGTACCAGTATGTGCACAATCAGAAAAATGCAATCTCCTTCCGAACTGATCGAACAATAATTCTTCTATTTTCGGTCTTTGGTATTTCCCGCATATAGACACGCATTCCCAGTCTCACGTAAAAAACCTATAAGCTTTCTGCTGCCAATTTCCACTTCCCTCGTTTTTTGGGAAATATTGTTTCGTGCGGACATGATTGAATGGTAATTGAACACTACAGCAAGCTCACTTGAAATTTCTCTTTAGATGAAAGCACAAGCAATTTATTTTATTGCAAAATAAAATAATGCGGTTCTGGAGAGGGTTTAGCGAGTGCTATGCTATAAGAGATAAAAAATAAACACAGGGAAAAAGGATTTTCGTGTACGTTATATGAAATTTACGTTGCGTACAATTTACAGGGCGTAAAAAATGCGATAAATATGAAGGTTTGTGCTCTGGTTAACGAATGATTTAGAAAATACTCTGCGGTTTCCCAAGGCTGCTCAAAATAAAATGCAAGTAAATTATGATTTTTTATAACTAATTTCTACATTTATTAGAAAATGATACGTAACAGTGGAAAATGTAGACAAAACAATACGAGCTACTCTAGTTTAATGATTCTATTTTTTTGTTTCTTTTGGTGCCAACGCCATTACAGACTATTTACTGGAAATTTTTTTATTTCTGAAGTTTTTTATTAAAAAAAGTAACCTTATTTCTGTATGCAGAATGTTTCTGGGACGCTGTATATTTTTTTAGGTTATTGACACTCTTATAACATAACGTATATATGTGCGTGCTGTACTTGTTTTTTTATTAACTACATGTTTGTGTTCTATCAGTAGTAGTTGTTTTGTTGATGTTTTTCATGAAAACAGGAAAATGACGTCAACTAATGATATTAATTCCTTTTCATTTAAGACAGGAAATTAGATATTGATTTAGCAAGTGATACATCCTGTGTATTAAATTTAATGTATTAAGTATAAATACACCCGAGATACATAAAACCTGTGTTAATAATTCACTATTTATACATTAAACATTCCTATTTATAGGGAAATGCGTGTGAAACGTGGCCCATATTCAGATTTTTTATTAATCAAAACAGCGACAGAATTTCCTCTAATCGTAAGATCCGTGTCCGGTCACGTGTCAAATTAATTTTTACGTAAAGATGAAAACTCCAAGGGAAAAATTGTGTAAACTGATAAATGCACTCAAAGGCATTTTAATAAAATTTTAGTTTAAATTGCCTTACTTGTTGAGATACGCTTTGAAAATACATATAAAAGAAGTTAAACCTAATTCTTTATTACCGCTTTTGACGGCGTCATAAACAGATCTCGTGAAATCACATTAATTAGGGGCAAATTAAATATCCTTTTGTTCCATGCTTCGAATAAAAACATATAGGCGTTGAGGTGAAATATACGTCAATCGCTAAATGCTAAAGGACGAATTAAATGTGACTCCCAGGCCGTTTCTTGAAAAGTGGGTTACCCAAATTAATAACGGCGTTTAAAAAAACGACTTGTTTCGAGGTGATGACAGAACATAGAAAAGCTTTAAAAATAATGGGTCTTATTCAATATTTAATAGAAGTAGTTTTTGATAAACTTCTTAAAATGCATAGTTTTGCTATTTTAAAAATGTAATTACGGTTAAGAAAAAAATTGGCAAAAACTGACTTCTACCCCTTCGTCGTTACTCCTACAAACTAGAATATTTTAATAAAAAATTCTCAATCAGAAATTTAATTTCATTAGGTGTATCAATTGTTTAATTTAATTGTTTGAACTAAAGACATTTGAAATTGACAAGACAATAATTTTATCATTTGTATTCTAACGGATTTGATATTATCAGTTTAGGGTAAATGTTAATATGTATATAAATATTTAACATATTGTTTGTTCGTAATACTGAAGGGAAAAGGAAGAAAGGAAA